>CM057390.1:39931112-41131112 GCA_030015415.1 Cynopterus sphinx
GATGGTTTCCTTGGCTGTGCTTTTCAGTTTGATGGAGGCCCATTTGTTTGTTTGTTTTTTCTTTTCTTTCTCTTGCCCAGGGAGATATATCTGAAAAAACATTACTCAGAGCAATGTCAGAGAGTTTATCGCCTATGTGTTCTTTTAGGAGTTTTATGATTTTATGGGCCCTACATTTAAGTCTTTAATCCATGTTGAGCACAGCAGCTAAAAGGTGGCAACAGCCCAAATGTCCACCCATGGACGAATGATACACACATATCCATGAAATGAAATGGAATTCAGCCATAAAAAGGAAATACTGACACATCCACGTTGCAGCGTGTACCGATACTTCGTTTCTTTTTATGGCTGAATACCATCCCGTTGCATGGAATTGTCTTCCCTCTCCAGCTCTAATATCTACCCCGAGAATGCCGCTGCCAACGGGCACGACTTCCAGATGTACTCCTTTGAGGAGACCACGTCCTGCAAGGCTTGCCAGATGCTGCTGAGGTGGGAGTCTGGGACGACGGGCCCGGGCCCTGGGCTTGGCCAGCTCTTTCTCTTGATAGGGCCTCTTCCGGCTGTCCGTCCCTGATCTGGGAAGTGGGAGGCTCTCCTTTGGTTGTCAGCTTCTCCATCTCTCTCTTGCTCTAAATGGGACCCAAGGGGGCGCTTCATGGTGTTGGCAAAATGACTGGCCACGTTGGTCAACATCACTGACTCTACTTTATCTCCCCCCCGCATCCCAGAGGCACCTTCTATCAGGGCTATCGCTGTCATCGGTGCCGGGCACCTGCACACAAGGAGTGTCTGGGGAGGGTCCCTCCCTGTGGCCGCCATGGGCAAGGTACCAATGGGAGAGGGGGCAGAGGTGGTCTTGGTTCTGGGTGGGCCATTTCCCATTCTAACTTTTCTTTTCCGTCCCATAGATTTTGCTGGAACTATGAAGAAGGTAAGACCCCATGCTCCTTTCTGTGCCTGGAAAATCATGGGGAGGGATGAGGGGGCGGGCTCAGGAGATCTCACAAGTGGGCACGGCCCTTTGCTGAGTGCTTGGGGGAAGGGAGGGTCGAGGAGACCCCAGGGTGGGAACAGTTGGCCATGCTGACTTTCTTGGTCTCTCCCTCCAGGATAGGCCACATCGCCGGGCTCAGGATAAGAAAAGAAATGAACTGGGTGAGTCAGCAGGGGGCGCTGTGCGGGGCAGGGGAGAATTGGTCTTTGTTTGAGGGATTCTGGCCCAGGGACAGATTTCAACAATTATATTAATGACCACTTAATGAGCCATTTAAATAGCATTTGTTCCATGCTAGAAACTCGAAAGGGATTTAAAAATAACCAGTTCAGACTCTTTACCTGCTTTGTTCTGACACGTTGAAGGGGAGGTAGGAACACCTCGGTGTTCTGGTTGCCTGCCCCGTTGGTCCTGCATCACAGAACCTTGTCATAGTATGGTGATTCCCGCAAAGTCCCCTCCCCAAACTGAGCAGGAGGTACAGTGTGGCCAAGTCAGAATTTTTATTTTATTTTTTTTTAGCCCAATGGCAGGGGGAAAGGCCAGATCCAGTCACAGGTCAACAGTTTTTGTGAAATCAGGGCAGTGATGGGCAACTTTTATTCAGCATCTATTGTATAAACCATGTGGGGCAAATGACAGCTACAACTGCCGTGCTGCCTACCCGCCTAGACCCCCAGGCCGGTCACGGGGACAGACTCTGCTCCAGTCATCCCAGCTGTGGACAGCGAATTCCAGGGCTTTCCGGCACCTGAAAATGGGGAACCTGATGAATCTGCGCCTTCAGGGAAGGCTTCTCAGAGGGGGAGGCATTTAGGTGGACACTTGAGGGAGCAGGAAGAGGGCAGGCATGTTCCAGGCAGAGGGGACAGCGAGCACAAAGGCCAGGAGGCTAGAGGGCAAGACGTTACGAAGGAAGTGAAACCTGTTGGCTGTGGCCGAGAGGAACAACCCTGTGCAAGAGCCACACAGAGTCAGCGTAAAGACTCAGTTTATCTATGTATCTATAGATAGGTCTGTATCTATAGATAGCTATAGGTAGAGATATTTCAGCTTTATCTGCAATGGTCAAAAATTAGAAATGTCCTCAACAGGAGATGTAATGTCCCTCTGTAACATTTATATATAACACAGAATCAACTCTATGTGAAAATGTATATATCAGCTTTATGTGTCAAAAACTAGAAACAGTGCAAGTGTCTTCAATGGAAGGCAATATATACAACATTTATACGTAGAATGTTGATATATAAAAATCAGCTTTATTTGTTAAAAATGTACATAGCGTCTTTATTTGTCAAAAAACCCCAGAAATAACCCAAAGGTCCTCAATAGGAGGAGCTGTATGTGAGTGTGTATATGAGTGTGCATGTGTCCTTATACACACACACATTTATGCCCTGTATATATGCTTATCGCATCGTGTCTATGTACACACATTCGCTGATGCACATCCAGCATAGATGTACTCCTTATTGAGATAGGAAATACATATTTTAGGGTATCTTTAGTGACCAAACCTTAACTGTGGGCTTGATGAGTTTCTACCCACGTAACCAACACTCAGATCAAGGTATATCTATCTGCACTGTTCACCATAAACTGAAGTTCATTTAAATAACCTTGAATGTCCTTTCATGGTGGCAGGAGTCACACCTGCCACCTCTCAAGTGCTCGATGGCCGAGGGCTGTCGCACAGATCAGTGAACATTTCCATTCCCACACACAGAAGGTTTATGGGACAGTGCTGGGGTCATACACTCGGCCCGTCAGTACTTGTCTGCATCCCGGAGCAAACCTCTCTGTGACACTGCCACCACAGGCTAGCTTTTCCCGTCCTTGAACTTCCTAAGAGTGAAATCCTGCAGTGTGTGCTCTTCCTGCACCTGGCTTCTTCTATTCGGCAGGTGTTGGTGAGAGTCATTGATGCGTTTGCTTGTAGTGGTAGCTCGTCCTTTTTCGTCGTTGCGTAGTATTCCATCATATGCTTCTATGGCACTGTGTATCCGTTTTACTGATGACGTTTGGTTTGTTGCCAGTTTTGGCTATTGTGGATCAGGCTGCTATGAACATTCTTGGAGGTGTGTTTTCATTTCTCTTGAAAAGTTGCTGGATCATAAGGTAGTAGACATCTATTTAGTAGCTATGGCCAGACAGGTTTCCAAACTGGATTCCCACCAGCAACAGAGGAGAGTTCCGGGTCCTCCCTGTCCTGGCCATCACTTCGTATTGTCAGTCTCTTTAATTTTCGCCATCCTGCTGGGTGGCGAGACCCAGGGTTGAAAAATCACGCTGTGCTACCATCGATCTTGCCTTCCAGGGCTGCCCAAGATGGAGGTGTGCCAGGAGTACTATGGGATTCCCCCACCCCCAGGAGCCTTCGGACCTTTTCTGCGGCTCAACCCTGGAGATATCGTGGAGCTCACCAAGGCCGAGGCTGAGCAGAACTGGTGGGAGGTACAGGCTGGGTCCGTCGGGGGGCTGGAAAAGCACCCGAGCATGGGTTTATGGGTGTAGGTGGCTCTGGAGAGTGGGGTCATGGCCCCACAGGACTCTGGCAAGGGAAGGCTTGTCTGGAGGAGGCACCTAGGGAGGGTGGTGTGGATGGAGATTTCTGGGGCTGGCCTGGTCCTTCCAGACTGTCTTCTTCCCAGGAAGTTGATACTGGTCGGCACCTCTCTAGACCATCCGGGCCGCAGAGATAGAGACGGACAGGGAGAATGGCCAATGGGTGGAAAGATGGACACACACCCATGTGGCTGCCTGTAACCTCTCTGTCCATGTTTTTCCCTCCTGGCTTTTTAGGGCAGAAATACGGCTACCAATGAAGTCGGCTGGTTTCCTTGTAACAAGGTCAAGCCCTACGTGCATGTGAGTTCCCTGAGTCTGGACGGATCGGGGACCAGGGGGTCCACAGGGGCTCCTGCCAGGGCAGGCAGGCTTGGGGAGACACCCCTGAGAGTGTGACGGGGCTGCCCATTATGGCATTAAGGGATTCTCAAGCTCAAGGTTCTGCTGACCTCTGTCCCCACGAAACACCCACTCCCTCCTGTCCTCCCTCAGCCCTGGCTCCCACCATCTGCTTCCGGTCTCTATGACTCTGACTCCTCTGGGGACCTCATATGACTGGAATCACACAGACACAGTCTCTGTCCTTTTGTGTCTCTCGTCCTTCCCTGAGTGCAACGTCCCCAATTCATCCGTGTAGCAGGGGGTATCAGAACCTCCTTCCTCTCAGACTGAATGATATCCCCGTTGTCTGGATGCACCACGCTGTGTTTACTCATCCTCGGTCGGTAGACTGGGGTCACTTCCACCTTTTGACCATTGTGAATGAGTAATGCTGCTGTGAACATGGGTGTGCAGCTCTCTGAGTCCCCGTATTCAGTGCTTCTGGGGATGTGCCCAGAAGAGGAATTGCCGGCCCGTATGGCAATTCTATTTTTTATTTTTTTTGAGGAAGTGCCATCTATTTTCGTAGAGGCTGTCCCAATTTACATTCCTTCCAGTAATGCAATTACAGTTCCAATTTCTCCACACCCTCGCCAGCACTTATTTTCTTCCTTTCTCTTTCTTTTCTTCTTTCTTTCCCTCCCTCCTTCCTTCTTTCTTTCCTCTCTTCTTTCTCTTCTCTCCCATTTCTCCCCTCACACCTCCCCCTCCCTTTCCTTCCCTCCCTCTCTTTGTCACCATCCTGATGGGTGTGAGGTGGTAGAAATGTACCTTTTTATATTTATTTAGATCAGGGATTGGCAAACTTTTTCTGTAGATGGACAGTAGACATTTTCAGCTTTGCGGGCAAGATACTTTTTTTGTGAATTTCATATCATCTTCATGTGCCAAGAAATAGTGGTTCTTTTTTTTGGTCAACCATTAAAAAATGTAAAAACCCGTGTTAGCTTGAGGGTCATGCCAAAACAAATGGCTGGACGACCCCTGATTTGTTTGATAATAGAGGACCAGTCTCTCCCATTAGATTCTGGGACAGTATTCCCAGTGGACGGCACGGTACTTGGCACATAATTGACATCCAGTAAATGGTAGTGGAATGAATGAATGAATGAACGAACGAATGGGGTGCCCTGCGGTCTGTTGTCAAGCCGTGCTCTTTGCTCCAAGTCTCAGTCTCTGTCTGTGTCCCCAGGGTCCCCCTCAGGACCTGTCCGTTCACCTCTGGTAAGTAGCACCTTCTCTTTTACTTTCAGCTTGTGGCTCCTCTGGGGGAGGGGGGTGCCTGGGCCAGGCATGGGAGGGGCCTCCAAGCCAATCCGTTAGTCATTCTTTGAACCCTGGACCTTGACGGCTGGCTGGGTCCAGCCTCATGTTGGGGGCTGCTGAGGAGACAGCAGACAAAGGAGGGTCCCAGACGTTTGGAGATTATGGTCTCCCTGGCAGGAAAATGATGGTAGCAGAGGTCATTGTTTCCCCATATTTTTTTTGAGTCCCTACTGCACATAGAGTGTTGAGGGGTGGAGGTTTGCTGTATCGCTTCGGGAGCCCACTGACTTGGGTTCAGAGCCTGACTCCAACGTTTCCTAGCTGTGTGACCTTGGGCTAGGAACTCACTTTCTCTGCGCTTCAGCCTTCCTCTCCGGAAATGGATTAATACCGATATTTACTTTATAGGGTTAGCATGAGGCTTCACATCTGGCACACAATAAGCACTATGATCACATTTCATCCATTCCAAAATGAATCTTTCCCCCCCATGTTTTAACATCTCTCATGGAGTCGCAGTCTTCTACCTAATTTTACGGGTGGTGATTTTCATTTTGTAATGGCCCACACAGGAACGGTGCATTTGACCACTGTTGGCATCTCAGACGTGATGTCACACAATCTCGTTTTTATGACCAGTCGTCAGCACTCATGATAGCCCTTTGAAGTAGGTGCTATTCTGCATCCCGTTTTTGCAAAGGAGGAAACTGAGGCTCAGGGAGGGAAAGTGACTTGTTCAATGTTACACAGCGAGGAAGCGGTGGAGATGGGATTCCACTCCACGGCCTGACGTCTCTGCCTCTTGAAAATCGTGACCCAGTGGGCTTACCCACACCTCCGTTTCCACACAGGAGGTGCTTCAGCTGCATTATTTCCTCTTGTCAGAAATCTTCCTTTGTGGTGGGTGGGTTTATCATCCTCCTTTCAGAAGAGGAAATTGAGGCTCAGAGTGGCAAAATCAGTTCCTGAGGTCGCCGAGCAGCTCAGCGGCAGAGGCAGGGTTTGAGCTGTGGTCTCTCCAGGCTGGGTGCACCCTGCCCTCCCCTGCTGGGAAGTGGGCGCCAGGGCCGGAAGTGGGGGGAGAAGAGTGAGGCACCCGCTGGGTGTGCAAAATTGAAGGGGCCACCGAAAAACCCCGTGACATTTTAATGAAATATTTAAGAAAATCAAAAGCAAGCCCAAAATAATGAGCCAAATATCAAAATTGTCAATAAGGATCCGATATGCCAAGGCTGGGAGTGGGAAAAAGTGAATTGTGCCGAACCAGGCAAGTGCAGAATCAGACCTTGTTTTGTTTAAAGTTTTGACATTTTGTTCATCATAACATTTTTTTTGCATTCATTTTTTAAAATTGAAATGAAAGTCACACACATAAAATACATGATTTAAAGAGGAATTTGTATTAATATTTCCATTTATATTACATACTTACATTTACATATAATATATAATTAATTGTCTGAAATTAATATATATTATTTATGTTGTATATTTATATTTAGAGCATATATTCATAATAACACATGCCATCTATAATTATATGTTATCTATAATTAACTTGTTGATGTTACATACTCACATTTATAGCACAAATGTATTTATATTCACATTGACATATTATCTATGTTATTTGTTACGTATTTACCTTTACAGCATAAAATATTTATCTTTATGTATCATCTATAATTACGTATTGGCTGTAATTAATGTGTATTATTTATGCTATGTATTTAAATTTATGGCATACATTCACACTTACACGCTATCTGTAATTACATATTAACTGTAATTACTACATATTATATGTGTTTACAGCACAAATATATTCATAGTCACAATTATCTTCAGTGGCATTTAGTTCGTTCATAATAATGTGTATCCATCACCTCTGTCTTGCTCCAAAACATACGCATCACCCCCAAAAGAAACCCTGTCCCCATTAGCAGTCACCCCTATCCCTCCCCAGCCCCTGACGACAGGAATCCACCTCCTGTCTCTGTGGACGCGCCTGTTCTGGACGTTTCGTATCAGTGGACTTGCACACCAAATGGCCTTTCGTGTCTGGCATCTCTCACTGGGCATTATGTTTTTAAGGTTCGTCTGGTGGTAGCGAGTGTCAGCACTCCATTCCTTTTTATGGCTCTGCTTTTGCATTTTTAAAAATATTGCGTTAAAATTTAACACCTTATTTATTATTTATCTTGATGGCTGAGGTTTTTTAAAAGCTTCTCCTTTAAATGTTTATGCCAAAGCCTAGTGCCTCACCCTCCTCACTCTATTCCTGTCCCGGTGACCACAGACCTGGGCAGACAGTGGACACAGTAAATGCCTGTCCAGGAATACCAAAATCCAGAGTAGAAGAAAAAAATAACTTCTTACTCACACTGTCTATCCTTTTGAAGCATCCTTTGGGAACCAAATGTGTGGAATTTTTCCTCACATGCAACATTTATCCAGTTCTGACATCAGCCAGGTGCCCTATAACTCCATTTAGTTCCAACAGGTGGCATTAGACCCCACAGGTGAAGGGCTCAGTCCCACAAGACTGCCCCCTACTTCAGGTGCCAGCCACAGGTCTGGGCCCCTGGTACTTCTGATCTGACCAACTCTACATGGGGGGGTGGGTTCCTGCACCCCCTCGGGTCGGATAATTTGCTAACTAACTCGCAGGACTCAGAAAAATAATTTACTTACTGGGTCACCCGTTTCTTATGAAAGGAGATCACTCAGGGACAGCCGGAGGGAAGAGCTGTGGGAAGGGGCAGAGCTTCCCTGTCCTCTGCAGGCCCTCCGCCCCCACAGGCCTCTCACTCTCCACCAGCACAAGCTCTCCGAACCCCTTTCCGCACCCCCCCACCCCAAATAATGCAGGCCTGATTGATTAAATCATTGGCCATTAGTGATTAACTCAACATCCAGACTCTCTCCTCCCTGGAGGTGGGGGAGTGGGGTGAAATTTCCAATCCTCTAATCACATGGTGTGGTCCCTCTGGCCACCAGGACCACTGACGGGCGCTCTCCAGAAGCTCCCAGTCACCTCATTAGCATACAAAAAGGGGCGGATTATTTTGGGGGATCCTAAAGGTTTTAGGAGCGATGTGCCAGGAAAAGGGAGCCGAGATCAAGTGGGCGGTGTGACTTAGAAGTCGGATTTTCACTGCCCACTTCTGGACTCTGGCCACTGCCTCCTCAGGGCTCTGTTGGTGCCGTCAGCAGCAGGTCATTGGTGCCAACTGGGAGTCCACGGGGAGTGCGTGGGGAGTCCCCCATTCTGGGCGAAGAAGACATTAGTGCAAACAGCTCCATAGTGTCACAGTTGAGTTATGAAGCCGCCAGGCTGTGAGGCAGCCCTGGGGTGCGGCCCGCCTTCTGGCCAGCCTGTGTGGGGGAGCCTCAGGTGTCTTATCTGCACCTGGGAAACAGTCCTCAGTGGAAAGGGAAAGTGCATCCCACCAGCCGGAGTGGAGCCGCTCGGACAGACAGAAGTCCCCGTCCCTGGTCCCTGATTGGTCTGTCCTCGTGCAGATGAGGACTCCAGAGCCTCACACTTACACACTAAAGGCACTAAAGGCACTAAAGGCACTGTCCTGATCGGTTGGAATGGGGCTGCTCTGATGGGTTGGTGAAGATGCGGGTCAAATGCAATCTCAGGAACCCCGATCGGGGCTGGCTCAGGGGGTAGGAACGCAGTATAGACAGGCGGTTCAGGGCAGGCTTCTCCCTACGTGCAGTTTGCCCCCGTGTGGAAACGACTGCTAGGCTCTGCTTTTAAAGCCCAGGTAGGAGCCTTCTTGGTAGTGTCTAAGGGAGGTGTCTAAGGGCTGTTGGACCCAGGCTGTCACTAACTTAAAAAAAAATCGCAATGGTTGGAAGAAAGAATGGCCTCCATGTCGCAGTGCGGGGGCCCGGGCATGGGGACTCTGTGGACCTCCTTGATGTGTCTCGGCAGGTACGCCGGCCCCATGGAGCGTGCCGGAGCAGAAAGCATCCTCACCAACCGCTCAGACGGGACGTTCCTGGTGCGGCAGAGGGTGAAGGATGCCGCGGAATTTGCCATCAGCATTAAGTAACTCCTCCCGCCCTGACTCACTTCCCCTTGTGACCGGGGTGCTTGCCTGGGAGGAGGGGGACGGAGTCACATGAAAGGGAGATGCTTCCCAGAGAGGCTTCAGAAGGCACTGACATCCTCTTGGAAGAGACAGGCGGTCTGTCACCTGAACCCGAGTCTCGCAGACCGTCCCTCACGCTTGGGTGTGCTGAGTGCGGCCTCTCCCTCGCGGTGACTTGTTGCCTTGTTGGCTTCACAGTTTTGTGTTCTTAAGCGGGTCTCTTCCCCGTGGGGATCATTTCCTGCGTGGCTCATCCAGAGGTTTTGCATTAGTTTCTGTTGAATTTGTCAACTGGTTTATTTCCTTTTTGGGTTCAGAGAATTTAGGTTACTTCTTTAGCTTCTCGGACTACAAACCCCTGATAATGGAGGGAGGGAGTGGGGAAAAAAAGGGAACCAACCTCGCTAAGAGAGTCAGGAGGCTGCTGGGGAAGTGAGGCCTCTGCACGTCTTGTGCCTCAGTCCCCAGCGCTGCTGTTAAGCTGCTGATCTGTTGCTGAAGTCAGCTCAAGAGGCCGCGGGAGGCACAGGTGTCCTGAACCACCACTGCTGCGTGGATGGACATCTGTGGACTTGACCTCCTCCCACCCCCTCATTTGCATATTGAACTAATCAAGTCCGGTTACCCTAGCCAGCATGTCCCTTATGACAGCCCAAACCCCTCCTTGTTTGACGCCCCGCAACTACCTGAGGGCAGGCTGAGGTTATGCATTTGCAAGGGCGACTTCTCTGTGTTGGGGCTGAGACACTCGAGCTTTTCTACCCCTCTGTGCTGCTGGGGGTGGCATTTTCTGGCCCATCTCTTTTCCCGAAGGCATAACTTTTTGCCAGTCCAGCCTTACAGGCTATGGGTGGGTCTCAGGCCAATCCTCCACCCTCCAGGGACCCAGCAACTCCTCTTGTGTTTCTGTGATCATCAAAACATAAGCGTCTTAGTTCCTAAGATTAGGAAACTCCTTAGGGTAGCAGTTCATGCTTACTGCTTAGTTTTCAGTTTTGTCCTCATTTTTGACCTCTGGGAATTTCCCTTATTTTTTATTATTTATTTATTTATTTTTTTGAGAACTCAGCCCTTTTGTTCTCAGCAGTGTAGGGGTTTTCTGTCGTGGAAGGGTGTTTTGGTTACATTTAGTTCTCCATCTTGCTGGAAGTGACTGTCTCTCCCATGTCCTTAACTCTTCTGTGGTCTGGCACTCTGGTGGAAGTATAGATCTCGTCCTATTCTAGAACGTCGCTTTCGCTTTCAAGGTCTCTCTGACTTATCAACAGCCCTGTGAGTCCAGGAGGTGACTGCCCTTATTTTAGGAAGACATAAGGGCTTAGAGGAAGAAAGAAAGACGTGAGGCTTAGAGCAGTAAAGGCCCCGGGGTGGGGTGAGAGGGGGGTGGCTTAGGGCAGCAGGTGGCAGCTCCAGCCCTTGGGCTCCCATGGTTGCCGCCGCCTCCTGGAAGGAGTCAAGATCACTTCTTCCATGGTCAGGGGTGTATCCTGGGGCTGAGGATGGGGCTGGGTGCCCTGCCTCAAGGCCCGGCGACCATCTGGCCCTCTCTCTCACTGCTTCAGGTATAATGTTGAGGTGAAGCACATTAAAATCATGACAGCAGAAGGACTGTACCGGATTACAGAGAAGAAGGCTTTCCGGGGACTGATGGTAAGGGCCGCTCTCCCCCTAACTCCAGCCTCCCAGGGACTGCCTCCAAGGGTGCTTTGGATTGACGGGCCTTAAACTCAGTCCCCTACTGATTGATGATGATGATGATGATGAATAACAGCAGCGAGCATTTACAAAGTGTCAGACAGGTTACAGATAGGCTCCAGTCAATGCCCTCAGCTCACGCTCCGAGTTCCCACTTTACGATGGGCGAACCTGAGGTGGAGGCCTCCTCTAGTATTGCAGAGTAGCAGAGCCCCTGCTACTTTAAGACTTTAGTCAGACTTTAAGGCTCACCTCTGCCCCATCTGTGTGATAATCATTTGAGAATTCAAATGCCTTTTAAGCGGGTTGCTTCTATTTGGTGCCCTGTAATTTTGGATTGTCTTTTAGACATTTTAAGTCCGTTGCTCTAGGTCTGTGGATTCTCGCAATCGAGAAAATCCAGAATCTTGCCCATATTAGCAGTCTTGTTTGTGGGGGGGGGGCGGGGGGGCTGTCTTAGGTTTCACTGGATCCTCCACAGTGATTCTTAATTCCCCAGAGGTTAGGGACTGTTAATTTACTCCACAAATATTTGTCCTCCCCAAAGTTTTTATTCTGAAAAATTTCCCCCTTATACCCATTTTTTTTTTTTTAATTTCTGAAGAATTTCTGAAAAGTTTCTGGACGAGTATGAGGAACATTGTACACCTCTCGCCTAGATTTATTAATCATTAATATTCTGCCTTTTTTTTTGCTTTCTCCTTTTACACATGCGTGCGTGCGCGCGCGCACACACACACACACACACACACACACACACACACACACACTTATTCTGCACTACCTAAGAGTAGGTTGTAGGAATCAAGATCCTTCACTCGTAAATACTTTAGCATGACCATCCAAAGAGCCAAGACGGTCTCATTCCTCACTACGGTATCATTTTCATATTCAGGAAGTCGAAACATTGATGCAAAATTAGTATCTAGTATCCAGTCCATCTTCCCAGCTCCTGGATTGCCCCAGTTATGTCTTTTGTAGCTGTTTTTCCTCCAGGATATAATCAGGGATTTCACATTGCATTCAGCTTTTATCTCCTTTGTCTCCCTTGGTCTGCAGTAGCTCTCCAGTTGTTTATTCATTTTTATTTTTGGTCTTTCACGATATGGGCAGTTTTGGAGTCTGGACCTGTCAAACTCCAACATTTTGTTTTACAGAGTGACCCTTGGTGGTGACTTGCCTGGGTTGTTTCCTTAGTATTAGAAGCAGCTTGAGCATTTGTGAAAGAAACGTTCACAAATCTGGGACTTGAATTCGGACCAGTCATGTTGCAGGAGCCAGCTCTTACGTGCTCTACTCAACTGCCTGCCCAGGGACTGAGTTCTTGATCCATCCTTTTCTAGCTGTAGGACCCTGGACAAGGAACGTGGCTTCTCTAGGACCCAGTTTCTCCATTTACAAAAGGGGAGAATTGTGAATGTATTCGCCTCTCAGGATTATTACTAGGTCGCATTGAGGATGTGCAAACAGCACGTGGGCCAACGTGTATTAGGTGCTTCATAAATAGCATTTATTATTATTACAATTAATTACAAAAATAAGGCATCCACGGGGGAGCTGATTTTGGTGTACTGGACATTAGGGAAGTTGAGTATTTGGTAAATTTCTCATGAGGCGGATTGGTTGTTAGGAGAACTGGCTTTAGGCAAAGTGGTCTCTTTCCCATCGAATGGTCTTGGCTGTAGAGAAGGGGAATGAGCTTCCCATCAGGGGGAATATTCAGGAGTCACTTGCCAGGGAAGCCAGAAAGGGGGCCTGCTTCATGTGAGGGATTGAACGTGGCCCTTTCTGGGTCTGCCCCGCTTGGGGGGCTGGCCTGCTGGGATAGCATCTGTTCTGCTGTCCTCCTTCCAGGAGCTGGTGGAGTTTTACCAGCAGAACTCCCTCAAGGACTGCTTCAAGTCTCTGGACACCACCCTGCAGTTCCCCTTCAAGGAGCCCGAGAGGAGAGCCATCAGCAAACCAGCAGGTAGGAGGCCTCGGGCTGCGGTCCTGCGGCACCAGCTCCTTTCCATCATGGAGGGAAAGTCTGGGGATACCTTGGGCGTTCCTTCCCGTGGGCGTGCCGAGGCCGTATCTGGGCATCGGCAGGCACCCTTCCCGCACCTGTCTGCCCCTTTGCTCTTGGGCCGTGTGTGTACTCGTTTGCTTGCATGGACAGTGGGTCAGGGGTTACTTTTGTCTTGGGGGAGATGAGGACCCCAAGAACCAGAAGGATCCTTCCCTGTACCTTTTAAGCCTATATTTTGGTATCAATAGCAAGGATGAATTAGTATCTATAACCTTCCAGAAAAAGGTAAGACCTTTAGTGCAGTCTTTATTCCCCTTTCCTTTGCATCTCTCACCCACCGTAGTTGCTGAAATTATATACAATTTTGGATATAGTTTGGTCTGAATTAAAATGTTCATGACATATATGTTAGAATCCTTTCTTAACTTCCCAAATACAGTATCAGGAAATATTTAGATCATCTATATTTCTTGTTTTCTATGTTTTTTTTTTTTTTTTACTTTTTAAATTCCTTATTTTGATTCAAATTTTAATTTTCTGGAGTGCATTCTGAAGTACATTTTTTCAGAAAAATCTTATGGCTTGCAGACTGTCTGAATTTTTTTTTCATCCAAAAGTTTTTTTTAAAGAGTTGTTTAAAAATTAGTGATTATTAAACTGTTACATTCTTGAAAAAGCAAAACCCATATAACATTAGGACTCCATGACAGAAATTGCTTCTATTCTCATCACCCCGTCGAATAAACGTTTCTGTCTGCACGTTACTAATTTGTCCTGGCGTATATGTGGGGGTCCAATCTTAGCGCATTTGTAGAAATACGACAAATTAATTTTATATTCTGCAATATTGCAAACAGCATGCACAAAATATTTTCTGTGTCTTTCTCTCCCGCTTATCTTTCCTCTCATTTCCTCTCTCTTTCAACCCTTGGTCCTTCTTAAAATAATATTTAACAGTGTATAATAATGTTTTTTCCCCATCTTTCCTCTGTGTATTTTTTTTTTTACTATAAATGTTCAAATCATTAAAACATTTATAAGTGGGATTATATTTTAAATTTGATTGCGGGTTGGGCTGGAAGGCTGATTCTGGGAGGGCAGCTGTGTCCCCTCAGAGCACAGGGCACCCCACACCGAACCAAGAAGCATCGAGACCCTTCATCCCGTTGCTATCCTTCTGAGGGCTTTGCCCTCACACTGCTCCCGGCTGGGGGTCGGGTGCCTGGTTCAGGTCTTCCTCCTATATCTGCTCTCCCTTATACAGCAGGAAGCACCAAGTACTTTGGCACAGCCAAAGTCCGCTACGACTTCTGCGCCCGGGATCGATCGGAGCTGAACCTCAAGGAGGGTGACATCGTCAAGATTCTTAACAAGAAGGGCCAACAGGGCTGGTGGCGAGGGGAGATCTACGGCCGGGTGAGTCAGGGCGGAGCATGCAGCCCAGGCAAGGGTGCGGGGGTGAGCTGGCCTTGGTAGAGCTTGTCAACCCGTGGTCATCAGGGCCAACGCAGTTCCACCAGGAGTCCCCAGTTTGGGGTGTGGTGAAGAAGGACGCTCCATTCCGTGCAGACAGCTCAGTGGTGGTGGACACAGCTGTGTCGCCTTCTGGCTTTGGTGGGAAGGGGAAGGGTGCTCCCTGAGTCTGAGGCTCGGATGCCGGGAGCACAGAGCAGGCAGGGAGTTCAGGGGGGCAGGCTTCTCCCCGAAGTGCGGTTTTTGTGAGAGGCCGCTGTTTAGAAACGGCTGCCAGGCTTGACCTTTAAATGTGAGCCTGGTCAGCCACCGGGGCCCTTCTTCACAGGGTCTACCAGCTGTGCTGGAATTGTGCAATGGAGAAGGTGGGGAGGTCTTCCCTGGTCAAGAGGAGGAAGGGACATAGGGATCGATGCGACTTATAAGTATTTGATGAGCACCTGTTATATGCTGGGCATCCTGCTGGGTGCCGAGGAGACAAAAATGAGCATAGCACAAGCACCGCCCTTGTGCAACGCGTAGTCCAGTGAAGAGGATAGGCCTTTAACCAAGTACTCACAGCATTGAGTGGTTAAAACTGCAATGGGGAATCCTCGAGGAGCAGGAGAGACCCAATGGGACTCCTGACCCACCCGGGAGCAGATCGGGATGACTTCTGGGCGGCCCAGGTTACCACTGAGGGATGAGTACAGTTAGCCAGGTAAAAAGGCCATGACCGGGTGGGGGAGAGTATTTCAGGCGGAGGGACCAATCCGTGCAAAGGCCCTGGGGTGAGAGCGATGGGTGTGTTTGGAGAACAGGAAGGGGTAGGGTTTCGTGTCTGTCTTGGTCACCGTCGCATCACCCGTGCCTGGCACATGGTAGGCCCGCAGGACATATTGAATGAGTGAAGAGGCAGAGCTGGAACGAACCACATGGATTCTTTTGCCTGCCCGTATTCGGACTGTCAGGAGGGAGCTCAGGGTTTCCCCAAACAGTTTGCTTCTGTCTGGTTCTTACTTTTGTCTCCCAACGGCAGAGAGTCTGCTGTATCTCGTCTGCTGGTGAATTCCTAGCCTCACTGTAATGGGTTCTTAGCAGTGTCTGTGGAATAAAAACAAATGGGTTAGGGGCCTACATCCTCCTGGGAGGACACGTGTGTGAAAAAGCGACCTGGATAATCGCTTAGGTGAAGAGTTTTGCTAAGAACCATGGAGGGTAAGGTCAGGGTGCAGTAGAGGACAGTTGGGTCTTGAGAGAGCCCTTTGGTGTGTTTAGGAAGGTCTGGGGTGAAAAGAATTCATCCTCCCTCCCTCCCTCCACAAATACTCTTTAAGAATCTACTATGTGCCCGGAGCTATTTGAGGGTCGCGGCACTCAGTGGTGAGCAAGACACAGAAGGCCCTGCCGCGCAGAGCTGATGTCGGGGTGTCTGTGGGGAGGCAGACAGTGAGCCCCTGAGTCATGGCACCTGCGATCCATTGGGTGACATTGAGTGCTGTGGGAAAACTAAAGCAGGAAAAAGGGCGAGGAGCGTGGGGGTGGTGGATGGAGTTAGTGGTTTTCAGTAGGATGATTAGGAAGTCCTTGCTGAGACGGTGACACGTGTGCACAGAACTGTCGACGGTAGGGGGGGTCAGCCGGGTGCGTGTGGGAGGCACGTGATTGCTGGGTGGCAGGTGCGGCAGGTGCAAAGGCCCCGCAGAGGGAGGGAACCTGTCTGGCATGTTGAGGAGTAGTGGGATGAACAGGTGGTGGCCGCCCTGACGACTCCCTCATCTTTTCCCAGGTTGGCTGGTTCCCCTCCAACTATGTGGAGGAGGATTACTCTGAATACTGCTGAGCTCTGGCACACCGGCAGAGAGACGGGACACACGCGCAGGCTGTGAGCCCAGGTCAGGGGCTGTGACAGGTCCCGGAGGGCCGAGGCTCCGAGACGGACTGTGGAGGGCCAGCGTCCAGCCGGCAGGCGGGACTCCCGGGGCAAGGCCCTGCCGTGGTTAATTTATGACACACTGATTGCCTCTCGAGGCCCCTTGGGGGAGGCAGGGCTCAAGGCCGCTGCATTTAATAAACCGATCAATGGAGGAGCCGGTGTGGTTCAGAAGGACCTGCAAAGGGGAAGGTGGGAAGTGGCCCTGGGACATGGACGAATGCCCAGGCACCAAACCCCCCTTCTGGATCCGTCACCTTGTCTGCCATGGAAAGGAAGACCTGAAGGAGGAAATGGACCCCCCACCCCAGGCAGCAGGAAATGATTTTACGCTTATGGGTTCCAGGTCACAGCAATGTCACTCATTTGCTTTTTTTTTTTTTTTTTAATTATAGACAAAATTGCTATTTGGAGCCCCCCCTAGTTCTCTGTTGCGTGGTAGATGCTTCGTCTCAGCGGAGTCTGGGTCTCTGTAGTCGGTTCTCCCCAAGATCATGCTGACATTTCGGGGGCTTTGGCACTGGGGTGTTGGGGAGACTGTGGGCACCTGCGGGTTATCGTCCATCACCCTGCCACCTGCTGAGGCGTCATTGCTTATGCTTCACCTGTGGGTTCCTCTGCCTCTTCCTCTGCATCCCTCTAGGCACATCCAGGACATCTGGCTGTTTTTCCTTAAATGTCGGGTGGAACGGCTTTCCGTCCTGGACTCCCTGGGGTTGCCCTGGGGGTGACAGCCATGGCGGTGGGGGCCACTCTTCCTGGGGACCCCTGGAAGTCGGTGTACAGCACGCTTGGGAGTTGAGAGCCACGGGAACTGGGGTATTCATTCACCAGCTTCTATGGGTCATGGCCTGAGAGCTGGTACAGGTGGATAGCGCCTGCCCTGGGGGCCTTGGAGCCACAGGTGCTTTGGAGTCCTTGCGGTGTGGGGATGTCATCTCAGGGCCGCGCAGCCGAGAGCGGGGCGCCGACAGGGTCTGCGTGCACACTCCTCTGGGGACACTCTACCGAGCCTGCTATGGCCTTGGATCCAGGGGGAGGGGCTCCAGGAACATTATTTCACATCACCCTGGAGCCATCGAGCTGGGGGCCAGGTTGGTAGGGTACAAGGTCGCATCCAGCTCTGAGTTCAATGTCCTTTCACACCCCGTCCTTCCCCTCCACCTGGGGGGCCCCGGTGTGGGGCAAGAAAGGTCGACTCAGCCTAGTGCATACTCTTCTTCACATAGGGTCAGACCTTTTTTCTTTTCTTTTTTAACTTAAGACCGTTATTTTTTTTTGTAAATTGTGGCAAAAGACACACGACACAGTTTACTATTCTGAGCAGCTTGACACGCACAGATCAGGCGCGTGATGCCCATTCACATTGCTGTGTGACCAGTCTCCAGCATCTTCACCTCGCACCCAGCTACGCGGCACCTCCCCAGCCCCTGGTGACCCCAGCCCCTGGTGACCCCGGTGGCCAGACTCCCATCTGGGGTCCTTCAGGCCTGAGGTCTGTGAGGCTCCAAACCCAGGCTCTGGAGTCTCGAGGCTTCAACGCCAGGAAGCTGCTTCTCTGGTAAACCTGCAGGCTGCAGGAATCCCCCTGAAGGAGACAAAAACAGGCCTGGCGAAGGGCCGTGGCTGTAGGTTAGACGGCCACGTGGTACCCCGCCACACTAATGATTAAACAATGAGCTCGTCGGGGTGGACCCTCGTCCACTGTGACTGATGTTCTTAGAAAAACTTGGACACGGACGCGGACAGGCCACATGAAGATGCAGGGAGCAGAAGACCCTCGGCAAGCCAAGGAGAGAGGCCTCGGAAGAAGCCAACTCTCCCCGTGCCTCGATTTCAGACTTCGAGTTTCCAGACCGTGACAGTCTTACAGGGTTCCCACAATCCAGGTGATCATAGCATGGTGTGACGCCTTTCCCGGTGAAGGAAGCGTGAAGGCTCCGGGAATGTGGACGCATCTAACCCGATCTCGGGTTGGGGGATAGTTAGGGAGGGCTTCCTGGAAGAGGACGCAGCTAAGGTGGCACCTGAACAATGAGCTGGGGTTATTAGAGAAAAATGGGGGAAATACTTTTAGAGGGAGGTACGAGGATGGGCATGCCTTGTGGGCTCTGGGAACTGAAACAGGTTCACTTTTCTTGGAGGAAAAGGGTGAGAGGGAGGGGCTGGAGAAGTCAGACCAAGCCCGGAAGGCAGGATGCAGGACCTGCCTTCTGATGCATTCCCCAGCGGGACCAGGAGGAGAGGGGGTGACGGGCTGAGGGAGGCCTTTCTTGCTGGTGTGTTGGGATGACGAGGGGCCTTCGGTGTTACCTGGAGTGGCCTGCCGATGGTTGGGAAATTGGGTTCAGGGGAAGAGCTGCCATCCCAATACGCCGGCCCAGAGAGGTTTGAAGCACCATACGGCAGTCCCCCAACGCCCTAACTCGGAAGTCCTCCGACTCCGGCTGTCCCTTCCGTCCGGCTGCCTGGGGACACAGTTCTGGCGGCCAGAAGTCCAAGATCAAAGCGTCGGCGGGGCCCTCGGAAGATGCCAGAGAGAAGTCCGTTCCGGGCCTCTCCCACAACGTCCTCCCGTGTGTGCATTATCTGTGTCCAAGTTTTCTCCCTCTGAGGACACCAGTCACGGTGGGTGTAGGGCCCACCCACTCCTGTGTGGCCTCAGACGAACTCACCCCATTTCCCAATGAGGGCCCCTTCTGAAGGGCTGAGGGTTAGGGGTTCGGGATGCAGTTTAACCCGCAGCACACAGGTAGTGCGTCCCAAGGCCCTCAGGAAGATACCCCATAACACAGCAGGCCGGGCGCACAGATTGGTATGAAGAAACACGCCCCCCCCCGCAACCCCCGAATGTAAACAAAAGGGCAAATGGCAAACATACACAGAGGGACACAGACAGAAAAGTGTTCGCCCACACACAGTGCAGGCAGACAGCTCTGGGGGGACACACAGCACGGCGATGCCTCCCCCTGCGACAGGTCAGCGGACCCTGGCCCCAAATACTCTCCCTGGAAAACCCCAAACACCGGGTGTGAACGTAAACACACACACACACACAGATGCAATACCACCACCCCCTCCCCCGGCAGGCACCTGCGTACACACGCAGCGTTAGCTTCTACAGACGTGGGGACGCCTATCCACCCCGCCAGGCGCAGAAACACTCACAAGACACAATGCTGCCTCCCCTCGCAAGGGGCATCCCTGACGTGGACAGATGACAGACACATCACCCGTGGTCGACTCCCTCCTGCGCCCTACTACCCTGGGGACGTGCGAACCCGGACGATGACGCCCACATGGGACGTCTGTGGACAGATGTCCCACGCGGGCCGGCGCACACCCCCCGGATAAGCATCACAGAGACGCACGCGTGGGAGCACAGTCCGAAGCAGGTGGCCCCACGTGAAGGCCACGCTTGAGCCCAGGTGCCTGGCAGCAGTGGTGTCCCGCCTCCCGGGCTGACCCCCTTGGGGGACGAGAGGGACAGCAGAGAAAGGTGTGAGTGTGAGTGTGTGTGCGTGTCGGTTTGTCATCGTGTGGCTCAGGGATGCCCCCCGTCATCTGGTCCAGACCTCAAGGGACGAGCCGCCCAGAGGGGTGCACAGAGGCCTCGTTCCAGAGTCTCGCTGGACTCAGACACGTGGGGCCTCCTGAGGCCAGGACAGGGCAAGAGGGAGAGACACAGAGCGGGATGAGAGTTTTCTCAGAAGCGGAGGCTGGGTCTGGGCCTTGGAGGGCTAAGTTCATGCTTCTGCTCGTCAGAGGGTAGGGAGACAGACGCACCGCAGGTGGAGGGGCTCTCCCGGGGCCCCTGTTTGGTCTGAAGCCTCGTCCCGCTTCCTTACTCCCTTCCAGAGGCTTCCGTGTGGGCTGTTGAGTCGGTGCCCTGTGTCTTCCGGGAGAGAGATGTTCATGCCAAAGGAATGACTCTCTAACAGTGGAATGTCAGCGAAGTCAAGCACGGGCCAGATTTTCTCTCTTTCTTCTTAAAAATCCGTTTATTAGGTATAATCAATTGGCCAGTAAAATCCATGCATAGTGAATCTCTGCGTTGCAATGAGTTTGGGGATGAGTATTTACCTGTGAAGCCATGACCACCCAAAGGCCACAGACATATCCATCCCCTCCCAGTTTCCTCCTGCGGAGGGTTTTCACGTGGGGCCCATGATACTTCACGGGGACCACTGACGCGAGGGAAGCCTGTCCCGAGGGACACGCCTTGCGGGGTTGCCCTGGTGTTTGGGACTGGGGGCTCAGGTCCCCTGAGGTCTTCCCCACAGCACCCCCTGACCCTGTGTGCTGCCCTCTCCTGGACGTGGCTGCTTTGGCTTCAGCACCCAGAACTTTCCGTTTAGACCGTCAGGGGAGGCTTGATGTCCGGCTCTTGAGTTTGAGGAAGATGGAAGCCATGGCGTAGGGCGATTTCATGAGCGGGTCCGCCAACTTCTCGATGTGAACACACCCACCATGCTCGAGTTCAGCTCGTTAGTGTCATCACCCCCCCACCCCCCATCTGCAGTCTCCCTCCTGGCCAATGCGCCTGGGAAGGACCCAGCCAACATCAGGGAGCCCAGGAGGCCAGGCCGAACCCTTAGGGCGGCCCCCAGAGCCTTGTGTAACTTGCACCTCCCTGCCTGTCCTGGCCCCATTCCCCGCTGGAAGCAGGAAGGAGCAAGAGAAAAACGCTGAGTCAGGATGTGGCCTCAGCTCGAATTTTCTTCAGGATGAGCTCTAGGGAGAAGAATAACGTAGAGTGGCAGGCCGGAGGGTGCCTCTGGTGGGTGGCCGCTGTGGATGGGTGGCCGGGGAAGGCCTCTCTGACCTGAGTGAGAGGAGAGGATGGGGATGAGAAAGGGTGTTTCACGCAGAGGGAACCGCAAGGAACTGTCCGGCCAAGACCCTGTCATTTCTAGAAGAGAGATGCACGTATGCGAAGAAATAACTCTCTAAGAGGGGAATTGCAGGCAGTGAAATTCGATATTGGACAGATCTCCTACTTTTTTTAAAAAAAAAACCACGTCACCGAGGTCTGGGGAGTGAGCTCGGTGGGATCCAGAAATAGTAACAAGGTCAGAGAGGCCCACGGCGGAGAGAGCAAGGGCAGAAGTGGGAAGTGAGACTGGAGGGGACAGGCCACAGCGACAACTGTCACTTTCCAGCCTAAATGAGGAGCCAGGACTTCTGTGTGGACAGCTGTGCTCTGTGCCGGGCTGAGGGGCAGGCGGGGCCTGAAGGTCACCCCGAAGGTCGCCCTGACTACGCGGTACACTCTGGGAGCAGGGTTGCATCAGCTGGGCGGGGGCAGGGGGGACACTTTTTCTAATTCTCGCAGAGACTGTGGCTACCACAGGACACCCCTGGAGGGTTTGAAATATTATTTTTCTATTGTGGTAAAATATACGTAAAATAAATCTACGGTTTCCACTGTTGTTGAGTCTACGGGTGAGCAGCACTGAGCACCTCCCCATTGTTGTGTCGCCGTCCCCACCATCCGTCTCCAGAACCTTCTCATCGTCCCAAACTGACCCTCTGTCCCCATCACACCAGTACTCCCCTCCCCCGGCCCCGGCTCCCACTGTCCACTTTCCGTCTCTATGAATTTGACCCCTCTGGGGACCTCGTATAAACAGAGTCATTTGGTATTTGTCCTTTGGTATCTGGTGTATTCACTGAGCATCACGTCCTCAAGTTTCACCCATGTCGTAGCGGGTGTCAGACTCCCTTTTAAGGGCTGAATCGTATTCCACTGCCTGGGTGGACCACATAGGGTTTATCCGGGGTCATCTTCTGATGAACACGTGGATGGTTTCCACCTTCCGGCGACGATGAATAATGCTGCTCTGAACGTGGGTGTACGGATCTCTGTTCGAGCCCCTGCGTGCGATTCTTTGGGGGGATGTACCCCAAAGTGGAATTCAGGGGTCATGTGATAGTTCTGTATTTCATTTCTTGAGGGGCCGCCATGCCATGTGCAAGGGCCCCCGTTTCTCCATCCCCTCCCCAGCACTTGTGATGCTCTACTTCTTCTTCTTGTTCTGTTGTCATCCTGATGAGTGTAAGGTGGCATCTCCCTGTGGCTCTATTAGCATTTCCGGAATGATCAGCGACGTCGCATCACCTTCCCAGGGGCTGGCGTCTTTTGTGAGAAGATCCAGATTCAAGAATGAAAGGGGTTGCCTCGGCATTAGTGTCAGGTTGGTCACCTAGAGTTTCCAGGGACGGCCTTTGAAAACTAGGGGCGGAATCTTTATAGGATGGGTGTCCACACCTTCTGTGTCCCCTGTGACGTTTAGAACAAAACAAGTGGCACGTGATGCTTGCAAGTCCTTTCCGACTCCGCATCTAGTTCTTGGGAGCTTGAATCCATCTTGGGTCTCACTCTCTTGTGGCACTTTCTCTGCGCTAAAGGCGAAAAGTGATACATAGAATTTGAAGACTCTTGCCTGCTCAGTTGTCTGCAACCCTGACGACATGGGCTCCCCATGATGAGGCCCCCTCTTCTCGCACTCAGAACTCCCAAAGGTCCCATTTCCTTCGTCCATTCTCGTTGGCCCAGCTCGTGGTAGGCTGCCGTCCTTCTGAGGCCTCCTTCTGGGTTCTCGTCACCCCTCCGTCCTGGGCCCTGGCTGCCATCACCTTCCTGGTTGGTTTTCTCTCTACCTCCTGGCCGGTCTTTATCACTCTATTTTGTGACCCCTCACCCCTGCTCCTGTTTTTGTCTCTAAGTGCTCTGTTTTAGAACCTCCTCTTTCTACAAGTACTTCAGGTAGAAAGTTCTAGCAGCTGTAACATGCAAGCCCCCTACTCCCAAAGGCTTAACACAACAGACATTTATTTCTCACTCACTCACTCGCCCCACAGGGGTGATCTTGGTAGGGTGGCCCTCCTGGATAGCAATCCTTCAGGGGCCCAGCTTCCTCCCATCTCTTGCCTCTGTCGCCACGGGTCCTCCCTGGATGTCTTCTGTGCGACCCCGTATCCGATGTGCAGATGGCACAAGAGAGGAAGGGAGGTCTGGAAGACTGGGTAGCCTGTTGTTATGGGTCCTTCTTGAAAACAGTGTCAGGGGCCTAGGGAAAGAATAGAAGCTTCATGAACGTTCGGTTAGCAAGTTTGTTCTGATTAACCAGTGGAGACGAGCAGTTCAGCTCATCATCTCTGAGGCAAAGAATGGGAATTGGGGGCATTTACCTTGTCATCGGCACACAAAGGGAGAGCCGCGAGTCATAGGTAAGATACACAGGAAACAGTGGTTTTTTGCAGTTTTTCAGAACACAAGGAAGTCGCCATGCACACTATTTTAAAGTGCACAATTCCATGGCGTCTAGCACACGCACAGCATCTGACAGCCACCACCTCTGTCTAGTTCTAGAACGTTTTCACCACCGCAGAGGAAACCTTCATGCCCGTAGGCAGCCATGCCCCACCTTTCCTTCCCCCCAGCCCCTGAAAACCACTGATCGGCATCCTCTCCCTACAGATTGACCTATTCTGGATGTTTCATATAAGTTGAATCATACAACATGTGACGCTTTTATTCATTCATTCATTCATTCATTCATTCATGCCGAGCAGAAGCTTTTTAGTTGGATGTAGGCCCATTCATTTATTTTTGCTTTCACTTCCCCTGCCTTTGAGCTCAAATTCATAAAATCCTCTGTAAGTCCAAGGTCCTCGAGTTTAGTTCCTAGGTTTTCTCCTGTGCACGTTATTGTTCCAGGTCTTATATTCATGTCCTTAATCTGTTTTGAGTTAACTTTGGTGTGTGGTGACAGACAACAGTCTTAGTTTCATTCTTTTGCAGGTGGCTTTCGGTTTTCCCAGCACCATTTATTGAAGAGGCTTTCCTTTCTTCACTGTACGTTTTTGGCTTTTTTGTCGAAAATTACTTGCCCGTATAAATAGGGGTTTACTTCTGGACTCTTGATTCTGTTCCACGGGTCCATGTGTCTGTTTTTCTGATAATACCATGCCGTTTTGATTACTGTCACTTTGTAGTATAATTTGAAGCCGGGCAGAGTGATGCCTCCAGACTCATTCTTTTCTCTCAGGACGACTTTGGTGATTCGAGGTGTTTAGTGCTTCTGCAAAATCTGATGATTTCTTTTTTGTTCTATTTCTTTAAAAAATATTGATGGGATTTTTGATGAGGACTGCACTAAATCTGTATAATGCTTTAGGTAATAAGGTCATTTGAACTACGTTGATTCTTCCAATCCAAGAACATGAAACATTTTTCTAATTTTTTTTGTGTCTTCCTTGATTTCTTTAATAGGATCTTATAGTTTTCATCATATGGGTCCCTCACATGTTTCGGTAGACTCATTTCTAGGTATTTTATTCTTTTTGTTGCACTTACAAAAGGAATTATTTTTTCCACTTCCTTTTCTAGCAATTCATTATTAGAGTATAGAGTATGGATTTTTGAGCATTGATTTTGTTTCCAGAAACTTTACTGTATTTGCTTATGGTTTCCAGTTGTGTTCTTCTGGAGTCTTTAGGGTTTTCTATAGAAAGAATCATGTCATCCACAAATAGTGACAGTTTGACTTCTTCATTCCCTATGTGTATGCTTTTTATATCTTTCTCTTGGCTGACTGTACTTTCTAGAACTCCCAATGTTGTTATATTGAATGACAGTGGCGATAGTGGACAGCCTAGCCTTGTTCCTGATCTTAGAGGGAAGGTTTTTAGTTTTTCACCATTCAGTATAATGTAGGCTGAGGGCTTGTCATAGATGGCCCTTAGTATGTTAAGGTACTTTTCTTCTATACCGATTTTGTTAAGTGTTTTGCTAATAAATGGATGCTGTATCTTGTCGAAGGCTTTTCCTGCATCTATTGATATGATCATATGATTCTTATTTTTTAATTTGTTTATGTGGCGTATCACATTAATCGTTTTGTATATGTTGGACCATCCCAGTGCCCTTGGGATGAAGCCCACTTGATCGTGGTGTATAATCTTTGTAATATGTTGCTGTATTCAGTTCCCTAGTATCTTATTTAGGATTTTTGAATTGTGTTCATGAGAGATATTGGTCTGTAGATTTCTTCTTTTGTGTTACCTTTACTAGGTTTTCGTATGAGGGTAATATTGGCCTCATAAAATGAGTGGGGAAGCCTTGCCTTCTCTTTGAGTTCTTGGAAGAGTTTGAGGAGATTAGGTATGAAGTCTTTGAATATCTGGTAGAATTCACTGGTGAAGACATCTGGTCCTGGACTTTTACTTGTCGGTAGGGTTTTGATGATTGTTTCAATTTCCATACTGCTGATCGGTCTATTTAGATTTTCCAGATCTTCTTGATTCAGTCTAGGAAGGTTGTATTTTTCTAAGTACTAGTCCATTTCTTCTAGGTTATTAACTTTGGTGTTATATACTTTTTCATAGTATTTTTGCACAATCCTCTGTATTTCTGTGATGTCAGTCGTAATTTCCCCTCTTTTCATCCCTGATTCTGTTTATTTGTGTCCTTCCTCTATTTAGTGAGTCTAGCCAGGGGTTTTGCAGTTTTATTAACCTCAAAAACCAGCTCTTCGTAGCATTTATTTTTTCTATTTTTTTTTTTAATTTTATTTATTTCTGCTCCAACTTTGATGATTTCTTTCCTTCTGCTGACTTTAGGCTTCATTTGTTCTTTCTTTTCTAGATTTTTAAGATGAGGCGTTAGGTTTTTTTATTTGGGCTTGTTCTTGTGTTTGGAGCTAGGCCTGTAATGATCTGAACTTTCCTCTTATGACCGCTTTTGCCATGTCCCAGAAGTTTTGATATGTTGTACTACCATTATCACTCATTTCTATGAATCTCTTGATCTCTCCTTTCATTTCTTCTCTGACCCAGTTATCCTTCAGGAGCATGTTGTTGAATCTCCACGTATTTGTGGTTCTTCCTGCTTTCTTTTTGCAGTTGATCTCTAGTTTCAAAGCATTATGATCAGATAATATGGTCTTATATTTGTTGAGGCTATCTCTGTGTCCCAGTATGTGGTCAATCCTTGAGAATGTTCCCTGTGCACTAGAGAAGAATGTATAAACAGCTATTTTGGAATGGAAGGGCCTGTAAATGTCAATTATATCTAGTTGGTCTAATGTGTTATTTAAGGATGTTTCTTCCTTATTGAATTTCCTGTTTGGATGATCTGTCCATATACGACGGTGGGGTATTTAGGTCCCCTACTATGATAGTGTTTTGGTTGGTTTCTCCCTGTAGTTCTGTTAGCAATTGCTTTATATATTTTGGGGCTCCCTGATTGGGAGCATCGATATTGAGAAGTGCTATGTGTCCTCGGTATATGATTCCCTTATCATTATGAAGTGTTCCTCAATATCTTTCTTTACCTTTTTTATTTTGAAGTCTACTTCTTTCAATATCAGTCCCACTACTCCTGCTTTACTCTGAATGTCATTTGCTTGAAATTTCATTTTCCACCGTTTCACTTTGTGTTTGTTTTTGTCTTTGGAACTGAGATGTGTCTCCCGGAGGCAGCATATGGTTTTTTTTTTTTTTTTGACCCAATTTGCAACTCTGTGCCTTGTTATTGTTGAGTTCAGTCCATTTACATTTAGGGTGATTATTGAAATATGAGGTTTTCTTATAGCTATTTTACCTTTTGCTTTTTGGTAGCTTGGTGTTTTCATTGCTTCCAAGCAATGTGTCTTTTTTAAAATTTTTGGTTGAGTTTTGTAGATTTTCTCTTTTGTCCTTCTTGTTTAATGTTCTGAATCTTTGACGTGTGATTACCATTATGAATATCTAGAGGCTATTTATGTACACACACACACACACATACAACAATAAGATGGTCAACTTTATGTTATGTGTATTTTACCACAATTGAACAACAACTGAACAGGACAATAAAAAAAACCCTCTGGATTTATTAAGTTAATTAAAAAGCTATCATGTAATTTAAAAAAAATGTAACATCAACTATGGAAAAAAACTATAAGAAAAATGATTAGCTTTTGATTAAATACAAAAAAAAAAGAGAGATAAAATGAGGTCACTGAGGTGGGCTCTCATCCAACATGACTGGCATCCTTATAAGAAGAGGAGATTGGGACACAGACATGCACAGAGTGACGTGAGGGCACACAGGATCTACAACCCACAGAGAGAGACCTCAGGAGAAACAGACCCTGTCAATACTTGATCTTGGGCTTCCGGTCTCCAGAACTGCGAGATAATAAATGCCTGTTGTTTAAGCCACTGAGACTATTAATTTTGTGCGGAGCCCCAGCAAATAAATACAACGAAACACATTCCATCCACCAGAAAGGACCATCCTCTAAGCTCACAGGATATATTGCCCTTTACTTAGGCTATAGGCTTCTGGGGTCCCTCTCCTTCCAGAACCTTTCTCTTTCTCCGAGGCTTTGGTCTGATGGCCCATTTCTTTCTTCTCTAAATTTTCAAAGACCCACTTGCCTCAAATTCCAACATCCGTTTGCAGGGTTGGGGGTGCCCGGAGGCCCTGTGTTTGGGGAGCAAATATGATGATTTATTCTTTTTCTCTCAAAGCTTCTGCACTTGCACATCCTCTTCTGGTTCTACTTCTGAGATCTAGGGTAACAGTTCCTCTAGCTGTTTCTTCTGCCCTGTGAGATGCACCAATAGCTAAAACCACTCAAGGAAGCAAGTTTCTGCAGAAATTTGCAGAGGGAGAGCAGTGCTTGCAAACACCAGGGATCTGTTCCAAGAACGAAAAGCAAAAGATTACATGTTCATGCAATAGCAGAAGGCTGTGTAGGTTCAAAAGAGCATGGCCCAGCTGCACCCATCGATGAGGAAGGATTTCCAAGAAGTATTTCTTATCAGTCAGGGTACAAGTTGAGAAACTGTACCCGCTTTGTTACTGCTTTTTTTTTTATTTTTAAGAAAGTATAGATTTAGATGGAGTTCTTAGCTTTTTAAGGTCAAAGGAATTTGTCATTGTAAAATGAGGTCAGCCCTCTACAAAAACAAATTTAAGAGACTGCACTTCAATGGAGAGACTCAGAAGGCATGCAATTTGCTCCCTTTGTGGAGCATAGAACCATTTGGTCCTTTAATGCCCAATAAAATGAGCAGGATGGTGGACCCTCTTGATTTTGGAGCCAATCTCGTCAACTTTGTTGAAGAATTATTTCTGTGCAATAATCGCTTTTACAGTATAAAAATTGATGGGTCGTGACCCCCTCTGTCACCGTCAGGATACAGAGCATGTCCGTCATCCCCCTTGATTTCCTCTAGCTCTGCTGTGATCTGTCCCTCCTCCACCCCGGCCCTGGGCAACCACGGAAAGCCCGTGTCTGGTTTCCCCTGGACTGCAAGCTAGGCGCTGCTCCCCTTTATTGATTTGCTTTGTGTCTTTCCGCTGTAACAAGTCAGCTGTGAGGACCACTATACCTGGGGACAGTCCTGGGGGACTCTAGACTAACTATCTCTGCTTGCTGTGGGTCTCAGGAGCCCAGGATAACTATGATTCCTTTCCTGCCCCAGGACACTCCCAGTCTTTGGAAGGACATGGATATTCAAACAAGCGTAGATCATATTGAGTGTCGGTGTCGGGGGAGCACAAAGGAGGTCCGTTACCCCGGAATGAGAGCCAAGAAAGGCCTCCTGGTGGAGGTGATTTCACACTGGAAGGATGCATAAAATTTAAGGTGGTTGCCCATGGCACAGTTGGGGTCCAGCTAAGCGCAAAATGGCTGGGAGGAGTTCTGAAGCCGCTCTGGAAATAGATCCTTTCATGAGGATTGTTGGGGCCAGGGTTTATTGCAGAAGGGTGTTGAGCAGAAAAGAGCGAGCGAAGCAGAGCAGGACAGAGATAGGAACTCAGCATGCTCCCAGCCCTGGAGCCTGGATGATACCACTGAGTTGGTCTCCTCTTGGAGCAAGGGCTGGCCTTTTGCCCCTCTGGGACCATCTGGTACTGGCTGCGGGCTGGGTCTGAGGGAGTGTGCAGCTGTTGGACTGCTCCCTGGGGGATGGGTGCTCCGGCTCCTAATGGGTGGCTGGACAGGGCCCACTTAAGGGTTTTCAGGTAGTCTAGGATGACTGGGCCTTTGGGGGATGGGGAGCAATGTGGCCAGAGGGGGGAGACCAGGGTAAGACTAGGCAGCGTCTTCAGTGATATATTAATGAGGCTGGACTCATTAACTCCCTAAGGTATTGGGGAGCCATGGGGGGTTTAGGGCATGGAGGGACATGGTCACGTTGGGTAGGACTGCCCTGGAATTCCCCTACATTCAGTGTGACGATGAACGATGTCTGGGGGGCTCCTTCGGCCTGACTTTTTCAGTCTGGAGCCCACTAGATTGCCCCTTTGCCGAGAACAAAATGAGGTGGTTAGGATTCTGCAAGCAATTGTGTGTTTCCTCTCCCATATTTCTTCTTTTTCTTCTCCCGTTAGGTCTGTCCTTGTCCCTTCAAGATCTCCACTGAAAAGATTTTATAGCCTTGGTCACCTCTTCTGGGTTTGAAGGGTGATTGGCATCCGTGTCCTCACTCAGCAGGAACCCAGCCCCCGTCTGTGGTAGATAAAATAATGGGGTTCCCCACCCCAAACTGTCCACACCCTAATCCCCAGAACTTATGAATATGTGGCCCTACATGGTGAAAGTGGCTTTGAAGATAGGATTAGGCATCTGGAGCTGGAGAGATGATCCTGGACTGCTTAACTGGGTCTGAAGCCATCACAAAGTATTTTTAAGAGGAAGGCAGGAGGATCAGAGAGAGAGAGAGAGAGAGAGAGAGAGAGAGAGAGAGAGAGGAAAAATGAGGGAGTGAGAGAAAGAAGGAGAGAGAGAGAGAAATAAATACAGAGGGTGAGAACAAGAAAGGTCGATGGAGATATCTATTATCTATCTATCATCTATCAATCATCTATCAATTATCCATCAACTATCTATCATCTGTCTTCTATCAATTATCTATCTATCTATCTTTCATTTATATCATCTGCCATCTATCTATCTATATCATTATCTAACTATCAAAAGAATGAGAGAGAGAGAAAGAGAGAGGCCGCACTGCTGGCTTTGCGGGTGGAGGATGGGGCCCCGAGCTAAGGAATGTGGGTGCCTCTGCAAGCTGGAGAAGACAACGGATTTTCCTCTAGAGCCTCCAGGAGTAATGCAACCCCGCTGTTGTCTCGATGTCAGCCCTACCCGACTCCCTGGGGACTCTGACCTCCAGATCTGTAACGTAACACATCGGTGTTGCTTGAAGCCCCTAAGTTTGCGGCTTCTCCTGTGAGTAGCCGTGACGACGTAGCACAGTGGATGATAATCATCGCGACCGTAAAAACGAAAGCCACGAACATTTAATTTATGCCAGGCAGGATTTTATGATTTTCATCAGTTAAACCTCAAGCCCTGTGAGTTATTACTCGCGTTTTGCTGACGGGGACAATTGCTTTTGGCGTGTTCGTCATCTCTTGCTATTAATGAATTACTGTAAAGATGTGATGGCTTTCAACAACGACAAAAAAAAATTTCCTACGGAGTCTGAGGGTCAGGAGTCTGGAGGTGGCCTAGCTGGATGGGTCCGTATCAAGGTCTCTCATTGAGCTTCCATGTTCTCCCACGTGCATCCTTACAACACGGCGACTGGCTCCCTTCAGCCCCGTGCATGATCCTGGAAAGAAAGGGCGAAGAGGAAGCCACAATGACCCTGATGACCTCAAATGTCCCAGATGTCGCAGTCTCAGGTGTGTCATGATGTCACATTCACACAGGCACTCGAGGAGAGAGAATTTGGATTTCCCCTCATGAAGGGCCAAAGAATTCGGGGACACACGTTGAAATGGCCGAGTTGGTCTGTCTACCGTTAGGGCCCAGACCCTTGGACGTGCTGAGCAAGGATTCCAGAAGAGAGTACCAGCCCCGACAGTCCCTCCCGGCTGGCAAGATCAGCCCGCCTTGTGCCCCCTCTGCGATGATCCTTCAGGGCACGACTCATCGTTACGTTCATTCTCCAGATGAAGAAACTGAGGCCCAGAGAGGCAAGTCCCCTCCCAAGGTCACTTTGGTAATACCTTGCAGAGTCAGGATTTGCTCCCAGGTCTGTCTGATCCCAGCTCCTATCACCATAATAGCCAACACGTGGAGATTTCCTGCGTGCCGGGCTCTGCCCTGGGCCCCACACACACACCCACGCCTCAGATGTCACGCCAGCCCCACGAAGCAGATCCTACTGAGCCCACTCTACAGATGGGGATGTCGAGGCCGGGAGGGATGACGAACCTACCCAGGACCCCACAGGACTAGCAAGCAGTGGAGATGGGATTCGAACCACTGCGGGGACCCATCTTATTCCGGAGTCTGCACGTGCCCTTTAGTGCTTCTCTGAAACGCACCCACCATGGGCTCGATCCCTGCCCTGCTTCACGTCCCCCCCGCCTCAGCTGAAGTTTTCTGGGGTCACCTCCGTGAGAAGCGACTTTCGCTAGAATCCTGGTCTCAGCGTCTGCTTCTGGGGGAGCCAGAGGGAGGCATCCCCGGGCCTGCACGTGAATGCGATTGTGCGTGTGCGTGTGGGTGTGTTGGGTTGGGGAGCTGTGCACGGGGTGGGAGTGTCGCTCTGCATGGTGGTGACTTGGGCGCGGAGATTAGAGATGGTGGGGGGCTGGAGGAAGAGGAGATGGCTGACTCTTGAGACCTAGGCAGACGATGCCGGATTCAAATCTCGGGTCCTCCGAGTCATCTCGGACACATCACACCTCCTCTCCAGGCCTCGCTTTCCTTTTTAATTTGATTTCCACTTTCCGAGGTTGACATGACAATGTCATGAAATCTTGTGAGCCGCGTGGCTAGCACGGCGCCTGGTACGTGATGGCAGAGACGGCTATTTCCGTGGGGCAGGCTGGGAAGAGGCCCCCGAGCTCGGGGCTCGCGTCGTGGGGAACAGGTGGTGGAAGCTCATTCATTATTACTGGGCCCGACGAAAGGAGGCGATGAGGAGTGGGAGACAGATGTCGGTGGGGAGAGACGCACGGGAACAGGAGAGAGGAAGGAGAAGGAGGGAGCGAGGCTCAGTGGCCCGGCAGCCAGGCCCGCTCCTCTGCACCGCGGAGAAAGGAGAAAAGAGGGAGTTTTGTCACAGCATCCTTGTTCAGTGGCAGCCACTCAGCACGAAGGTCCGTGGCGCTCGGGCAGCAATTGAGCAACTCTGGCTCCTCCCCTCTTCGTTCCTGACACCCTGTTTGTTGAAAACCCTGTGAACGAAGACGGTTCTTCTTTCTGACAGGAACAGCACGATGTGGCGTTGCAGCTGGCTCCTCTTCTGCGGTGAGTGTGAGGCGGGAGGGGGATCAGCTGGGTGGGGGGAGGCCTGCCCTGGACATAGGCTGTAGCGGCAAGGGAGGGCCCTCACTAAGAGACCACGTCCAGCCAAGAGATCACGATTCGGGGCCGGACACGGGGGACCTTGGACAAAAATCACGCATCTCCAGAAATTCCACCTGTCAGGGCAGACGTTTCTCACAGCCGCTCGTTAGACATGCATTTCCCGAGCACCTTCAGCGTGCCAGGTACCGTCCTAGACGCTGAAGACAGCACCGGACAGACAGACGAGGTGCCCGCTGTCAGGGGGTGGCAGAAAGGGGGGAGCAGGCAGAAAAGCAGCCACTAACGTGCACAGCAGCTGCCCGCTGGGCTCGACCTCAGCCCCTCCACTGGAGAACCGTCTCCAAGTCGTTCCTCTGAGAGTGGGGCCTTCAATAGCCCCATTTTACAAAGGTGAAGACCAAGGCCCGGAAGGTCTAATCAGGTGCCCGAGACCCCTTAGCGTGGTAGGGGTTGGGCCAGGACTTGAAAGCGGAGCCGACGGGCTTCATCACGCTTCTGCGTCGCCCCGAAGAACACGCCGACAGCGGTGTTTCAGGTCGTGCAGGTGCTAGGGAAGGAGCGGTAGGGTGTGCCCCGGGGGTGAGGAGGAGGGTGTGGGGAGGACGGTGCTGCTGAGGCCTGAGCCAGGAGACGCGGGCGCCTTCCTGTCCGCTCTCTCGTTTCTCCTTCTGCAGGTGTCCGCGTGTCTTGCTCTCGTGTGTCTTGGTTGTGGTGCTTCAGATACCTTGTGGGGTTTGGTCATTGGGTCCGATCTAGGAACGGGGGGACCTTTCCTAAGCGACAAGGTGGGTTTTCACGGCCGCGAGGCCGTGTCTGATGGAGGAGGAAGCAGACACGACAATTCGTAAGACGCAGCGTGAGGTGAAAGCACAAGGCGCGAGGGAACTTGCGACAACGATGAAAATGTCTCAGGCCTCGGGGGGCCTCGAGGCCCCTGAGATCCGGCTGCGACGACCGAGGCCTGGCACGCTCCACTTGATTTCGTTTTAGGAGGTTTCAGTGTGCACAGCCCTCCGTCCTCAGCAGCCACGACGCTGGCGAGCCGTCTCCGGTGGCTCGCGTGACCCCACGCGTGCGGAGACAGTCACGGGGACGCATGCCTTATTTCCGTTTAACACTCTGTTTCCGTGATGGCACTCACGAGCGGGACCTCGCCTGGGAAGACTCGCTCTCGGCTTCGGGTCGTGGTTACTGCTGGCTGTCAGGGTGGGGCGGGGGAAGACCCTCACTCTCAATTTTGTGTACTTACCGTTTTTTTTACGATGAGCCATTGTTGACATCTTAAAGATGACAACGAAATGAACATGCACAGCAAGGAGGGTCACCATCTGCGTTGGGGGCGTTTCGGAAGGACGTAGTCGGCCTTGGTGTCAGGGGAGGCTCTGATAGGCTGGGTGGATAGGTAGGTAGATAGGAGCTGGAGGGAGAAGGACAATGAGGGGTTGGCGAGGTCCCCAAGACCGGTTTGGCGCTAAAACGTACAGGATGCCATAGCTGATGGCTTTGGGCGACGACCGCATGTTCTAGGGTCAAGAGCGGGCGGAAGGCACCGGGGCTTCGCCTCCTTCGAGATAGAGGGACGGAAGGAGGATAAAGAAGTCCTCCTGTCTGTAGAAGCCCTGACCCTCAGTTTCTCAGAGCGTTTGTCTGTCGCACTTCTTGCTCGGACTTTCTCCCAAGTGCACGTTGCACGTTGCTTGCTCCATGCACTCGCGTCTGCTTGCCACCCCGGGCCCGCTCCGTCTTCTCCAAGTGTCAGTCCTCCCCGTAATTCTTCATGGGGGATCCGAGGACTGAGCCCGGACTCACATGACCCGGACACCTTAGAGCCGGTGACAGCTCCACACAGCCCGACCCGCGGGGAGCTCTGGAGCGAGCGGCACCTGAGAGGTTGACCTGCTCAGAGGCCAGGGGATGAGCCGGGCCGTCGTCCCGCTGCCCCTGTCAGTCACCGCTTCTGGGTCAGCAAAGCAGCTGGGGGATGGGTGTGTCCCCCGGGGTGAGGTGGTGCCAGGCGTGGCTGCCGTCCCTCCGCTCCTGTCCCCGTGAGGTGTGAGGAGCTCACCGGCTGCTGCAGGTAGATCCCTGGGAAGGGGCTGTGTCTTCCTCTTCGCACGCACACGCCTGCTTCCATCGTTCGCCAGCGTCACCGCCATCGCCGGCCCCTGGGGGGAGATGGGGACTGGCTGGGTGAGGGGGGGGGCAGGTCCTGGCTGGGTCCCGAAGGCCCCTGATGACGTCTCTTCTTTGTTTCAAGGTTGGCTGTCCTGGCTGACGCAGGCGAATTCCGGTAAGAGACTCCCCAGGGTGACAGGCGGCGACACCTGGGGCAAGCGCCTCCAGCTGCCTGCTTGGCCCTCTGACCGATGGGTACTGTGACGACCCCCGCCTAAGCGGGTGCTTGCGAGAACGCGACTCCATGCGGGGGTCGGGCCGTCCAAGCCGGGCTCTGGGCTCATGCACTTTCTGAGCCTGAATCTGGGCTCCGGTGCCCCCTGGATCTCGGTTTTCATGAAAACGAGGGTGACAGGAGGGAGTCCTACAGGGTTTTGATGAGGGGAAAAGGAGGTAAGGTACGGGCGGTGCTGAGAACAGCACTGGGAACACAGTAGGTCCTCAGTTACGTTAGCCCCCTCCTGCCCCCCTCCCCCTCCCTTTCCCCACTTCTCCTTCCCCCCCTTTTCCTCTCCTCCTCCTTTTCTTCTCCTCCTCCCTCCCCCTCTCCCACCTCCTCCCCTCCTCTTCCTCCTCTTCCTCCCCTTCTCGCTCCTTTCCTCCTCCTTTTTCTCCTCCTTAAAGAAACACATTTTATGGTTCTTACTGGCTGGGCTACTGCTGGGCCAAAGCTGGTAGCCAGTCGAGGGGCGTAGCGTGGAACATGACCCAGCGGCCTGGACCCCTCCCCGCTGGTGTCCATCCATTCTACAACTTTACATCTACAGGACAGAGTCAGGGCGGTTACCGTGAAGCAGGGTGGCCAGCGGTCGTGGCTTGCCCCAGACCGGCGGGGGTGGGGTGGTTTTCTGGGGCGCTGAGCTTTGGGTGCTGAGACCGGGAAGGCCCTAGGGTGGGTAGGATGGCCTGGTCACGTTGCCTGGAAGCGTTATCTCAGGGAATGCCGAAGGTGCATGAAAAGGGCCTGCGAAGTGCAAGTTTGGATTCTATTTTACAAAGTCTCTCTGCCTCTCTGAGTGACCGACCACCTGTTAACTCGTGTTGCTCGTGACTGAGCATCGTGGGTCGATTCAGATGGGCGGTTCTGGAAGTGACCTCTTTCCTGGTCCCCTTGCCCTTCCAGAAGCCGTCAGAGGGTGCCCGTGAGCACCCAAGTCAGGTCCAGTCCCTCCTGGGCCCACAGTCCCCTGGGGCTCCCCCCTCCCTGGGGGTAAAAGCCCAATTCCTCACCAGAGCCCCAAAGACCCTGGGTGACCTGCCCCATCCCCTCTCTGCCCCTCACTCCCTCTGCTCCAGCCACATGGGCCTCCTCGTTCCTTGAACACGCCAGGCGTGGTCCTGCCCCAGGGCCTTTGCACATGGCACATGCAGTGCCTTCTGCCTGGCATGCTCTTGACCTACATACATACATGGCTCCTTCCCTCATCCTTTCATGTTTCAGCTCATGTGTCATCTTCTCGGCGACTGCCCTATTTGTGCCATTGTGTTCCTTACCCCAGCTCTCTAGGCTGTCAGCTCAGTAAAGGTGGGGGATTTGGGGTGTCCTGTTCCACTTCTGAATTCACAATGCCTAGAAGAGTCCTGGAATAGAGTAGGTGTTCGTATTAGGGTTTTCTAGAACCAAGAGGATGGCTGTATCTATCATCTACATCCATCCATCCATCCATCCATCCATCCATCCATCCATCCATCCATCCATCATCTATCTATCATCTATCTATCTATCTATCTATCTATCTATCTATCTATCTATCATCTATTTCTCATCTACCATCTATATGTATTCATATATATAACGATTTATTATAAGAAATTGGTTTATATGGTTACGGAGGGTGGCAAGTCCCAAGACCTCCAGGGTGAGGTACAAAGGTCCTGAGGCTGGAAAGGACCTGGGGAATGGAGCAAAGGGGAGCGTGGCGGATGGGACAGGGCAGGAGGCGAGGCTGGCAGGTGCCACTCACAGGGAAGTGGGTGGTGACTCTGGTTTGGGGTGAACTTGAGCTATGGAAGATCAAACGAGAGGAAGAAAGTATCGGGAAGTTCAGAACTGGGACACCGCAAGTACGAAGACGCCGGAAGCCTGCGCAGCGAAGTGCGGCCTCTGTGGAGGAAAGAGGAAACTGGCAATGAGAAGAAAGATATTATCTGAGGGCCGGGGAGGGAACCGGACAAGACATTATTCACAAGAGGCAAGAGGCCCAAATCTCCCGGCTCTAATTCATCTCACGTTTTTAAGGCCCTTTTCACGAGGTGCTTTTCCCCGGTGCCCCATCCTACCAAGTGATGCTGACAATGTCGTGAACTCCTCTGTTTCTCCTCCGCCCTCCAATCCCTTAGCAAATCCGTTCGCGTTGCATTCAGAATAAATCCAGAATTTCCTGCTTTCCGCCGCACCCACCTGGGATCTGTCCACCATTGTCACTCGCCCGGGCCAGGGCAGATTCGTTTCCCGCTTGTCGCCCTGCCCCTGGCCCCCTGCGGGTCATCTTTCCCACCAGAAGGCCTGGGTTACAGCCGAAGTCATGCTCTGTCTCTCCTCTGCTCCACCCTCTCCCATGGCTCCCATCTCTCTCTGAGAAAACGGGCTAGCAGATCCCACGTGGTCTGGTCTGGTCGTCTCCCCTCCTCTGACCCTTTCTCTCCTCCTCTCTGCTCCAGCCACACCAGCCCGAAATCCCTAGGCCTCGTCCTCAGGGACTTCACACTTGCCGTTTCCTCCGCCTTAAATGGCCTCAGGTCTTTCCCCACGTGGGACCTTCTCAGCGAGGCGCCTTCGTGACTGAACAATGACTATGCACCAGGCCCTGTTCTAGGCCCCTAGGACACAGCAGTAAGACGGACAGACGGACACAACTCGCTGCTTTCCGGGAGCTCACCGCCCACCAGGGCAGCAGGCTTGAAACGACGGATTCCAGCAATCTTTCCGTAGAATCTTCTTAGAAGTTCCCTGAACATCGATTCCCTTTCCATTCAGACCTACCCCCTCTAGCGCAGCGGCAGTGAAAATCGTGCACGTAGGGGTTTGACTCGGGTAAGTCACGTGACCTCTCCGAGCCTGTTTCCCACATCCGTACGGTGGGGTTGCTGTCAGTCCCCTGCTGCTGCTGTAACAAAAGACTACACATGTTCTGGTTTTCACATCAGCAAAGACATTATCCTACAGTTCTGGAGGTCGCAAGTCTGAAATGGGTCCCACTGGGCCTAAATCAAGGTGTCGCCAGGGCTGGTTTCTTTCTAGATGTTCTGGGGAGAATCCGTTTTCTTGCATTTTCCAGCTTTTCGAGGTCAGCTGTATGCCTTGGCTCCGGTCTCCCTTCCTCCCTCTTCTCATCCAGCAATGGCCGGGCAGGTCTTTCTTGCCGTGCGTTCCTTCGGCGCTGCCTTACCTGGCTTCATCCTTCACTTATAAAGACCCTTTGGATTACGTTGGTTCCTCCTGGAAAATGCTGGATGACCTCTCCACCTCAAGATCAGCTGATTAACGATCTTAATTCTATTAGAAACCTGAATTCCCCCTTTCCATAGACCATATTCACATGGTCCAGGGGTGGAGCTGTGGTCGTCTGTGGAGGAGCTGTTATTCTATCGAACACAGGAGTGGTAGTGTCCAATGAGTGTCTTCCTTCGCCCCTGGGAGTCTGCTTCTACCTGAGGCTTTGTCCCCCCGGAGCTCACGGTGTGGTGGAGGAGATGATCACTGAGGAGCTCAGCACACCAATAACGGAGCAGTTATGATTGTGATAAGTGCCACAAAGGAGCACAGGACGCTCTGGGGAAGTCAAGGAAGGCTTCTTGAAGGAAGCGACATGTAAGCAAGACCTGAAGAATGACTGAGTAGGAGCTGGCCCGGCAAAGCAGAGACAAAGGGAACTGCACATGCAAGGCCCTATGGCGAGAAGGCTAGGAGCGGAGACCGAAGTGAGATGAGGCTGAAAGACGTGGTTGGGTCTGGTCACGAGGCTCTTGGGGTCATGCTCGGTAATTCGGACGTTGACTCTGAGAGCAACAGGGCAGGTGACGTGAAGGAACGGGGGCAGATGGTCACATTTGCACTTAGAGACGTTTGCAGGGCATGACGGGGAGAGAGAAATGGACCGTCCAGAGGAAGATCTGCATCAGGCATAGCTGTGGAGGCGGAGAGAAGTGGGTCGATGCCAAATGATATTTCAGAGGGAGCATCGATGGGGTTGCCTCCCACTGGCGGTGAGGGTGAGGGCTAAACAGGGAAACTGAGGTACAGAGAGGTGAAACCTCCGGTCCCGGGGCGGGGTGGGCTAGGATGTGTCTCAGGTGCCTCCCCAGATCCGCTGAATGGACATCTGATCTTCCCGGGGATCCCAGGTGAGGCAGAGGAGCCTGGTTCGCAGACTCCCCCGGAGCAGGAGGGGCCTGGGTGACGCGTCTCAGGCTTCCAGGGCCCAGGGATCACCCGAGGGTCTTGTTAAGATGCAGTCTCTGACCCGGTAGATCTGGCGCAGGGCCCGAGAGCTTGCATTTCCGTCCGACTTCCTGCTGAGGCCGCGGGCCCGGGGCCTGCACTTCGAGGAGGACGGCTGTAGGGTCTGCAAGGTCCTTGATGAGCACCTTTGGTGGCAGTGGCAGTGTCCAGGGGCCGCTTCAACAAATTAAGCAGAACCGAGGTTTATCCTCCCATAGCTGTGGGGGCCAGAGGTCTAAAGTCAAGGTGCTTGCTCTCAAGGGAAGGCTCTCGGGAAGACTCTCTTCTTCCAGTTTCTAGCGTTGCCGGCAATCCTTGGGGTTCCTTGGCTTGGGGATGCATCACCGCAATCCCTGCCTCCATCGTCACGTGGTCTCTGCCTATGTCTCGGTGCCTCTCCTCCTTTTCTTACAAGGACACCAGTCATCGCCTACTATGGGACCACCCTCCTCCAGCATGACTTCCTCTTAACATACATCGTCACGTCCTCTACGCTGCTCCTACACAAGGTCACTTCTCAGGGTTTAGGACTTCAGCATGTCCTTGTGGGGGATGAGATTGAAGCCCCAGCCACCACCTTCCCCCTCTCACGCTGGCTTTCTTTGGAGCCCCGCGTGGGCCCCCTCACCCCAGCCCTCCCTTCCGTGCCGCCCAGGTGTGAATGAGTGCAACGACAGCAGCAGGTGCCCATCCCACGCGACCTGCACCGACACGGCGGACAGTTACTACTGCTTGTGCAAACGGGGCTTCCAGTCCAGCAGCGGACAGAGCCAGTTCACGGACCCGGAGGTGGAATGCACAGGTGAGTTCGCACCCCCCAGCGCCCCTGGGCATGTGGTAGGAGGTCACGGGGAAGCTGGTCTGTGCAGGCGCTTTGTCTTTCTACCCAAGCACAGTCTCCTCTTCCCCTCCTTCCCTTCCCCTACCTTTCTTTCCCTCTCCCGCTTGCTAGCCTTTCTTTCTTTCTTTCTTTCTTTCTTTCTTTCTTTCTTTCTTTCTTTCTTTCTTTCTTTCTTTCTTTCTTTCTTTCTTTCTTTCTTTCTTTCTTTCTTTCTTTCTTTCTTTCTTTCTTTCTTTCTTTCTTTCTTTCTTTCTTTCTTTCTTTCTTTCTTTCTTTCTTTCTCTCTCTCTCTCTCTCCCTCCCTCCCTCCCTCCCCTCCCCTCCCCTCCCCTCCCCTTCTCTTCTCTCTTCTCTTCTCTCTTCTCTCTTCTCTTCTCTTCTCTCTCCCTCCCTCGCTCCCTCCCTCCCTTCCTTTTTTTCTCTCTCTTTTTTCTTTCTTTTCTTTCTTTCTTCCTTCCTCCCTTCCTTTCCCTCTTTCCTCCCTCCCTCCCTCTCTTTATTTCCTTCATTTCTTTCTATCATGAAATTGATCTCTGGCCACTGACATTTCCAATGATTAGACACTAGCATCCAATAAAAATAAAAATAAACATCATGCTCTTTGTCGATATCCAGACACAGGTGGGGGGCTGGATCTGACCGAGGGGCTACTGTTGGCTGCGTAAAGTACCTCATTCCTCTCATCGTAATTCCCAGGGAGCGCCAAACCTCCTCCTTCGGGCTACAGTTCATGGGTTATTCAGTGGACTCCGGAGGCCTGCTGGGCCCTGGATTTTAAACCTGGGGGTGAAATGAACACTCTCCATAGATAAAGTGGTGGATTCTGCCCATTCTATGTCTTTGAGTCCCAGGACGGCTCCCGATGCTTTATGAGTATTCCGTAGATATTTGTCGAATGAAGGAACGCGTCACCTTGTTTTTTGTGTCAATGCCAGATTTAATCCCCTTGTTGTGGACAGACACTTAGGTTGTTTCTAGCATCGGGCAACCTCAGAGCTGGAATGAACACCCTCCTGATCTTCTCTCGGTGCACAGCGGCAACGCCAAGTTTCTCTTCAAGAGAGGTGCAGTTTGCCAGGAGAGAGCTAGGGAAGACTCGTCTCGAAGTTCCATCTGTGTGACAAGCACATAGCAAGTGTTTATTTAGGGTGGCCTGGCAGAACAGGGCCGAAGGAGACTGGGCGCGGGCCACCCCGTGGCACCGCAGCTGCACAGTTCGATGGGCGCCTCAAGGAGTCAATTCCTAGGGTTGGCTCTGCAAGATGCTCTTTACTGGGTAATAACCCCCCTGCAGACTCAGAGCGTAAAACAACAACCACCATTTATTATTTTTTTTCTCATGAACACATCTACGATTTGGGCTGAGTATGGGATGGATGGCTTGTTTCCTGCCGGGGGCCAGCCCCAGCTCCAGAGTCCAGGCCCCGAGGGGTGTCTGCGGAGTCGGCGAGGGAAGGGACAGCATCAGGGATTATGCATCAGGATCTCACTTTATTGTCTTAACATCTGTATTTTTATACCCCAGGGTAACATAAGCAATCTTACGGTTATGTAAGTGATTGATCGATTTTGATTTTCGAGTTAACGATCACCGTTCCCCTGTTTGATTTTCCCATCCCTTCCTATGCTGTTTCTTGCTTCTGATCTTAGCTGGACCATTGTTCTCTGGCTACACTATTAACTAAGTTAACAATTGTCCTGTACCTGTTCTTTCCTAGATATTAATATGATTTACTGTTTCCATGGCTCTAAGCTAGGGGTTTCTAATTCATTTTCCTCCTATAACTACCCACTTTCCATCACCCTCGGAGCACACTCCTGTGAAGAGCAGCGAACCATGCACGGGAATAGGAACAAACTGCATTCCTTTCTTTCTCCTTGGAAACCAAAACAATTTCCCATTACCTATTTTCATAAATCGTAAGTTGTCCTTCTCGGTACACTGACTGTTACAGGCCTCCGAGTAGGTCTAAGATGTTCTGATGTTCCCACCCTGCTTCTCAGAGGCAACGCATAAGGCTTTCTTGATCAATTTTCATGTAAGCCAGGACATGGCTCCTCTTCTGGCTCTAATGTATTTGCTTCCTCCAGACCCCCCAAGTCCCCATCACCGATCTGCATATGAGGCTGCATTAAGTATCCCACACATAACACACGCGCTAACACACTCACACCGAGGGAGCCACAAAGAACCCATCTGGGGCAGCCCAAGCCTTGCAGAGGTGCCACACTCTATGCCGTGACCTTGTCAGACAGCTACATGAGATGCGGCTCCCGCAGTTTCCGTTCCACACAACGTCCGTGGCGTTGCCACTCTGAAGAGGGCCCGCTCACGGGGCTGGCTGTTGTCCGGTTGTTCTACCCGGGCTCCGGGCCCGAGGTCTTAGCTCGTCCCCAGGGGGCTGCTTTGTCACGGCTGCTTGGGCTTTCTCACAGTCCGGTGGCTACGTTCTAAGAAGGAGCATCTCGAGAGGCCCAGGCGGAAGGGCCTGATACTTTCACGACGTCACATAGTATGTTGATGACCCAGTGTCGCTTCCACCAGAGTCGCAGACGGGCTTAGATTCAAGGGGAGGGCCTAGACCCCACTCTTGATGAATGGGGTACACCCAATTGACCTTGAATGGAGGGCGTGTGGAATGGAAGACGTGGTTACAACCAACTTTGGAACACGCCATCTTTTATGCAAGACGAGACCGATGTGTAACTCTGACTCTTTCTCTGTCCAGACATAGATGAATGTTCTCTCAACCCCTCCCCGTGTGGCCCTAACTCCATGTGCAGAAACATCCCGGGGAGATACAAGTGCAGCTGCTTGAAGGGCTTCTCTTCTTCCACTGGTGATGACTGGAGCCCGGACAAGCCAGGTCCTTTCTCTTGTGAAGGTAACGCTCGCCGGTTCCACGTGGGCCTTTGGGGCCGGGGGGGGGGGCAGCTCCCATTGAGCTGGGCACAGGTGTTTCTAACCTTCGACGGCCAGTCTTATAGTGGTTCACTCTCCTTCATCGCTTCTCAGACGTCAATGAATGCCTCAGCGACAGTCCCTGCCCAGAGCATTCTGAGTGCACCAACACTTTGGGAAGCTACCATTGCCGGTGTCTAGTTGGATTCACCCCTACCAGCTCCCTCTGTGAAGGTATGGGGCCCCTGTTCTTTATTTGCCTGCTCAACAAAGAATCGCCTCCTTTGGTGAGCTTATGAGGTAGGGAGGATGCGCCTCATTTTGGAAATCAGAAAATTGAGGGTCAGAGAGAGGAAGTCACTTGCTCCAGGACACACAGGTCTGAAAGTGGGAGAACTGGGATTTGGATCATTGTTGAGAACCTATTACTTGAGAGTGTGGGGTGCTCTGTCTGTCTCCAGAGTGATCTTTTCCCCAGGGGACGTTGGCCCTACCCAGAAGCATGTTTGGTGGTCACAGTGGGTGGTGGTGGTGGGGTGATGTGTGCTACTGTTATCTAGAGGTTGGAGGCCAGAGATGCTGCTAAATACCCTACAATGCGCAGAACAGCCTCCCTACAATAAGAATAAAATCTGTCTGAAGGTGGGGCAAAGGTGTGATGGCCACGTCATGAGAAGGTAGCTTCAGACGGAAGAACAACGCAGGCAACTCCATAGAACAGAACATAATTCAGGGTGGTGTCGTTTACGTACAGGAAGGTTGGGTCAGAGCAGAACAGACGACCCGGCAGTCTGCAGACACCAGACCCCGTTACCGCACTTTCCAATGGCATAGCTCGAATACTAATGATTGACAAGACCAAGGGACAGAGGGTCCGGCAGCGCCAGGGGCCCTCCCTCCTTGTGGTCTTGTGATCAGTGATCGCTCCTCGTAACTGATACTGTTATCAGTTCAGTATTTATCTCAGTTGTCATGCCCTTCTGGCCGTTACTAACAAAAATATTTACGGCGACCTTCTAGGGACACGGCAGGCTCATGAAGCAGAAGGCTTCGATAGGCTCGATAAGCACAGTGAGGTTGTTCCCAGCATGAAAGTTAAAAAGGGAAGTGAAACCTGGGCCGTGAAATGGAGTGGGGTGTGTTCGCGTCTACATCTACACGAAAATGATCCCATCAGACGCTCTGTCCTAGGGACACCCAAACCTTGAGCTTTCTCCCGAAAGGTATTTGAATTAAGACCTGAGAGTTACCCTTGACCCTCCTCCCTCTCCTTCCATATCAAATCAGTCGTCATGCTTTGGGGCATCGACCTGCTAAGTAGAACTTGAATCTCTCCGTTCTTTTCCGTCTTTGGTCCAAGCATCGCGATTGTGGCATTGGCCTCTCTCTTTCTTCGGTCTTGCCCTGTGGACTCCATCCTCCACACTGCAGCCAGAATATTCTCACCAAGAGACAGGGCTCCATCTCCCTGAGTCTGGTGCAGCTCTATATTCTCCCCATTTGCTTATAGAAGGTGACTTCATTAAGCAAGGCATAGAGCGATCAAACCTCATCATATCCCCTTGGTTTGGAGTCAGAGATACCTAAAGTCATCTCTGTTTTTTAAAAAAAATCCAGGGGATTTTACAGCAGGAATGAGCAGTGGGCAAGCGAGCGAAGCTTCGTCTGTATCTGCAGCGACTCCCCAGCGCTAGCATCGCCGCCTCAGCCCCGCCTCAGATCCTCAGGCCTTAGATTCTCAGAGGCGTGCCAAAAGGTCGGGCCCTCTGCCTTCATCCGTGGGCAGCGGTTAGCCATGGCTGACGAACAAATCACCTTGAAAGTCAGTGGCTCAAAGCAACCGCCATTTATTGAACTCTCGATTCCAGTCCTTCAGGTCTCACCTGGGCTTGTCTGGGAGTCTGCGGTCAGCTCGGGGTCAGCTTTGCTGATGTTGGCCCGGCCGTCTCGTGTATCTGGGGACGACCCATTTCTCTTCCACGTTGTCTTTCATCTTTATTAGGACAGTCTAGGTAGGGCTTGTTCACACGCAGGTGACCCAAGAATGCGCAGACGCAAAGAAGCCTCTGGAAGGTCTGAGTTTAGAACGGAAGCCATATCCCTTCCACCGCGTTCCGAGTCTTAGGGACAGCGGAGTGGCGGAGTCACGTTGCATTACACAACCCACATCCCAAGGTGTAGACACAGCGAGGAGTGATAGATCGTGAACGTTTCTGCCATCTACGATCAGCGTTTTGAGACTCCCACCCTTTTGCGTACACACTGTTGTCCAGAATTTATTCTCTTGAGCATGCCTCCCTGCAAGGGAGGTGAGGACGGAAGGGAGAACAGGGGTATTGGGGAGCACGAGCACTGTGTGCCCCAAGAGCTTGTGGAGTGGATCTCCTGTTCTCAGTTTCCAGCCTCAGTTGCTCAGGGGCCTTGACCCTGGTTTTCGTCTCCACTCTCCAGATGTGGACGAATGTGCCAATTCCAGAGCTTGCCCGAAGAATGCGACTTGCCATAACACTCTTGGAAGCTACTCTTGTGTCTGCAGCCCAGGATATGAATATAGCACTGGCAGCATAAAATCCCGTGGCCAAAGAGGGACGTGTAAAGGTAGGTGAAGGGCGGGGGGGGTGGTGTCTGTTGGGGACTCAGGGCCAAGTCCGTTTGCAAAGACTGCAGTGGTGAGGGAGGAGTCAGGGGGAACCCAAAGCTGAGTTCAAAGCCTTTCGTGGCAAAGCTGAAGCCGATCATCATTCATCCATCCATTCACTCGTTTGACAAATACGTCCTGAACACCTACTATGCGTGAGGCACTCACAGTTCTAGGGACAGTGGATACCGTGGTGAAAGACACAGGCAAAACACTTGTTCTCCTGTAACTTTTCACCCAGCATGGAGGGACGCAGAGAACAAACAGAATAAAAGCATGAACATGTCGTGTGTCGGGGGCAGCGAAAGGAGATGAAGACCAATAAGGCAGGCGAGACAGACAGAGTGCCGGGCCTGGCCTTCTAATTCTAATGGAGCGAAGGCCGTGCTGAGAAGTTGGTATTTGAGAAAGGGTTTGACAGGAGTGGGGGAGTGAGATATCGCGTTTCTGGGCAGGGGTGTTCCTAGAGGCAGGCCCTCAGCCAAGGCGCTAAGCTCCCCCACGTGTGACCCCCTGCAGCCTTCCCAACAACCTGGTGGTGTCGGTGACAGTTTACACCCATTTTAGAGATTAGGAAACAGGGCCTCCTTTGTGGTGGGATCACTCTCCCAAAGTCGAATAGACAGGACGTAGGAGAGGCAGGTTCTGGACCGTGCGTGGGTGTGACTTCACACCCCATACTCCCAGGCGGTGCGCTACCTTGACGTCAGGCTGCGACCCCTGGCCACTCAGAGTGGGCGTGGATTCACCAAATATTTCCACACTCCGAGACTCAAGAAAGCCTGTGGCGCTGTCATCTGAACATTCCAGAGTCAGGCAGAACCCGCATTTGTTTTAATTACGTTTATTGGGGTGACGCTGGTGAATTCAATCAGATAATTTCCAGGTGTGCATTACCATTTGACATCTGTATGTTCTAGTGTGTGTTTACCACTCCAAGTCCAATTTCCTTCAGCTGCCATGTATTTGATCCCCTTTACCCACTTCATCCTCTCCCTACTCCCTGTATTTGACCATCTGTATTGTCGCAAGTGGCAGTATTTCATCTCTTTTTATGGCTAATATTCCAGTGTACATATGTACCACAGCTTCTTTATCCATCATCTAGTGTAGGGACACTTGGGTTGCTTCCCTGTCCTGGCCAGCGTGAACAATGCTGCTATGAACATCGTTTTGCAAACATCTTTTTGGATGTGGGTTTTCAAGGTTTTGGGGTAAATACCCAGTAGAGGGATTGCTGGATCATATGGTAGATCAATCCTTAGTTTTCTGAGGACCCTCCATACTGTTTTCCATAGTCACTGTACCAACTTGCAGTCCCACCAGCAGTGCATGCGGGTTCCTAGTTCTCCGCATCCTCTCCAGCACTTGTTATTGCTTGTCCTGTTGATTATAGGTATTCTAACAGGTGTGAGATGGGATCTCATTGTGGTTTTCATTTGCATTTTCCTAATAGCTAGTGATGTTGAGCATCTTTTCATATATTTGTTGGCCATTTGTATGTCCTCTAGGGAGAAGTGTCTGTGCAGGTCCTCTGCCCATTTTTTGATTGGATCATTTGATTTTTTTTTTTTTTTTTTTGCTATTATTGAGTCGTACGAGTTCTTTGTATATTTTGGGTATTAGGCCCTTACCGGAAGCTTTGCTTGCAAATATATTTTCTCATTCAGATGGTTGTCTTTTTACTTTGTTGATGGTTTCTTTCGCCGAGCAGAAGCTTTTTAGTTGGATGTATCCATTCATTTATTTTTGCTTTTACTTCCCTTGTCTTTGAGGTCAAATTCATAAAAATCTCTTTAAGTCCCAGGTCCTTGAGTTTCATTTTTATGTTTTCTTCTATGCATTCTATTGTTTCAGGTCTTATATTCAGGTCCTTGATCTATTTTGGGAAAGGCAACAGTCTAGTTTCGTTCTTTGGCAGGCGGCTTTCCGGTTTTTCCAGCACCATTTATGGAAGAGGCTTTCCGTTCTCCACTGTTTTTTTTTTTTTTTTTGTTTTTTTTGGGTGAAAATTATTTGCCAGTATAAGTATGGGTTTACTTCTGAACTCTCGATTCTGCTTCACTGGCCCATGTGTCTGTTTTTCTGCCAATTCCACGCTGTTTTGATTACTGTCACTTTGTAGTCAAATTTGAAGTCGGGCAGAGTGATGCCTCCTGCCTCGGAACCTGGATTTCAATCATCATTGTGCCTTTCATGAGCTGTGTGATGCCGCACAATTCTGAAGCCTCAGTTTCCTCCTTGGGAAAACGGGGATAATACGAAGATGCATCGCTCAGGGCTGCTCTGAGCACTCATGGAGCAGATGCATGTAAAGTCTACCTCGCTGCCTGGCTCAAAGAAGCTCAACATGTTAGCAGTTGATTTTTATTTTAGTTAAGAAATCTGGGTTCTGTTATTATTCCCGTTTGACAAATGAGGAAACTGAGGCACACTGATACATTCTCTTGTCCAATGTGTTATCCCAAGCTGCCATAACACAACATCACAGACGGGGGCTTAGACAATAAATGTTTCCTTCTCGTAGTTCTGAAGGCCGAAGGCAGAGATCGGGGTGCCAGCATGTTGGGGTTATGGTGACGGCCTCTTTCTGGCTTCCAGATAACCACTTTTTTGCTATGTCCTCCTGGAGCATAGAGAGAGAGAGAAAGCTCCTGTGTGTCTCTCTTCCAAGGGCACTAATCCCATTACGAGAGCCCCACCCTCCTGACCTTATCTAACCCTAATTACCTCACGTCCAAATACCATTTCATTGGGGGTTAGGATTTTAACATATGAATTTGGAGGGGGGGAGAGAAAATTCAGTCCATAGTGCCCACGAATACATAGCTTATAAGGGACGGAGCCAGGCTTTGAACCCAAGATGCCATGCTCGCCAGCCCTTTACTCAGCCGCTGTCATCCTTAGTGATGTAGCGGCTCCTTGGAGGACAACTGAGATTCACCAGGGGAAGAAGGGAGGGAGCGAGTGATTGAGTTGGAGGCTGTGGGAACAGAGGGGCGAGAATGAGCATTCACACACCCACGGGCAATCAGTGAGTCTAAGTCACAAGCTACCAAGTGGTTAGCAGCAAAAGACGAGGTAGGTGGGCTTAGCTGGGAGCAGACTCTCCTGGCCCCACGTGTTCTAGCGAGGAGTTTGGGGTCTACCCCGAGCAGTGGGCGGGGAACCTCGTCAGCAGGGTTGCATCACGGGTTGTAAACATGCCTCTAGGTGCTTCCTTTACACAGTGGTGGAGCGTGTAAGAAGCCATGACAGGGGCCGGGGCACCCAGTGGCTTTTGTCCCTGGTGGGGCCGTATCCTGTTGCTGCAGCCTCAGCATCCTTCATCCTTCGGACTTAAGACTATTTTTCTGCCTAGATGTGGATGAATGTTCCAGAAACTCGACTCTCTGTGGTCCCAATTCTGTCTGCACGAACATCCCGGGAGACTACAGTTGCTCCTGCCTGCCCGGGTTCGTTTCACCTACTTTATGGACCCCCAAGCAACCGGCGGCTTTCAAATGCACAGGTAACTCTCCCAGCCATGCGGAGGATGTCGAACGACCCTGAAATGTAGAGGCTTCTAACAGCAACCCTTTGTTTCTGCTCATGATTTTATGGGTTGACCACAGGGTTTTCTGGAGCCCTGGTGCGTGGGGCAGGTCTGCAGTGGCCTCACTTACATGGCCAGTCGTTGATGCTGGTCTCTGGCGGGGAGCTAGATGGCCCCCAGCTTTCACCGGGGCAGGGGGCTTTCTGCATGGCTGCTTAGGCTTCCTCACAGCGAGGTATCTGGTTTACAAGCAGGAAAATTTAAAGAGGAAAAGGTAGAAATGTTCGTCCTCATTAGGCCTGGGCTTGGGAGTCCCAGAACATGGCTTCTACCACATCCTATTGGTCATGGTCTCAGGGCCAGGCTAGGTTCAGAGTCAGAAGAAATAAACTCTTCGTCTTCGTGGGTTGGGGGTGGGGAGCTGTGGGGTGGGGTGGGGGTTAAGGAGGGGCATAGAGGAAGGAGAAGTGGGTGATGAGGGCCGTCCTTGGAGTGTCTATGACCCTGCAGCACACATTTTCTGTTCCTCAGCCCCCAGGGGAAATTCATGCTCCTTTTCACTAGAAATGTCCTCTTATTGATCTTCACCAGCTGCTGACATTGTTAGGAGCAGAACGATAGAGGGATAAAGTTTAAGGGGACCTTCGAGAGGTTAATCCAGGTCTAAGGGCTCCTAGGCACCTGCTCAGCATCTTCATCAAGGGCAAGACGACAAACCCACGGACTTGCACCCCTCTTTCAGCCAAATCATCACTTCTTTGGTTGGCCTTACCCTTTCAGGGTTCATGTCACGTGAAGGAAGGTTTCCTCGGGCAAACAGTTTTGAAAACCACGTACCTGGTCTAGCTTCATATGCAAAATTATAAATTCCATCGGGGGGAGCTCTCTCCCTGGTGAGAGATGTTTTCTGTGACACCGAGAGAAAAACCACATCTCGTATCTTCCAACCTCGGGCCATTTTCACGTCTTCTGGTGACTCCACATTAGTCTACATTCATATCCCAGAGACTTCTCACCCCGACTCGCCGTGGTGATGCCCACAGTGGTGCATTGCATACCCGCATCAGGGATTAGATGACGTTGCCTATTTATTCCTCTTGTTCTGTGAGTTGACACAGACATACGAAAGCTTTTCCTCTTACTTCCTCCTACTTATTTTTTCTAGGATGTCTGAGTCCATATATTCTCTGTGTCCCGGGAACCCTCAGCGGAGAGGCGACCCTATAATGACTCAGCGACCTGACATCACCCTGCATCTGTTAGGCCAGGGTTGCTCAACCTTTGCCCTATTGATATTTTGGGCTGGACGGTCCTTTGTGGTGGGGGGCCTGTCCTGGTAGTGTCTTTGGCCTCTACGCGCTCGTTGCCAGTAGCACCTCCCTCCTCTGGTCATGACAACCAAAAACAGACATTGCCCCCGAGAGGCAAATCACTCAAGTGAGAACCACGAGCTTAACATAACAGAAGTTTCTTACTCTCATAATCACCCAATATGGATGTCTTTGGCCAGTGGGGACCTTTCCTCCACAAGGTGATACAGAGGTCCAGTTTCTTCACATCTCCTGGTTTTCCTATCCCTTAGGACCTTGCGGTCCCTGGTCCTAGCCAGTGGAGGAGGGAGAGAGAAAAAGAAAGTATGCCCCCCTCTTGACCACCTTGGCCCAGAAGTGCCCAATGTCATACCCTAGTCATACGCTTTCCCCTCCCATAAACGAGGACTGGTCACATGGCCCCATCGCGGTGCAGAGGGCTCTGAGACACGCAGACTCTGGTTGAGCTGCCACCGTTTGAGTGACGACTTTCTGTTCCAGAAGAGCAAGCGTGACTTCTGTTGGGTTGTTGGCTAGCTCTGCTTCACGCCCAATCTCTGCTCCACAGATATCAATGAGTGCCTGGATAAGTGTCTTGTCAACGCGGCCTGTACCAACACCCCTGGGAGCTACTTTTGTAACTGCCACCCAGGATACGCAGCGAGCAACGGGCGGCGGAGCTTCGTAGGGCAAGAGGCAGAATGCAGAGGTGAGTGGAGAGTCATCTGGGCGTCGCGGGAAAACGTTATCTCCTTGCTCCTGAGGGTCATTTGATCTTCTTGATTCCTTCGCAGACATTGACGAGTGCCTCCAAGACCCTTCGCCATGTGGCCCCAATTCTGTCTGCACCAATGCCCTGGGCTCCTACGGCTGTGACTGCACCGTGGGCTTCCATCCCAATGCGGGAGGCGCCTCGAAATACGGCAACTTCAGCTGCGAACGTAATGATTGCCTTCCATGTCTCGGCAGTGGCCTCCGCGTCTCGCTTTGGTTGTCAAACCTTCGCTGTCCCCGACCTCGGGATCCTTTTCTCTCACCTCATCCTCCTGTTTTCTCTTTAGTCTTTAATTTGCTCCTTTGAGACATTATTTTTGGAGCATCTGTTAATGACTTCGTTAGTCAAACAGGCCCCTGCCCTAGGTACTGAGGACTCAGTCCTGGGTTTGGTGGAAATGACGTGTGCCCTCACGTCCGGAGAAGGACATAGAAAGCACACATTTCATGACACAAGGAGCGCGACCATTGAAAAATCCTAGCTCGCTTTGGGATGACTAAAGGGATATTTCATATGTTTTGAGCGGATGACATTTAAGCTGAAGCTTGTTGGAAGAGGCGGGGTTATCCCGAGAAAGGAGGGTGGAGATCCCAGAGTTCCAGGTTCCAGCAAGTGCAGAGGCCCTGAGGCTGTGCGGAGAGAGGGCAAGGGGAAAGAGCATTCCTGCATCTGGGAGGTGTGCAGGGCTCGGATTCTGCAGGACGTTGTGAGCTGCGCGAAGGACGTTGGAATCTTTTTGTGGAGAACGATGGGTAACCAGGAGAGGTTTAACTTTTTTAATCTATAGGTTATTGGAGACGTTACACATATAGGTAACTGACAGGGAGGCGGTGAACACGATAATAAAAGGAGGCCCTTGCCGCCATAAGATGCAGAATGCCATCAGTGCCGTTGTGCGCCCTGCATGCTTCTCCTTTGCTCCATGCCTCTGTGTCCTCCCCGGAAGGAACTGCTTGCAACTTGGTGTTTATAATTTATAATTCCCCACGTAAAAAATCACGTCTTCCCCGTCTGTATCCCTAAATCATAACCTCGCTTAGCTTTGTTGGCTTTGACGCTTTTTAAAACATCTCAGAGTCTCTGATGGCGTCGTGGGTATTCCTACTACCCTTGTCTCCTATGGCCAGGGATGGATTTTAAGCAGCGAGTGACGACATCAGGCTTGCACTTCATCGTATGGCGTGAGGTTAAGTCTGATCAGGTTGCCTTTGTTTTCTTCCCAGCGGTTTCTTTCAAGTGTAAAGAAGACATGATAGGCAACAACGGACACGCCCTGCAATGCCGCCAAGTGGGTGCAGCCACGGGGGACGAAAACGTAAGTAGTTTTGAGGTTTCTGGCTCTCGAGGTTTTCCCAGAAGCCACTTAGGGAGGATGGTGTTAGCACCTTTAACCAAGGCAAAAATAAGAGGGGCCTAAACCTGGTGGCCGTTGACTTCTCTCTTTGAGCGTCGGCCGCTGAGCGCCGATGTGATGATGCTTTGCCATCACGAATACTGATTCCCTCACTGTGCTGCAGAGCGGCTGCCGCAGCCCTGCCGTCACGGCTGCATCCCAGCGGGTGGGCAGGGGAGAAGGGGAAGTGAAAGGCACTGCCCGGTATCACTTCGCTTATGCCTCGTTGGCCAGAATGGAGTTACATGGTCACACCCAGCCACAAGAAAAGCCGAGAAGGGAGCATATTCCCTTCTTTAAAACTTGGGGATTCTCTTACTAATAGAAGAAAGGATGTCGAAGTCTCGCTACCGGGGCAGGTGTCGGTGCCACAGGTGTGTGGTATGGGTCGGGTGACGTGTCCACGGGCACCTTCAAGAACTGACGTCACTATTTTAAATCTGAGCTGACACATTATTTTTAGAATTCCCACGTACTTTGGACCACTGTTGTTGCTGTTTCAATCGTGGCGAAATAAACATAGGAAACCTCACCATTTTAGCCATCGTAAAGTGTTAGGCCAAATAATTCTTGGCCCTTAGCGTGACCCATGCCGTCTAACAAAGCAAGCTGACCACCAAGGCACTCTCCAAGAGCGGTGGGCCCCTCTCACCTGAAAGGATCGATCTCGCCTGGATGACAGGGCCCATTAAGTTGCTTCTGTCTATACGTTAACCTTCATAAGCGCTTGACGACCTTCTGGAGTCGTCAGCCCCTTTCAGTCTCTTGGCCCCAGGACATTTTTGCAGCAGTGGCGAGCCAGCCTGGAGACCTGGGAAAGGGGAAAGGGGAAAGAAACCTCCCGGGGTGTACCCTGGGTATAACCTCTGTGTGGGGAGGGGTAGCCCCTCTGTCGGGTGCTTCTTGCGGCCCCACAGCATGGGTGCAGGGAGCCCTGAGAATGCAGGCGGGATGGGAGCGTCTGCTTGCTGAGTGTCGTCGGCCTTATCGCAGTGAGGTAGGGCTCTGCACGAGAGACTTTAACAGTCAGGGAATACCCCCTGGCTGAACTGATACATATGGTGGCTGAATCTCAACGAAAGCTGTGAGAAAGCCTTTCAACTTGGAGGGTGTGGCTTTGGGACGCAGGGGCTGGTAGGACCTCTTTCCGCCACTCACCATTCACCCGGCCCTGAGGCATCGTCTACAAGGCCGGCCCCAAGGAGATCATTATTTAATGGTTTTGGACAATAATGGGATGCTGGGGGGAGGGGGGCCTGGCTAGATGAGGGAGATCCTCCAGGACCTGCCAGTTCCTGGAAGTCCGTAGAGGAAGTTCAAGTTTTGTTGTTAATCTGACTGGCTCTCTTTTTTAATGTTTTCTATCTCTTTGCTAAAATTATCACTGAGTTCATCTACTCTTCCCCTGAGTTCATTGAGCATCCTTACAATAAATGCTTTAATCTCCACATCTGGCAGATTGATATTCTCCATTTTTGTGTAGTTTGTTTTTTTTTTTTGTTTGTTTGTTTGTTTTTTTACTAGAGCTTTGTTCCATTCTTTCATTTGGGACATGTTTTTTTTGTCTTCCCCTTTTGGCTGCCCACTTGAGTGTGTTTCGGTGTGTTAGGTAGGGCTGCTCTGTCTCCCAGTCTGGGTAGAGTGGCCATAGGTGGTAGGTGTGCCGTGGGTCCTAGTCTTACCTGGTCACTTGAGCCGGGGGCCCCAGGTGTGTCCTTTGTGTGAGTCGTATGTGTCCTCCTGGTGCAGTTGAGCCTTGGTTGCTGTTTGCTCATAAATGGGAGAGTCAGGCTGATTGGTCATGGTGACCGGCTGTGGCCAGTGGAGAAGCTCTTGTGCAGGGGCTGACCCTGCAGAGTAGTATTCACTTTAACAGGGCTCTAGCGCCTGTCCTGTAGGTCCTTTGGGCGTGTGACCCCGGGTCGTACTCTAGCTCAGACCGAAGCTGGTCACCGGGCATGTAGGCCAAGGCATCCTGGAATGGGCCCTGCTGAAGGCCAAGTTCAGCTGCAGCCTGTTCCTTGCCCAGGGCCACCTGGCAAGAGTCACTGAGCAACTTGCAGATGGCTGCCGCCCACGCTGGGCTTGGCTTAAGGGCCTCGAGAGGCCAAGCTGCAAACCAAGGTTGGCTGTGCTTGTGCTGAGTTTGGGGCGGCTGAGCAAGAGGTATGGGGGCACACTGAGGCCAGAGGCTGGTTGGGTAGGTTTTGCAAACCTTTGAGAGATTTTAGGAATCCACAGCATGAGCCAAGACAGGCTGTTTGTATGAAAAATCCACGGGAAGAGGCTTGGGCAGGCCCTCAAGTTGGGAGAGGCAGGAGTCTCAGGGTAGGATGACCAGTGTTAGCTACATTGGTGGAGACTCAGGTGTGGCAGCCTCCTGGGTCTGCAGGTTGGGTGGGGGAGGGCTCGACAAAAAAAAAAACGGCCTCTCCCAGCATTTCCGTTTGTGGGAGAGCTGTCCCTCGAGCCCTCACGCTGAAGCCAGACAACTCAGTTCTTCCCCAGGTGTCCCTGGTGACTTTCGAGGTGCTGACCCGGTGCTGGAGCTCAGAGGGAGTGCGTCTGTCACCCAGTACGTCCATGCACAGGCTCTTTACGAGGGTCACCGGGATTGCCCCAGCTCCTTGTCTCCCTCTAGAGTGGTTCTAGAGCTTTAGGACACATCAGGAATTCAGGGCCACCCCGTGCAGTGGGCTTGGAGGCCCAAATTGTACATTGCATGCTTGGGGGAGAGACAAACCAATGCTCTTTAATGCTGTTCCCTGGGGTACAGGTTCCATTTTGCACACTGATAAACGCCACCTTCGACATCTTGGACGAGGTCTGTGGAAAGGGAACCACCGTCTTTTCCCTGAAGGTAACCGTGATGTCTTTGTAATTGTATTTCATGTTTTGAATATCTTGGGGTGAAAAGTTTGGGTGCAGAAAGTTCTCTTTATAATGAACGAGTTGTGATTTAACATTTAATCTATGACAGTTAAACATTAACATACAGTAAAATTACCCTTTTCTGTACAGTGTTATGAGTTGTATCACTACCTGAATAGACCGGGGTTAACTACCACCACAGTGAGAACACATGGCAGTTCCATTTCCCACCAGTCTCCCTGGAACTTCCCTTTATAGTCACATCCTCCCTCCATTACCAGCCCCTGCAAATCCCTGATCTGTTCTATCGTTACAATTGTGTCATATAAAGAACATTAAATAAATGGAATCACACAGCATGTGGCCCTTGGGGTCTGGCTCCTCTCATTGAGCGTCATGTAGTCAAGGTTCATCTGCAGTGCTTCCTTCCTTTTCATGGCTGAATAATATTTCATTGAAGGATGGACCATAGATGGTTTAAGCATCATCTTTGAACAATATTTGAATTGTTTCCACCTGCGCAGCATCTCTTCATCCCCCATCCCCACCCTGGCTCTTAGCAATTATTAGTAGAGCTGCTATTATGTGAGTGTGTGTGTCTGTGTCTGTGTGTGTGCAAAGCTGAATTTTATTTCTCTAGGTATGTACCTAGAAGTAGGATTACTGGGTACCTATAATTGCAAATTTAAAACCTAGTTTTTCAGTCTTTACGTTATAAATAACAAATATCGTCATTTTATTTATAAATTTTTTTTGTACAAAAAGAAGAATTACACTTTCATTTGTAATTTGATTAATTTAAAAGTAATTTATTCATAGAAAACATTTTTTTCATGAAGTGTACATACATTCACAGGGTTTTTAGATTAAACTTTCATAAATGATTAACCTTTTTAGAAATTTAAATTTCCTCAAACATTTTATACAACATTTACAAATATTCTTATTTCTCCCCAAATTTCAAGTACCTAATGAGGAAATTTGCAAACCTAAAAGGCAAGGTCACTAGGCCCTTACGGGGTTTACAAATCCAGTTGATCAAATGTGTAAATATAAAAATTCAGATTTTTAAAATGTTTCATAATGCTGTTTATAAACATTCACATTAAAATTACATCTCATTGCTTTCTGCAGGGAAGTCATTGAATAACTGAATAGTTTCTCTGATGTGTCAAATTGTCCCAAACCCTTCAAACAATAGATTTCCAGATTACGCCAAAATTTACAAAACCTAAATTTAACCTGAATTTGAGTTTGTTTGCCTAAATTAAATTTTAAAACTTAGCAACATTTATTTCATTAATTTTTGACTTTCCTGAAGATACAAAGTAACCTTCCCAGTGAAGAAGAGGTTTAACATTTCACAGGGAGCTTTAATGCGATTTCAACAGCCGCTTTTCTCAGGATGGTTCTAGTTGAGATTTTTCTGCAAAGTAGATGGAGAGGGACACCAAACTCCTGCCTTTCAGATGGAAGTGGGTATAGAGCACTCTGCACCCTGTTTCTCCTGGACAAACATCTCTCAAGTTTCACCCTGACTCCGTTTTTGTTGAATTTTTTCATCTTTTTATCCCCTGATTTGGAAAAATAGAAATTAGTATCTCTGCTAAGGTTTCAGTTTCCTTCCTTCACTGTCTGACTGGATTCAGCCAATTTCTTCCTTGCGTTTATTAGTTTATGACTTCTTTTCATATGTATTTTTTTTGTTGGGGTCAGAGTCACATTTTATAGTTAATTTATTGACAGCAATCATGGTATCCACATTACTATTACTATTATTGTTATTGCTATTTTTTTCTTAACTCTATTCCTCAGACATAGCCATTTTTAGCATTTAGATGTGCATCTTTCCATACCTTTTTGCTTTGTGAGCACATGTACCACAGACATATATATATACACGCACATCGAAGTCATTTATTGATTTAGATTTAGAAACAGATTTAGAGCAGTGATTAAGGATGCGTCCTCTGATCCCAGACTCCCAAAGTTCAAAGCTTGGTTCTGGAAGATGTGTTCTTGTTTTCTCTCCCCAAAATGGAAAAAATCATAGCCTGTACCTCACAGATCTCTTCCTAAAGTTAAATAAGTTAATAGTTAACGCTTAAAACAACACCAGACTCAAACTGTTAGTTATTTTGTGTTATGCACCAGAAGCATAAATATAATTTTAAAGTAGTTCTTTTTAAACTAAATGAGATAATATACACACGTCATTCTGTAATGTGCTTTCCTTAGCAATAGCTCTCGGACCTTTTTGCTTGTTACATCATGCAGATGTACTAGATCATTCTTTTATTAATATCTGCAGACGATCCTATGATTTGGTTCCATCAAATTAACACATTAACACATCTATGGGACATTAAGGCTCTCTGACTTCTTGCTATCACAAACCATACTGAAATGAACATCACTGAACAAGATCTTTGCACGATTTTTAGGTATTTCTGAGAAGATTCATTCCTGGAAGGGAAGTTTCTGGGTCAAAGGATATGTGTAATTTATACTGTTATAGGTGCTGACTTTTTTCATGCTGCGAAGAATGCACCCATCTGCCTTCCTCATGGGGCCTCTTAAATTGGGGAATAAAGGCTGAGTGAATGTCTTTTTAATTCTTCATTGGTCTAGACTGCCAACCCACTTTCTTGACGAGAGAGAGAGAGAGGACAGCTGCTATTTCCCTGATGAGAGAGACAGAGAGTGGAAGGGCAGGGTAGAAACACACAGGGAAAGAAACACACACTGAGAGAGAGTAGGAGGCAGAGAGAAAAACAGAAATACAAAGAGAAAGGCAGAAAGGCAGAAAGAGAGAATGAGAGAGAGAGAGAGGGAGAGAATGAGCGAGCAAACTCTTTTTTATTTTATTTTATTTGCAGACAATAGCCGAGAAATTTTCCCCTGTGTTTGAAAATTTGTCCGACTGGTCCAACCTCACCAGAGATGAGACATCCACTCTGGGCACAGTCTTACTGGAGAGCGTGGAAAGCACGGTGTTGGCAGCTTTCCTGGAACCCTCAGCAAATGGCAGTGAGACCGTCTGGACGGAACACTTGGGTAGGATCTATCCTTCACATCAAGGTCACCCCGGGGACTGGTTTTGACGGGTGCATTTGGCAATGTGGTTCTCCAAGCCTTTACCAGCTACAATTTCCCTCAATGTTCCAAAGCTCTAAACTCACAGCAAAGCAAGTCTAATATGAACAACATCTCCCACGTATTGAGCGTCTGGCACCATGTTAACAGTGTGTTGCATTTGGAGTGGGTTTTTAATTCACTCAACAAATATTTGTTGACTCGGTGCCAGGTGTGAAGGGATGATAGTCATCTGCTGTGTTCAGATATTTCCAGCTCTGTCTTCTGGGCCCATGGTAGGATGGTCCTTTCTAGCTTGGAGTCAGGAGGGATTCTGTGACTAGTTCCACTTCATGAGCAGTGAATGAAATAGTTGTCACTGTGGGACCTTCCAGAGATTTCTCTCCCTTGGACCTAGTGATCGGCTCTGTTTCAGATTACAGTTTCTCCACCTGTGTGGGTCCCAAAACACAGAACACAGTCCCCAATCAATGCGTTAGTGGGGAATAATTATTATTTTAACCTACTAAGATGTGAGCTTGTTTGTTGCTGCTGCATGACTGACCCTCTCCTGACCGACACAGCCATGGCCTCACCACCCTGAACACGCACGACCTGTGACCACCCGGGGATCTTGGGCGCTGTAGACCTTCTACAGCTTCTGTGGCAGCATGCCACTCCTGGTACTAAAGTCACATAACCTTAGGAAGTGCCATCCTGATGGGTGCCCAGGAGGCCAAAAGGTAGAAGTAGAGTATTCGGGGGTCCGCCTCCAGCAGTGAACAAGACTGGCTGAATTCATGAACCTTTTATTTTAGTCAGTGAATAAGATAATAAACAGACACCTGGTCTACCAGATAAAGCTAGTGCTATTGGGAAGAAAACAGCAGGCTGAGGAGGCTAGAGAGGGTCAGGATTAGGGGGAGCATCACTATCTCACCATGTGGTTCGGGGACGTCTCAGTGGGGCAGGGACCTCAGAGGGGAGGGAGCCCTGTAGATAACTGGAGAAGAAGCAAGGGTGGAGATACTTGGTGAATTCAGAGAACGGTGAGGAGGCCAATGCAGCCGAAGTGGAGTAGGCAACAGTGACATCTGTAGGAGAAGGAGTCAGAAAAGAAAAAAAGAAGATGTTGGGACAAATGTAAGGACACAGGATTTTGTCTGAAGTAAGACGGGGGCAGAATTGGGGAGTCAGAGAATGGGCCTGGTGCGATCTGGCTTCTATTTTAAAAGGGCACCTCTAGTTCCATCACCTGTTGTGTTTTAATGAGTGAAGAGTTTTGTGGTGAAGGCCATGTGACAGGTGATGCTCAGAGTGATTAAGAAAGAGCTAACGTTTGCACAGCTGGTTCGTGGCAGCGCGTAGGCATCACCTGACTAGGACGTGAGCCCTCGTCCACTGTGCTGGGTTTGTCCCAGTCCCTTACTATTTCCTTTGGCTTTGGAAATCTTGTTTATTTTTGGAGTTGCCAGAGGGCCACGGCTCTGTCACCTGCCGTCACTGTCGACGTCAACCCCATCTTTCACTGATGCTTCCCCTAAGACGTGAGCGCTCACTCGTAAAACTCCAACCAGGCCCCTCATTCTTAGGGGCTACCATCGACCTATCCTTCATGAAGGGGCTCAAAGTCACTCCCAGGATGGATTGCCCTTTCCGGCCTTTCTTGGGCTTGCAGCCAGCCATGCGAACTTGTGTTGGACAGAAACCCAACTCAGGACCCCTGACGTCTCCTTTTCTCCTTGTAGATATCGAGAGCAAAGTTATCAAGGACGAATGCGCCGAAGAGAACTTGGTCTTTAACGTGAAAGCCGGAGGGAGCATGATGAAGATCAGCTGTGCCACAATTAAGGAGTCTGAATCCACAGGTATAGACTCGCCCGTGAGAATCAAGGAGGGTGGCTTGGGTACATGGAACCAGAAGGATTAACCGATCACCTCCTAGGAGCCAAGACCTGTGCCAGGTGGTGAGGGAATCCGTGAGGATGGAGGCAGAAATATTCTGTGACCTCAGGGACCTTTCCATCTGCTAGGGAAGTCAGACTTTGAATAAATCATCTCACAATACAGAGTATCAAGACCTTCACTGTCCGATCCAGTAGCTACTGGCCACATGTGCTCATGGAGCACTTGACCTGTGGCTAGACTGTAGGCGTAAAATCCGTACTGCTTTCCAAAGGCTTGGCGCAGAAAACAAGGACGCATGACAGCTCGTTAATAATTTTTAATACCGATGACATGTTGAACTGATAATAGTGGGCATGTGAGTTAAAATTATGAAAATGTCCCTGTTTTTCCTTTTCTAAAACTTGGCTACCAGAAAATTTTAAGTTCCCCACGTGGCTCATACTGTGTTTCCGCTGGACCATGCTACCCTGCAAGAGGGTTGGCAAGCTTTTCCTGGAGAGGGCAGATTAGTGCCTATTTTAGGCCCTGAGAGCAATGCCATCTCTGTCACGGCTATTCAACTCGGCCATCAAAGTGCAAAAGCGTCCGTAGATAATAATATATAAATGAACGCATGTGGCTATGCTATGTAAGTTTTGTTTACAAAAAAAGAAAAGAAATAGGCCCAATTGGCTAGGAGGCCTTTGTTTGACTCCCCCTGACCTCCGTGCTCACTGGAGCACCGGGTGCAGGCTGAGGACGGACTCCTGGGGGCCACTGACACTGAGAGGGGAGGCGTACCCAAGAGACTGAAGGGGACCAGAAATGTGGGAGGGGAACTCAGTTCCCACTGCCGAGTCCATTTCTCTTAGAAAGACAAATTCAGATCTATTTTTAAATTGTAGTCCAGATTTCTCCCGGTGACAGCACCTCAGGATTTTTTTTTTTTAATGGTTCTGCTGAGGGTCACTTACCTGGAAGTCCACTGGCATTTCCATCTTCAGAGCAGGCCAGTGAAGGTGCAGAGATGCATGAGACATTGACGTATGCACGTGTGTATATATGTGCTGGGTCATCTGTAATGACTACTGAGCAAATAATTCCTCCTTCTTCCTCCTCTTCTTCTTCTCTTCTTCTTCTTCTTCTTCTTCTTCTTCTTCTTCTTCTTCTTCTTCTTCTTCTTCTTCTTCTTCTTCTTCTTCTTTCTTCTCCTCCTCCTCCTCCTCCTCCTCCTCTTCTTCTTCTTCTTCTTCTTCCTCCTCTTCTTCTTCCTCTTCTTCTTCCTCTTCTTCTTCCTCTTCCTCTTCTTCCTCCTCTTCCTCCTCCTCTTCCTCTTCCTCTTCCTCCTCCTCCTCCTCTTCCTCTTCTTCTTCTTCTTCTTCTCCTCCTCCTCCTCCTCCTCCTCTTCTTCCTTTTCCTCTTCCTCTTCCTCTTCCTCCTCTTCCTCTTTCTTCTTGCTTCCTGCTTCCTGTTTTCTGCTTCCTTCTTCCTGCTTTCTGCTTCCTTCTTCCTGCTTCCTTCTTTCTTCTTCTTTTTGTACTTGGGGAATTTGCAGGAACCACCGGCATAGCTCTAGTCTCCTTTGCAAGCATGGAGTCCATTTTAGATGAGAGCTTCTTCCAAGACCCTCGGAATGCCTTCGAGTCCTCCAAGAGGAAGCTGAAGATGAATTCTCGTGTCATTGCGGGCATCATGACAGGGAAGAAAAAAGGCGGGTTCTCTGACCCAGTCATCTACACTGTGAAAAACATCGAGGTTTGTGAAGTCTCCCCCGGGCCCCCATCTACCTATCGACGATCCCATCCCCTCGTGGGCTTGACTCTCATTTCCGATGAGGACCTACTGAGGCAGCAAGCGCTCACGCTTTCTAGCAACTCGAGCCAAGCCTAGAAGAATGAGCTCTTCTGCTTCTGTGTGGTATCCTTTCACTCCTGGATGGCAAGACTTAGGTTAGATTAGCAATGTCAGTGAGGGGCATAGACGTGAATTTTATTCACGCTAGCTATGACCAAGTTGGTGGGAGAGAGAGGTCTGGCATTCGAGACATTTCTTGTCATCACTGCATGTTGAAATGTCAGCATTTGTCTCCACTCCCCTACAGAACGTAACACGCCCACCTCTTCTTGCCTCAAATGCCTCTTGAGTGGTCACATTGAACCCATTCGAGAGGGACTCTCAGGTAACCAGGGCCTTTGCATTTGCAGCCGAAGCAGAAGTCTGAGAGGCCCATCTGTGTTTCCTGGAGCACAGACATGGGGGGCGGCAGGTGGACGCCGTCCGGCTGCGTGGTCCGTGAAGTCTCTGAGACCCACACTGACTGCAGCTGTAATCGGATGGTGAACCTGGCCGTCATCATGGCTTCTGGGGAGCTCACGGTCAGTACTGATATTCTGCGCTCTTGTTCCCCCAGATTAGATGGGAAGATATAGACGAGACATCCCGTTGTGTAGGCCTCTCTCGTGGTGTTGTGTATTATGCGCGGGATTCATGGGGGCAGAAATGGTAGCTCCATGCCTTGGCCCTTGGGGAATTCATGATCTAGTTGGAAAAGTATGACAGTCATATATCAAATGAGAAATGACCCTAAACAGGTGTAGGCACAATACCAATCATAGTCTGTTTAATGAGCCCCTACTGTACGTACTGGACCCTTTATTTTAACTTAAGTGTTTTCTAGATCCATCCACTTTATAGGCTGGGAAACTGAGGCTCAGTAATCTGCCTAGTCCTGACGCTAGTAATTGGTAGAGGTGGGATTTGAACCCAGGAGAGTCCGGCTCCAGAGGACACTTTCTACCAAACCAGAGTCTGTACTGTAGGAATGCAAAGGTGTTTTTCAATGGCAGCTGGTGCCAGATCAGGGAGGCCATGTAGTCTGAAGTGGGCCTTGGCGAGTGGGTAGAGCGGGTAGAGAGAAAAGACGTCCTTGTCAATGCTGTGGTCGTGAGCATCCTTGCCAATCATGCCAGATCCGAGGTTCAGTTTTCTGCCAGGAGAGTCTAAGAGCTGTTTAGAGGAACGTGAGGCTTAGGACTTACGACAAGTGGATGTAGAGAAAGACGGACCTCGTTTCACATCCCATCTCTATCACGTTTTAGTTATGCTTCCTTAGTCACGTCCCTCAGCCCCTTTGAGCCTGAGCCCGGTTGGTAGAGAGACACTCATAAGGAGGTGCCTGGCATATCTAGAGTTCATCTTTAACACACAGAAGGCACTCAAGTAAGGTCAAATGAATTCAAAGTTAATTATGAGTAATGGTGGAGGGGAAGCGCTCAGCCCATCATTTTTCACTCCCAAAAGCTGGGTGTCTCTGAACGCCTGTGTGTCAGGCCCGGTTCAGTGCAGGAACCACTCTGGGTAGTTCGAGCAGGATGGGATTCACCACAGGGACCTGGGTGCTCCCGAAATTGCTGGAAGGGGTGGAGGCATCGAAGCCATGGGGCTGCCGCTTGGATTTTGCCTTCAACATCACCCCTCTGCGGTATAATCCAGAAATCAGAAGTGGCTGCTGTCAGGCTACCCCCCATTCACGGAATTAAAGACTGGAAAGTTGGCACGTGCAGTCCAGCCACAGCTCACTCCTGTCTGCAGAAGGCTGGTATCTGCCTCCGTTCTGCCTTTCCAAACCTTCATGCATGCATCTGCTTGGAGAACCTACATGGCACCCAGGACTTAGGCTCTAAGAGATTCTAGAAAATGTAGTTTGCAGACGTCTTGGCCTAGTAATCGAGGGGGTGGAAACAGGTGCCGATGCATGCCATAGATGCCAACGAACGGTGACAGACAGCATCTCCTTCACTCTGAGGGTCAGAGGGAGAAAAGGTCCCCAATCTCTTGCCCACGCCAGGGGTCGGGATCATTCTTCTCCCTGCTTGGGGGAAACGTTGGTCCCTGAGTGGCATATCTCTCCTCTGACAGATGGAGTTCTCCTTGTACATCATCAGCCACGTGGGCATGATCATATCCCTGGTGTGTCTTGTCGTGGCCATCGCCACCTTCCTGCTGTGTCGTGCCATCCGTAACCAGAACACCTACCTTCACCTGCACCTCTGCGTGTGCCTCTTCTTGGCCAAGATCCTCTTCCTCACTGCTGCAGACAAGACCGACAACCAGGTCTCACAGCCCTCAGGCTATGCCCCCACCCAGCCACGGCCTTTGCTTGTCCCTACCAAACCCCTGCAAAGCTCCCGCTGAAGGACGTTGGAAGGTGTTACGCCCCCTTTTCATAATATTCATCCTTTTTTTGGTGATGGGTCTCAGTTTAAAATCACCTCCCTGATCATGTCGTACACCGTGACGGTCCCTCCTATTACTCTTTCAGCCATTGGTTCTCACTTGGGATGATTTTGCTCCACCCCCAGGGGACACTTCGCACTATTTGGAGACATTATTGGTTATTACCACTATATGGAGGGGGTGTTGCTGGCATATCGTGGGTAGAGGCCAGGGATGCCGCTCAGCACCCTACAGTCGTCCCCAACCTTTTTGGAATCAGGGGCCATGCTCCTATGAGAATCTAATGACTGATGATGTGACTACAGGTCCACGACTCGGGGTTGGGGACCCCTGTTCTACAACACACAGGACAACCCCTTCCCTCCCCCCATGACAGAAAATAACCTGGCAATTGTGTTCCCACTGTCGATACTACTACAGCTGAAAAACTCCTCTCACCCCTCCATCTTGCTTTCATCCCCAGCGCTTACTTGAAACTGTATCGATTATTTGTTCTTTAACCTGGGTTCCTACTTTTGCCACTCGCCTGTGTGCCCTGTGAGAGCAAGAACTTTGGTCCGTTGGCCCCTAGAACTGCACCAGAAACACAGTGGGCTCTCAGGGGTTTTCCAAGAGGAGCACCACTGACACGTTGGGTGGGGTGACCACTCTCCCGCTGTGGGAGGTTTAGCTTCCCGGACCCTTTTAGGACTAAATGCCCGCAGTGCACTCCACATCCATCCTTTGACCAGGGGTGGGCAAACTTCTTCTGGAAAGACACAGATACAAATATGTATGGCTTTGCAGACGCTGTAGTCTCGGTGGCAACTACTCAACTCTGTAGTTTTAACATGAAAAAAATGCCCTAGAGGGCACAAAAATGGGCACGGCTGTGTGGCCCTGAAGCATTACTTACCAAACTTGCAGCCATACCAGTGGCCCCCATATTGTCAAACATCTCCTAAAGCAGACTTACCATCTTACCTGTTCCCTGCCCCATCCCCATTGTCCCGATTTTAGTGTTGAAGGCCCCACATGCTGGGAAGACTAAGTCCCAGGCAAACCATGACAAGTGTCCGTCCTACCCAAAAAGACCTGCTGTGAAGAGTATCTATCTCCATAGGAATTTGTGGCGTGAATGAATGGACCGTGTTTGGGGAATGCTAATCAGAGAAGTCCCTCCCCTGCCCTCGTCCTCTGCATCTGCTCCTTGGCGAGGGTCAGGGGGAAGGATCCTGAGCGCACGTGCCTCTCCTCTCCAGACGGGCTGTGCCGTCATCGCCGGCTTCCTCCACTACTTTTTCCTCGCCTGCTTCTTCTGGATGCTGGTGGAGGCCGTGATGCTCTTCCTCATGGTCCGGAACCTGACGGTGGTGAACTACTTCAGCTCTCGCAACATCAGGATGCTGTACCTCTGCGTCTTCGGCTATGGGATGCCTGGGCTGGTGGTGGTCGTCTCTGCCAGCGTGCAGCCACGGGGCTACGGGATGCGTGATCGGTGAGTGACCTGCCCTTCTCTCCCTGCAGACCCCCCGCCACCAGGGTTCCTGATGACAATTACACGAGCCGCAAGAGCAGTAACAACACTGGGCGTGCGGCTACCATTTTTTGAGCTCTTACTTTACGTACTGTGGGTCTCGGGGCTGCCATGTAGGGTAGCACAGCTTGTACCTTGCAGAAATCCAGGAGCTACTGTTTACACTATAATCGAGGCAAACAGTGGTGATGTGAACAGTGAACTTGACGGTGCAGTTCTAAAATCACGGACTCCGGAGCTGAACCCTGCTTGGGCTTGAGTCTCCGCTCCCTTGTCTCCTAGCTGTTCTCCCTTGGATAAATCCCTTAACTTCTAGATGCTCCTGTGTCCCCGTCTATGAAAGGGGGGTTAAGAACGATGCTTGCATCGTAGCGTGGTGAGGGTTGAATGAGTTATCCCCTGCAAAACCTTGAGAACAGCGCCGCGCCCAGGCCCATCCCGAGCGTTTCCGTTTCAGTCCCCTTCCCCAGTGTTCTTCTGCGTTCGTGCCTTTCACGGTGCAGAAGGAGCTCTGAGGTCCAGCCTCTGAGACCTACCATGACTTCTGATTCCACAGCTGCTGGCTGAACACGGAGACAGGCTTCATCTGGAGTTTCCTGGGGCCAGTGTGCGCCATCATCACGGTAAGCCAATGGCTCCGTGTCACGGGGTCCGCAGAAGAGGCCTGACTTAAGGGATCAGGAAATGCCCGTGGGAGTTGCAGAGCTGAGGTCACTTGGGCCTCTCAGACCTTCTTCTTTCTCATCCTTGGTTCCTGAGCTTTCTCAATTCAAATGTAATTTCCTTGACTCTTGATTCTTTTTTAATGCAACATGCAAATCTCCTGGGAGGGACTATAATTTTTTTTTTTGTCCTTGGTGTCTCAGTAAGAATGGGTCTACCCACCTCTTCTGAGCACAGACGTTGAAGGAGAGAAAAGAGGGATTTATTTTCAGCTTTACCGAGGTATGATTGACAAATAAAAATAAATACGTGTCAGGCGAACAACTTTGATATATGTTACATCGTGAAGTGATCGCCACGATCAAGCGAATTAGCATTTCCACCACTTCATATAATCAGATTTTTTTTAAGTTAAATTTATTGAGGTAACATGGGTTAGAGGCATCATCTAAAGTTCAGGGGTACAACATGATAATACAACGTTTGTTTACTCTAGTGTGTGCTCACCATGAAAAGTCTATATTTTCCTCCTGTTACCATCTAGACCTCCTTTACCCAGTTGACCCTCCCCGTCTAGTGACCACCCTTCTGTTGTCTGAGTGTGAGAGCAGATTCTTGTTGTTCTGTTAGTTTGTTACGTGTTGTTTTAAATCGGATCATGACCAGAATCATATGGTTCTTGTCCTTTTCTATCGATTTCTCTCGTATTATACCATAATATCTACCCCATGGGAAATGGCAGGTAAGAACACTTAAGACGTACCCGTTCAGCAAATTTCAAAAATTCAACATCGTATCGTTCACCGTGGTCACCACACTTTACATTAGCTCCCCAGAACGTCCTCATCTCCCCATAGCTGAAGCTTTGTAACCTTAGACCAGCATCGCCCCTGGCCCCATGTCCTCACCCCCAGGCCCTGGTGACCACTATTCTATCCTCTGGGAAGCTTCATGCCCTCTTGCCCCCGATCCAGATTCTAAAGTCCCGCAAGATAATGTTTCTTCTGACTCTGATGGCGGCTCGTGTCCTTGTGCCACCTGTAACTGTTTATTGTGAGCTTGTACGCGACAGGTCTAAATCTCAGGGCTTCTGGCGGTGGCATTCCTCCAGAGGATTTTGCTCCCACCTCTATCAGAATTGGGGGGGCCATGTATTAGTATCCCAGGGCTGCTAGAACAAGTATCACAAACAGGGTAGCTTAGAACGACAGAATTTTATCACCTCAGTTTTGGAGTCTAGACTATTTGAAATTAAGGGAGCGGCAGGGCCAGGCTCCCTCTGAACGTCTTAGGGAAGGCTCTGCTCCAGTCTTCTCTTCGAAGGCTGGTAGCCTCGGGCATTAGTTGGCTTGCAGAGAGAGGTCTGTCTTCTCTCCCTGTGTTCCTTTGCATCATCTTCCCTCTGTGCGTGTCTGTTCCCGTATCCAAATCCTCCCGTTTTATAAACACAGCAGTCGTATGGATAAGGTCTCACCCTAATAACCTCATTTTAATTAGTAACCTCTGGAAAGGCCTGATCTCCAAATAAGGTCACACTACGGTCCTGGGGGTTGAGACTTCCAATATATTATTTTGGGGACTTGATTTGACCCATAACAGGCTGGTGAGGGGCTGAGCCTACAGAGCAAGATGCACTTCAGCAGGGCTCTGGCACCTTCCCAGTCTTCCCTTTGGGTGTGTTGTCCTTGGACACAGCCCCAGATGGTGCTCCTACAAGGTCCAAAGCTGACCACAATAGTGTCTGTAAAGCATTTATTAGGGCAAAAGGACCTGCATCCTAGGAGACAGATTCATGTAGCCACCCGAGTTGTGGTCCAAGGGAGAACAAGGCATGGCAGGGTTTGTAAGGGAAAACTCTACGAAGTGTAATTCTTTCCTGCAAATGAGGTTGCTGGCTAGGTTAACAGGGCTTGATTCGTTCCCATATTCAGTCAAGGGAGGTGAAAACTATGAGGCGGTGAAGTCCACAAGTGTCCCTGTAGCAGCTATTCCAGGGTGTTCATGGCTCAGCCTTGAGCTGAGGTTAGCGACAGGTTAGCAGCTTAATAGCAGCTCTGAGCCCTGAGGCACACAATGTATGGAGGCTCCCCTTCCCTAATAGCCTCCCGACTCTCTTTTAAGGGGCTTTCTCAGCAAGCCTTGTCCCATTTTATTTTTTTTCTCTTAATAGTTTGTCTATCTAATGTCTCAATCCTTCCTGCTTGATTTTGCAGATCAATTTCATTCTCCTGACGTGGACATTATGGATCCTGAGGCAGAAGCTTTCCAGTGTCAATGCTGAAGTCTCAACTCTCAAAGACACCAGGTGCACCCCCTTCTCCCGTTTCTCTCCTCTTCCAGCCTTCCTTCCTTCTTCCCGCAAATGTTCACCGAGTCCCTTTCATAGGCCTGGTCCTGTGCCTCAGTGTCGACATCTGGGTCCTCAAACCCAGCTCTGCCACTTCCAAGCTGTGTGACCTTAGGCAAGTTACATCACCGCTCTGAAATCCAGTTTCCTCCCCTGTAGAATGGGGATATTAATATTGTTCATTTCATGTGGCTTCAGAAGCATTTAGTGCAGAGAATTTCATATATTGAACATGTTAATACTTTTTTTCAGTTCTGTGCATGTGTGTGTGTGCATATTTACAAAAGAAGAGTCATATGATCTATTTTACTTTTATTACCATTTTTCTCTAACATATCATGAATTTTTTTATTTAATTAGAAATTCATCAACAATCTTTTTTTTTTTTTGCATAGGATTTCAATGTAAAGATGTAGCATGACTTAAATCATCTCTTATTTATGGCTATTTCAGTTGTTTTGAATGTTCTGTTAGATATTTTTCCACATCTGGGGTTATTTAATCATAATAGTAGGCATGAGATTGCCCAAATTAAAGAATAAGTTGGATTGTAGCACTTTTAGTAGATATTGCAAATGGTTTTCCAGAAAATTTGTTTCCGTTTATAAGAGTGCTTGTTTACCTGCAGCTTTGCCAGCACTGGGATTTGTCATTTTTGTTGTGTTGTTTTTGCAGATTTGATGGATGACATATACTTTCATTAGTTTTATATATATTTTCTTACAGATGTGGGGCTTTTTAAATATTCTTATAGACCTGTCAACCAATAAAGATATGAGGCTGTAAAACAATCTAAAAGCGTATTGGGGTCTTAAAGGATTAGAATTTGGAAGACACAGATTCAAGGGAAAACCTGAACTGTGCTGTAGGGATGACAAAGGCAGGGTTTTCCATTTACAAAGGCAACTGAAAAGTGTAACTTTTTCATAGAAATGAAGGATTGCTGGCCAGGTTAACAGGGTTTAATTACTTCTAATATGCAAACAAAATCTACAAGGAGGAGGCCAAGTCCACAAGTGTCCAAGTAGCAGTTGTTCCAGGATGTTTATGGCTCAGCCTTGAGCTGAGTTTAGCAACAGGTTAGCAGCTTAATAGCAGCTCTGAGAACTGAGGCTTGAGATGTGCATGGCTCACTTCCATAACAGCCTCCTGACTCTATTTTAGGTTATTTTGTATTTTTTCCCCATTATCAGACCATCACTCAGCTAAGGTTTAAGAACTACCCATACCAGACATTGTGTAGGTCTGTTGTCCATAACCTGACGATGTCCTTTGCTTGTTTTCTGTCAGTGTCTAATCCCTCATTAATCTTAAATATTTCTTTTCCTAAGTTCTATTTTAAAATATTAATGCAAAAAGTTTAAAGTTAATACATCCAATGGTAAGAAAAACTAAGCAGTGTCAAAGGCAACACTTGAAGAGTAATTTCCTTTCTCTTCCCTGACCCTGCCCTTCAGGTCCCCAGGTGTCTCCTACCTTAAGCAACCATTATCACTTGAATTGAGTTTTCTTCTGGAATATCCTATGCTGACACATCTACCTCCTTTTACGTAGGTGATAGGACATTTTAGATATCATTCTACACTTTGTTTTTTCCCACATAGTGTGCCGTTCATTTCATATCAATACTTAAGGTTAAAAACTACTCATGAAAAGCTTATTTTTTTTTTTGCGTCAGATACCGTTTTAAGTACTTTTAGGATCTTGCCATATTATTATTTAATCTGCGGAACAAGCAATACCACTGTGTAGCTATCATATTGTTCTGTCTGTATCCATTCGAGGATCAATTTGAGGAAACTTCAGCACAGCGAGGTTAAGTAACTAAGACTTGTCAAAGGATGGTCCTGGGTGCTAATTCCACGCCAATAGGAATCCCTAATTGGGAGTGCTGGAAAGAAGGAAACTTTATTCAGTGTAAACAGCTCAATTGTGATATGGCACAGCTGTGAGAGCAGCATGGCTGTGAGGGGCCCTGGGTGGACGCACCTCTCCAGCGGGACAGCTCAGCGCTGTGCTGCGCTGCACTACGCTGGTCTGCCCTGGTCTGCTTCACTCATCTGCAAGGTGTCTTTGGTTTTCTCTTCAGTGTTTCAGTTCCAGCCAGGGAAATGCAATCTTCGGTGGAAAAGGAGCCAGTGGGAAGCTGACTTATATAGAGAGAATTTCCAAATCTTCACAGTTTAGTTGGTCCAAAAGACACTGTCCTGACTGGTCAGAATGGAGCTGCTCTGATGGGTTGATGACATTTTAAGAAATGATTTTTTGATATCTTTTCTGTCTCTGTGGATTGGCCTATTCTAGGCATTTTGGATAAATGGAATCGCAAACTGTGTGGCCTTTCGTGACTGTTTTCTTTCCCTGAGCATCATGTTTTCAAGGGTCATTCATGTTGTAGTGTGTGTCAGTGCTTCACTTCTTTTGAGGTTGAACAATAATATTCTGTTGTATGGAGGGGACCATATTTTGTCTTCCATTCACCTGTTGATGGATATTTGGGTTGTTTCTAGTCAAGGGAGGGGAATGAAGAATGACTGCTTAATAGGTATAGGGTTTTCTTTTGGGAGTGATAAAAATGTCTTGGAACTGGATCCTGGTGATGTTTGTATGACACAGTGAACATGCTAAATACCACTGAATCACACACTTTAAATAATTAAAATGGTAATTTTTTTGAGTGTTACCTCAAAAAAGGGCCTAAATATTTCATAGTTATTTAACATGTCCAAAATTCATGGAATGTGGATCCTTCTAGCTTTAAATTACTATAGACAATATTGCATTAAATGCACATTTCTTGTGCCCATGTGTATCTGTAGATGCACTGATTTTTAAATGCTTGTAGAAGTTGATCTCCCCATCACTAGGCTTGGAAACTCTGCTCCCTATTTACTCCCATTCATTGGCAGGTCACAGTGTGGCCCACTGGGATAATAGCCACTTCTCAGTACCTTATCTTCTGCAAATCTTCTCCCCCAGATTGCTGACGTTCAAGGCCTTTGGCCAGCTCTTCATCTTGGGGTGCTCCTGGGTATTTGGCATTTTCCAGATTGGACCTGTGGCTAATGTCATGGCCTACCTATTCACTGTCATCAACAGCCTGCAGGGGGCCTTCATCTTTTTTATCCATTGTCTGCTCAACCGCCAGGTACAAAGCTTTTGCCCTGCGTATCCCCAATTCCCCTCCCCTCTTCCAGGGGACATGCCCGTGAAGCACACTTCCTGCATCTGGGAGTGCCTCATCTCCCCATGTTGTCTCCACCTGCAGGTGCGTGAAGAATACAGAAGGTGTATCACCAGGAAGACCACACCCAGCTCCCAGTCCCAGACCTCAGGGATGTTGCTGTCATCAATCCCCTCCACTTCCAAAGTGGTGAGAGACTACATATTTGATGCAGGTTCTGATAGAATGAAATGCCTGCTTCTTATCAATACTAAATACTACTGAGTGTTGAGGACCTACTGTGAGCTAAGCATGTCCATGTGCATTAACTCATTTGATAAAGTGTGGGGTTCAAAAGTCAGGCTGCCTAGGTTTAAATGCCAGCTCTACCTGTCCTTAGCTATGTGACCTAAAAAAAATAAAATCGCAGCTTATACAGATATAAAATGAGCATGTTTTAAGGACCTTATTCTATTCACTAATCAGTGTGGGAACCAGGTAGATGTTATAACAGGCTCAAAAGAGAAAGTACAGAAATATATGGGTATTATGTAATATATATTATGTATATATTATATATAGTATACATTATACATGTATTATATATTATATATTTATTATATAACATATGACATATGACATATGATATATGATATATAATATATAATAAATATAATATAATTAATATAATTAATATATAATGTATATATTATAAATTGTATACATTACATACATTGTATGTAATACATATGTCTGATTTTTGCAGTTTTTGAGCCAGTTGTAACATCTGCCTGGTTGCCTAATTGATAATCATATATAATATATAACATAACATAATTATATGTTATAGAATTATGCATATAGTTATAAAGATACATAAAATGATACATAATTCCATGTATATTCTACATGTATTACATGCATATATGAATTATAATACATATGTAATTTCAGAAATATTTAAATTAATGTGTGAATGGAGGTAAAACTGTTTTCTCCACAGAAGATTTTACATTGCAGTCAGTTATTAAAATTTAGAGTTGTAAAATAGATCTCACATTGATAAGGATGTCCTGAGAACGCATTGTTTTTCACTGAAGTACGCATTTTTCTCTACACAATGGGTCTCGTCTAGTCCCATGGCTCTAAATACTATTTTTTATCAGAGACCCCCAAATTTAAAATAACGTGCAGTCCCGCCTCCTCTCCTGAATTCTAGACCTATATAGCCAACCACCTACCAAAAGCCTCTACTCAAATGTCTAATCGGTGACACGCATTTAACACGTCCCAGACTGAGCTTCTGATCCCCCCACTTCCCACTTCCAGGGAGGGCCCTCTATCCTTCTGTTGTTCAGCATGAAGCTGTGGAGGTATCCTTTTCTTTTCACTCATCAACTCCAAGCCATCAGTAAATCCTGTTGAGTCTTACTCAGAGTGTATCCAGAATCTTACCCCCTCTCTTTTCCTTTCCCGCTTCTGTTTCAGTTCAAGTCCTATTGTTTTTAGCCAGGGTATGGCAATAGCCTCCTAAGGGGCCTCCTGCTTCTCCTCTTATCTTTTCCCTTCCCCACCTTTAGTCTGTTCTCCCTGCAGCAGCCAGAGGGCACCTGTGAGCAACCGAGTGGGGTTACCTCTCTCCCCAAGGCTCTCATCTTATTCAGAGTAAAAGCCAAAATCCTCCCGATGGCCCCAAAGCCCTGTCTGATCTGACTCTCTTTTTCTCCCTGACCTCGTCTTCTGTTAATCTACCCTACCCCCGCACTTCACTCAGCAACACCCACATAGCCTGCTCAGTATTCTTCAAACACGCCGTCCTTGGAAACTTTGGGCTGGAAGCTCACACTCTGTGTTGGATGTTCTTGTCTTGATACCCACATGGCCAATCCCCCACTTTCCTCACTTCCTTAAAATCTTTGTTCCAAACATTTCTTATTGATGGTGTTTCCTCAGACAACTCTATTTTGTACTGCCTCCTCTTCTGCCACCCTGCCCTCTTGTCCTGACTTTCTGTTCATAGCACTTTCCACTTTTTAACATACTATAACTTTCTTATTTATTTTACTATTCATGGTCTTCCATCTCCCACTAGACTGTCTTATTTTTTCACTGATATATTCAAAGCATAAGTAAGCAAGATCCAGCCGCTTAATTAAAGAATTGTCTTTCTTGTAAGAACGGAAGCCCAGAGTTAGTTTGCCAATGGTGGTTTTGTTGCTCAGTGGTATTGTAAAGAACGTAGATGTTCCCTAATTTTTCATTTCACTAGCAGCACGTTGACTTTTCATCAAATTATTTTCATGGTTACAAGGGGGCTGCCATAGCTCCAGCCATTGTGGTCATGTTCAAAAACAGAAAAAAAAAAAAAAAAACAGAAGAAGAGAGATGGGGGCAGACACAGCAGCCTGTCCTTTCAATTCTCTCCCTTTTCCAAGAAAGCCCTCAGCGGATCTGGTTAGAACCACATCACGTGACCACTCTTAGTTACATAAAAATTTGACAAATCAAGCTTTTAGCTTCTAGAATAGGAGTTATCATTGGTAAAGGGGTTGAGAATGGCCAATGGTGCCCGCCACACTAGGGGTAATCACCGTTAACATTTTAATGTTGATTTTTGTAGCACTTGTTGCCATATTTATCTCTCTCTGTATTGATAAGACCCACGCCCCTGATAGATATGACCCCTGTAATCATATTTGTACCAGTCCTGCCGCTGACTCTGATTTCTCTCTCACAGGGTTAAAGCCCTCTCTTGCTTTTTCAAATACGCTATGGAGCAACATTCAAGGCAAGCAGGTGCCTGCAGGAGCCTACAGTGAAGTCTTCTCTTTCTGGCTTAATGCGGAAATTCAGAATCCCACTAGCCACAGAACTCTCTGGAAAACTTGGAGCGTGGATGGGAGAGGCAGTCTTCCCATGGTTTTGAGCACTGGGGAGCAATAAGAAGTTTTTCCTGGATGACTGTTTCATCTTCCATGTTTTACAACTCTGACTTTCCAGAGTTTTGTGAAAATAACAGGTCTTAGTGCAATGGCATGGGTCAGATAACCTGGCTACCATTTTGTTGTTTTTTTCCTGAATTTACTGGTACGTGTCTCTAGGCATGCCTCTCCAGTGCCTGTTACGTGGCTGATGTAGCAACACTCAGTAAGTGATGTGTTATCTGACTGACTGGCTTACCCTTCAAGAAAACCTTCTCTTGCTTAAAAAAAAAAAAGGGTCAGTAATCCTAATGAGAGCCCCAGTGGGGGAAATAAAGCATGCACATGTATAGGCTACTTGGGCACAAATGCTTGAGAGCTGTTGTGAGTAGGGCAGTTAGTGAAGCAGAACCCTAGTGTTTCATGGAGGGTTGAAGCACTTGATGACTAAAGCCTTTGGAAAGTGTCTGGATTTTCTGGGAACTTTCAAGGAAAACATCTTCCTTCCTTCCAGAAACTATTTTATGACTTGCTAAGATTTATCCTACTGACAAAGTTATTGCCATTCTGCCTTACTCTCCACTCCCCATAAAACCTTGAGTGTCAGGAAGAGGACATGGAAATCTGGAATGCGGATATCCTCCCTTCCATGGCTGTCCTTCGGGTTTATGGATCAGAATGATCAGTATCGCCTTGTTGGAAAAGCCAGATCTCGGGTCCCACCCCAGATCTGCTGAACCAGAACCTGAATTTTAATGAGAGCTGTAGGGAAATCATATTGTACCCACGAAGGAATGTTCTAGAAGAGTCTAGAATATGCTTCCTTTTGCTATTCCAATAACCCCGCTCATCTTTAAAACCAGAAAGCCAACATTTTGAGTTTGGGATTTGTACCTGCCATTTCCTCTTTGTAGAATATTTTTCCTGAAAATCCCAACCGATTTCTACCCATTCGTTGTGTCTCAGCTGAGTCATCGCTTCCACTAGGAAGCGTTCTTTGAATCTCCTGAAGTAGAATTAGATGTCACTTCTGTGAGTCCCTTAAGGCTTCATGCTCTCTAGCCCTATATTATAATCCTTTTTTTTTTCTTGGGTGTCTCCGACTTAGACTGTAAGCTCCATAGGCACAGATAATTGTATTTAGTAGATTATCCATAAATATGTTGAATGAAAGAGTGAATGAATGACTGAATGAATGAATGATTATTGTTTATTTTAACGACAAAAAAAACTTAGGCTTAGAGGGGTTAAGCAACTTCCTAAGCATCACACAGCTGTAGGTGGCTGAGCTGGATTTTGAGCTTTTAACCATGGCTCTCCTCTTCCAGACCCCTTGTCCCTCTCCTTCTCTCCCTTTAACTCCAGAAATTCTTAGTTTGTAGATGCAGAGAATAGACTAATTATTTACTTTGAGTCAAATTAGCACTTAGGATTCAATTAGTTCCAAAATGGTCATGTGTTAGACAGTTTCATAACACATGGATGTTGGCGGAGGAAGGCTTGGCCCTTGTGATTTGTGGCTGCCACAGCTTGGGAGGGAAACGGGCACGAAAGTTTATTTATGCTCTGTTGGTCTTCAATGCTTGGCTGGTCTGGAGTGTTCCGTACAGAGGTGACAGTGTTAAGGGATATGGAAGCAAGAAACGGCGTGACTTTGACTCCTAGGTGATTGTGGCATGTCGATGGCATCAGTGTCCTCGAGAATGGTCTCCCTCTCTCCACACCCCTCCTCTCTGTAACTTTGCAACTTATTCTCGTTCTGACTCTGGCTTGGCCTTGAGACTTGCTCTGGCCCATGGATTGCTAGTGAACGTGACTCCAAGATGGAGGTTCCAAAGCTGGGTGTGCATTCCTTCTTGTTTTGTGCATGATTGTTCCTACTTGCTCTTGTACCCCCGTCTCCACCCTGAGAACATGCCCCGGCTAATCTGCTTAGAGGGATTTGAGAAGTGAATAGAGGAGAGCTAAGCTGTCCACAATAGCTGCTGATACGGCACTTCCCCAGCCACTTAATCAACATGGAGCAACTGCAATCCTACGAGTGAGCCAAGCCAAGGTCAGCACCTGCCCAGCCAACCCATGGACCCTGGATCAATAATCAAGTGTCATTGTTTTAAGGCACTGAATTTCAGGAGCGGTTTGCTACGAAGCATTTTTATTTTTATTTTTTATTTTATTTTATTTTATTTTATTTTTTTGGTGGCAGTTGCCACCGGATACAGTGACCAACGATTGTCCATAGTTTGCATTTGATTGCGACAATGTGGCGTGTACAGAGAAGTGTTGACCCTTCACTTCTCAGCTTTCGGGATCTGTATATCCATATCGCTTGAATAAAGTTCCTTCTGACAGAAGACTGGCACAAGGCTTTGTCTCTAAACGTGTTCTGTGTTGTTCTAACATACAGTTTCCTTAAGGAATCCTATATTTCTAAGGTAAGTGGATGGAGTTGTGACCTCTGCAATAGGAACCTTGCTTACTATGACATCAAGCTACACTTGGTGAGTTCCTTTACCTCTGTGGTCCCACATGTCTTCACTAGAGGAAGAAAAGGCAGAATAAAAACCGCCTGGTTCTCAAATCCACACACACACACACACACACATATATATATATATATATATATATATATATATGTGTATATATATATATATATATATATATATATATATATATATATATATAGTGAAATAAGTTTGCCTTTTATAATCCAAATAATTTATGGTATCCAAAAAAAAACAAAAAAAACAGATCCATTCTCTCAAGAGATATTGACTGTCTACAATGTGCTTCTCCTGAATGTTTAAATAGTTGGAAAAATTAAAAAATTGAAAACAGAAATATTAGAACTTAAACTCTTCTTTTTAAATTCAATATTTTATTTGTCCCAGCCCAGAATTTATTAAAATTTGACTTTCTTGGTTTGAATGGAAGCAAACTCATCAATCATATTTTCAAAATCAACTTCTAGAAAAAAATTAACTATTTCAGATATACTGAGGCTGGATCTACCATATGATCCAGCAATCTCTCTACTGGGTATTTACCCCAAAGACTTGAAAACATATGTGAAAAGGTATCTGCACACCAATGTTCATAGCAGCATTATTCACAGTGGCCAGGACATGGAAGCAACCCAAGTGTCCTCGTTTGGCTGAAGGAGCTGTGGTACATATAATACAATGGAATATTATTCAGCCATAAGACGAGATGAAATACTGCCATTTGCGACAACATGGATGGACCTTGAGATAATCGTGCTAAGTAAAATGAGCCAGGCAGAAAAAGTTGAAACCCACATGATATCACTTTTATGTGGGATATAAACCTAAAAGCAACAAATAGGACAAACAGAGACTCGTGGACATGGACAACAGACTAGTGGTTACCAGAGGGTAGTGGGGAGGTGGGGATGAAAGGAAATGGGGAAATGGGGGTCAAGTATGTGGCGACAGAAAGAAATCTAACTATGGGGGGTGAACACAATGCAACGTCTATATGCCTTACCTGCTGAATTGTGCACCTGAGACTTACTGGATTTTGTTAACCAATGTCACCATATTAAAAAAAAAAAATATATATATATATAAAGTAAATGATTGTCAATTCCATTATGACCTGGCATGACACCATTAGACCTCATATTTGGATATTTTACTTATCATGGATTTTTTTTATTTTTGCACTGACTTTGAGTTTTTAAAATGTTGCACTGACATAGTATTTATCTTTAAAAATTTTTTTACAGCTTTATTAAAATATAATAGATAATTAGTTGCTCATATTTACAGTGTACAATTCCATAATTTTTTAAACATAGTTGGTGACGATAATGTATTAGTCTCCGTTACACAGCATAGCGATGGGGGATTTACAGAACTCACAGAGTGGTCACCCTAATAAGCGTAGTACCTTCTTCCCCCTTACGTATTTATCACTTCTGCCTGGAAGAATGCCTTGCCTCTGGCCCTAGTTCCCACATCTCAGCGTTTCCCTGTAAGTCCCTGATGCCCCCTGAGCATCTGATCCGGTGCTGGTGCTCAGAGCGAGCAGGTCTCTCACCACGAAGGTCTGGTTGTGGACACAGGCCCCGGCTGCAGCCTCTGGCCCACTCAGCCACTCTGGACCATGCAGCCTCGCATCTTCGCCCCCTCCTACCTCCACCTGTTGCAGGGTGATTTCTTATTTGTCTCCCTAGCTGTGGGGCTTCTCTTCATCCAGACCCCAGGCGACTCTGCCTGCCGTTTGCTTTGTGTTTCTGTCACAGCTTTGATGTGGTTACAAGACGGGGTGAACTATAGGGAAAATCATCATGTGACAGTGCCAGATGTCTCATGCCCACATAGGACATTGTCCTAAGGGTGACCTATAACGTGTATGCCCGTGTTATTGTGAAATATTATCTTTTTCCTACTTGTCAAATTGTAAACATCTTTTCAACTCATCAAGCTTTTTAGAACTTCATTTTTGTCCCCAATTGTTGCACGGTGATCTATGGTACGCATGTGTCTTAAGGTGTTTAACCTGAGTTTGCATATTTCTGGCTTTTCAGTCCATTAAACAACACTCTAACAAATCTTTTTGAGCTAAATTTCAAACACATTACTATATTCAAATGCTTCTAAAAATTACTAGTAGTTATCGGTGGGAGGAAACTTATGTTTCTTCTTTAATGTCTGCCTGGTTAGAGAACAACAATTGTGCATTTTTGTTCCATTGTTCTTGAAGTCATCCACCTTTTGTTTGTGATACTCGGCATGTTCGAATATAATCAGACGTTCATGTGTTTTGTCCCCAGCTTTTCTGTGAGCTCTTTGTCTGATTTATCTCTGTCTGTCCCTGACCTACAGAAGATTAGGGTCACTGATCGACTCAATAATGTTTGTTGAACAAATGTGTCAAGGAAAGAGCATCAATCTACCCTATGGTAAGAGGACCGTGTTCTGATAGTCTTACCCATTTCACAAATACAGTCGCCAGTGCTTAAAGAGAGGAATGTGTTCTGAGAGATGCCTTGCCAGGTGGTTTTGTCATGTGCACACGATGGAGTGCAGTTGCACACACCTGCGTGGGACAGCCCTGCACACCTCGGGTGCGCGGTATGATCTCGTGGACCACCACTGTGCATGCAGCTTGTCATTGACCGAAAGGTTGTTACGATGCAGAGCATAACTGTGATGTCCCAAGGAGAAGGGACATCTGGCCTCCAGAGAGAGTAAAGATGGACATCAGTAATATGGACACGGCACCATCTCCGTGACCACTAAATGTGAGAAAAGAGTCACATTAATCACTTAGATGCTTGTTTGAAGCTTAGCGTAATGAAAATTTGAACTGCATTTAAAAATATTTGTTTCAAATGGTGCTGCAAACTTGGCTATTTTGGTAAAGCCTTCCTCTTGTTAAAAGGCCTTAGAGTGTGTTCACCACTTGGCTTTATTGAGCCTGGAATCAAATGGCTTTTATATTTGCAAATATATAAATATATTTAATAAAATATATTTATATTTAATAAAGCTCTCTCATCTGTAAAAATAGGAAAAGCATCGGAAGAAGACATTTCTTTCTTTAATTTTTAGTTTTTCTCAGTTTATTTAGATTTTTTAAATGGTCCTTAGTTAAAGAAATCCAGTATTTTCAGGTGTGCAATTCCACAGTAAGGCATATGTATACACTGCATTGGGTGTTCACGGCCCGTAGTTAGGTTGCTTCCATGTCCTGGCCACCGTGAAGAGTGCTGCTATGAACATTAGAGTGAAAACATCTTTTCGGACATATGTTTTTAAGTCTTGGGGGTGACATCTAAGCCTCTTGGATCCCTGCTTTATGTAAAGTCTTAATAATGCCTTTTCTTTTCTTATAAATATTCGATCACGCTCGCTACCTTCAGCCTCGGTCTCTGTCAGTGTTAGTGACAGTTTCTGTAGCATTTGCTCCGATTCCCCTGGGGCTCTGCGGTATTTGGTCTCGGAGGATATGGGGGGAGGGGCTCTCTGGGTTGGGGAATGGGGGCTGTGGTTCGGCCTCACATTTTGCATCTGCAGCTGGTAATAATCAAGTGTTGCTTCTCTGCTGTTCCCACTTCTCTGCTTTCTGCCCTGATCCCTGGGCACTGATGCTGCATGGAGCTCGCAGCTCTTGGGCAGGGCTGTTTTTGGGGAAACAGCTACACCTTCTCCCCTCTCCCACCCCCGCATGGAGCTCTGGCTGTGAGAGGCAGCTTCTTTGCTTCTCTCAGTCTACCATACGACTCGTGCATTTCTGACCCGTGGTAGCTCTTATTCGCAGTTCCCTTGTTCAGACATGCTGGTGTGCAGGTTGGGCGTTTTTTATTTGTTTGTTTGTTTTTGTTTTTGTTTTCGTTAAGTCTTAGATGTTCGGTTTATTTTTGTTTCAAGGGGAGAGATTTGGGGACATTTCTCCCTCTGCCATGTTTCCGACGTCACCTTTTTCTCAGTTTAGATACGCTGACCTTAAACAGACAGCCAGATATGTCTCCAGCGAAATGGGTTTAGTTTGCAATGTGAGTTATGCTGTCTAGTGGACAAATTCCAACAGCCAGATGTAGAGACTTAGGGTGAGGTCCTGCACAAAGGAGTGTCTGTCTTTGTGGAGTTTGGAGCTGGCTCGGTGACCTGTGGATGGGCTCTCGTTCACAGAACCTGGAAACTCTCCAGGAGGGGACATTTCTAATGCTTATCCTGGGAAGGGGATGCCTTCCCTTTTGAAATTCTATAATGCACAACGCCCAATAGCACTTGCCATCTCCCCTTGATTATTACATCTCTTTATAATCAACATTTGATCTGTTATGTCCCGCTTCTGTGACCTTGCTTCGTAAGCAGTTCCCATGTTGATGAAACTATCCGCTTCGTGTGTAATTAGAAACTTGCAAGCTGCCTCTGCCCACTGCAGACGTGGGCTCAGTATTGTGCCCACAGGGTCTCAGATGATCTTCCTTCCACTTCCCTATTTCTCAGAAAAAAACTTCTTTCCAGGAGCCTGTGGGTGTTGCTGAGGTAGCATGCGGTCTGTGCTCAGGGTCTGTATCTGCCGTCTTTCTCTACTTCCTTGTCAAAGTCGCTCACAGGCCTTCCCCCCAGATCTGCCCAGCTCCATGCAGGAATCTCTCTCTGGGGCCAGGTCAAGTGCACAGAATGCAGAAATTCATCCCGACCCACGTGTGCTTTAAGAAGCAGGTTTTCTTCACAACTTGGGGTTGCCATTGTCTCCTGGGCCCCCAAACTGCTGTACAGAGTCACCTCCGACCCATAAACTCCACGGCACCATCTCTCACGCTAATCATTCCCTTCAGGAGCCTCCCAGTCGCTACTTAGGTCTACCAGATGCATGGATTCTCCACCCTTCTGTCTTCTTTCTCTCCTCCTTCTGGTGGCATCTTCTCAAATCCTTAATGCACATCAACTCATATAGGTAAGGTGTTGTGGAGGTGTTATCAGGGTGTATACCAATTGTTTGCAAGAGGTGTCTAAATTCCACCTCTGGCTCAGCCCGAACGCCCTGCAACCCATAGAAAAGAAAATCCGGGAGACTTGGAAATGTTAAAGAATTGTCGGGAAGTCATTTATTCATCCTACGACTATTGATTACGTATCTACTCTCTAGAACCTGGGGCTGTGATACTAGGTGAGACATGCATTGTCTTTCTTGTCGTGGAACTTATGTTCTAAGGGTGGGGCAGACCCAGCAACAAGTAAATAAATATCCGAGAGGGCTGGATGTCTTCTGTGGACCCCTGTAAATCCATGCAGATGTCTGTCTAGAATGCTGACGTCTTTGAGGATAACTATGAATTTTCTGGGCCTCCCTTGGCTTCTAGCTGGTTTTGGCCAGTGGGAAACACTAACAAGATATTAGAAACAGAGAAGAGAGTGGGTCACCATGGGCTGTCTGTCCCTTGCATGACATCCACAGCTCCATGATCTGCTACCCCAGGTCTTATTAATTACAATTTCTTACTTTTTGTCCATTCTGTTGTTTTCTCAATAACTGTGCATGTAATTCCTAAACATCTCCAGCCTGTCCTGTGGTTTTATTTCTACATAAAATAAAAAGAAAAAAAAAGTTTCAATTATAAAATCTTTGGAATTAAGATACATATATTTTTGCATGAATTATAACACATCCTGTTCTTCCCACCAGCATTTTGCTTGTTGTGGTAACTACATGATCACCACAGAGATAAGGCAAATAGCCAGTGTTGTCTGAATTTTACAGAAAATGACATCAAGCAAAGCCCACGGGTAAAAGATAGAATTTTGCCCAAATCCAAACAAGTTAACCAGGTTCCTTGTTTAAGCCTGAATAAGAGCAATAATTTATTATTTCTTTATTTTTAATTAAGATAAAAATCACAGAGCATAAAATTTACCATCTTAACCATTTTAAAGTGTACAATACAGTGGATTTTAGAACAGTCAACATGTGCCACCATCACTTTATTGTTTAATTTATTTAAAATTTAAAAAATAATAACATTAAAGTTATTCGGGTAACATTAGTTAATAAAGTTATATAATTTGGGGGTACATAAGATTATAATTCGACATCTGTGAATACCATTGCATGCTCCCCACTGGAACTCTAGTCCCCTGCTGTCAGCATGTGTTCGGCCCCCTTTACCACTCGTCCCCTGTCCACCCTCTTTCCTCTTTGGTAACCATAATTCTGTTGATTTTATTAGTTTGTCATTATTGTTTTTATATTCCACCTGGGAATGAAGTCATATAGTTCCTGTTCTTTTCTGTCTGACTTATTTCACTTAGCATGATATTCTCCAGAGCCATCGATGTTGTTGCCAATGGCCATATTTCGTATTCTTTTAATGGCTGAGTAGCATTCGATTGTATACACGTACCACATCTTTATCCCGTCATCCATGCACGGACATTTAGCTTGCTTCCCTGTCTTGGCTTTTGTAAACAATGCTGCAGTGAACACGGGGGTGCATCTATCTTTAAGAATAAATATTTTTGTATTTTTTTTGGGGGGGAGGTAAATACCCAGGAAAGGAATTGCTAGGTTATGCGGTAGTTCCATTCTGAACTTTTTGAGAAACCTCCATGCTGCTTTACATAGTGGCCGGACGAATTTACATTCCGCGGGGTCATGTGGCGCCAACTCAGGCACCAAGGGCACTTGGCTTGAAAGGTTTGTTTGAAACAAAAGTGACCATTTATTCTGAGGGCGAGAGTCGGCTGATTTCCAGTGAGCCAGCAGGTAAGCAAAAACATGTGAGAACAGCTTATTAACACCATTTCGGCATCAATTCTAGGCTGTTATCTGATAGGGTGCAAATACTGGGCTCTGCTAGATTTTTGTGCCCTGGTCTGACCGGGTGGAACAGTTCCACCATATTTCCAGCCAACCTTCCTGTGAAATACCACCATTTCACGGCATGGATAAATGTCTGAGAAACGAATATTTTCTAAATGATTGGCAAAAGAGGAAGTGGCATTAGTGTCTTGTGGTTTGGGTCCACAGCTTGAGAGGATGATCTTTCTTTCTTTCTTTCTTTCTTTCTTTCTTTCTTTCTTTCTTTCTTTCTTTCTTTCTTTCTTTCTTTCTTTCTTTCTTTCTTTCTTTCTTCCTTCCTTCCTTCCTTCCTTCCTTCCTTCCTTCCTTCCTCCCTCCCTCCCTACTTCCTTCTTTCCTCCTTCCTTCCCTTCCCTTCTCTTCCTTTCCCTTCCCTTCCCTTCCTCCCCACCTCCCTCCTCTCTTTCTTTCTTTTGAAATGTGGCTTCCTCTTCAGTGCCAGTTAGTAAGAAAGGGTTGGCTCCAGCTTAGAATGGGTAGAGCTGGTTATAGGGTCAGCGTGTAAATTAGTTGTCAACTTGGCAAGAAGCAGCTGGCTCAGGAAAGTGAATTAAATGAAGATACTATTTATACAGTTGTGGGCAGACTAAAGGGGTTCTTAGCCCAATTCCAGTGTGTATGGGGGTTTTTCCACACCACCAAGCAATTCTTCAACACCAGCTGGGTGTCCTACAGTTCAGTGAATTCTGACACCATCTACCTGGATACAGTATCAGGTCCCACAGGTTCAAGGCTTGGTCCCTCCAGACTGCCTCTACCACCAATTTAGAAGCCAGTCACAAGTCCAGGTTGTCATTCGTGCTTCTGACCCATGACTTCTTCTTTGAATTTTATTAATCTGCTAAAGTAGATCACAGAACTCAGGAAAACATGTTGCTTATTAGGTTACCAGTTTATTATGACAGGAACAGTCAGGTGGAAGAGATATGTAGGGCATGTATGGGAATAGGGGTGCAGAGCTTCCGTGCCCTCTCTAGGCACCACTCTCCCCAAATCTCCACATGGTCACCAACCCAGAAGCTCTCCGAACCCTGCCCTGCTTTCAGGAAGGCTTCATTACACAGGCACGATTGACTAAATCAATGGCCTTAGATCCTTGATTCCACCTCTAGCCCCTCTCCATTCCAGGGAAGTGGTGGGTGAGGGGCACGAAGGTCCCAACGCTCGATTTTATTCATGGTTGTTTCCCCAGGAACCAGCCCCCATCCTTAGGTGCTTTCCAAAAGGCACCTCATTAACATAAACGCTGTGTGGTGGAAACGGGCTTGTTATGAATAACAAGACACTCGTTTCACGTTCATGGCTCGAAGTGACATCGAAAACCAAGGACAAGAGACCAAACAGAAGACAAGACGCTCCCATTGCTCTACTGCTCAGACAATTCCAAAGGTTTGGGGAACTCTATGCAGGGAACAGGACAAGGGCCAGGATACATTTCTTATTGTAAATCACAATATCACAGCAGGGACAAGGGAAACCGACAAAGGGTGGTGGGGTACCCTGGGAGCAGCAATGATGGGGGAATTTTTGGGGGTGAGTGGGGGGAGAATTTATAGAAAGGTCCTTAGCCTGTGACAGAAGAATCGAATCACCAACTAAATGCGCAGTCCTTGGAGGGCAGGAGGATAATAAATATCCCCACCTCTTTGTCTCTTCCAGTCCTCTTCTCTCCTTCCACAGCTTCCATTGGCTCCATTCACCTAAAGGCAGAACATGAGAGGGTCCTGATGATGCAGTCTGTACAGGACAACCTTCCAGTGCACAGAGCAGGATACAGCAGCTTCTTTCACAGTCACCCAAAGCGAGTTGTTACACGCCCGATAAAGTGTGTGTGTGGGGGCCACACCCTAATGAACTGTTCCTTAGACTAGTCATTTGCTCCCTCGGTTTGTTAAATGGGATCCTGTGATGGTGAAAGCCTAGGTAGGGTTCTACCGAGGGACGGTGAGATATCTGAATTCGGGATTAGAGAAGGTCATCGACAGATTCTTGTGTCTGATGGCTGCAAATGTCGTTAGCTCTCACTGGTTCATTGGCTCACAGGCCACTCTATCGCTCGTGTGCTTTCCTCTCTACGGGTTTTGCATTTAGACACGAGCTGGATGGTTTGATTAGTCGACATCCGACAGAAAGAGCTGCTCTGAGGTGGACTTCTCAGCTGGTTGTCGGTTGCCATAGAAACCAATCCATGGTCCGATCAGCTGGGATTGGGAGTCAAAGTCACATGGTTCTGTGCCTGACAAAATGTGTGTCCAGTCCTCCTTCCAGTCTACTTTGCGAAGTGTATCAGTTAGCCTTGGCTGTGTCGCACATCACCTTTTAATTTCTTTTGCTTAAAGCAACAGCTATATTATTTTATTTGAAATATTTCATTAGGGGGTTGGCTAGACATTTTTTTTCTGGTTGAGGCTAGCTTGGCTGGTCTTTGATGGGCTCTTTCATGTATTTTTGGTCAATTGGTGGGTCGGATGGTGTTGGATAATCTAGCATGGCCTCACTTCTGCATTTGGTGGTTGACAGATTGGCAGTCAGATTGATGGATTATTGACTAGTGAGACTTGGTTCTTTTCCACGTGGCCTCTCCTCCTCTAGAAGGCTAGCATAGGCTCCTTCCCATGGTGATCTCAAGGGCAGCAAAAAAAAGGGCAGGCCCCAATGTGCATGCACTTTTCAAACCTCTGCTTGTACCTTGTTCGCTGTTGTTTCATTGGCCAAAGTTTAGAGTCAACATGGGAAGACTACAGATGAAGAAGGGGAATTATGGCATCTGTACACACAAATAACTTGTCACATGCAGAATTAGGCTGTGAGCACATGGAATGCCCAGAATCTCAGGGACTTTTGGTTCAGGCATTTCAGGTTAACGTTCAGACAATTTTCACTTCAACTGAACCTCTTTACTTTGCCGTGCAAAGGAAACATTTGAGCACCACATGCAGCAAATATTTGGAGTCTTGCATGAAGAGGCTGATGGCAAGCCCACCTAGACAGTTGTATCCAGGTAATTATTTAAATATTTTATTTCATTGGCTCTAATTTATAAAAATCAGTGGGAAACTGAAAGAGGATGATATTCATGTTCGAGATACTAAGGCCATGTTTCATACATGCAATAAAACCAAGACAAGGAGTAGTAAATAAGTAGGTGTGTATTTGGACTTGTCAAACTAGGGCATATTTTTTCTGGATCTTACAAAGATTCTTTTAGTGAGCAAGAAGCAAATTTCGAGACCATGCCAATGGGACCAGTTATGAATTTTTATTAGCCAAGTAGATGAGTGTGCTCATGATGGGTGACCCTATCTCAAAGACCAAGAGTACGGGCATATCATTTTTCCAAAGAGGTAAACTGAGATGGAATGCAATAACAGCGAACTGAGTAATAAATACGTGGATGCACTGGCTCTTTTCCACACTTTGGCCTTCGACTCTTTCTCTACGAAGTTCACCAACCTAAAAGAATATCTTTTAGGTTTGGACAGTTTTCTTGGTGTAGGTGAAAGTTGGTTCCACTTTCTCTTACCTATTTTTTTCCCATTAAACACCATCACCATTTCCAAGTTCATTTTCTGAGGCACTTTAATATGGTTCATCCTGACAATGTGCTACTTAAATTACTGGAATGAACAAAGAACTCATGGACTATGCATTATGCAAATTCCCCAGCTAACACCCCCAGCCTTCTCCTCTACCCACAAGAATTTTTGAGAAACTAGAGCTCAAGAGGACAAGCGACATGCTTCCTTTTTTATTTTCAGCTCCAAGAAGCTGCCAGACTGAGTGATAAGCAAGAACTTTTCATTTTGTGGGTAAGTAGGAACCATTTTGGTATCTTTCTATAGAAAATAAGAACTGTTTCATGCATATTTGGTCTAGAAAAACGTTTTGGTACTGGAAGAAATTCAAGGAGACATTACATGTCTAGTTGCTTTATTTCTTGAAAGTTGCTGTAGGGGCATCTATCTCATGTTCATATGTCCATGTCTACCTGGGTAAGGATTGTGTGTGTTAGATGATAGTGTGAAAAAATCTGAGTTGCTTTAATACACTCCAAAGAGACAATGAGTTGTGAATTCGTGGGCTTAAAGGGGAACTAAAATAAGAAAGACGCAAGACACGCAGTCTGAATCAGATGTAGCAGATAGCCAATTAGTTATGAAGAAAGAGAAACAAGATCTAAAATCATGAGTGAGTTTATTGAGGCCCCATAGTGAATTTCTAAGCTTTTTCATACGCCACACACCTCACCCCCATAATAAACACACCAGCATAGTTAACGCCAGGCGTGCAGTGAAAGGCTTGTGTATTTTATTTATGGCTGATGTAACTATAGGTTGGTGCTTTTTCAGCCACTTATTTGTGACCCAATGTTGGAGGTGGGGTCATGAAACCAATTTACTGGGTTCCAACCAGCATTTTAAAAGGAATTAAAGGACTAGAGCTAAAATATTGGATGCTGCCTATAGTGAATATGGATTTGTGAAACTTGGTTCATTTCTCTTTCTTTCTCTCTCCATCTCTCTGGTGTAAAATGTATTTCTTACAGTGGGTCATGGCCAAAATTCTCTGCAAATCAGCATTGATATGTATGTGAAATCAGCCAGGGGCAGAAAGAAAAATATGGTATGAGCTCGCTTAGACAGTGGAAGCTACAGTAGTCAAACTCATAGAAGCAGAGAGTAGAATGGTGGGTGCCAGGGCCTGGATTGTGGGGAGAAGAAAACAGGAGGCGATGGCTAGAAGGTATAAAGTTTCACTTATGCAAGATGAATGAGTTCTGGAGAGCTACTATACAGCATGTTGCCTATAAATAATTATACCGTATTGTGTTTTTAGAATTTGCCAAGAAGATAGATTTTATATGTTCTTAACACACGCACATGCACCCACACACACAATTATCAAAAAGGGGGCAGGAGGAACCTTTGAGGGGTGATGGATATGTTCATGACTTGGATGGTAGTGATGGTATCACAGAGGTATATTTATCTCCAGACTCATCAAGTTGTATAGATTAACTATGTACAGCTTTTCACATGCTAACCATACCTCAGGAAAGTGGTTAACCCTTCCCCACAAAACAAAGTCAGCATTGCTAGAGGTCTCAGCTGTTCTGTAAACATTACCAACTCTTTCACATAAAAGACTCACTTCTGTTAAGCTGGTTTCAAGTGGGGCCTCAGAAAGAATTATTCTTCTCTAGACTGGGAATTGCCACAGTCTATTTTGGAGTAAGTGTTTTGGAAGGAAAGAGAAAAATGAACCCCAAAGGGAAACAATTGTTGAGAGAAGAGAAGGCCCTTCAGAAGTTACCAAGTGTGATTCCTTGAATATGAGACAGAATTTGATTTTCAATCAGGAAATATTGTCTCCTGCAGAGGTTGCACGCTGGGGGGCCCACTGGTTCTGTATTTAAGGAAAAAGTGGATTTGAATGTCTTTAGGTAGAACCCATGGTCTTCAGTTCTCCGTAGTCCCTGTTGCTCCCCCAAAATGGCCTCACTTATGTATATTCCATGTTTAGCTCCTGGGAAGCATTGAGAGTCAAGGTCTTGGTTCAACAATGGCATTGGGTTCAGATCAACTTTGTCCAATTCGTAATTTTGCATTTTTATAGCAGCATAACCTTTGAGCAAGTGATGAATCTCTCTGAGTCTCAGTTTCTTCATCTGAGAGGTGGGGGATTGTGATAGGATCTACGTCATAGCTTTGTTGTGAGCTTTCAAGGAGATGAGTGTTGAAGCTTCCAGTAAGCTCTTGGCCTGTTGTAGAAATTTCATAAATGTTTTTAGAAAATGGAAGAGCTAAGAGAAGTATCTACAGCAAAATTTGATTTACGAGCTTGATGCTAGTGCATGATGTGTGTTCGGCCTGTTCAGGGCCATCAGGAATGAGAGATTTTTTGAAATGGGCCTTCTTAGACCCCTTCTTTGGTCCTGTGGAGCCTTCACAGGACCTTGTTAATTCTCTTCCCTACCAGGTGCTGGATAAGTCTTTAGCACGAAAAGCCATGGTTATAATTGGAGTCATGGAAGGGACATGAGAGGTCTTTATGACCACCACTGTCACTACCACCGTCTTCACATCCACCATCACCATCATCACCACCCCCTCCGCTGGCACTATGACCATGTATGCCATCTGCATTCACCAGTACCATCACCACCATCATTGCCATGTCCACGTAAGAATCTTTAAACCCAGAGAGAGTTTTTATAAGAGTTTATTTGGACCAAACAGAGGACAGGTCTGGAAGTGAGATCTCAACAGACTGAGAAAAATGGCTTCCCAGAATGACAGTTTGCAGTTTCTTTTATACTTTTAAAATTAAAAAGGGAGTGTATGGAAGATTACGTGAACATGGGAGAAAGCAGGCAGGGCCGTCTATGTAATTGGATTACAGGATGGTTAGGAAGATCATATCCTCTGTTGAGGGTGATTATGCTTCTGGACAGTCTGAAAAGGAAGCACTTCAAAGGTGTGTTAACCTAGATGTACACACAAACAATGGACAGGGCTCGCTTAAGGTAAAGATAAACCTTTCATAGGTTTGGGATGTGATTCTACTACACACCATGAATCACACGGTTAGGAATTTATGATCAGATCGCCCTGTGGGGCTGCTTTGGGTTAGAATTATCACAGAGCCTCCGTTTTGTGTACAGCCACCACCACCAACATCACCACCATTATCCCCTTCATCACCATTTTCAATATTATTACCACCACCACCACCACCACCGTTGGCGTAACATCCTGTCCTTATCACAGTTCACTTTATTCAGTGCTGGCCATATGCCAGGCAGGTGCCACGTCCTAGGAATGGAATCTCCTTGAGTCTGCACAACGATACTATTAAGAAGATCCTTTTTCTTAGCTCCATTTTACAGAAGAGAAAACTAAAGCTCAGAGGGAAAGTCACCACCTCAGAGTCACCGACCTAGTCATTGAGGATTGCAATCCAAACTCGGGTTGTCCTGGGTTTGATGTCCTCTAACTGCCTATGGCCAGCACCTGGGGGTGGAGGAGACCCTAAAAGAGAATTGCTCCACAGGCAGGTCCTAAAGGGTTTCAGTCTCAAAGACAAAGCAGAACAGATATATAGAGAAGGGAGGGAGCTGATTAGAAAAATACGTATTTTTTTAGCCATTTTGTTTCCTCTTCTATTAAAAGAGTTCATTACTATTATTTTCTTATTGCTAAAATAATGTATAAAATTTAGAATTAGTTAAATTTAAAATTGCCACAATGACCTTCCTTTAATATTTTGAATTTTGTTTATAGGTGATATTCTATGCTTTGCTCTATTACCTGCTTTTATCCTGATGCTGTATCACAGTTGCTTTCCATGGTATTTTGATAGCCTCCTACAACATTATCTTATGTATCATGCTGAGTTATTTGCATTACGCATATTTAAATGCTGCCTTTCTTTCTGCTGACATTTTATGAAACTATGTCTTCCAAATCTTGCGATACATCTTCCCCCTTGGTGTCGTTATCAACACTTTTGGGGTGGCTTAACTGATTTGGGGAGGATATTATCTTTGCTAACATGCACTGGAGCTTTTATCTTAACTGTCTGGCTCAGCATGACTTGACAACAGCATTTTTATACTTAAAAGAGATATTCATATGGCAAACTCTGCTCTATTTAAAGTCTCCTTTGAAAGGCTCATTCATAGAGATGTCCAGCACCTCCATTAATTTCTACTCTAGAACAACTTCTAAATAGCATGGATATAATGCAAATATTTCACTTTATATCATCAGGAGTAAATAAAAGTTTTTGCGCAAATCTTCAGTTTTAACAAATGTTAGGTTATCAGTAAAAAAAAAAAAGAAATGATTTCTTTTTTGATATGAAATACCTTCACTTGGTTCAAAATTCAAATTTTGAAAGGGTGAAATGTGAGGTCTGCTTGCTCCTGGAGACTTTTTCCTTTAGCCATTCAGTTTTCAAAGGCAACGAGTGTTGCCTATGAATTTCTTAGGCATTTTCCAGAAATATTTTTGGCAAATACAAATTTGTAATGCACATATACATGCATTTGAGGCATTTCTGTGTTCACGCACACACACATATATAATTATATAGAGAATAGCTAACATTTGTGTAAAATAGAGGAGATAATGTCCCTGTTATGTGAACATAGTTTAAATATATGTGTTCAAATTTCTCATTGTGTATAGTATGCTAGTGTTGTCCTTATCATCTCCCCCATTTTACACAAACACTAACATAAGGACTTCTGCCCCTTTATCAACTTGTTGCTGGTCCAAAGACAGTGCACCCAACATTTCGAAAGCTCAAAATGCAAAATGTAAGAAGAGAAGGGGAAATGGGAGGGGCTGGTTTTGTAAACCTCAAGCAGAAAGCAGAACTCCTCTAATGATTAGCACGTCTATATACCAGGCTAACCACAATCTATTAGCCCGAAGGCCTAATAGATTGAACAAAATGGAGTCAAAGAAAGGCCCGGCATTTCACTCTGTTACTATCCCCCACCTCCAACACCTTTCTTGTTCGTTCCTCAGTCTTGAGGGAAATAGAGCAACTGGGTCCAGGTTCAATTAAGAAGGAGGATTACCTTGTAAGATGGAGTCAGATTCGTCTGCCCATCCTTCCCTCTTATCTGCTCTGTGGTCTCACATGTCCACCTCATCCATCTTAGAGGGGGCATTGTGGGTGTTTAATTTACTAGCAGAGACCACGGCAACAGTAGAAGTAGCACAAGGCCAGGATACCTGTATGTTAGTGTGAGATGAAGAATGAAGAGTAGCTTTTGTTATCATGTCCCCCAGGACAGAAAGCATGATGAGTTGGCCAACGCTTCTTGGTTCACCTAACAAGTGGTCTAAAGTGACTCTACTGTCTAAGGACCTGTGAGCCAAGGACTCTAAGGTGGTCTGTTCTGTTAGAGTCTTAGAGCTTGAGCAGTAGGACCAGCCAGATGGCTGACTATAGGAGTTAAATTCCATACCATCAGTATTTGATAAAATTTATGAAAACAAAACAAAACAAAAAGGTTAATGAGCAGAGCAAGTTATAAACCAGTTACTGAGTCTGTAAGGCTGCCAGTCAAGAAGGTTTCTAGATGGAAGCTCAAAGCTTCTCTTACAACATGGATGTATCCTGAGATTTTTATGCTAAGTGAAATAAGTCAGATAGAAAAAGTTGAGAACCGTATGATTTCACGTATATATGGGATAGAAATCTGAAAGCAACAAGCAAACAAGACAAACAAAAAGGGAGTCATGGACCAGGGAAGGATAACGGAGTCAAATACATGGCGATGGAAAAAAAATTCAGCTTTGGATGGTAAACTCACAATGCAATCAATATACAGATGATGTATGATAGAATTGTACACTTGAAATCTATATAATTTATTAACCAATGTCACCGTGATAAATTTAATAAAAAAATAAAGCAAAGAAAAAATAGGCAGTGACCATCTGATAGGTTCTCCCGGTCTGCACTCTCAACATCTCTGATGATGTTATCAGGTGCTCGGGTAAACGCTCCGTGTGGCTCACACAGCATCGGTCACTGAGGTTGTTTAAGCATGAACTGTTGCCATGATTTCTCTCAAGTTTATACCATGTCGTCTAGCTGAAGTTTGTAATTACAAAGCTCAGGAAACAACAACAACAACAACAACAACAACAACAACAACAACAACAAACCCCAACAGTTTTAGTCCTTAATAACTCCAAGTCAAAGGAGGGGAGAAAAGTGGAAAGTAAGTTTGGAGGGTTACAACCAAATATTTAAGAAAACTGAAAAAATTCAGGATCCAGTCCAGTTTACAGGTAAAAAAAGTAACTTTAAAGACAGTGAACCGAACTAGAATCTAATATCTACAGGTGTGTACTAGAGTTTCTCTCGAAACACAACGTTATCTCTAAAATCACCCTCATTTTTATCAAAGATAGTCAAATTAAGACTACTCTGCTACACATCTACGTTCAATAAATCTGGCCTGATTATTTGAATAAATACATCAAGAATAGCAATTGATCACAAAAGCCTTTTAAAATTTTGCTTTGCTGGATTTCATAAGGAATCTCCAGACTGAACTTTAATTGGCCTCTCAAGGCTAAGAAGCCAAGCCACGTAGTCGCCAACAGGCTTCACCCGCAATACCTATAGACTTGGGTGAATCCCTCACGTTCTCGAAGTTCCCAAAATGCCTTGATGTTCTTCCTTTGCCATCCATTTCCAGAGAAAACAATCTTTGTTCATCACCCGGAAAGACTGCTACAACCATGTAAGCAATGTACCAGGCTGTTCCTCCAAGGGACTTTTGCTAGTTTCCAAAGTCAATCTTAATCCCTTAACGCTGTCTGGTCACATCGAGTCTATGCATCTGTCTCTCAGAAATGACTTTTTAGTCAAAACCTTGGTCATTAAACTAGTTTCCAATTGCGTCCTGTTATAAAAAAAAACGAATTCTTCTGAATTGATGCAATGAAGCCCCTACCCACCATCCAGAGAATCCTATTAGGCCAATTTCCAAAGGATTAATATAAAATATAACCATACTATATTTCCTATAAATTGAATTAGCATTGGAAATACTAAACCTTCCCCCAAATGCTTTCCAGCAAACAATTATTTTTGCTGTTGTTTTAAATAACATCCCAGGAACATTTAATAGCTGGGGTTGAGAAGTCAAGGTGCCCTTCGTCAAGAAAGCCACAGGCCCAGGGTGTGACTACCTGCACTGACCTGCTTTTAGTGAAAAGTGTTAAGGTTCAGACCATTCCACGTGGTTCCTCCTGGTCACTGAATTTGTAGGGCCCGCCATGGTGGCCTCCCCTGAGCTTGCCAGGTTCAGTTTGTGGCCCTTTTTCGTTCATTCTGTCAAGGGTGCTCCTTAAGGTGGACTTGATGGCCAACACAAGCAGCAGAAGCAAGTGTGCGCAATAATGTTGGAAAGCTCAGAGACAGACAGAGCGGCTTCAGATCGTCTGAATTTAAAATGGCAGATTTTCCTAGAGGAAGACGGCATGAGGATGGAGCCTGAGCATGAGATGGTGGCGCCACATGTCTGGAGACGAAGAAGACAGGGGAAGAGAAGAGAAGACACAAGCACCAAACCAACAGGAGACGGAGAAACTTCAGAACAACACCCAAACGACACACAAGACAATAACTTGAGTGCCCTCCTAGTCGTGCCACAGATACACCAGGGAAGTTCCAAATTTCACATTCAAAGGACCAAATAAGTGAATACAAATGACCTGATTGACAAATTAGGTACAAATCTTACAACAATTTCCCTCTCCAATAGGGTGTCCCAAACAAACGCAAAATAAATCAGCTTAGCCCAAGGGAAAAGCCCAAAGGAAGGGGAAGGGACGGAAGTTCTGGTTGTACATTCAGAGTTAATCATCCCACTTCCGACCCTAGCCTGTCTGCTCTCAGACACAGCACCGCAGACAAACAAGTGGGTACAGTGTAGCAATCCTGATCCTGCTCTCAGACGGCTGGCCCCGAAATGCAGATGGCTCTGTCCCCGGGAGGAAGCTGAGACGAGGAGGAAAAATTCCCTGCCGCCCATGCCGAGTGACCTACCCCACAGACAAATCCGATGGTAGACCGAGGTCCCGAGACCTTTCCGTACTCCAAAGGAGCCATGTCTCAATGGCAGCCAGTGCCCGCCAGGGAAAGTCCCTCCTGAGTCCCCATGTGGCCTTAGCAGCTGCTCAGGTCTCGTGGAGGGGAACCCCAGCCAACGTTGGTCTCCCACGGGCTAACTAGCCCCTGGCCAAGGCTTGCCAAGTGGTTACTGGTCCAAAGCCTGTGTGTTCAATGCTGCGAAAGACCAAAACTCAAAATGTTAGGAAAGGTGCATTGATCAATCAAGAAGGCAGGAGCCCTACAGAACCTCAAATCCATCTCATAAAAGTACAGAGTTCAGGCTTCTTTTATGTCAAAGGGAGGGTAAAAGGGGGTCTTTGTAAACCTCAGTCCCGAAGTAGAATTCCTCTTGCATGTCTGCAAGGAAGACTAAGCAGAAGCCATTAGCCTGACGGTCATGGGGACAAAGCAGGCTTGTGCGAGATGAAGTCAAGCATCTCACGCTGTTACGTATCTACTTAACAGTACACCTTGAAGACAATCTTTTCTCTCCCTTTTTATCAAGGAACTTTTTACACATACGAATGTCGTGATAACAACATCATGACCCCCACAGAGCCTTAATGCAGCTTTAAAAATGACCACGCCCCCGGCCAATCTCACTGCATCAGTCTCCTAAATTCTCCACATCACATTACTTCACCTGCAAAAATTTGAGTACGTTTCTGTAAAAGATCAGGACTCTTTAAACATGGCCCTTCTATCATACTTCGAGCTTCCTTTTGGACCTGACATCTGAGTCGACAAATGAGGAAACAGAGTGAGCTATCAAACCTATATAAAAAAAAAAAAAATCGTTCTTTAATGTTACTACAGCTCCGGGCTTGAACCTATTAAAAAGGATTTGTTTGGTGTGGGGTCCAGTAAGACACCGCCACTTGTTGATATGGATCCAAGTCTCTTAAATCTTGGTACCTTATGTGGTTTTTTTTTACCTTAAAACATTTTTTTTCGAGTGAAGAAAGTAGTTTGTTTTGTGTAGTTTCCTACAGTGCGGATGTTGCCGATTGCAGTAAGTCAGAATTTTAAATCCCAGCAGAATAGTCCCTCAGGTGCATTTTGTGTCCCCCATTTATTGGATTGCAGACGTGTTTCTTATATGCTATTCTGCCATGCTCATTCTCTCAGGATCCTTTCCTTGAGATAATTTCCCAAAAATGAAACTGTTGGGTCAAAAGATAGGTAGAAATGAAAGGACTTTGATCACTATTGGCCACCTATCTTCTAAACAGTGTGACCATCAGAAATTGATCTTCATAGGGCTTCTTCATCGAGGAACCCTTGCCACATCCTGCTGGAGAGATTGTTCTTGGCATCTCAGTGCTATGGGAAGCGGGTGCCTGCCCCTGCTCTCGGGTAAGTAGGACAAAGAATTCCCCACTCTCCTCCCCATGGCCCTCTATGCTTGCTTTGGTGGCTTCCCCCAGATGTGGCACTTTCTCCAGGAATGACTGTGTGCACTTATCTTATAAGAAACTCTGGAGTCTCTTAGTCATCCTCCCCCAAAGCAGAACTGAGACAACGACTTGGGTGTAAGTACTTCCTTTGGGGGCAGATCCCAGGAGGCACAGGGGAGGGAGGGAGAGATATCAGAGAGGGAAGGGATAAGAGCAAATAAAGGGTGTGGTAGTGAGAAGTTACCCCTGCAGGTAATGGGCCCTCAATCTGTTGGAGACCCTCCAAGAGGCTTTCTGTGATGTGTCTTCGAAGGGCAATAAGTCTGGGCTATTTATCCTCATCGCTTATGGCTGGACAGCCAGGCCTATTAGAGTAACCCCCTAACATGTCTGGCTTGCCCCCCACCACAGGTTCAGAAAAATATCCTCTTACTGAGAGAGTCAGTAAGTTATAGGCATGCATAGGAACCCACTTTGGGGTAGGATAGTGGAACACTCCAAGTATTCGCTACACTGACGACCTCCTGGTATGTCCATGCTCAGAGTCCCTTCGCTCAGCATGTTACAACAACCTGGATCTACCTACCTACTCTTCCTCCCTGGGCTTTAGGTCTTCAAAGCAGTAAAAATACCATCAGATGAGTCCCACTGTTTGTAAGAAGATCTTATAAGCATGGCTGAGTGTTAGATAATTACTATTCTCAGCCTTGGGAACCATTTGATCTCTGTCTTAGTCCCTCAAATCTTGTCACAAAAACAGGCACATCCTTTACGTGAGCCAATGGACATTGCCTTGTTCCAAGAGAACCTGATTTATAGACACAGAAATTTGAATTTCTCGTAGTTTTGACCTGTGGTGAAATAGTCTTTTTCTTGATTAAAAAAAAAATCAGTTAAAAACTGTAAAAATCATTCTTAGCACAAAACTAATGGTGGTCTGGATGTGTCCCAAGAGCCATAGTTTGCTCACTGGGAATCAAGTGTGTGTGTGTGTGTGTGTGTGTGTGCGCGCCCGTGCGCACGTGTGTGCGTGTAAAGCATTCACAGGGAAATTGCTGATATTTGAGCATTTTTGACTTGCATTTCTGAGTTCATCTTTTTTTAAAATTAAATTTATTGGGGTAACATTGGTTAATTCAATTATATGATTTTCAGGTGCACTTTATAATTTGACATCTGTTTGTTCTTTTGTGTGTTTACCACCCAGAGTCCAGTTTCCTTCAACTGCTGTATATTTGATCCCCTTTACCCACTTCGCCCTCCCCCTACCCCCTGTATTTGACCCACTTTACCCTGTCTACCTCCACCCTCCTTCCTCACTCCACTAGTAACCACCAGTCTATAGTCCATGCCCATGAGTCTCTATTTGATTATTCTGATCATTTGTTGCTTTTAGGTTTATAGCCCACATATAAGTGATATCATGTGATTTTCAACTTTTTCTGTCTGGCCTATTTCACCTAGCATGATTATCTCGTAGTCCATTCATGTTGTCAAAAGTGGCAGTATTTCATCTCTTCTTACGGCTGAGTCATATTCCATTGTATGTATGTACCACAGATTCTTTCTCCATCATCTATGGTGGGACACTTCGGTTGCTTCCATGTTCTGGCCACTGTGAATGATACTGCTATGAACATCGGTGTGCAGATATCTTTTTGGATATGGGTTTTCCAGTCTTTGGGGTAAATACCCAGTAGAGGGATTGCTGGATCATGTGGTAGATCAATTCTTAGTCTTTTGAGGAATCTCCATACTGTTTCCCATAGTGGCTGTACCAATTTGCAGTCCCACCAGCAGTGTATGGGGGTCCCTTGTTCTCCGCATCCTCTCCAGCATTCATTATTACTTGTCCTGTTGATTATAGGTATTCTAACAGGTGTGAGATGGGATCTCATTGTGGTTTTCATTTGCATTTCCCTCATAGCTAGCGATGTTGAGCATCTTTTCATATATTTGATGGCCATTTGTATGTCCTCTAGGAGAAGTGTCTGTTTAGGTCCTCTGCCTATTTTTTGATTAGATCATGGTTTTTTGTTTTTTGTTTTTGTTTTGTTATTGAATAGTATGAGTTTTTTGTATATTTTGGTATTAGGCTCTTTTTGGAGGTGTTGCTTGCAAATGTATTTTCTCATTTGAGTGGTGGTCTCTTTATCTTGTTGACAATCTCTTTTGCCGAGCAGAAGCTTTTTACTTTGATGTAGTCCCATTCATTCATCTTGTCTTTTACTTCCCCTGCCTTTGAGGTCAAATTCTTAAAATCCCCTTTAAGTCCAAGGTCCATGAGTTTCATTCCTATGTTTTCTTCTATGCATGTTATTGTTTCAGGTCTTATATATAGGTTCTTAATCCATTTTGAGTTAATTTTGGTGTGTGGTGATAGATAACAGTCTAGTCTCATTCTTTTGGAGGTGGCTTTTCAGTTTCTCAGCATCATTTATTGAAGAGGCTTTCCTTTCTTCACTGTATGTTTTTGGCTTTTTGTCAAAAATCATTTGCCCATATAAATATAGGTTTACTTCTGGACTCTTGATTCTGTTCCACGGGTCCGTGTGTCCATTTTTTTCTGCCAATACCATGCCGTTTTGATTACTGTCACTTTGTAGTATAATTTGAAGTCAGGTAGAGTGATGCCTCCAACCTCATTCTTTGTTCTTTGTTCTTTGGCAATTCAGGGCTATTTAAGCTTTCATACAAATCTGATCATTTTTTGTTTTATTTCTTTAAAAAATGCTAATGAGATTTTGATGGGGATTACATTAAATCTGTATAATGCTGTAGGTGATATGATCATTTGAACTATGTTGATTCTTCCAATCCAAGAATTTCTTGCTGGTGTGGGAACATCAGAATTGGGTGTAGAACCTCTTACAGATGCAGTCAGGTATACCTTTCATGTTTCAGTAGTATATGATGCCATTGGAGACCTTTGTGTTTATAGTTTACCTGGGAGAATCTATAGTGAAGTTACCATGTGTATGGCTGGGCAGTGGGAGAAAAAGACTCTCCTTTACCCAGGCTTTAGGTAAGCAGAGCCCAGGGTACCCACCCACCCCCCATCTGAATTGTCCCCTTGTCTTCCTGTTCTAGGTTTCAGTGTCCTGCTGGCTCTGTTAGGATCAGAAGCAAAGAAATCTGAAGGTGAGTTTACAATTGCCAAGGGCCAGGGGAAAGGAAATCAGGAACTGAAACCTGCCTCCAGAGGAGGAGAGGAGTCCTTTTTTAAGGGAGAGATTACTAATCCCCGATGCCTTCTGCCAAACCCTTGGAGTTCCCAAGGACGGTTCCCAGTTCTCCACCATCACTATTGCCACCCCCATTATTTAGCTCTTGCATTGCTCCAGTGCTAAGCACATTGCACACTCCATCTCATTTAATGCTCATGACATTGCTGCAAAGGTTTTGATATTATCCCTACTTGACCCCCTAGAGAAATAGCTGGCTCAAGGTCACACAGCTAGTGGACTCTGGACTCTGCCCTTTCTTTCCCCAAAAAACCTGTGTCCCTAGTCATGTCGGGAGATAGTGTTGCCTTTGTGCTCTATCTTAGGTTGGGTTCCCCTAGAAGCATACCATGAGGTTAGGACTTGAAAGCAAGACCTTTATATGGGAGGTGATCCTAGGAAACACCTGCTGGAAGCAGGAAGTCAGGTGGGACAGCAAGGAGACAATATAGGGTTCATTGTCCAGCAAATTACACATGGGCAACTGGAGCTTGGTCCCCGGGGACTCTTAGACTTAATAAGAAACATGCATCTTGGAGCCTTTCCTCCTAATGGGTAAGAATGCTGTTTTCATCTTATTTATTATTATTTTTAAATTGTGGTAAAATAATTATAACAAAATTTATGAACTTAAGTATTTGTAAGTGTGTAGTTCAGTGGCATTAAGTACATTCACATTGTTGTACAACCATCACCACCACCCATTTATAGAACATTTTTCCTCTTGCAAAACTGAAATTCTGTCTCCATTAAACAACAACTCCCCATTTTCTCTCCAACTAGCCCCTGAAAACCACCACTCTGCTTTGTGTCTTTATGAATTTGACTTCTCTAGGGACCTCATGAGTGGAATCATATATCATTTGTCCTTTTGTGATGAGCTTAATTTACTTATCACTATGTCTTCAAGGTTCAGCTATGTTGTAGCATAGATAAATTTCCTTTTTTTGGAATTTCCTTTTTTTTTAAGCTGAATAATATTCTATTGTCTGGGTGGACCACATTTTGTTTATCTATTGTCCATTGATGGACACTTGGATAGCTTCCATTTTTTAGTTATTATGAATAATGCTGCAATAAAGGTAAGTATACAAATATCTCTTCAAGACCCTGTTTTTAATTCTTTCAGATGTATACCCATTAATAGAATTGCTGGATCCTATGGTAATTGGGTGATTCTAATTTTTATTTTTTATTTTAGAAATTGCCATATGGTTTTCCACAATCGCTGCACCATTTTACATTTTTTTTTTTACCAGCAATGGGCTAGGATTATAATTTCTCCACAGTCTACCAGCACTTGTTTATCTCTGTCTATTTTTGATAATAAGGAAGTTAGGTTTTTTAATATACTGACTCTTGTCAGTCACTGATTGAGGGAACTGCTCCTTGGGGGAGAAAAATTGCTAACCTGTTATGTGATGAGCAAAAAAGACTCTAGGGGCCAAAGAAATCTCCCAGGTAAAGAAACAGAGATGCTGACAGAAAATTTCTACTGTCAGGCAAAAGTGGTATTGGTGGCAGAGGTGGGGCATAGGCACTTTGAGCATCTGTGTTCAGTAGTGGGATGGGTACAAAAAGGATGCAAGCAGAGCTATTCTCAAGAGCACATTCTTTTGACTACACTGTTTGGTACATCATAGATGCTCAATGAATATTTTTTTGAACAAGTGAATAAGAAAATGAATGAAAGGATCTTGTGTTTCCTATAGCTCTCTGTCTCTCATGCCCTGAAAATGCCAGATGCTTTAACAGCACCCACTGTACTTGCAAAGATGGATTTCAGTCTGAGTCTGGGAAGAGGTACTTCACCGGGCCTCACGAGCAATGCAAAGGTAGGAAGCAATCCACATGCATCTTGAAGTTGGGAAGGGGCTGGGACAGTCTTCTATGCCGCAAACACTTACATAGGCGCTGGGAGTACTGCAAAGATGCAAGAATCTTACAAAGTAGAAAATGTCAGGGCTGTCTCAATGCCCTTCAAGAGCTCTCTGCCCCTTGTGCTTCACACACTCTCATATGATGCCAGCTTGATGGTTTTGGTTTTTTCTTTAGGAGAAGGTAAAATTCCCCTAAATTTATCATTTTAATCATTTTTTTGGGTATATCTTTCAGTGGTATTAAATACATTCACATTGTTTGCAGCCATCACCACCATCCATTCACAGAACTTTTCCACCTTCTCAAACTGAAAAAACTCTGTCTCCAGTAAACAATAACTCCCCTTCCTCCTCCAGCCCCTGCACCTACCTTCTACTTTTTATCTCTGTTTAATTTGACTCCTTTTGGGACCTCCCATGAGTGGAATCACACAATGCTGGATGTATCTATTTTTTAAACTCTTAATTTTGAAGTGGTTTTGGGCCTAAAGAGAAATTTCAAAACAGCACAGTGAATTCCTTATTTCCTTCACCCAGTTTCAGTAAGGTTAACTAAGGACGTGGCCGCAAGTCGTGTCAACCAGGAAATGATACTAACTAACTAAACTACAGCCTTTATTCAAATGTCACTAGTTTCCCCCCAAATTTCCTTTTTTCTGTCCCAAGAATCATCTCAGGATCCTACATTGCCTTTAATTGTCATGACCCTTAGTCTCATGTGATCTGCGATGGATCTTCAATTTCTCCTTGTTTTCTGTGACTTTGACACTTCTCCCAGGACACTGCAGAAGCTCTTTTACACTTTGCTTTTTTGCTTAAATTTATCCTAGAAATGACTCCAAATCGATTCCTAAAGATCTTTCTCATTCTCTTTTTTACGGCTGTGGGATGAACTGTAGTTTATTCAACCCTCTTTTATATATGGGTATTTAAGTTGTTTTTGATATTTAGGATGTTGCCAATATTTGTGGAAGTGTGTGTTTAAAATATAGCCCTAGAAGTGAGCTGGCTCAGTCAGGAGGTAAAATCAATGTAGTTTGATTAGATATTTCAAATTTAATTCCAGAAAAGTTGTACCAATTTGCTTTCCCGCCAGCAATGCACCTGTCTTCTCATGGTCTTGCCAACAGAATGTGGTGTCCAGTCATCATCATATCGCTGTTGCCATGCTCTAAAGCTCTATATGTACTTGGGTCTATTTCTGGACCTTCAGTCTATTCCACTAGTCTACTTACCTATTCATGTACCAGCATCTCATTGTTTTATTGAGACTTTGTAGTATGTTTTAGTGTCTGATCAGGCTAGTCCCTACCCCGTCATTTTTATGGCCATTTTTTTGCATGATAGTGTCAACTCATCTCGCTCCATTAAATACGTGTAGATATTTTTTATTGGGATCATATTGGATTTATAAATTAACTTAAGGAGAACTATTACCATTATGATATCGAGTCATTTTATCCAAGAATGGATGTTGTTTTGGGTACATTTATGAATGACGTTGGGGAGTAGAGATTCCATGGGCAAGAGAAATGGCATAGTTCTATGAGAATGAAAAACCATATTTTCTCTTGTTTCACAGATATCGATGAGTGTAAGACTGGGCTGGCCAAGTGCAAACAGGTGTCATACTGCAAAAACGAAATCGGAAGTTACTACTGCAGCTGTGTCCCACATCTCCTTATCTTTAACTGGGTGGCTAGTTTTGTTAAATTAAATCATTCAGATTGTTATGGTAAGAACCTACAATATTCTTTCCAGCGTGAACAAGGAGGGGCGGGGGAGGATGTTCAGAGTTCCTCCAATGTCAAGCCAGTGTAAGAGAGCAGAGACCTGTCCCAACCCTTGTCCTTCTTCCTTGGTAATCTCTTCTCAGAAAGTCTCATTCAGGCTTATGGTCTCATCCAGCATCTCCGTGTCACTGCCTTACAAATTTATGTCTCTTTTCTGGGTTCCCAAAATGACATCTCTCATTTTCTACTACATTTCTCTACTCGTTTCTCTCTTATTGACTTTAAATTCAAGTTCTGTGTCTTTCTATCTGTCTGCGTACTAAAACCCATGAGTTCACGCTGATAACTCCAATTCAAATCTCACACCAGGGCTTGGTCTGGCCTTCCCTCTTTCCTGATTTGTAACTTCTTTCTTCAACACTGAAAATCCTGGCTCTCACTATCACAACCTAGTGACTTATTTTGTTCATTCATAGTATAATTCCACATTTTGATTCAGACAGTTGGATCTGATTTCTGGCGCTACCACTTACCAGCTAACTTTTGGGTAGTGACAAGCTTCTACATGCCTCATCTATAAGTGGGAAGAATAATAACATCTATTCTATTAGTTACGTGTTGCCACCCAACAAATGACACCAATGTTAGTGGCTCAAAACAACACATATGTATTGTCTCATGGTCTGTATAGGCCGGGAATCAAGATGTGGCTTATCTGGTCCTTCGCTTTGTGGTTAATCAAAGTATTGGCCAGGGATACAGTTTTATCCGAAGGTTCGTCTGTTTGCAAGCTCACTGACATGGTGGCTGGCAGGATTCAGTTCTTTGAAAGTTATTGGACTGAAGGCCTCAGTTCCTTTCTGGTGCTTGGTGAGAGGCCGCCTTCCATTCTTAGCTGTGTCGGCCTCTCTATCTTGCTTTATTAAAACAAATACATGAGAACAGCCAGAAAGAGATTGTGAACAAAACAGAAATCATAGTCCTTTATAACCTGCCCTCAGAAGTGTGAACAAGACAGAAATCATAAACCTTCAAAACCTAACCTCAGAAGTGACATCCTTTTATGTTGCTGTAATCTATTCACTGGAAACGAGTCACTGAATTCAGTGAGGCAGAAGAGAGAACTCACATACAAGGGTGTGGAGAAAGGGAGGTGAGGCAGGAACACTGAGAGTCACTTCACAAACCTGCTCACCTCATGTACTGGGTGCAATACCATCTCCCCAAATGGATGTCCACTCAAAGAACCTGCGAATTGCTCTTATTTGGAAATACAGAATTTGAAGATGAGGTCACACTAGATTAGGATGGGCCCTTAATTCAGTATGACTGGTGTTTTCATTAGAAGAGGAAAATCTGGGCATTGGGATATGCACACAGAGGAACATGTAAAGACAGAAGCGTAGGTTTGAGTTAGGCTGCCATAAACCAAGGAATGTCAAAGATTCCTGGCAACCCCCAGAAGCAGCAAAGAGGGATCATCCTTAGAGCCTTCAGAGGGACCATGGCCTCGATTTTGGACTTTTAGCTTCCAGAACCATGAGAAAAATGAGTTTCCATTGTTTTAAGCCTTTGCTGCACCCCTGATACACTGAGGCCTCTTCTGTATATACTCCAAAGTCACCTTTTTCTATTTATTAACATCTTGGACTCTTGCAATCACTTAATTATTTATTTGTCATTATTGGCTTAGTGATTTTCCCACCAGACGGCAAACTCTATGAAGAATTCCCTTTGCCTCTTTATCAATAAGGTTTTGCACTGTGTCTGGCTTTTACTAATTACTCAATAAATACTATTGACTGAATGACTGAACTGGAAGCCCCATCCTAATTCCCTTTATTCTACTCTAAATGACGTTTGGGACTTCTTAGTGGAAAACGAGGATAGGATGAGGAAGTATCAGTGAAAGACCCAACCTGAGGGTGCTTGGAAGACGGGATGTGAGCCAGGGTGTTATCTCTCATTAATGACTAAACACCTGCCTTTTTCCCCCAGAGGACAGTGGTGAGGAGACACAGTTATCACAAGTCATTCAGGTGAGTAAGGTGAAGCTAGGTTTGGGAAAAAGCTGATTAGTCTTCGCATGTCATTCTCCTGCTCAAATACTACCATGGCTCCCTGTGACTCTTAGGACATAGCACTTCTTGTGCAGTGATTATTTTGTCCTCTCCCAGGGGACAACGTCTGGGGACATTTTTGGTTGGCACAACTAGAGTGCTACTAAAATCTAGTGAGTGGAGAGTAGGGATGCTACCAAACATAACGCCCTCCTGCCACTGTCATCTGGCCTCAAATGTTCGTTGAGAAGGTTGAAAAACCCCAGGAAAGGGTTTAGATGTCATAGTGGTCATTCAGAGACCTGTGTCAAGCATACAGCAGTTCCCAACCTTTTTGGCATTAGAGACCGGTTCTCCTATGAGAATCTAACACCCAATGATCTGAGATGAAGATGAGGCCGCGATGCTAGCGCTGGGGAGTGGCTGCAAATAGACATGAAGCTTTACTTGATTGCTCACCACCTGCTATGTGGCCCAGTGCCTAACAGGTCATAGACCTATACCAGTCCATGGCCCAGGGGTTGGGGACCCCAGATCCAGAGGCACATTCCACTCCTTCACCCCCTCCTATTCCCCATTTTCTTCTAAAAGGCACTCTTTGTAGTTTCCAGATATCTTGTCTTTTAAGCCTTCATGTTCTCATAAATACAGTGGGGTGATGGATCACACAGGTGTGTGGGGTAAATGAGAAAGTTTACAGGCTGATAACACAGAGCCTAGTAGCACCGTAATAAATGTTATTGTCTTCAGGGTTCACCCAAACACACTTACGTAGATTCCTACTTCTTTCAGTTTTTGTAAGGGTCTACCTAATTAGCTTTATTCTTTGAAAGACAATTCTAAAGAACAATGAAAGCAAAGAGGACATTGCAAAAAAAGCTACCGAGCTACTTCAAAACATCGAATCGACCATATGGAATATGAGTTTTGCCTCTCCTGGAAAGTTCGAAAATTCTGCGCTTGATATAGGTAAGAAACGCTGAGCATTTTCCTCAGGACCAGGAAAATTTTCAAGGATGATCTTTTATCAGACTTTTGTGTTTCTAAGAGCCAAGCAGGATTAATTTTCTTAACGTTTCCAGTCTATGAGGTCAAGAAGTGCAATGAGACAAGCGAGAAGACCGTTCTGAAAGCTGGAAATAACACAATGGATCTTGATTGCAATGATGTGTTCAAAGGAACCACAGGAGGTACGGTGTCTCAGATGGATTCCCTGGACCTTCCAATTCTAGGCTCTGTTGTCTCATGTCGAGGTGACAGGGCCAGGGGGTGTAGACTTACAAAAATTGTCAATTCCAACTCACCAAACTGTCTATCCCCTGTAAAATAATTTCTCTTCCGTTTTCTCAGATAGGAGTGCAGTTGCACTTATCACTTACCAGAGTCTTGGGGATATTCTGAATGGATCCTTCTTCAATGACAGAAGAGGGATGGTAGGAGTGGAGCTGAACTCTCACATTGTGAGCGGCACCACTGGGATGAAGGAAAAAGTTTATCTGTCTAGACCCGTGTTCCTGACCTTCAGACATACTCAGGTGAGCAAAACGCAAGGCTGGTTCTCTGTGCAATACCTTAAAGGGCTGTATTATTAGGATCCAGGCAAGGAACGGAATCCAACTCTTACCATCCAGGGTTAAGAGAACCTACAAGAAATATTGAGGTGTCCAGAGAAGCTGTTACCACATTTAAGCCTAAAAAGGCAATCAATGGAGGGGTGAATATTATTGATCCCAGTGAAGGCTGGAGGCATGAAGGAGGGGTGCCCTGCTGGAGATGGAGATGGCCTAGAGTGGAAAAGGGGTCTGGAAGAAATATCCTGCCCTCGTCTACTGCTCTCTCTCCAGTTCCTCTCATTGGTTCTACCAATGACAAGCAGCATAGGGAAAGCAGTTAATAAGGGTCAGTTCTTGGGCCTCTGAGATGGCGAGGGCAGGGCAGGATCAATGAAGGCTAAAGCTCATGGCAGGTGTGGTATAAAACTCTTCCCCACAAGTGTTCCAGACAATGGGGTTTTCTCAATCCAGTTTCTAACCCAGTGCATCCCTGACCAACCTATGAAGTTGAAATGATTAAACCAGAAAGAGAACCACTTTCTTGCTATTCTCTTTCCAGCCTGGTGGCGACAGGACAAGACATTTGTGCGTCTACTGGGAAGGATCGGAGGCGGGAGGCGGCTGGTCGACGGAGGGCTGCACTCACGTGAGCAGCAATGACTCTTACACCACGTGCAAGTGCTTCCACCTGTCCAGTTTTGCCGTCCTCATGGCTCTTCTTCCTCAGGTACTGAAATTCATGGTTCTTTTCTGTGAATCTAACTATGTCTGGGAAGCTGGGAGGTCATCCTCTCCATGTCTTCGAAACTACTGAATAGTACACTTGAAGCTTATTGGATTTTATTAAGTATCGTCACTCCAATAATTTTTAATTAAAAAAAAATACAGAGTCAAGTAAAGGAGCTTACTAGAGAGATAAGGGGACCAGGGAAATGATATGGGAAAAGAAGAGAGAGCATCACTGATGGTTACCCCTGTGGTAACTAAAGCTGATTCTCCTGGAGGATTCTGTAAGTCAGTATAGTTCATTCTACCTGAATGGCAAGAAAGCAGGGGTATTTATACACCACCTCCCTTCAGGTGTTAGTTGAAAGCTGTATCCAGGGGACAATGGCTTCTCTGACACATCCATGGGCCTGGGCAGAATGAGCTCAGGCTAGTAGAGGAAGCTCTCAGACACTGGGTAGTTGGATTGGCGGCCCTGACAGTGGAAATGTCTAAGGTGGTTTGGGATCAAAAACGTCTGCTCCTCTGCAAGAGAGAGCTGCAGCTAAATCTTCCTGGTCAGACCGGAGGAAGGCAACTGATTGTCACCAAGAAAAAAGCACAGCCCCCTGCACTTCTCAGGTCCCAACCACATCTAAGATAACTCAGGTTTAAAAAAAGTTACCTAACTTCTTCCCCTATTTCTTTTTAGTTCTTATCTATCAAATATGTCCTATATGCCAATGATTAAGTTGCTCATTTAATTGTATGGCCTCATTTTATTCATTCGACAAGTTCATATATGAGTGCCTAATATATGTCAGGAACTGCAAGTTCATCAGGGAACAAGACAGATAAAGAAATCCTAGCCTCCATGGAGTGCTGTGCCATCCCATAGGATCACCGGCCAGCCGGCTGCATGTGGCTATTGAGCACTTGAAATGTGGCTGGTGTAACTGAAGAACCAAATTCTTATTTGTATTTAATTTTAATTTATTTAAATGAAGAAACAGTGTCAAACATTTTCCCATCAAACGCAACTTTATTTTTTGGTAGGACTACATTGCACATTCATTGAAAACATAGCATCTGAAATGAGGTATGTTGTAAGTAACACGAGTAAGTATGACGTAAAATATACACTGGATTTCAAAGACAAGACAGAAAAAAAAGGAGTCTCAAATATCTCATTAATAATTGTTTTACATTGATTATAATTTAAACAAGTTACATTTTTATTTTATTATTATTATAGTGATTGTATTATATTCAACACGCTGAAATAAAATATTTTGAACATGCACTAGTAAATTCATTTGACCAGTTTTTTGGTTTTTTTTTTACATTTAAAAATATGGCTACTAGAAAAATTAAATTGCAGATGTGGTTCACATATTTCTCTTGCACAGTAGCAGTGGTCTAGTGGTTTGCGTTTTCAACAGCCCTGTGTGGTAAACGATCTTATGTCCCCATTTTCAAGATGAAAACACCAAGTTTCAGAGACGTTAAGTCACTTATCCATGGGGCTGAACTGAGAAGCCTCTCGGGCTCCCCATCGGGAATGTAACTGCAGAGCTGGAGATGATGACGGATTCCTCCTTTGGTGGTTCATAGGTGGATCCCGTCCTGGCTGCGATCACCTACCTGGGACTGAGTCTCTCTCTGTTGTGCCTCTTCCTGGCAATCCTCACCTTCCTCCTGTGCCGACCCATCCAGAACACCAGCACCTCCCTCCACCTGCAGCTCTCCATCTGCCTCTTTCTGGCCCACCTCCTCTTCCTCACGGCGATGGATCAGACTGAGCCGGAGGTAGGTGATTTAACCAAATCACCTTGTTGACATAGTCAAATCCAGCCATCGTGTCTTGAGGAAATAATAGCAGGGAAAGAAGCGAGCGTTCCCATGTCAGCTCTCTTCCTGTATGACTTTGACAAGACCCGAATTCCCATCGCTTCCTTGTCTTTGTGTTTCTGTTTTCTTTTGGTTGGCTTTTGTGGGTTTTCCCTCTGGTTCTTGTTATATGCTTCAGTTCTGAGTCTTTGGCATGTGGTTACCATCATGAATACGAAAAGGATAGTTATATAGAGCGAGTCGTCCATTTTCTTCTGCTCGTGCCTTATCTCCATTCCCCTTTGCGCATTTGGATCTTCGAATCCTTCCCTTTTCAGTCAGTCCTGTCTCAATTTTTCCCTAGGTATGCTGAACGTTCATTGCTATCCTGCTATAGCAATCCTCTTCTTAATGTATAAGCTTAGAATGCCCTGTTCTCAGAAAGGGTTCCACTTCTCGGCTCTGATGACTAGGCCCTGCTGTCAGCTGCATGGAGCTCCTAGCACTCCCAGGCAGGGCTGTTCAGGGAACCTGCCGCACCTTCTCCCCCTCACCCTCTCATTACAGCGAGCTCAGGCTGAGAGAGGCAGCTTCTTTATTTCTCCCGGTCCACCGCCTGACACCCAGGATTCTGACTTGTGGTAACTCTTATGCGCAGATCCCACACTCAGACATGCAGTTTGGGTTTTTGTTTGTTTGTTTATTTTAGATCTTCAGCTTATTGTTGTTTCAAGGGGAGATATCTGGGGATGTCTCTCACTCCACCATGTTTCTCCAAATTCCCCTACCTGTTTCTGTAAATAAAATTTTATTGGAACCATGACTGCCAATGTCCAAGGTCTGGAGAAGATGGATATCTCAGCTGCAGCAGAGCGAGGAAATTCTTCCATTCTCCAATGTTTCGTTCCTTTCAGGCCCTTCATAGATTTGATGATGTTGACCCTTACCAGTGAGGGCCATCTTCCTTATTCATCTACCGATTGAGTTGCTAATCTCTTCCACAAACACATCCAGAAACAATGTTTTACCAACTATCTGGACATACCTTAGCCCATCCAACAGGAAAGAGCAATGGAGTATTTATTTACCAATGCTCCCCTGGCATTTATTCTGTGGCACTTCTGGCCTGTCCTGTACATGGTGTAAGCAGACTTCAATGGCCAGTAAAAGCCTCCAGAAAATGTGTTGCCTCAGGTAAAAAAAAAATCACTATTGTTGGAAATGAAATTCCAGGTCAGCATCCAGGAAATAAAAAGCGCTGAGGGTATAATCAGGTAAAGACAACACTGGAACCACATTCTTAACTCTTCTCTTCCCTCCAGGTGCTGTGCTCCATCATCGCAGGGGTGTTGCACTACCTCTACCTAGCCTCCTTCACCTGGATGTTCCTCGAAGGGCTGTACCTCTTTCTCACTGTCAGGAACCTCAAGGTGGCCAACTATACCAGTGCAGACAGATTCAAGAAGAAGTTCATGTATACATTAGGCTACGGGATCCCAGCTCTGATTGTGGCTGTGTCTGCAATAGTAGGACACAGAAATTATGGAACCTACACCCAGTAAGCATGATGAGTATGTTTATGGTGGAAGCGGTGTCCCGGGTCAATATAGGATATGAAATCAAAAAACATTTAAAAAACAATTATTTTCCAATTGTAAATCATACTTCCTTAAGCCTGAATTCTATTTTCTCTTGGAGCTGTGGTCCTCAAAATATTTGAGGTTGGATCCTTTTGAGAGTTTGGGTGAAACCTGAGGCTCATTTTCCTAGACAAATGTACGTTCACACAGAATTTTTAATACAACTTCATGAAATTCAGAGACAAGAATGCAAATTCATGACGCAACATTAAGAATCTGTGAGATCTTTTTCTGAAAGAGTAAACTGAGTAGGTTGAGGATAATCTCCAAAATGTAAAGAATAAATGTAAAGAGTCTGTGGTGGGGTAGAGGATGGGGCTAAGCTTGGCCTGCAGCTGAACCCCTCTCAGGACTGTGCCATACAACCCCAGGAAGCTCAGAGAATTCCAAAAATCAGGGGTTCAAAGAGGCCCACACCGAGGCACATCATAATTAAAATGCCAAAGGTTAAATACAAAGAAAGAATATTAAAGGCAGCAAGAGGAAAACAGAAAGTTATTTACGGGGTGGGGGGTGGGGGGGTGGGGAAACCCATAAGACTGACATCTGATTTATCAAAAGAAACTATGCAGGACAGAAGGGCTTGGCACAAAATATTCAACTTGATGACAACCCAGGATCTACAACCAAAAATACTTTATTCAGCAGAGCTATCATTTAGAGTTGAAGGACAGATAAAGAGCTTCCCAGACAAAAATAAGCTAAAGGAATTATCACCACCAAGCAGTATTACTGAAAATGTTGGAAGGACTTCTTTGGGTTTCATTAACTGATGTCACCATGAAAAAATAAATAAATTAATTTTAAAAATGAAGCTAATATTTATCTCAAAAAATATATAAAAAAAAGAAAAAAAAAACCTGGAAGGTATTGAAGTCAGACAGAGAAAGACAAACAGTGTATGATTTCATGTATATGAGGAATCTAGAGAATAAAAGAACAAACTAATCAAAAACAGACTCACGAATGTAGTGGACAGTTTGGTGATGGACGGGGGCGAGGAGTTTGAAGAATTGGATAACGGGTGAAGGGTTAAAGAAGTATAAATTAGTTTCTGATGGATGGTCACGGGTATGGGGAGCATGGGATAGGGAATCCAGTCAGCATTAATACATCGGTGGGGTGGAGGATCAGGGGAGGGAGGGAGCAAGTGGGGGGATTGTTTTATGAACTATAGTGATGTCTAACCAATGTGCTGTATATTTGAAACTAATCAAAATAAATAAATTTTAAAAAGTCCTTTGCCTTGCGAGAAACAAGCAGCTAATCCTTTTTTTTCTCTCTCAACAGCTGTTGGCTCAAGCTTGATAAAGGGTTCATCTGGAGCTTTATAGGTCCAGTGGCCATCATTATCTTGGTAGGTGACATCGATGGGTGTTTATTGGTGTGCCTGTCCTGAATTGGCCAAGCACAGGGAGTGTGTTTCTTACCTATTAAAGTGGAAATGAAATAAAGATAAGAAAACATAGTGCAATGTGAACTGTATTTCCCTGGCTCATTGGTTGATCTGATATAGTATAACCCTCAACTGGACATTCCTTTAATCAAACACCAAGCCCCATAGGTTATACACTGTGTGATACCTAGACCAGATCATATGTCCACGCCATATTTATGAATCCTGTGTCTTTGGGGAAAAGATTCTTGGGTATACCTCAAGTTGGGTTGTACGACATGGCTTCAGAATAAAAATCCAAGTAAATTTCCCATGCTGTTTACACAGATCAACTTGGTGTTCTGCTTCCAAATCCTGTGGATTTTGAGAAGCAAACTTTCCTCCCTCAATAAAGAAGTTTCCACCATTCATAACACCAGGTGAGATGGTATCAGAATCGGTGGTACCCACAGATCTTCCTACAGGACCACTCTGCCTGGGAAAGAGAAACTTGTACAAAAATATATAAAATTTCCTGGTACTAGATAAAGAGAATACGAGGGACAAGTCATAGAACAAGTAAAAACTATAACTTTCAGGTAATTTAATGGACTCCCTCAACTTTTCATTCAACAAATAGTCACGGGGTGCCTCTTTTGCATAGCATATGCTTTATATAAAATTAATTCATAGAGTACCAACGTTATCCTTTTGCCCCCTAAGAGTCCATGCGCTTCTGGACTCCATTCTCCTTGGTTGTAGAAACTCAATTCTCACTGTTGCTGATCTAAATTATTAAAAATAATAATGATGACAATTAATATTAGCTAGAACTTGATAGATGCTGGGCATTTTTGAAGATTATTTCATTGAATGCTCATGCCTCCGACCTCTGCGTGGGCACTGCTAATATCCGCACTGATAAGGGGAAGACACTGCTCATCTTACTAAAGAATGGGGAAAAACTTTGCCTTAGTGAGTCATGTGGACAAAAAGGAATTTTTGTCCAACTTTGAACCCTGGCTTTGATCTCATCTACGTATGAGACCAACCTAACGTCTTTTAGCCTCGGTTTCTTTGATTTACAGGTAAATCATTTCCGAGAGTAGAATAAAGTGTTATTCTCAGAGGCAGTGATTGAAAACTTGGATTCTGCCCCATCCTCAGGCTACGTAACTTAGTGGAAGCCCCATAAAAACATGAGGTTTTTGTCAAGTTTTGACCAGGTGATGTGTGCAAAGCATTCACTGAGCACAGGGCTTAATAAGTGGGGGGTCCCTATAAATGGTAGCACTACTTCTTTTTTCTTTCCAGAGTCATGACCTTTAAAGCCATCGCTCAGCTGTTTATCCTGGGCTCTTCTTGGGGACTTGGATTTTTTATGGTTAATGAAGCTGGGAAGACATTTGGATTGATCATTGCCTATATGTTCACTGTCATCAATGTCCTGCAGGGTGTTTTGCTCTTTGTGGTACACTGTCTCCTTAATCGCCAGGTAAAACCAATCATTTTGTCTCGAAACCTTATTGAATGGTTGTTCGTTTCTCATCCTCCTCTGACCTTTTATATTTTAAAGTTTCCCTGATTCTGGGAAGAAGGTTTAGGTGCTACTCGGGTTTGCCATGTGGTCTGGGTTTTATTAGCATCCTACCATTTAGCCTTTGATCATATCTCTTAAGAGCATGCATTGGGTTGCCAGAACAAAGTAACAGAGGCTGTGTGGCTCAGACAACAGAATTTATCTTGAAATTCTGGAGGCTGGAATTATGAGACCAGGGTGCTTTTGGGATTAGTTTCTGGTGAAGGTCATTATTACAACTTACTCTTTATACAAAATTGGCAACAGTTTTTAATTTGGCTATTGAGTGGAACTACCAGCAATTAAAACGCGAGTGGCAAAAGACCTTAACACTTCATTAGTTTCTCTTTTGTCTGTTGGTGCCTCCTTCATGCTCAGTACGCCTCTCAAGCAGAAGAAGTAAAATACAACTTAAGTTTCTTGGTGAATTAATGTTGAGTATTAAATATTCAAGTGTTTTTTTTTTTTAAATAACACATTAAGGAGGTTAAAGGAATGCAATTCATGGGATTCAGTGGGTGGTTTAGTGTCAAGGCCCTGGACTTAGAATGACAAGATGTTGAATGCTGGCTGTCTTAATTTAGACAAGTCAATATACCTCGAAGAGCCTCCATTTCTTTATCTCTAATGGGGAGTGTATGAGAAGTACCTTCCTGATTAGATTTAGGTAGGGATTAAAGGATATATACAAAATGTGTCAAACATAGCTAGTTTTTAATAAATGGTGAACTTCATCATCATTGTCACCACCACCATCCTCACCTTTATTGTCATTGCCATCATCACCATCTTCACCATCATCACCAGCATCACTATCATCACTACCATTTGCATCATAACCACCTTCATCATCATCATCACCATCATCAACATCATCATCACCACCTTCATCATCATTATTGCCTTATAGAGAATACAAACAAACGAATATAAAGCCGTAGAAAGCAGGGCGTGGCATTTATGTCTTTAGTCTCTTATTTTAGGGTTCTTTCTTCTGAACCAAGCTCTGGATGTTAACACAAGTCTCTGCATTTCTCAAACTTCCAGGTGCGAATGGAATACAAGAAATGGTTTGGTAGGATGCAGAAAGAGGTTGACATGGAAAGCACCGAGGTCTCTCCCTCTACTATCCACACCAAAATGGTAAGACCAGCTTCTCTGCAACGCCCTGTACTTGTCTGAGTCCAGTATCTGATGCTACCAGGAACTTGCTGGTTCCTTGCTCTGAATGAAAAGAGAAATTGCATCAGGTTTCTGTTTTGTGTGGGTGAAGTTTCTGGTTTTTGAAACCAAAACCGGAAGAGCTAGCTATTTTCTCTCTCTCTCTTCCTTTCTCCCTCTCTCTTCCCTTTCTCCTTCTCTCCTTCCCTCCCTCCCTTCCTTCCCTTTCCCATTCTCTACAAAGCACCAAGAATGACAGTTAAATATGCAAATTACGTTACTCTATTTGCCTACTTAAAACTTTGGCTTCTCATCACTCCACATCAGTTCTGGAGGCAAATTTTCAGTTCCTCAAAATTCCCACGCTTATCCCTGTCTCAGGGCCTTTGCCCCAGCTGTTTCCTCCAACCCTTTCTTCTCATCTTGCCAGGGTGTCTCATTAATGTTCACACATTAGCTGAAATGTCACCTCCTCAGCAAGGTTTTCTCTAACCACTCATCCTGTGATAGTCTCACTCACTCTCTATCATTATATTCTATTTTAATTCTTTGCATGATTTGTCTCATTGATATTTATATTAAAACATCAAAGTGTTTGCTTTAACTCAGTCTCCACCCTCTGTAAGTTTTGTTGTTTGCCACTATAATCTTTTGCCCAGAATCTCGGTGCCTCAGTTTCTCATCTGTAAAATGGAGATAAGAATAGTATCTATACCATCATGAGAATTAAATGAGGTCATCGATGTTAAGTGCTTAGAATGCCACCTGGCACACAGTGAACACACTGCACACGTCTGTGAAAGATTAAATTTAAAAAAAAAAAAAAGAAAAGACCATCTACGATGGCAGAGGGAGCTGCAGAGTCAGATAGTAGGACCTCTTGGTTCAGCTTTGGCCCTTACGGGAAGTCCAGCTTGTCAGCTCCAGGCACACCAGGCTTTTTAGTTAATTTCTGAGGTGTTTAATTTCTCATCAGTTTTTTCTCCATTTCATCTCTCCAAGTAAAAGGAATTTGGGAACTCATTGGAATTCTTTCTCAGAAGAGAAACTACATTTGTCCAGCCACAGCCTGGGACTCCTCTTGTCACAGATTCCTGGCGCCCCCCTGAGATCACAAATGGACAGGACAAATGCCACCATCGGTCTCTTTCCTGTGAAAATGAATTCTAACACTCTTGAATTTTGGCTTCGATCTCCATAGAAAGCAAGAGGAATATGGGAGAATTCTTAGACCTAGAATCCAGTATTATATGTAATTACAAGTCATTTTAGGGATCCTTTTTAATGAGGAAGGAAAAGTGTAGGTGTTTTTCTTCCAGCAATTGCCACCGTGCCTAACTGTGAGTTCAGCTCAGAATCCCTTTGGCTTCTCTGTTGAAATGTACGCTTATGGAGATTTTGCATCACTCAACATCTGCATAATTTAATAAAGCTTACATGAATAAATATAAAAAGCGAGTTGCATTCTTACAATGCAAAAACTCAGCACCATTCCAGCTTAGCGGTACATTGTCCCTGAGAAGCAGCTTGTGGTCAGGATACCAGCACTTTCCTGTTTTCTTTCCCTGATGACCTTTTCAAACCTACCTGTATACCTGGGTTAAAAATAATTTTGTTTTCTTAGTGCCACCTGAAACATCTCCTAGTGTAAATTGTCATAAAACAGCATGATGTGTTACAGTGATTGTTTGGCCTTATTTGTCTTTTTTTTTTATCCTTTCTAAATCTTTTCCAAAGTTATTGGATTTTTAGGTGTGTTTTTCAGCAGTAGAATTAATAAACGAATAGATGACTTTGTTGCTCGATAATGTTTTAAAAACAATTTTAAATTATAATGATGGTAAAAGTTTAAACAGCAGCTAAGAGTCACCGAGATGCATTTGAAGAACTTCTGTGTGTGGTTTTAAGTCGAGGACAAAGAGTTGAGTCCCTTTTCTGCTCCAATGCTTTCTCCACAAAACAGCACTGTAACCACAGTGTATGATTCACTCCACCTGCTGGTTTTGAAGCTGTCTTATTCCCTTCGAAAAGTTAAAATTTAGGGAGACTCATCTGGGTTTTTATATTGTGCAATTTAAAATCTACAGAAATAAAACACACACACAAAAAAACAGCCTTTTTCAGGAGAACAATTTGGCACTAACTATCCACATTGACTTTTATTTGAAAATTCCATTACTAGGAATTTATCCCAGGGATATGGTGATAAGTGTAATTTATAAATGCAGGGTGATCTGATCTGTAAATTCAGGGTGATGCAATGTATTCTATCACCTTGAATTATTGGCTGTGATAGGCTGGACAGAGGAAAAGGAGCATTTTGTATGAAAAAATGTAGCTTTAAACCTGTAAATACATTTTCAAGTCCATTAAGCTGCCACACTCAAAGAGAAGACAAGCCAACATGGCTTATTCCTGCCTGCCACCAAACGCTGGAAAACAGCAGCATTAGTCTCCCTGAGTCTCTCCTGAGTATACTGGACCGTGTCATGTATGTCATGAAATGACCATGACTCCCTTTGATGAAGTCACCACTTCAATAAGGAACATTTATATAAATGGATAACGTTATAAAATTTTCAGGTTGTACAAGATTGGAACTCAACAACTATGTACTCTATTGCATGCTCACCACCCAAAGCCTAGTCTCCTTCCATCGCCATATTTTTGATTCCTTTTACTCTCTTCAGTCTACTCCCACCCTCTTCCTCTCTAGTAACCACCATTCTATTTTCTGTATCTTTGAGTTTTATTTTTCCTCCCATGTTCATTTGTTGCATTTGTTTTATATCCCACATAGGCGTGAAATCATATGGTTCTTGTCCTTTTCCATCTGACTTATTTCACTTGGCATGCTACTCTCCAGATGCAGTCATATTGTTGTAAATGGCACGATTTCATCTTTTTATGCCTGAGTATATGTGTTCCACATTTTCTTTATCCAATCATCTATTGAAGGACACTTAGGGTGATTCCATGTCTTGTGTATTGCGGATGATGCATTTGATAGAGTAGACGGGTCCTTTCTGAGCTAGACGTCCCCAGTTCAGAAGGACCTGGGGCCGGGAGTCTTCTGACCTAGCGATAGGATTTGTCAGGGAAGAGGAGACAGATCCCCTAGCAGAGGTTCTGTGAGGCTGGGTCGATGTGGAGGAAACATTGAAGAGGAGCTGTTGTTTCGCATCCTGCTATTTGCACAGTCTAGGGGTCCAGGGAAAGTACCGCCTCCAGGACTCCTTTAGGGGTGACTTCCTCCCGCTGTGTAGCCCAGTCTCCACCTGACCCAGCCCTGGAATTGGACTCTGATCACCCACCCCGCCCTTCAGCTCCAGCTCCACCCGCTAGAGCTTGCCCCACCCAAACCCCGCCCCCTGTGCCCCAAACCCCGCTCCCTGTGCCCCAAACCCCGCCCTCCATGCCCCAAAACCCGCCCCCTGAGCTCAAACCCTGCTCCTTTCCCCAACCCCGCCCCTGTACCCAAACCCCGCCCTCTGTGCCCAAAACCCACCCCCTGTGCACCAAACCCCACCCACCATACACAAACCCTACCCTCTGTGCCCCAAACCCCGCCCTCTGTGCCCAAACCCCGCCCCTTTCCCTAACCCCGCCCCTTTGCCCAAACCCCGCCCCTGTGCCTGAAACCACACCCCTTCCCCTAAACCCGCCCCTGTGCCAAACCCCGCCCCCAGCCCGAAAGCCCCGCCCCGTGTGCCCAAACCCCGCCTCTTCCCCTAACCCCGCCCCTTTCCCCAAAATCCGCCCCTTCCCCCTAACCCCGCCCCTTCCCCATACCCCGCCCTTCTCCTAACCCCGCCCCTGTGCCCAAACCCCGCCCCTTCCCCTAAACCCGCCCCTTCCCCCTACCCCGCCCTTCTCCTAACCCCGCCCCTGTGCCCAAACCCCGCCCCTTCCCCTAAACCCGCCCCTTCCATAAACCCGCCCCTTCACCTAACCACGCCCCTTCCCCTAACCCCGCCCTTCTCCTAACCCCGCCCCTTCCCTTAACCCCGCCCTTCTCATAACCACGCCCCTGTGCCCCAAACCCCTCCCCTGGCCGAAAGCCTCGCATCCTGGGCCCCGCCCAACGCCCCTCCCGGTAAATGTGTCTCCCGCGGCCCCGCAGGTCCCATCGCCTCCTCCGCCTCTAGGCCCCCGGGGGCCCGCTCTCCGCGACGGACAGCCCGGGACCGGAAGCCGCGCGCACAGCTGGCGGCCGAGACCGGAAGTGGGGCCTCCGCGTTCGCGGGTTGCGTGTGGCCGCGGCGCGAGGGGACCGAGTCCCCGGTCTCAGGCCGGGGGTGCGGCTGGGCGGCCCCGCGCGCCTCCCGGGACCCCGGCGCCCCCGCTGGGCGGCCGGAAGCCGCTGTCCTCTTCTCCCCCCCCACCCAGCGCTGGGCGCAGAGGTCGCCTCCTCGCGGCGTCCCCCGCCATCCTGCCCCGCGTGGGTTCCGTCTGCGGGCGTCGTTCGGGGTGTCCCTAATGTGAGGGTGCACCTGGCAACGGGAGGGTGCAGGTCAGGTCAGGGGTGCGGCTCGAGGCCTGCGGGGCCCGGGGCCCCGGCCGTCGGGGGCGCTGAGGGTTTTAGGGCGCCCTGCCCCCGGGCCTCAAACCTCGGAGACCCGGAATGAGCCGGGCACAGTCAGCCGAGTTGCTTATCGGGTCCCCGGGGAGGAGCCACGTTGAGAGTGTCTGCGGCCACCCCGAAACGCTGTCCAGCCGAACAACGGGGCGAGCGAGCAGGAAACTGCTGTCTCCCAGGCGGGGAGCAGGCGGCTGGCTGGGTGGGGATCGGGGAGATCCGGGAACAGCCGACAGTTACGGATGAACCCGTGAACGCAGAAAAGAAACGCGCGTGGGGGAGGCGGCCTTTCCACTTAACAGTCAGGCTGTGCCCGGGCACAAGCCTCAAAAAGCAATCTTTGTGCCTTTTTTTAAAATTTATTTTTATTTTTTTCCCTCCTCAGACGAGAAAAGCATTTCTGGAGCTCAGCTTTGATGTGAAACCAGCCTCCAGGCGCCCCTTTCCTCGCTGACTGCAGATTTCCGTGGGACCAGGGGAGGACTGTGTAGCCTGGGACGACGACAGGCTCCCGCTGCCCCCACCCTGCGGAAGAACTGCGAACAGGCTTTCCTGAGAACACGGGATTCCTGAGTGAGAGCATCTTACGAAAAATTGTCTATGTTTGATGGATGAGATGCAAGGGAAAGATAGTAAGGTGTGTGTGATTGTGTGTGAGTGATTCAGTAAATATGCAAATAATTAAACATGTAAATAACTACATGTGTGTAACAATATAGAAGTACACATTTACTCATATTCCATAATACTGAAACTTAAGATTTTGTATCTAAGTATAACAATATAATTTTCTTACATGTACACAAGTCTTCCCACCAGCAGGCCTTCTTAGCCGCATTCTCAGGCTTGCTCAGTTTGACCTCTGAGGTTCTGTAAATCCTCCACAAAGATTCAGATTATAGGGGCATGGGAGGGCAGAAGTGATTTGAACATTTTATGCTAGTAACAGAGATTCAAAGTTAAATTGACCAGTGACCAGACGTACTTAGGGCCGGTGGATTTTTGTTTTTTTCTTAATGAGATTTAAAGTCACGTGGAAGAATGTCAAGCAACAGCTTGTAGATCAAAGGACGGGACGTTAGTTTCTAAAGATTGTCCTCCACAACTTGCCTTCTAATAGAAATTAACTTTGTCCCTTAAAACTTTTTTGAAATAAGTCTGATGATTCATATTGCAGAGAAGCATATTAAGTAATTTTATATTTAATTGTTGGGTTTTATTCATTGTGTTTGTGTGTGTGTGTGTGTGTGTGTGTGTGTGTGTGTGTACATGTGTGCACGCCTTTTTTACTGGCTTTCCTATAACATTCTTGAGAGGAATATTTGCTCGTCATGCAATAGATATTTTTGAGTGCACGATTTAGGGTGACCAGCCATTCTCATTTAGTTAGGTCTGAGGATTTGTCAGGACATGACATTTACTGTTCAAACAAGGATAGTTGTAGGCAAACCAGAATAATTCATCATCTCCATAAACCAGGCCCTGGGACGGGTGCATAGGGACCCCACAGAACCAACCAGGTCTTGTCCTGTGTCCCTAGAGTTTACATTCTAACAGGGAAGGTGAATTGTAAATAGCTGATTGTGCAAGTGATGTGAGAGCTTGGCTCAGAAGACCCAACTGAGGGAACAGGGAAGCCCTCTTGAGAAGGACTGATACTTAGCTTGAGAGCTAAGGTTGGCACTGGGTTTAGCTGGTCATAGGACTCGACTGGAGTGAAAGTGTAGGGGTGTGTTTAAGACAGCATTTCACGCAGAGAGAGCTGCATGAGAACAATCCCTAAGGCGAGAGAGCCTGGTGTACTGTGAACTTGGGAGATGGGGACAGCTGAAGCCAGAACAACAAAATAGGGAAAGGGAGCGAGCTAACTGGACAGATCAGGCATCACTTTAGGCTGTATTCTAAGGCCAGAGGGCACTCATTGAAGAGAGGTGAGCGGGGCAATGTGGTTAGCATTTGATTTTTGCATGTGAGGTAAATGGACTTTAGGATTATGATTGAGGGCTTAAGAGGGAAGATAGGAGGTATTACGAAGAAGTTTAGAAGTCAGACGGTTGTTCCCTAGGCCTGGATAGTGGCTGTGGAGAAGGAAAGAAATAGAAATAAGATGCCTTAGAGTTTAGAACTAAGGTGACACAACAGTGCATGCACCTGTCTGAGGGCACAGGACACGTGCTGTGCTCCTAGCTGCTGTCCTTGCTAACGTGCAGGCAGAGCCCTTTCCCAGGTCCATGTTCCGCCACACTTCGCCATTCACAGGCCCCCTCCTGCACATGTTAGGAAGTCAGGCTTGAGTGTGTCTCCTCCACGATGGTGGCCATTAGCCACATGTAATCGTTTCAGTTAAACCAGTGAAAAATACAATTAAAATACAGTTAAAAACTCATTTTCTCAGTCCCAATGGCCACATTTCAGGTGCTGAGTAGCTACATGTGGCTCGTGGCTGCCATACTGGACAGGGCAGAATTACGGAACATTATGTCATCACTGACGGTTCTGTTGGGCAGCACTGGCGTGGAGTGGCCCTTTCTCTGTGACTCTCCCAGCACCAGCATATCTAAGAGGGGCCAGGAGTCTCTGAATCTTTAACCTGAGCAGAACCCCCTCCTGTCCTTCATGCCTGAAGACCCTGAAGCGTACTTGTGGCCTGACAGTGTCCCCAGCACGTTGGCACCATCTCAGCTTCCTCTCCTCGTGGGGCCCTGTGAGCTGGCTGGGCCTCAGCTCTCCCCTCACCACCTAGCTCAGTGACTGACTGTAACTGCAGGTGAGGTCCCTGTGGGGGAGAAAGATGCCATCCTCCACCTGCAGCAGGTGGGAAACTTCTGTGGGTCTGCTGGACTTACACCAAGGCTCAGTGAGGGTTTGACGTGAAAGGCCATGTTCGTTTCCTGTGTCTGCCGTAGTGACTTACCGTCAGCTTTGTGGCTTAAAACACTGCACATTTATTTTCCTGAAGTTTTGAAGTTCAGAAATCTTAAATGGGTTGGCAAGGCTGTGTTTCTTCTGGAGGCTGTGGAGGAGAATTTGTTCCCTTGCCTTTTTCTTCATGTAGAGGCCACCCGCATGACTAATGGCTCCTCTTCTCATCTACAGAGCCAGCAGGGTAGCATCTTCCAGTCCCTCGCTCTTGCTGTCTGACAGTTTTCATCATCACCTCTCCTTCGCTGACCTTGACACACCCACCTCCCTTTATAAGGACTCTCGTGATGACATTGGGCCCACCTGATGATCCAGAATCGTCTTCCCATCCAAAGATTCCTACCTTCAGCATATCTGCAGATTTCTTTGCCATGTAAGTAACACACTCACAGGTTCTGAGGGGTAGGATGTGGATATCTTTGGGGTGGGGCACCACGCAGCCCCGGAGTCATGCCTTATGCCTTGATTTATTTTTTCACTTACATTTATTGGAGATAAGAACCACTGTCAATACTTAGAAATCTTCTGTTTCATTTTTCAGCTACACATTTCTTCATGATATGGGTAGCCTATAATTTATTGAACTACTTCCCTGTTCATGGTCATTTCTGTTGTTTCCAATCCTGTGATATTATAAACAGGCCACAGTGAATACTCTCACTGTTTCGTGTCGGTCTCAGCCTAATAATATCCAGTGTGGTTGGAGTGACCCTTGTGACTCTGGTAAGACTGCAAGGTGCCCTTCACCAGGAGCCATCAGGACACTGAAAGATACGGGTTTGTTACTTACAAGACCTGGAAAGTATACCTTACTCAGGCCACACACAGAGGTCACAGATAGAGAGAGAGTATATGGGCCTAGGGTTCTGCTTTTATTGGGGTACAGTGTGGGGGTCTGAGGGTTCATGGGTCTACTCTTTCTAGGAGAATTTAAAACATAAGAGCAGGAGTTTAAAGTGCAGGAAGAGAAAACAAACAGGCAGTCCAAATGGTCAGTTATGGAAATTAACCAAGATCTTTAAAGTAAGGAGCCTCTGTGGGCGAGGTGGCTTGAGGCTGCTGATGTGTTTATTAGAGATAGATGTCTCTTTGAAATGGATGTTGTCTTGGCAACCAGAACTTAAGCCAGGCACTTACATTTCAAATAAGAAAAAAAAAGTCAGGGCTTACGCTAAACTCATGTCTTAGTATTTGAGTGTCTTCGAAAGATTCCTAGAAGTACAATTGACAGGGAAAGAGTGAATGTTTTTGCATTTTGCTTTATATTGACAAATTCCTTCCGTAGGAGTGGCACTCCAGCAGTGTATCAGGGCGCCTTTCCCACAGCCTTGCCAATAAAAGAGGTGGTCCATCCTGTCTTTGTTGATCTGACTGATAAATGATAGGAGTGTAGTTGCAACCTAATTCTCTATGAATAAGATTGGTGGTTCTATCCAAACGAATTGGTAGTGGTGGGAACAAATTACACTGTGTTGAGGAGTGGGGCATGAGGAAAGGAGACAGACAGAACAGTGGCTGTGATGAGGGGGCGAGACTGGGAAGTAACTGGAAGGAAAACTGCTGTTAGGGTAGATTTATTTCACTGCTAAAGATATGACATTGGTTAAATGGTGTAAGGGCTTGGCTAGTAGAGGGGAGAGTTTGAAGGAAAGGGTAGACGAGATGACTGATAGTGTACAGCGTCTGAAGGCAGGTGGGAAGAGACAGAAAAAGCCGTCTAGAGAAGAGGAGGCAGCCCTTGGTTTGTAACAGAAGAGAGGGAGGAAGCTATGTCCGGATTGTCATTTTGGTGGTAAGATAGGAAGGTAAATTTCTCTCATGGTCATTTCGAGAAGCAGGGTTCAGGGCCATCCACTGAAAGTGAGGGTGTATTTGATATCTCCTACTGCATAACAAGTTATCTCTAATCTTAGTCACTTAAAACAATAATAGTCATTTCCTGTCTCTTACAGATTCTGTAGTTCATGAATTCATCTTAGCTTGAAGGATCTGGCTCAGGAATTTGCACGATTTCTTAGCTGGATGTCAGCTGGGATCGCAGTCATTTGAAGGTTTGACTGTGCTGATGGATGCACTTCCTAGAGGATCCCTCACATGCTGGCATGTTGGTGCTGGCTATTGCAGGGAAGCCTCAGTTTCTTTCCAAGTAGCCCTCCTCACAGGGCTGCTTGAGTTTTCTTGCAGTTTTGTCTGCCCAGGTGCTGCCCTGGAGCAGGCAGATTACGTAATTACTTGGTTGGAGTTCTGCTGGACCACTGTGAAGGTGGAAGAGGAATGAGGAATTTGTGGAAATGAGGGATGTTGTAATCCAAGCTGTGTAAGCGTGAAATGAGAGAAGGTGGCTGATGGATAGCAAGAAAGTAGGACAGTAGGTGGACTCCTTTGTGTGGTAGAAGAAACAAATAGTGAAAGAAAAATAATGAGTCGAACAAGGTAGAAGTTTAGGAGGTTGTGTCAGAGAGTGAAATTCCTGAACTATCGTCTGGATGGTGAAACACTGTTAGGTGACGACAAAGCCTGGGGTGGTGCCCATGGAAATGTGGGCCTTAAACGGAGTGGGGCGGGCTCATAATACAAAGTCTGATGTTTCCACGTGAGGTAGGACTGGAAGTTGAAAGAATAATGGGAGTCCAGTGCTAAAGTCTCGAGTGGATAGGGCCTGTAGATTGTTATAACCACATGTGGGGGGGGGGGGGAGAATGTGCCCTGAAGCTAAGTGAAGCTGAGGATTTTAAATGGGGGTGGAGCAATAATAAACTGGGCATACCATGGTGGACAGGAGTTAAGTTTTGCCATCATATGACCCTGAGTTCATCACCTGCTAGGCAGAAGAAAGGCCCAATTACAAAGGCGTTGCATTTTGAAGTTGGGCATGATGGGCAAGCTGAGACAGATTTGTCCTTAGTAACCTGGAGAGAGAGAGGCTGTGAGTTTCTCGTATTTTCCCATTTATTCCAGAGCCTCGTTTTGAGTGTGCCGTGGGAGTAAGAGGAGGAGCCTCCTGGTTCCCTCACTGCCCTGTTGTTCAGGAAAACTTACTGACCCAATCACAGGACTGTGGCCATGGTTCTGTTCCCCACTTGCGGTAAGTTGGGGGGGTCTTCGCAGCTCGCAGAGTCCAAGTGTTAAAGGCCTGTGGGTAGGGGTTGGAGGATGAGCGGGTGAGACAGGAGTAGACCCCAGTCACTGGTACCTAACTAGGAGGTTTTGGGTATTTGGGACTTAAGTGGTTTGAGTGTCTGTACAAATGTCACCTGTGTAGTGAATGTGCAGGAGCTTTTGAATTTTAGCTCTTATTCTGTTTATAAACTTGATAAAATAATAATGATGTCCCTTAGATTTTCAGTTTCCTCATCTACAAAATGGGAAGAATCTGTTCCTCAAGTATAACCCTTGAGCCCTGTCTTCTGGCTCTTCCTGAGCCAGGGCTCTACTCTGGTTTCTATTTTTTTACACATTTATGTTTTTTCTTTTTTCAATTATAATTGAACTTACAGTATTATATGAGTTTCAGGTGTCCAACACAGTGATTAGACATTATTTATGTAACTTTTGAAGTGATCGCCTCAATGAATCCAGTACTCGTCTGACACCATAAATAGTTATGACAGTACTCCTGACTCCATTCCCCAGGCTATACTCTCCATCCCCATGACTGTTTTGTAACTACCAATTTGTGCCTCATAATCCCCTCTCCCTTGAGCTATCCCCCAACTCCCCAATCTGACAACCTTCAAAATGCTCTCTGTATCTAGGAGCTTGTTTCTATTTGTTTATTCTTTTCTCTAGATGCCACATCTGACATTTCTCTTCGTCTGACTTCCCTCAGTACAATACCCTCTAGGTCCATCCATGTTGTTGCAGCTGTGGCGAGATTTCATTCTTTTTTTTTTTTTGCCTGAGTCATATTCTGTTGTATATATTTACCACCTCTTCATCCATTCATCCACTGACGGACAGCCAGGTGGCCTCCATATCTTGTAAATAATGCTGCAGTTAACATGGATTCACATGTCCCCTCAAAGTAGCGTTTTGGGTTTCTTCAGATAAATGCCTGGAAGTAGGATTGCTGGGTCCTTTTTTGTCTCTTGTTACAGCTTTTGATTTAAAGTCTATTTTGGCCGTTATAAGTTTTGTTACTCCAGCTTTTTTGTTTGTTTCCATGTTCATGAAACATCTTTTTCCATCCCTTTACTTTCAGTCTCTGTGTGTCTTTCAATCTGAAGGAGCCTCTTGTAAGCAGCATACATAAGGGTCTTGTTTTCTTACCCATTCAGACACCCTATCTTTTGAATAGCGTATTTAATCCGTTTACATTTAAAGTAATTGTTGATAGATCTGTAGTTATTGCCGTTTTATTCATAGTTTTGATCTTGTGTGGGTTGTGGGTGCCCTCCTGTTGTAGTTGAGCCTCGGTTGCTGTTTGTTTATTATGGGAGGGATTGATCCTTGGATTGATAGGTTTTGATGACCAGCCATGACTACAGTGGAGCTGCTGTTGTGCAGGGGCTGACCCTATAGACCAGGATTCATTTTAGCTGGTCTGTGGTACCTTCCCTGTCTGCTTTTTGGGTGTGTCATCCTCAGATGTGACCCCAGATGGTGCTCTGGCTCAGGCCAAAGCTGGCCACTGGGCCTGCAGGCTGGATTCTTCTAGGAGCAGCCCTGCTGAAGGCCAAGATCAGCTGCAGCCTGTGCCCTGCCTTGGACCACCTGGCTTGAGCTACCACACAATCTGTAGATGGCCACCACCCACGCTGGTCTTGGAAGTACCTGAGAGGCTAAGCCATAAACCATGGCCAGCTGCGCTAGTGCCAGGCTTAGGGCTGCGTAGCAAGGGGTTACAGAGCATGTCAAGGCCAGATGCTGTTTGTTTAGGTCTTATGTGGGGCAGGAACCCCTCACTCTTCTGGGGGGGTCTCCACAGCCAAGATATTTCTCTCAATTCTCAGCCACCACACGTGGATATGGAACCAACCCATCTCGTGTCTCTGCCCCTCTCTCATCAGTCTCGAGGCGACCTTTTCTATGTGTCCCCAGTTGTAGGAGTTCTGTTCATCTTGGCTTCAGGTGACTCCCAATGACAACTATTCTGTAGTTCAATTGTAATTTTTATGTGGTTGTGAGAGGAGGCAGGCACAGCGTTTACCTACTCCACCATCCTGACTGGAAGCTCTCTGCTCTGGTTTGTTAATGAAAGCTGTGTGTGTGTGTGTGTGTGTGTGTGTGTGTACACATGTACGTACATATGTACATATGTACTGGGGTTGGGCCATTCACAGGTAGGTGGGAAAGCCTCCAGATTTGTGAGTGCTGGAATATAGAGTACACTTGGATTCTTGTGACTCATTTATGACTCATTTCTTCTTCTCCAGTTCAGTCTCCCCTGTATCCAACATCTCAAAAAGGATGCACAGAGGAGGAAGGTTTTGTTAATGGTTTCCTGACAAGCTGGTTACTGGTGAGTCATACGTTTTTTCCGAATTATTATTCCTTTGGCCAAAAGTTGGACGTGTTATCTTTCAGTAACCTGGAGCTTCATAGCCAAACCAGGTCTTCAGGCACCTCAGGATCTTTGGGCATCTGATGGAGGGTGAGGGGCCACCCAAACAGAGTCAGTGTGTGTCGATATTTAGTACATTGCAAAGCTTCCTGCAAGGTCATCATCTATGTCATCCTGTTGATAGTTTTAAATGGAAGCTGTATAAAGACATGCTTATTTTCTAAATTCAAGCAATTGATGGTGGCCATCAGGAAATCATTCATACATTCACCAGTTTATCTGATTTTTACAATGTCCCAGGCCCATGCTCCTTTGAGATTGAGGACTGAGCCCAGTAGCAAATGAGAGCAGAGCTTAGAGTGCTGATGTACAGAGTACACCTGCTTTGGATTCTCTGTCCCTGTTCTTGTCATCTTTGGCCCTTTTCTTACGTGGCCTTGTTGGGTGGTGGTGGTCCTTGGCTAGGCCTTGTTTTTGATGATTTTAGGACTTGGTGACCTTCGAGGATGTAGCCATTGAGTTTACCCAGGAAGAGTGGGATTTGCTGGACCCTTCCCAAAGGACACTGTACAGAGACGTGATGCTGGAGACCTGCAGGAACCTGGCCTCGCTCGGTAAAGCTGATGTCACTCCTGTGTCTGTTTAAAACAAACAAGTATCTCGTTCTTTTTTTTCAATTGAGGTAACATTCACACAACATAAAATTCATTTTCTTAAGTCTTTTAAAGTATGCAGTTCAGTGGCTTTGATGTATTCAGTGTTGTGTTACCATCAACACTGTCTAACTGCACAACGTCATCATGGCCCTCAGAAGGATTATAGCCATTCACTTGGGTATGAAGTGGTACCTTATTGTTTTGATTTGCATTTTCCTATGACTGACATTGAGCATTTTTTCATGTACTTGTTGGCTACTTGTATATCTTCTTTGGAGAAATGTCTGTTCAAGTCCTTTGCCCATTTTTAAATTCAGTTATTTATCTTTTTGTTCTTGGATTGTAAAAGTTCTTAATATATTCTAAATTCTAGACCCGTAGTTGAAATATGATTTACAAATAACTTCTCCTATTCTGTGGTGTTTTTCTTTTTTAGTTTGTGCTTTTGGTGTCATGCCCAAGAAATTATTGCCAAATCCAAGATCATGAACATTTACACCTCTGTTTTCTTCCAAGAATTTTCTAGTTTTAGCTCATCATTTAGATTTTTGATCCTTTTTTCAGTTTAATTTTTTATGCAGTTTGGAGAAAGTGTCAACTTCACTGTTTTGCATATGTCTACTGAGTCGTCCCAGCACTTTTGTAGAAGAGACTGTTCTTTCCCTATTGCATGTTATTTTTTTTACCCTTGTCAAAAGATATTTGGCCATAGATATATGAGTTCATGTACACTCAGTTCTATTTCACTGATCTCTGTGCCAGGACCACACTGTGTTTGTTGCTGTTTCTTTAAAATAAGTTACGATATCATGAGGTGTGAATCTCTATTTTGTTCTCTTTCAAGACTTTTTAAATCTATTTGGGATCCCTTTCAATTCCATATAAATTTTAGGATCAGCTCATCCTTTTTTGCAGGAGAAAATGCTATTGGAATTTTGGTGGTGATTGCATTGAATCGATAGCTTAGTTAGTATTGTCGTCTTGATATTTTCCAATACATATCTTTTTGTTACTGGTTTTTAATTTGATTCTCTTGTGGTCAGATAAGATACTTCTGTGATTTCATTGTTATTAAATTTAGTCACACTTGTTTTTTGTCCTAAGTATGATCTGTTGTGGAGAATGTTCCATATGCATTTGAGATGAGTCTCTATTCTGTTGTTGGATGGAGTATTATATGTCTTTTAGGTCCATTTAGAGGATTGGTTAAGTCCTTTCTTTCATTGTTCATCTTCTAACTAGTTTTTCTACCTATTTAATGTGAGGTGTTGATCTGCATTTTTAACTGCAAAACTTGATCTCCTCTGGATGCTAAGAGACAACACATTTTGGGGGAGTTGAAAGTTATATGCAGATTTTTGACTGTGCAGGTATTTGGCAACTCTAACCCTCTGGTTTTTAGATAGTTAAATGTACTTATGTCCTGTCACCCAGACATTGAGTGAGGATGCTTGTATTGTTGTTCCCTGAGAGTTGCAATATTGATTAGAATTTAAGTGTAATTATTCCACTGCTCCAAAAGTCACACTTGGCCATCTCAGTTGTTGGCTTCAGGTTTACAGAGTTGCTTGTCATTTGCACAGTCTCCCTTCAACATGTCTCTTCTCCATGATTAGGGTATCATGTTAATGAACCCAGCCTAATCTCTCATTTGGAGCAAGAAGACAAGATGATGACAGAGCAAAGAGGAATTCGCCCAGGTACCTGTTCAGGTGAGCACCAGGTGGATATTAGTTCTTATGAGGAATATCGGTGCTAGTGATTTGGGACATGGGAGTATTACACTAGGAAATACAATCAGGGAACTTTGTAAAATGTCCTTTCTGATGGAGATGGCTTAGAACATTTGGTATGAGCTTCCTCATCTACTTTTTTTCCTTTTTAAATTTCTGTTCAACATCTCCTACTTTACTTTGGACTCAGGGAGGGAGGAAAGATGTCTCTTTAAAAAATATTTAAGTTTCATATCAACTTTTTGTTCACTTTCTTCCTGCTTAATGTCCCTGATAATTTTTTTCTTTTGTAAATCTCTGATAAATCTTAATTCTTTTAGAATTTTTCTTAATACCTACAGTTTGCATACTCACATTCTTTTCATTGCAAAACTCCTCAAAAACCCTAATTCCTTAGTCTATGTTTATACATGGTGCATTTTACTGTTTCTTTTCTCCATCAACTTAACTTTCTTTTCATTGTGTTTCAGATTTGGAGACTGTACTCAAAGACAAATGGTTAACTCCTAAGAAGCATGTTTTTAGGAAAAAACGTTCTACTGGTATAAAAACGGTAAGACTAACATGGGGTGATTCTTGGTTTTTCACAATAGGGAATTTCACAAGTTAGAAAAGCCACAAAACAAACAGGAGAGTCTCATTTACACATGAGAAAATGGTGTCCCTGGAGAGAGGCTGTGAAATAGTTGTGATTTAGAGAAAATTATAAGTTAGCTCCCAACTTGTTTCTCTACAGAGTTTCCACAAGTAAATGTTTCCTTAAATTTACTTGTGGAAATTGAATGACTGTTGACTTGTAAAGTGGTCTTAACATTATTTTAAAAATGCTCTGTGAATATGATAAGGACTTGTGGTAAAGCATGTATCTTATTGAACTTCTAAGAGCTCAACCTGGGCAAAGTCATATATAAGCACTGAAATCAGAGAAAACATCACTTATTAATGATGTAACAATTTTTGGGAGAGAGGGTTTGTATGAATATTAAAAACGTTATAAATTATAGTTGCCATTCATCTCCTAATCAACAGGAGAGAAATCATCTTGGAGTGAAACTCAATGAATGTAATCAGTGTTTTAAGGTCTTCAGCACAAAATCTAACCTTACTCAGCACAAGAGAACTCATACTGGAGAGAAACCCTATGACTGCAGTCAGTGTGGCAAGTCCTTCAGCAGTAGGTCTTATCTTACCATTCATAAGAGAATACATAATGGGGAGAAACCCTATGAATGCAACGACTGTGGGAAAACCTTTAACGACCCCTCATCTCTCAGATTACATGTAAGGATTCACACCGGAGAAAAACCTTACGAGTGTAACCAGTGCTTTCATGTTTTTCGCACTAGCTGTAACCTCAAAAGCCACAAGAGAATTCATACAAGGGAGAACCATCATGAATGTAATCAGTGCGGTAAAGCCTTCAGCACAAGGTCCTCCCTCACCGGGCACAATAGTATTCATACTGGGGAGAAACCTTACGAGTGCCATGATTGTGGGAAAACTTTCAGGAAGAGCTCGTATTTGACACAGCACATGAGAACTCACACGGGAGAAAAGCCCTATGTGTGCGATCAGTGTGGCAAATCCTTCAGCAGTAGCTTTTCCCTTACTGTGCACAAGAGAATTCATACAGGGGAGAAACCCTATGAATGCAGTAACTGTGGGAAAGCTTTTAATAATCTCTCAGCTGTCAAGAAACACGTTAGAACTCACACTGGAGAAAAACCCTATGAGTGTAATCACTGTGGAAAATCTTTCACCACTAACTCTTACCTTTCTGTGCATAAGAGAATACATAATAGGTGGATATGAATATTGTAGTAACTGGGAAAGCATTCATTGATTCTTAGTCCTCAGACAACTTGCGGTGAGTCCTGCTAGCTGTATGAGTTATCTGTTGCTGCATAACAAATTTTCCTCAAAACAATAACATCATCTCACAATTTCTGTGGGTCAGGAATTTAGAAATGGCTTAATTTTGGATCTGGGTCAGGATCTCTCATGAGGGTGCAATCAGAATGGTCACCAGGAGTGACAGTCATCTGCGTTTTTACTGCTGATGGGTGTTCTTCCAGAGAGCCTCACTCTCAGGCTGGGCAAGTCAGTGCTGGTTATGAGCGAGGAACTTTTGCTTGCTTACCACATAAGACTCTCTGCAGGCCTAAGTAGTGTATGTATGATGTAGCCGCAGGTTCCCCAAAAGCATTTGAGCTAAGACAGAGCTAATGCTGAGGCCAGGTTATCTTTTAATACCTAGCCCTAGAAGGACATGTTATCAGTTCTTCCATATTGTATTGGACACACAGACCAGTTCTGATACAGTGGGAGGAGACCTCACAGGTGTGTATAGCAGGAGAGAGATCACCGGGAACCACCTGAGAAGCTTGCCATGAAATCAATGAAGAAAAGCCTTGGCCTTTCATTCTATTTTATATGAAGTATTCAACAACTCATGTTAACTCACTCTAGAGAAAAACCTCATAAATGTGATCTGTGATAATCTTTCAGTGCAGACTCAGTCGTGCACAGATTTTGTGTTGGGGAAAAATCTAGGGCGTATGGTTGCTGTGGCATGGCCTTCAGTGATCTCTGAGGAGTCATGTGACAGTTCACACTAAGGGGGAAATCTTATACCGGGATACAGAAGCCTTCAGGCATGCTCATCCCTTAGAACACATACAAGCAGTCACCATGGAAAACACTCAGGTAAGGGATGTGAGAATCCTACACCACCACTATTCATGTTACTGAGCAGAACATGATGAGATATTCTGAATGGATGGGAAGCCTTAAATGTTCTCTCAATTTTTAAGAGATGTGAGGGTTTATTCTGGAGATGAAGTCCCATTAAATATCACCAGTATTGGAAAGTCTTACATTTTTTTCCCATTCCTGAAGAAGCAACTCACTGCAAAGAAATCCATGGGTATAAAGAACAAGGGGGCATCTTCAGCATACTCTCACAGCAGGGGAAACAAGAAACTCTTCCCCGGACGTGAACTCTGGGCATGTGTTAACTTTGGAAGATCTTTCTGTGATTCTTGTCTTTGTTGATTTGTGAGAACTCAATTAGGCAGGGACCCTAGGGATATAATCAATACAAGCCTCAGCTTCACCTCTTCACTGAGTGGCCACAAAATAATAAACTGGAAATGAAAATTGTAAATGTGATGAGTGTACTGTTCCCTTTAAAAGTACCCAATCCTTAAGCTGACCCATTTGCTCATTAATTTTCAGTATTGTTTTAGTTTGAACAGTTATGTCTATAGGTACACCCTAAAATAAACCTGAAATGTTCCATAGTTTTGTATGTAATGTGTTTATTATCTACTTTTTAAAAATATCAGTGCATACTCAAAAGGTATTTTTGAATATCCCCTGAGTGATTTCAACAGAATGAAAGTTGACTGTATGTACCATATACTTTTCTCTAATTGCGTTTTTGTCAAGTGGACTTCGTGATGCTGATTCTTTATCTTTCCTGGTGTCAAATTTACTTTTAGCTTCTTTCCCAATGTCCATCACCCCCCCCCCCCCACTTATTTACCTAAAGAAAACAAACCATTCTGTTTAAGATGTCAACAAGCAGTATTGAACACTCAATGTTAAAGGCTTTCCCAAAGCACAGACATGTCTTGTCCTGCTCCACTGGCCATGTGGAGTGGTAGAAATCCCTGGGGGGAACGTCATCTGTCTTGTTTGCCTTGCCTACATTTAGTTCATCTGAACTGTTTTTTCTATTTTTTCTCTTAAAAGTGGGCCTGGAATTGGAAGAGTAATATTTTGATTATGATGACAATATAGCAAAAACTCACAAAGATATGGGCTCCCTGAAAGCTCTGATTGGCTGTGTTAACTCTGGACTGCTTAATCTTAGATTTTTCCTTACGTGATTAAAAGTAACCTCTGAGAGAAAGCCAAAGTGATTTTTGGGGTTTATTTTTAGGTGGTGGTCTGTTCATATCCAGCTGAATTGCAATATCTTACTGGTAAACCTACTGGTCAAACTTTATAAATGTTCCATTTGTTTGAAAACATTGTGTATTCTGTAATTTTGGAATGTAGGCTATATGTGCCTATTAAATCAGGCTAATTGTGTTTTCCGATATAGTATATAGTATAGTTTTCCTCAAACTTAATTTAGTGAAAGTCTTCCATTTTTGTTATAAATTAAAAGATTCATTTGTGCAATTTTGTCATTTTTTTCTGTATGTGTTTTGATGTAATGTAACTAAGCACATGCAGGATTAGTTTTTTCTTGCGAATTGTTTCTTTTATGTAGGGGCCATATTTTTATAGCCACATATTTCAATACATTAATAAATAAGCATTTATATAGCCCTTCTCATATACTGGACACATCTGAATGCCTTATGACTATTCAATAAAAGCTTATGAAATACGTGTTGTTAATATCCTCATTTTACAGATGAGAAAACTGGCATGGTACACCTAGATTACCTGCCTGAGTTCATTGACTAGTAAATGGTAGAGCCCCGATTTGAGTTTAGACAGTGTGCACTTAACTACTAGCCTCTTGATTGGAACATTCTAAAAGGCAAACACTGCTTAAGGCACCGGTGTCTAGCAACGAACGAAACTCCTATTTTGCCATTGAAGCATTTATATTCTACTGGGAGGACAGATTATAGAAAAATCAAGAAAATATAAGTTACGTGGAAAATTCAAGTACTGTAAGATAGTGAAGGGGGCTTGAGATCTTGCTATTTTATATAGAACAGGAAAGGAAAGCCTCTTAGGGGACACTTGCACTACAGGTTGGGGATAATGTCAGTTTACCCTGAGGCACATTGGCATAAGGGAGGTACAAGCACCTGACCAAATCCTAAGAAGCAGGTAACATATTAGGTAGGCTACAGTGTCCACAGCAGTTTAATTGTGGAAGCAAAACTCCTAAAACAGCTGACAAATACATACACTAATTAATTGGAGAGAGTGTTACCAGGACTCAGAATGGAACCTATTCTGAGTCGGCCTTTTTACAATCCTCCCTTTCCTGTCTTAGTGCTGTTTCGTCATCTCCAAGCATTCAGGATATCGTTTCTTTCCCTCCTCCTCTTTACAGCTGCACACGGGAGTGGCCAGCTGATGTTTTCTCAGACATAGTGAGGGAGATGAGGTGAATGAGGTGTATAGCATTGGGCGATGAGCCACACAACCAGTGCTGGAGACTGAGACTCCGCCTGACAAGTCTCAGAGATGAGGCAGGAAGCAATGGATGACAGGCCGAAAAATAGGGTTTTGAAGAGGCTTTGAACCTCTAAGAAAAGAAACAATGAGACTGGGATCAGAGAGCTGTCTAGAGCTATCTCCCAGAACCCTGCTAGTTAGGATTTGGTACAAAATCCAAAATGAGGTGTGTCCAGAACCAGGATGAGGAAAAATGTGGTGTGAGAGGAAGCAAAGGGAAAGAGGAGAACTATGTAAGTTCCTTTTTTCTCCCCTAACTGCAGTCTGTCCTAATCATTTCAAATGCACACTCTTCCTTTATAGTTGCCCAGTCAGGACCCAAATCGAGGATGGTGGCCAGGACAGACCATTTTTTAAAATTTCCCCTTTTGGATGATCCTGCACACTCGGACTGAACTGAAACTAATACAGTCCTTGGAGGTGAGGAACAAGGGACACGAGGCCAAAATCCTCTTCAGTATACATTTATAAAGCTGCTAGGCACCTCCGAGAGTATGCAGATTTTAATTAGGAGAATAAAGGACATTTTCTTCATTTATATACCCCAAGGTTGGGTAAAGGCGGGTGGTATGTTAACAAGGCCATAATATGACCCGGGACCATGTCTTAATAAAGTCACAACGGATGCAGCCCATACCTGCTTTACAGGATACTGACCAATATTGGCAGTTCTATGAGGTAGATGCTCCCAGTAAACAGAGAAACGGGCAAGATGCAAATCAGAGTTCTGTGTACACTCCATTGTGTAAAAAAAATAAAAAAATGAAAATAAAAAAAGATTGATCGTTCACCAGCATGAGTACTTAATCCACCATCTTAACAGTGACACTCCGAAGGGAAAAACGAGTTTCAATTTCTATCATCTTTTACCTTTGTGAAATCTCAACACACCATCACTCGCAGCTAGTTTCCTACCAAAGCCAGAAACCCGCACCATAAAAATTGTTGATACAAATTAAAAATGGGTCCAAAAGAGATCATTTTAATTACTTATATCTATGGAAATAACATTTGCTTCTTTGAGTCTCCAAGAGTCCTCCTCTGAACAAGCCTAAGAGAAGCCGGTGAGGAACTGCTCTCTGCCCATGAAGGACCCAGGAGAGGGAGGGTGGTCATCTTACGACCCTGGCCTTGCCTCTATTACTCAACGTCGGAAAAGCTGGAGAGCTAATGTTATAAGGCACGTATTAAGCTGCTTTGGGTCTGCCAAGGTCATGATCACCAGAAGCCGTTTGGAGAGTTCTGCACGGAGGCCGAAGTTCTCACGGAGATTGGACGGGAGAGGGAATTAAAGTGAACTCAAATGTGACTCTCAGATGGCAACAACTCCTTTCCCCAAACCAAATATCTCTGTTGACATCAGATGATTATGTTGCAGCCGCCAGCCCCCGAAAGACACATGGACCTCCAGAACTCAGTGAGTTATAGGGAACACACTCTATTCAGTCAGCTGGGTGTGCCAGGGGTACACAGACCCCAAATGAAGCGGCCCCAAAATGCAGAGGGACAGGGTTTTCAAGCCCTGAACCCCATTCTTCATCCTGTCTGAACACAAAGGTGTATTTTCCTCCTGTTCACTACCTGTCACTCCACAGGTCAGGTGTGCAAGTTTGGGGGAGGGGGGTGTCCAGGAGCAGAAAGCTTGTTCTTAGACTGTGATGTCCCTATAGTTCATGGCCCATGTTCCTACGGAGATAGCTAAGCAGTCATTTCCAGCAAGTCGTTCATTTTTATAAAGTCCTTTCCCAGCCCCCACAACTAGGCGCTTCCATTGTTGACGGTGCCCTGGGAAAGCACCCCCCACCCGCTTGCTATAGAAACAGCTTCTAAGTTTCTAAATCTCCGTATAGGGACCTGCCTGGGTTCACTCTCCCGCGTCACTTCTTATAGGAATAGGCAGTGGGGGACCCCGAGGCCACACAGAGACGAGGACGCGAATATAAAAAGTTGAACAGCAGCGACGACGACGACCGTGGACCCCTCCTGCGGGCACCCTGCCCGCCCCGACTTCGGGACCAGGCCAGGTCCCCGCCCACCCCGCGCCCCGCCCCGGCGCCCTCCGTGTCCCCGCGTCGCCCCCACCACGCGCCTTTGCACCTGCACGGAGCGCGCGCCCAGGTTCAGGGGCTTTGTCTGCCGCCGAGGCCGGCGCGCCCGGCGCCCGCGGGGCTGTCCCCGGGGCCCCCGCGGGGCGCGGAGCCGGTGCCGCTCCCAGTACCCCCTCCCGTGTCCCCCCCGCGCCCCGCCGCGCGGCGCCTTTAAGCGCGGGCCCCGCGGGGGCGCGCGCCGGGCCGGGCCGGGCCAATGGGCGCCGCCCCGCCCCCCGCGGGCCGCGCCTGTCACAGGCTCGTCACGGGGGCGGCCCCCGCGGGCGCTGGCCCCGGAGCAGCGAGTCCCCGCCGCCGCGCCCCCGGCGCCATGGCCCCCACGCGGCTGCCGCGGCTCTTCGGCCGCAAGGGGGGCGGGGGTGGCGGCGGGGACCCCGCGGCGGCGGCGGGGGCGGCGGCCCCCCCGGGCAGGGCGCCCCGGGACGCGCCCGCCGGCAGGTGAGGGGGACCCCGCGGGGGGGGTCGTGGGGAGGGGGGGCACCCCGGGGAGAGCGAGGCCCCGGGCGCACCGTGCGCGCGCCGCGCCCCGGGGTGCGGGGCGCGGGGAGAGGGGATCCCTGAACCTCCGCGCGCGGGAGGCGCCCCCCTCTCTTCCCCGTCTCCACTCCCTGCACGGAGTTGCTCCTTGGGCGCCCTGGGGGTGCGCTTGCGGGGTGGATGCGGATGCAGGGGTTCGCCCCGGGAGTGGGGCCGGGAACCCCTTCCCGGCGCGGCAGCCCGGGCACCGCCGGGGCGCGGCCGAGCTGTCATGCCCAGGGCAGCGCCGGGGACCCATTGTGTCGGCGGCGGCGCCCAAAGTTGGGAAGGAGCCGCCGCGGTCGCCAGGAAGGCGTCGCCCTGCCTTTCTGGTGGCACCTGCCGAGCTCGCAGACCGAGGCACGGGTGGCAGGGAGGAGGCGGGAGGGGACCTGCGCGTCCTTGGGGAGCTGGGCGCCGCGGGATGGGTGCGGAGAGGGGTGGGGGGGGGACCGCTTTGATGAGATCAACGGCTGAGGCCGCAGGTGAGCGAGGCCGATGCGCAGGGGATGGATGCGACTTGCGAACGCGCGCGCCTTGGCAGCCTCCGTCGCCAGCATCCATGGAGCGTTGAAGAAGATCCCAGGTGCTTCATGTCGGTGTTTCCCCTCATTTATTTCCCTGACAGCCCCGTCAGATCGGCGAACTCATCATTCCCATATTTCAGACGGGAAAGTGGCCGCCGAGAACTTAGAAAGCAGACCCACAGCCACACGGGGCAGAACCTGCCTTTTTGACCTAAACAGTTGGACCACAGCAGCCAAGTCTTTAAAATCCTCGCTCTTCTGCTTCGGGGAGCGGGGGGGATGGATCTCTTCAAAGATGCTTTCAGATGCTCTGGGTGGCCTTCGAGAGCACCTAAGTTGAGAAGTTCATTTATTTATCTAGAACAGGTGTTTCTTTCTTCCCCAGCAAATTTTCTATGGAACATCTGCTTCCAACTCTAACACTGCTAAGTGCTTTCTTTTTGGCAAAAATGTCTTGGAAAAGCAATTTATAACTAAGCAAGGATAGACCCAGTACCATGAACGTTTTAAAAGTTTCCAGTGAGACTTTGAATACATTTTGGATTAAGTTTTATGTGCTACAGTTTGCTTTTCTTGAACTCCATTCCTTTAAAAGACACAGCCCCTCACTGCATTTCTGTGACCATTAAATACAAATATTCTGTGCTCAGGGGGTGGATGGGGGTATGTGGCGTTGTTTGGAAGGTAAATTGTGAGGACTTTCAACTCCCTAGTTAAATTCTCATATTTCCTTTAGGCTGACTGAGTCCTTTTAATTTGAGTAGGGAATTCTATTCCTTTCGCTGCTTTGGGGACCATCGATGCTGGGCTCCTTCTCAGAGTGGTAGAATTACTTCAGACCCAGGGTGTGTAATTTCTTCTCTTCCCTCCCGGTGACCCAGACTTGATCACGGGAACAAAGCCTTCGGAGAAAAGGGCACGTGTGTTACAGGTGTCTTTGCTTTGGCAGCCATTTGTCAGGGACATTTCAAGCCATTTTAGTGCTGATGGAGATAGTTGAGTTACATTGTCACTGTTTCCTGTGCTCTCTGCCCAGTTGCCCACCATCATTTCCTCCCTCCACCAATTTAATCTAGTGTATTTTGAACAAAATGTAGCTATATTTAGAGCCTGGCCATATTAGGGAAATTGATTCCCACCTAGTGGGAACATTTTCAGGATACTGTTCTAACTTTCCGTTGGTGTCCTGTGAAGAACACAGAATTATGCCAAGGACTGTGTTTTTTTGTTTTTTTGTTTTTGTTTTTGTTTTGTCATTTATTTTTATTTTATTATTTTGTTTTGTTTATTTATTTATTTATTTATTTATTTATTTATTTATTTATTTATTTAATGGACCTGATTAGGATTTTATACAAGTTTCTGAAGTATATGTCTTTGGGAGAAATAGAGATCTCAGTCGAACATCTCACCTGAACCTCTCACTTTAACAGCACTGCTAGGGGTCTCCTGGAAAAATAAGTGAAGTAGCAGACCTCAGTAAAGCCCCAGGAAGATGGGGACAAATCAGCCAGTGCACATCAGATCAACCAAGAACAGCCGAGCAAGCCTTTCCTCCTGCTCTCTTCACCTGACTTAACTTTGAGATGCCGTGTAGCCTCCTGGGAAAATCCTCCTGGAAACTTTCTCGTTCTTGCCTTGCAAAATCTTATCCAGATTTAACCAAATAGGAGCTAGCATGAGCTTTTTGAAGAAGGGGGTGCCTCATATAAGTGATCCGCTGCCCTTGGGAGCCTACTTTGTGGTTGAGTAGATTTTGAGAAGTTAAGGTAAATCCTTAGGTTAAAAATCTAGTATTCATAATAGGAGTTTGAATTTGTATTCTTAAGTGCATTTAAATATAGTAAGTGACTTGTAGCTCTTGAGAATAAAAGGTTTCCTGAGGATTTGGGTAGACTGGCAGTTTCGTAGCATATATTGCCATGTATTTGGGGGAGGGGGTGGGGAATTAAGTAAAAATAAGATCCAACTTTTTATTTCTATTATCTGCATGTGTGTATGTGTGTGTGGGTACACACACATGTAGTTTTAGGGTTTGTGGGAGCCTTTTATACATTTTTCTTTCTGTGGTGAACTTGGACTAGTTATTTCACACTTTTCTACATGTCTCTGAAGTTTGAGTCTTCATCAGGGTTTGCCCTGGATATTACTCTGTTCATTCTCAGGCACTTTCTAGTCCCTTCCACCTGGATTTCTTACTATTCTCTTCTTCCTCCAGTTTTTACAGACTATAGTTGATTAGCAATGAAATTTGTTGTCCAATATAAGGAGCTTATATCATAGGTGGTGTTCAGATCTTCATGTTTTCTGGCTTGCATCTGAAAAGAATCATCACAGTTGGGATTCCTTCTCAAGTGTATTTCTTGTAGGATCTTGACAAAAGGTCTTTTTCATAACTTTCAGGAAAGACATTGTTAGGAAAACAGAAAAGGAATCAAAAGAGATTGAATTTACTTGTTTGGAAGAAATAATTAGGATCACTACATGATGATGGTATTTAAATTTGTAAGCTCCCTTTAAAGTTATAAAATTGCATTGCGGTTTTGAAATTCGAGAGAATTCTCTATTTGCTTGTCTTCAGAATGCTTTCACTTTTAATTAAGGGATACATGAATATATATTTGAAATAACCCTTTGTTCCAGAGGATAAGTTAGAACAAAAATAGATTATTTGTCTAGAGGCTCAAGTCAGAAGTAGAATTGGGTTCTTGGTTACCTTGGTGTAAGGTCAGCACGTTCATTTACAACCTTTTCAAAGCCAAGATTTGCTCAGTGACGTAAATGTCTCTGGTAAATTAGTGGGCTAGTTTCCACCTAAAATGTGAATGCAACAGGTAGGTCAAAAAGATCGTGGGTTATCAAATGTTTTATTGTGGACCAGTTAGATGGACTGAGTAAGCAGGTATATCACTTAAGATGTGAGGAGTACAGGAAAGCATTCTAGCTGCTCGGTGGCCAGCGGGAAGGGTAGGCTCACTCCTCCCCTCCAGGCCTGGATGGCCTAGTTAGTGCTAATCCACATTGTTCTGTTAGAACAACTTTAAGTAATCTGCTGCTGGGTTAGTATAAACATAATTTAATCCACTTATCATCATTATCAAACAGCATCTGAGGCCCATGTGCTGCTTGTGGCTTTGTGCTCCAGTTGGTACTGTTTAAGATGGGACACCCTCGGTCCCACCTCCGGGGGTTTGCAGTCCGAAGGACGGCAGGTTTTACAGCAGGAAGAATAAATAGCATATAACACATTGTAAACTATCACAAGAAGATCATTCAAACACCGATAAAGTAAATCTTTATCTTCAGTTCAGCATTCAGAACCCACAGTTCTCATCCTTGGTATGACTGAGGGTGGGATGGTCTTTTCCTTTCTGTCGATAGGAGACTTGAGATAGAACTGAAGTGACATGTTTTTCTTTACTTATTCTTTCACCTTGATGTTGTCCGTGATGACACAGTTTCCAGAAGAGTGTTAAAGGCACTTAGCAGGCTGTAACTCAGACCTGGTTGGAGGTGGCTGGGAGTTCAAAAAATATTCCTAGAAGTCTGGTGTGTTTGTATTCAGAATCATTTGTAAGGTTTTATTATCAAGAATTAAATCTCATTTAGCTGGAGGGTAAAATTCGTTAAAAATAATGATATTAAAAAAATGACATAGGTGCTTAATGGATGAGATTCCGCAACAGCCAACTCGTTATTTTATACATAACACATGTATACATACATACATATCACATACACACATGCACATGTACATAATGTGTTTTCAATAGAAAAAGTAAAAGCAAGATATAAAATGGTATGAAAAATATTTGAAAATAGGAGTATGTAATGGATTACACATATGTGGTAAAATAACTGTGAGTCCCTGTTATTAAAAGAAATAGACTGTGAATGTCAATGTACTTTAAACCTCAGTTCAGTATGAACTTCAGGAGGTCAGTTTAATTGGTGATGTTGAGAATGGTTGGCAATCTACATAATCGTTGGCAAAATTTTTACTTGTCAGGCGGGGTCAGCGCTTCTCCTGAGCTCAGAAGTCCAGTCTTCACCTACGCAGATCTCAACTTGTGATTGAGAAAGAGCTCATTAAGATTTATTTTTGAAATATGTTTAGGAAAAAAGGGACACAATCTTTTAGATGACTGGGAAAACTTGGGTAAATTAAGGGGATCGGATTAAATGCTTTTAAAGCTAAGACACGCATTATAATTTTAAGTTCTGAAATGTGCTTTGGTCACGTTACCCAGTGTCATTTGACTTAGTGAGTGGTCCTGGGGATGGGCTAGGCATGTGCTCTTTTAATGAGCATCGCTCTTCGCTTTTGTTGTGGCTTTTGGTTGTATTTCTCAAGGTTTGTGCTCATGAGGTCATTTTAAGGAAGCCACTTTGCCGTTGTGTTTCATTGGCCGAGGAAGTTGTAAAAGACTGTCCTTGCACGCATGAAGTGCTCCGGCTGCCAACGTGAACTCCCGGTGAGGGACTCTGATTTGCAAGCGGGTCCTCCAGCCACTGTTTTTCTTGGTGTGGGCGAAAAGGAACACATGTTTTACCCTGATTGTACACGTCCCTCGCCTGGTGTGAATTGTCAGGCCTGCACCGTGAGATCGTGTTCTTCTTGGCTGTCCAAGTCGGCCTCTCCCTTTGCGTGTAAGAGAGCTGAAATATCTGGGGAGCATTCTTTATCTCAGGTTTGTGAAAAATGATTATTCTGTCAAAGAGGAAAAACAGGATGGACTTTTCCAGCTAACTGGGCATGAAATCGTGATTTCCCTCCACTCCACCCCGTCTGTAAATGGAACATCCATGAGTCACTTCTCGGGGTCACACAGGCACTTTTGTAACCAGGGCTTGAATGGGAGGGCGGGATGGGGCTGGAAGGGGATGGGCTGGCATCCCACTTGTGTTCCGTCAGAGTCTGTCCAGCTGCCTTCATAATGGACTTCTGAAAAGGACAGTGTGTCTTCACACACATCAGGCTACATATTTTTTTTCCCTTATTGAACTTTCTGTTTGAGCCCAAATAATACAGTATATGAAGCACAATAAATGCAGCCATTAATGCATCATGCTGCAGATAAGTACTGTGTAGCAGAGTGCTCTTTCTGTTACATGAGATTTTATTTAACCTTAGTTTGAGTATGAAGCCCTGATGATCATACTTCTCTCTGTGTGCCTTTCATTCTTTCATATATTTTGAATTTTTTTTAGTTATTCATCCCTGGATTTTGCTTAATTTATAGATCGTACTCTAGAATAAATAATGCCCAGCAGAGCGTTATAAAGAGATATGTGTACCGCTTTAGAAAGATGATTTTTGTCGCCACACCTACAATGTTTTAATCATAAAGAACAACATTTCTGTATTTGGTATACCGCATCTTTCAATAAGCGATCACTGAGGTTCGATTAGCCACTGATGTCTAATTGAAAATGACCAGCAACTCATGCAGTGGTCCAAGTGAGAGTGGTCACTGGGGCTGTAGAAATTCATCCCCCAAAAGCCGATGGGGTGGACCAAGAACCTACATATCTGGTGAGTCCCTCAGTCTGGTTCCTGGTAAAGATAGTTGTGTGTTGGGAGGTAATTGCTGAATTATGCAGCATAGGTCAACAGCCTTCACTCTGTTTTTATGACAGAAATGTTTTTCTAGGAAAATTGAGGGTCTACTTATTTGAATGTGCACCAGGTTCCATTGTATATACAGATACCAGCAGATATTAAACATGTATAACATGACAATTTAACGCAATTCAAGAAATATACTAACTTTAGGAGTATCCGCTTTTCCCTGATTAAGGTATACTCAAGGCTCTGTAATACTCCATGCAGCATCACCAAGATTTAATGGTCAAACAGTTATTGTTTAATTTTGTGTATTTTGGCCTCCTCTGACCAAAAGGGGTGTGTGTTTGTTTAATATTTTATTCATGAAATATTTTCACAGAACACATTAACGTTTACTTTGACCGTTTTGCAAACAGAAACCTAGAATTTGCTTACAAGTCCATAGCTATCAGTTAAACGAGCGGCTTTTTGCATTTCTTCGGATAAAGTCTAACTAAACTGTCATTCAGTTGTCATGGCAACTCTGTTTCTTCACAAGTTGAGGACAAGTTAGATGTTAACCTGCACATTCCTCAAGAAATGAAACAGGTGTTGATTTAGGATGTGTTAGAAGCAACAAAATCAACAGTCTAATCAGTTCTGCCTTTAACACCTTATAAATACTCCACATCGCCAACTCTGTCTCTCTGGTGTACCCAGAAAAATTAGACGTTTTCCCTTTCCGCTCTCATAGTCGAAAACTTTGGGGGATGATGGAAAAAAAATGTTTGTTAGCATTTGGCTCTTTAATCATCTTCATTTACTCAAGTCAAGCTCTTTTATGAAATATGGTTAAGAAATAGTGACAGTGTTTTTTAAAATTCTCTAAAACATACAGTTGAAAGCAATGGAATGAAGCAAGAAAACATATAAGTTATGGTTAGAGCAGGGATATGGGATTCTTCTAAATCCTAGCCCTGCCTTTGAGGCTTAGTGTAGTACTTGGCAGGAAGTTGCATTTAATAAACACCTGTTGAACGAATGCCTGCAAGAGTCTATAACTGATCTGTTATAAACTGATGATCATTCAAGATTCTTGGTATTCTAGAATCTGATCTCTTGAAATACTAATGTTTTTTTAGTAGAAAAGTGCCTTTCTTCATGTGTCTGGCATGCATCGTGACATTTTTTAAAGGAATCTGTGATAGACAACTCAATTTCCTTCTTCCATTAATATTAACAAATTGGTATAAAATTCAGAAGCTACATACTCTAAAGAGACCTACTCCTTCCAAAAAAAAAAAAAAAAAAAGTAAAAAAGACACTTCAGTGATGACCTACCCTGCGTGAGGAAGTGAGCCGTGAGAAAACAGTTTCCCCAAGCCTGGCAGGCAATGACTGTTTGCTTTAGGATGGTACATTGGGCGAGTTAGTTGCTAGGGCAGAAGGAGACAGCAGGGACTCTGTGCCCACAGCGGGAAGGACAACCCTTTCCGAGTATGCGGGCCTCCGTGAAGACCCTATGAACACTGGTACCTGCGACTTGCTGTGGGATACTATACATTGCTCAGTGCCCTGTGTTTCTGAAAGATTGTTTACAAATTGTGATTTTATTTTCTTCAAAATTATGAATTTTAAATGCACCTCATTAAAGATCAAACAGAATAAAATGATATATATATCGAAATGCCATCCTTTTGCTTCATACCCCTAATCTTTCTACTATTATTATACCAGTCTCTTTTATATTCTTCCAGGAATATTTTATGCAAATACAAGGAAAAAAAGTATTTTCTTTCATCCACACAAAATGGTGGTTGCCGGGTATCCGCTTTTTGTTAATAGTTGCCTAGTAGTCCATTGAATAAATAAGTGCATGTATCATACTTTATTGAAACCAGTGGTTCTCAAGTCTGGCTGGACGTTTAGGTCACCTGGAGAGATTTAAATGCCCAGGCCACCCTCTCAGAGGGTGTGATTTAATTGGTCTGGCTTGGGGCCTACATGTCTGTCTTTATGAAACCCTCCGCAGATGAACCCATCCCCTCTTGATGGATATGTAGATTGTTTTCGGGATTTTTTGTTAGAGATGGTGAAGTTTCAGCTCCTTGGATCCTTATGTAGCAGCTCAAGTCTATTTCTAGGATAAGGACCCAGGTTGCGGTTTCTGCCAAATGGCTCCTTAGAGATGTGGCACCTGTTTAGACACCTGCCACCAGCACACGGCTGTTTAGTGGAGATGATGTAAAGTAGCATAAGGAAACGATGCTTGTGGGGTGGTGGTGAGACTCCGTCCCCGGCTCACTCTTGGTCGTCACTGATCCCTTGTCCAGTGTCTGGGCCGATTGTTTTCAGCTCGTTTGCAATTCAGCGTGGCAGTGCTGTCTAGACATACAAATGCCGGTGCTTTTTTTTGACCCCGATGATTGAAAAGGAAAAAGTTTTCTACATGAAGATGCTTAAAAGAAACTTGTGCGTGAAGATGTTCTTTAGACATTATCGTTACAATGATAAAAATCTAAAAAGAATCAAAATAGTTGTCTAACAACAGGAAAGTGGCTAAATTGGGATGTTAGCTTTCTGGGATATTATAGGATGGCTAAATGATTATGAGGATTGCATCAATGTAATCAAATTGTATACTTAATATAATATTAACATATTATATAATTTCATATAACAATATAATAATTATATATAATTATCAGAATATTGTAACTAACATTTCAGTATTACATAATGTTAATCTAATCAAATGTTTGCTATGTTCAATGAGAAAAACAAAACCAGTTGGTACATACGAGATGAATATATTAGCAAAATATGTAAATGTGTGACAAAGGAAAACAAAAATACAACAGATGATGTGATGCAGTAACTTACTTGGGGGTAAATATCCTTTTTAAAAAATTCCCGTATGATAAAATTGGGTGGGCAAAAAATAAAATTAGGAGAAAAATTGTTCTATAATGCAAATCGCCATTTATGGTTTGAAAGATGTATTTTCATATTGTACACCTTGTTAACTAGTAGACATATTACCGAATATACATGTAAACGGCTTCTCTGAAATCTTTTAAGATGCCCGTAAATACCTACTTGCCAAGAATGAGAAAGGCGACCCCTCTCACATCTGTAGAAAAGAAGACTATTTACCATGTGCTGGGCTCTGTGCCGAGCTGCTTTTACTTACTCATCTCCCACGTGCCTCACAGTGACCCTTTGAGGGTCGGTCTTATTAGCTAATTTATGGATTATGAGGTTATATTATTTTATAGATGAAACATCGAGGCTTGCTGGAGGTTACCGAGTGGTTAGCTAGTGATGCTGGGAATTCAAACTCAAGTCAGTGAGTTCTTTCCTGATGCACGATGGGTAGTCGTCTCTGCAGATGACTGTCTCAAGGACCTGAGAGTTTTAAAATTCTGTGGAGTTTATAAGGAAGTGTGAAGTCTAAATATTATTTTTAGGGAACTTCCCATTTAATCGTGCAAATAATAGATGTTAAGTTGAAAAAAGGAATTGATAATACAAAGCAGTGATTTCAGACCAAGTCTGTAAAGTCAGATTCAGGTGAAAGGAAGCCTGACCGAGGAGCTAGGATCTGATGGGTGGACTTCAAAGAGGTGAGGAGAGCAGGAGGACTTTTTCCCTTGGAGGGGTTCCTGGGTTCATGAATGCACCAGTGTTTCGAATACCAGTGCTCCCGAGAGGCGAGATCCGCTGGGACCAGATGGTGCAGGGCCTCGCGAGCATCATTCATTCTGAGTTTTAAACTTAGGTGACCGCAAAGCGTAGACAGGGTCTTCAATCTATTCTTTGAGGGTTAATAAAAAGGAATAGGGACTCTATTGTGGATTTGTATTCTTGAGTTCAAACCTGGCTCCCATCAGTGATGTGGAGGACACATCATTCTCTCTCATTTTTCTTGCCTGTAAAAGGGGTGAAAAATCATTCTTGCAAGGTCGTTTTGAAGACTGAAGACTATATGTGGCCGTCATGCCTGTTGCACAGTGCTGGGCACCTCTTATGCCTTCGATAAATGGTTCCCCTTACAACTCTAAGAGTTATATAACTCTATGCCTCCCCCTCCAGCTCTTCCAGGTTCTTCCCTGCATTAATCCCATCTCAAGATCACAGGGATGAAGCAAGGAGCTTATCGTTATCAAAAGGTGGTTTTTCCTCCCTGAAGGCCACTGCCCTTTTGAGTAGTGGATTGGTTGAAGCATCTTGCTCAGCACAGGTACCTTTCCTTATATTTCGGTGCTGGGATCCAGCTTAGTGCAGTTTTACACAAAATACGGAGAGGAAGGTACAGAGATTTCCCATACATGCCCCCTGCCACCCCACACATGCATAATCTCCCCCATTCATTATCAATGTCACTCACCAGAATGGGATATATATATTTTTTTTACGAAGGACAGACCTGGACTGACACATCATCATCACCCAAAGACCATAGTTTACCTTGGGATTCACTGTATATTCTATGAGTTTGGACAAATGTGTAATGAATTAGATTCATCATTATGATACCCTACAGAGTGTTGTCACTGTCCTAAAATTCCTGTGTGTTCGGCCTGCTCACCTCTCCTCCACTCCACCCCTAGAATCTCTGTGTCTATCTCGGGAGCTCCTCTTTTTCTAAGTCGTGTCCCACCATTTCTGCTTCTTATATTGATTCACTTTGCAAACATTTGTGAAGAGCTGGTGGTGGCTGTCTCCTAAAATTTCATCCTTCAGCCAAGGAGAGGAGTCTGTGTTTGGAGACTCTGACTAATTCAGTTCCTCGCAATCGCTAGAGTTTGTGCAAACAGAAAAAGGAGGGAGGGGAAAGGAGAGGAAGCTGTTTATCTCAGATGCTAGAAAAAGGGAAAAGTTCCACTTGTCTCGTCACCTTATCCTGCTCAAGGGCTAAGTACTGCCCCGCATTGCAGGGGGTGCTGGCCTCGATACTGGGCCTCGAGCACGTGATCTAAATGTTTGCTTCAAAGCAAACTGTTGAAAAGCAGCCTCGTTCCAGCAGGTGCTGACCCACTCGTAATTCGTTCATCGTTGTGTCTTCCCTCTGGCAGTCAGTCATCTCCCCTTCAGACCCAGGTCGTGTGGGACTTTGCTCGGACAGCTGATGGCTGAGCCGGCTGCGTTTTTAGATTTGCTCCAGCGCTTTGGGGGTAAAGTCAATCTCGTGGAAGTACTGTGAGTTGCTTTGAGAGTGCCCTCGCCCAGTAGCATGTTCAGTCGCTGTTTCCGAGGAAGGTTCTTTCCAGAATTATGTCAAAATTCGCACTCGATTGTCGGAATAGTTGAGGGTCCATCAGCAGACCACAGGAAGTCCCTTCCCTGGGGGGTTAAAGTGGTGTCCCGATGTGTTAGACCTGCCACTGTCCCTTTGTTAGGAACCTTTATGTGCAGGGTGCTGGGCCTTTAGTGCCCCAGAGGGATTTGTGCCAGGGCGAGGGGCACAGTTGTCCTCAAGAGTGGAATAACAGGGCCTCACCTCTCCTTCAAAACAAATCCCAAAGGCTCATTACCTCCTCTCTGTTTAGAAGACTTCCCTTCTCTTCCCATCCTAGAAATATTTGGGATATGGGACCTTGACCAGCTCTGCCCTAAGCATTGGGGCAAACAGGCTTCCTTCATTCTCTCCGTCTCTCTTTCATTTTGCCACTGGCATTCTCAGTGAAAGTCCATGAGATGAGTTCCTGTGTGGCCTGCTGGGGGCAGAGGAAGAGGCCATTTGACCAAATTGGTTTAGGCTCTGGGTGGCCTGAAATTCTCACCGCTGGAATTCTCCATCTGGCCCCATCCCGTCCAGAGACTGGCCCAGTCTCGTTTACCAGGATTTGAGGCTGAGATTCGGCATCGAAACTTAGCAAGTCATTAAGGGGTTACATCTCTTCCATTGCTTTCCCCGAATGCCGTTTCCTTGGGGACGTAGCTGGCATGCGTGGAGGGATGTCCCCGAGGCATATTTCAGAGGAAAAAGCAGACTGGATGTAAGAGCGAGGGAGAGGGAATTGTTAACCAAAATGAACGATTTTGAAAACGTAGCGATGTATGAAATAACTTCAAGATTTGGAGCCGGAGCGACCTGGGAGAATTACATCTTAATGAATGGGAATAACACAGCTCTGAGGAGAAGTGACTTTTCAACAGGGACTCTGTCTGTCTGCTCTTGCACGTCCTGAGTCTGAGCTGCAACCGAGTGTCCCCCATCGTGATGTCGAAGAGGCAGCGGGTGTCAGGGGGGATATTTAGCCAGAATTTGCCCATGGGCCCAGAAAGGCCATCCTTTGCTTTTAAGACTTTCCTTTTTCTGTTCCCTTCCTCAGCATTCACTTCTGTCAAAATTCCCTTCGTTGGAATTTCCCTTCAGTTCAGAGGCCATCTAGGACCGTCTTTGCCGATTGCCCCGCAATGGGCAAACCTCCCGGGCCCCTGAACTTGGTGCTCTGTTTTGATGCCATGGGGTTCTGCCGGCTGTCATCTAATCATCCAGACACCAGACTGTACCTGGAGCTCAACAAACACTCTCTGTATGTCCCCGTAATGCGTAGTAGAGCACTGAATGCCTTACGAGATCAAAAATGTTTAAACAGACCTATTTGAACCTGTTTGATTTTCAGCTAGTGTCACTAAGAAAAATTTGAATTTATTAGCCGTCATGTAAAGTGCCTTTGGAATCTTTGCACCAAGTTGCCTCTTTGTCCCTTTTAAGAACATCTCCCGGTGCTTGTGTTTCCGAATCGAAACACATATTCAGTGTTTTTCTTTTGTTCCTGCCTCTTTGGATATTTACCCCCTTTTTAGTTTTTTTCTCTTTTAGTGACAAGGTTATTTATTTATTTATTTATTTTTTAACCTCAGAGATTCTTCTCTTTAGATCATTTTATTTTTCTCTGTTCCAGTTCCAATCTAGATTTCTGAGGCTCACTGCTAAGAAATGTGTGACTTACTGCCTTAAGAACATACTTTTTTTTTTAGAGCTTTGGTCAGCCATAAGACTAGGCCTTGGCCTAAACTGAAACTCATTTGCCACTTACTTATCTGTTCCAAAAACCCTGAAAGATCGTACTGTGCGTGCCCTCTCCTTGATATTTTCCTGGTAAGAATGTCTAGTTTATAAATGTGGCCCTGTCTCTGGCCAGTCTGTTAACTCAGATCAGTTATGAAAATGTTCAGTTCAGTCTTCACACCCATCGCTGAAAGACCGTTCTGTTTATGCTTCTCCTTCAAGAGAATTGGTTGTTTATTCCTACTTTTGTTTTCTGGTCCTAATCCAGGTCTCGGTCCAAGATAAATATTCTGCTGGCTTCGCTCTGTTTTAGCCTCTTAAAAAGGAGGGACCAGGTACCTGTGTACCAAAGCAGTTCGTGTAGGAAAAAACATTTGGAAGATGAGATTCAGATGAATAAAGGAATGCTTGTTTGGGTTTCTCATGGCCATATTTAAAAAAAAAATAAACAAAAAAGCAGAGTCTAAGTTTACTACTAAAGAAATTACATTCTATTACAGCTTCTAGGGACTGTCCGAAAGTTTCGTTCCTCCCATTTAAATTTTGTCAGATATCAGCTTTGAACTGAGTGGACCAACGAGGTCCTGGAAATGTTTATTTTCCCCATAAATTGTGGCCGCCCTCACACAGTAATGAGGATTGACGGCGGTTTTTATTTTCCAAAGAACACAGCTTCGTTTGGGAAGAAGCCCCGATAGTCACTCTCCGCAGCCTTTATCCTGTGAGATGCTTGCCCCCTGTTTCCTGAGAAAGTGGTGACACATTTTAACCAGACGCGAAGGAATTACGATGTTGATCTCCTGGGGTTTCCTTCTCCTGGGACTCTGTGATTCCCTCTTCAGGATGCTCTCCCTACTTTTCGTCGGCCACTTTAATGGACTTAAAGGAGGTCATTTCTTAATAGGGTGAAGATAAGAAATGCGAGGCGGAGAGATTGCTTTCTGGGCCTTGCTTTTCAAGGCCCGAAGGTTTCTTTTAGTCCCCAAATGTGTGATTTGAATTTTACTTCTGAGATAGAAGCAGTCCCAGGGCTCCTATCATCTCCCAGTATCTAGGGAGGGGGACCATCAGGGATGGAGGGTCTTGTCCTTAGATGCTGTTGAGAAAGTTAGGAATATTCTCTACCCTCCGCGAGTGCCATGAGCCAAAGGCCCTCTTAATCACATCATTTCTTTTCCTTGGCAAAGACAAAGAAGGATTTGTTCGGCCTATGAAATGTAGGAGGGATGGCTGCAAAGCAGAAACAAGCCATGGTGGAGGTTTAGGCTGCTGAAATTAGGAGTTGCATGTCAGGCAAACCGATTTTTCCCCCCCAGTTTCCTATACATTGTGGCGAAAGAGGTACATATTAGTTAAATATGCTGTTGTCTCTTACAGGCCAGTATTTCGGAGAAAGTGTAACTGATAAAATGGACTGAGCTGTAATAACTCACACTGACACAGGCTTTATTTCCCAAAGCCGTTTAATTTATTTTACAGAAGAGGAAACAGGTTCACGGGCCAAGGTCACGGGCAGGGCCAGACCTAGAACCCGGAGCCCTTGATTCCTGCGTCGGCCTTAGCTGGGTTCCAGTCCTGTCAGTGTGGCACGTCGTCTCGTTTTGCCCTTGTTAAGAGCTATGATGACTTTGTGGCTAAAAATTATTTTTTTCCGGTTTCCGATGATCCCAAATCTGCATTCATGTGTGTGTGGTTGAATTCTGCGTCGTGGTCACCAGACAGGTGCCCCTTCTGATATTGCAGTGCTCGGGGCTGGACACGTCAAGTCTAAAAAGTCAGCTCCACACTCCTTCACGTGGCTGGCCCCGTCTGCTTTCTCTTTGCTCTCCCCCTCACACGCATCGCACCAGTCGGAGTGCACTTTTCTCAGTTCCTCCAACAGTTTCGCGTGTCCTCTTTATAAAGCTTTCTCGGCTTGGAACTCGCCTTCTCCCTTCCGCCTTCAACCTGCTGACTCCTACCTCGTTTGGTGGTCAGGAGGGGGGTGGGCTCTGCCACCAGAATTCGGCTTTCCAATCCCGACACCGTCGCTTCAGAGCTGGTATGATCTGTGTGATCTACTGAAGGGGCCACTGTCTTCTGGCTGGTACCTGGGGAAGGATAGGAGCCACCTCCAGGGGTGGTTGTGAGATTTCAGTGGGTTCGTTCTTGCAAAGTTAGAACAGTGCCTGGTGGCTGGAAGCCTTTGCTGACGGCGTCCCCACACCCTGGTGGGCCAGGTGGCCCTGCTCTTTCTGATGCTCATCATTGCACCTGGCACCCTGTCCTGCTGGATTGTAATCGCCTCTGCATGCGTCTACCATTCCTCTGTGAGGATAGGGGTGACCGTGCCGTGTCTGGGTTGTTCGCTTTGGGATACAGCACGTGGCACATTGAATAGATCCTAGGGAAATGTCTGAATCAACGGAAAAGCAAAGGACCCGTTCGCTCACCTGGTGAGCTTAATAACATCTTTGACCTCAGCTTTCCCTTCCTTCAGGGAAGATCCTCTTAACTTTCATTCAGGGCTTTTGATGGAAATCATTTTAAGAAGAGGGAGATAGACAAGATCTTCTAGTTCCACCCAGGTCTCTTCATAGAAGCTTTAGGGGTTGCAACACATTAGGGCTTAGTGTCAGATGCTGTACTGATGGACAGGCCTCTTGAGAAGTCGCCGTGTTCTTTAAGGAAAGGTTAAAGTGGCTTCCACAGAAACATAGGGTAGAGTCCCAGGGAACACCCGGTCGGTGTGGACCACAGCCTGGATTTAACCGAATGACTGTCCCAGCCGCCCTACCCCTGCTCTGCAAACACACGCTCACAGGACTTCCCGGCATTCAGCTTTTGCTGGCGAGCAAGCATGCCCCTGGCCGGGACACAGCCATAGGAGTCGTTGCCTTTTTCCCCTTCCATGCCCCATCCTTAGTCAAGAATAAAAAACAATGTAAGAGGAAAAGCTTATGCAAGAGTAGGATAGCTTCTGCTTGAAAGTTCGGAGGAATTTCGTTCTGCCCAAGGAGTGGTGGTGATCGTCCGGCGGAGTCCCGGCAGCTCCTCGGGTGGTGGGGATGTTCTAGGTGAAAAAAATGCCTTTATGTAAGGGAAGCGGGGAAGAAGGGAGGAGGACGGGGTCTGCTGTGCGGCTGCGATTCCTTTGTTTAAAGCCATGAAAGGTTTTGAGGACTAGGAGAGAGTGAGACTGTCAATGAGTTCCTGTAGAATCTACTGGATTTTTGAAAAGCAAACTGGAGTTTTACAGCACTATAACTGGAAAAACAAGTTCCATTTTTTGAGCGTGATCCCACCTCCCTGCATCTAGTCTGCCCCAACGGGATGATAATAATAATAATAAATAATAATAATAATAATAATAAATAATATTTAGGGAGCAATGACTGTGTATAGGCACCGTTCTAAGTACTTTCCATAGAGAGCCAACGTATATATAATGTTCCATATTCAGTTTCTTTATATAGCATTTTTTTTTCTTTTCAAAGCAAGTATTTTCAAAGGCAGGCTGCATGGCAGTTAAAGAGCGTGTGTGTCGGATTCGCAGGCCTCCTCTTCTTCCTCGCTGTGTAATCTTGGATGAATTTCTGTCTCATACTTCACAGCTGTACGTTGACATAGATTTCCTCTTCGATGGAGTAGTGCACGACCAGGCACTATGCTCAGCTTGTAGTCAGTGGCTCCGTTGGTTGAGCTCAATAAGCGACTGGCCATTCGTTACGTGGTCTCCTCCCGGGTGTGGGCTTAGAGCACGATGGGTATCCAGAGAAACTGGTGAACAATTTCAACTATGGCCCTGACTGGGAAGTTTATTTGGTGCATGGATCAGTGTCACCGTCCTCTGCCGATACAGGGTGAGAACATTGATTGTCGCCTCTATCCTGGCTTACCCGACCTTTCCCGATCTCCAGTCATCCCTTGTCGCTGGTCCTTTATTTCTTGGCAAAGTCCGATGAAATCAGAGCAGTGTTTCTCCAGGCATTTTCTCACAGTTCAGATGTTAAAGATACTCTCATGCCATGAAGAACACTTAGTCCGTGTATTCATTAGAACGATGGCCATATTATAGGTCAACCCGGTGTCTGTAGGATAGCCGGGTACTCTGACCACCCGCTCTAATGTTTCACACGGATGTTCTGAACTTGAAAAAAGTGGACTTCTGCATGAACTGAAAAGACTCCGTACAATCAATCTTCATGCAAAAGCATCCGTTGAACATCCTCCGTTTTCCAGTTACAGGGAATTGATAAAATACAAGAATTCATGAGATGCATCCCTGGCCTCAAGCATTTTGGTGCAGGAAGGCTTGCTCCATGCTGTTCTGTCGTGACAGGGGTGATGGGAGCTCACGGCATACCGAAAGGCAGAGCTAAGAACTTGCTCAGAAATGTACTCAGAAATGTCTGTTAAGTGACTGAGGTCTCCAAGCTGTCACTTAGGTTTTTATCTTTGAGTTGGAGGGTTAGATACTAGGGATCTATATTTAAGTCATCTTCGTATTTGAGCCCGTAATTTTTTAAATTCTTGTTGTCTTTCCATTTCATCGACAAAGGATTTTCTAAAAACAAAGACCGGGTTATCACGATTAAAGTTTGTTTTCTAGTTTTCCGAAAACCTAACCCAATGGAATGAACAGGGCTGATGGTGAGCGGGAGATGAAAGGGGGGAGTTTTCTGATAGGAATTTATGGTTTCTCCCTAAACGCTCCCAGGCAGAATTGCTTTCGGTCCCTTCTGTAGCATCGTTTTTATTTTTAGCGTCCACACATACTCTAGGCTTCAGACGTTTCTTCTGCATTGAGAACCCTTAGGACGTTTCACGTCGGTATGTGTGTTATACCAGGAATGCTACCAGTTACGACCTGCCACTGCGAACATGCAGGAAATTCTTTTTCGGAATGTCACCATTTTCCATGCGCTGACAGGGCGATGCCTCCCCACCCCAGCTGTCGATTTGGACCATCTGTAATGACCCCGTGTGTTTTATTTGCCCCACATTCTCTTCCTTGTGTCGAATTTTTAAAAGGGCTATATAAAATCAGTAATCTGGAGTGCCTCACGTGCCACTGACAGAAGGGTCAAAGTGCGTAAAAGGTGGGGGCGGAGGAGCAGCCGATGGGGCAGTGTCCCTGGGCAGATGGGGAAACGACAGCCAGAGATCGGGGTCTGTCTCGTCTTTTTCTTAGTGTGGAAGAAGCAGAAACATTTTTCCATAGAAGGAGGCCCAGGTAGATGCGGGGAAAGTTCTGATTCATGAACATCGATTGAGGGTCTTCCAAGTGCCAAGCACTGAGCTAGTCTCTGGGGACAAGTGGAGGACGAAGACGTGATCTGCTTGCAGGGAGCTTAGAGTCGAGTAGAGGGGATGGTCACCCTGTCAGGTCCCGAGTACAGTCGACCTTCATAATGCGTGGATTACAGGTTTGCGGATTTGCCTGCCCACTAAAACTGGTTTATAACCCCGCAGTCAATGTGTGTGGTGCTTTTAAGGCCATTAAGGGACATGGCAGATGCGTAACATATTGACGTTACCGGATGTGCCCATGGCCTGCTGAGGTCACTCTCTGCCTCTCATACTGTGAACAGTGTCCTTGTCACAGTCTATTTAGCATTGAGGTGTTTTTTTCTTTTTGTTGTTGTTGTTGTTGTTGTTGTTTTTTGGTGGTTTTTTTTTTTTTTTGCATTTTTTGTGCTTTTTGTTGGTGATTTTGCTGTTTAAAATGGCCCCAACTCATAGTCCTGAAATGCTGTCTCATGTTCTTCAGGCAAGAAGGCCGTGATGTGCCTTCCAAAGGAATTATGTGTGCGATGAGCTTCGTTCAGGCACGAGTTACAGGGCTGTTGGCCGTGGTTTCAATGTGTGGAAGCAACAATCAATATGTATTAAATAAAGCATCTTTAAACAGAAACACGCATAAAACACGGTTAAGTATTAATCTTTTGATGAGGCTTGCAGGAACCTAACCCTGTATTTCCCCTAAAAGCGATGGTTCACTATTTACTAATTTTGTTTTCCCAGAGACTTTATATTTATAGAACATAAATAAATACTGTGAATAACAAGAATCAATTGTACGATGGAAGTTCTGTGCAGCCTTAGAGCGGAGAAGGCAAATGGCCAACGGGTCCTAGAATGAGTTTTGAGGGCTGCTCCAGCCGCAGGACAGATGTGGTGGGGAATCAAAGCGATGACTTGGTCGGGCTTGAAGGATAAAAAGCAGTAAAGCCAGAACGGGACCCTAGAAGATGATGTAAAGTCAGAGGGCAGGCCTGGAGGGGATGAGGTGGCTGTCGGGGTGGGAGGTCATCATCAGAGTCATACTGGAAAGTGGGTGGGGGTAGAAACGAAGGCTGCGGAAGAGGACAGAATAGCACGTGCCCAGAACGCTGGGCTCCGAGGGACAGGGTCGTGACAGATCAGAGGGCCGAGAGCTCATGAAACCATTTTGGTGCCCACCGAGTGCGGCTACGTGCATGTTTCCAGGGACTTGATCCAGGCATGTTAGAAGTCCAGGGATAAAGGCGGGTGAAAAGAGGCCTAGCGAAGCGTCAGATGAGCGACAGGGTTCGTCACTGCACAGAATACAGTGTATTTTTCGGTGTGCGTGCAAGCCCACCCCCTTTGTACCACAGGAAAGACCTGGAAGAAGAATCAACCAGATTGTTGATTGATTAGATGTAGGGAGAGGTGGGGCTGAGAAGAGAGAATGGTCAAGAGTTGGTCCAGAGGTTGACTGGTTGTCACGAGATGCTTGTGCTCCTACAGAGGCCTAGACTAGACCGATGTTGTTGCACTTTCAGCATTTTCATCGTTACCTTTGGGTGCCGGTAACGCTTCCATTTTCAGTTCTCTTGTCATGTGATTTTCACTATGATGGCATTGGAGAGACCGGTGAGTGTCTGTACCCATGGTTTGGTAAATAGAGGTAGTGATTCCTCTCGGTTCTGTTTGCGTGAGCGCTGGGGAGATGGCCGGCTTCCTCTGCGCTCTCTGGAAGCTTTCGCTCACCCCGGTGGACACGGTTTCTGGCCTTCTAAACCTTCCCGGGGGTAGGTTTTGTGTCTTTTCTCATTGGCCTTTATGATGGGGCTTGGAAATGGAAGGGAGCCCAATCATACCCATGCAGCGCCACTGTCACTCCAGCCACTGGCCACGTGTGGCTTGTGGGTCCTTGACTTGTGTCTGGTCCGAATCGAGGTGTTCTGTACGTGTCACACTCACGCTGGATTTTAAAGATGGTGTGAAAAAAAAAAGAAACCACAAAGTAGTTCCCTCATCATTTTTTACATGTTGGATGAATCAAAATAAATGATTAAAATTAATTTCACCTGTCCCTTTTTGCTTTTTTTAAAGAGAGTACTAGAACATTTTAAGTTATATACGTAGCTCACAATGTATTTATTTCTGTCCACGTTTTATTGCTCCCTTCGAATGACTCTGAAATGGCATCACTTCTAAGGACCAAGTCGCTGGGTACACTCGTGTTTGTAGTGCCATCGAAGTTGCCAGTGTCCCCGAATACAGCTCTCGTAAAATAAATAAATAAATAAAAAGGAGTGCCATTGTGAATACTGAAAATTCCCTCTCCTGAGAAAACTCCTTCCTAAGAAGTTCATTCTTTGTCTTCGGAATTCCTTCGGTCATCAATAAAGTCAACCTCCACAACAGTTCTCCAGGATGAAGCATAATTGAATCCCTTCCAGAATGAATATCATCAAGGTTGGCCTGAGCTTGTGTTCTTGATTCATCAGACACGGTCAGAGTTTTAAATGTGGGACTATTTTTCAAAGGAGCATTCGAATCCCTGTCACCTCGAGCCGAGGCATAATGAGGTTTCGCTGTCCCTGCGAGGGACTGTTTCCAGAACGTAGGGGCACAGCTGTTTGTGAGACGACAGCCTTAGCAGCGATGGGAGAAACGAGGTTAATGCTGACATCGGGACCGTAGACGAAGCGCCTTCTCTCTGTTCAGGGTTAGCCTGGTTACCTGCATAAGCAAAACACTGAAGACCTTGAAGAGGTGGCATCCACGTCCTCATCGTCTGCTTTAGACGTTCCTCAGGGACATGCTGACATTCCCATGTGTGTGAATGAGGTGTGAGGCGAGAGTAACACCTTACAGGAGTAGCTAGAGCATTAAAATCTGCAAATTATTACAAATATGCAGGCTCAGGTTTACTGTGAATCAACACCACCTCCACGTGTGTGCTTTCACGGCAATCGTGCGTGGCCTACGGCCTTGCTTCCCTGTCCTGTCACTGTCGCCGCGTGTGAGACACAGGGCCCGTCGTTCTAGGGTGTAGCCAGGGGAGGTTCTGCGTCATAAGAAGCAGACAGAACCCTTCAGAGGCGTTGGACCCGGAGAGGCCATTCTGTCTTCCCATTAGAGATGCTGAAATAGCTTCAGAAAAGGGTCCCTGTGGGGAGTCTTCACAGGTTAGGTGGCCCTTGGTTTGTGTGGATCCCGAAAGAACTTAAGAGGGTTCGACTTGGAGGGTTAGATAGAGAGCATCTGAGGAAGGTAAGTGCGCCTTGAGGAGGTGGTAAAGGAATTTATCAGCGGGAGAAAGAATGCCTTACGTTAATCCGAGAGCTGGTTACTCCGTAGATATAATTCTCTCGCTGTTGCGCTCGCCTGTTCTAGAATTTATTGTCCGCAGGGGACTTGGCAGTGCGTTTCTTTCACAGGGCTTAATTGCCCAGAGCTTCCAGAGAATTTGCCTTGTTTTGGGGGTGGGAGGTGACAGACTTTTTTTTTTGGATAAAATTATTATTTGCCAGATGTCCTCGTGGCCAAATTTATTGATCTTGGCTTCATGTTGTGTAAATACAGCGCAGTCAGATATGAACTTAGCAACTCAGGGCAGTGGGTACTTGTGGATGCATGGCGATATCTATCATCTCTCTCTCTATCATCTATCTATCATCTATCTATCATCATCTTCTAAGATCGGTGGAATAAGTGTCGTCATCACCCATGAATCGGTGAGGTTAAGAGAGGCCGAGAGCCTTTCCCCAGAGGCGTGTGGCCTGTGAGAGGCTGAACCAGACAGGGCGCTTGTCTTCCAGCCCAGGGTCCTTTTCCCTGGTGTGACACCCTCTGTCAGCAGGGACCCTGCTGACTGACTGCGGGTTGCTCTCGTCTCCCGAGTTCCTAGTACTCAGCCTTGTCATGAGGAACTGACTCAGAGAAACGAGAGTCTGCTGAGTCAGAACTGAATCTCCTCTCTCCAGCCTCTCACTTCCCGGCTTGCTCTTCTTATAAATTGATTTCTATCTGCTACAGAGCAGCTTCCTTAGTCAGTCTTCGTAGCTCTTAAACCTCTCAAAGCACTCGCAGAGCCTTTTTCTCTTAATTTTCCAGTGATAAGCTTATGATATGAGCAGCTTTTCACTTTAGCTAGTTGCAGTGGTATCTCTACTATGACCTGTCAAACCGAATCTGACAGAGAACAAGAGAGAAGCATCTTCTGTCGTCACCGACTTAACCTCTGAACCTCTGCACAGATTCTCCTGAATAACTCATCACTTCATTCTTCTGTGTCTCTTGACTGTCCAGGGATTGGGTTTGCAACAGGCTAAAGATGAGTGGGATACTAGGGAGAAGGCTGCTGTGAGAATCCTGACAAAACATGGTGTTCGGGCTAGGGTGGGAGCAGTGGGGGTTGTGATGTAGGCCGCCCTGGCTCCACAGGCAGGGGTCAAGGGGGGGCCACATGCTCCACGTAACACTTCCCCCCTTCTCCTATCGCCGGTGGTGCGAGAAGAGAGGGTCCTCGTGCTTTGGGTGCTTCTGGTAAGAGACTCTCCCATCCGTCCGACCCCCACAACACCGACGGCCCCGTCGCCCTGTCACCACATCCGCCTTGGGACAGTGAGTGCGCTCACTCCTCTGTTCTCTGCATCATTGACATCCTGAACAGGGCCTGGCCCATGAGATCTTTGAAAGGATGAATGAACAGAGTCCCGAGGCCTTAGGTAGTACGTTTTTAAAGGCAGGTTTCTGAATCGTTCTACAAAACCAGTGAAATCCCTTTATAAATGGTGGAAGAATGTCAGATGCCTTTTATCTTGTTTAATCCCCTTTGGTGGCTTATTTAATTATAGCACCAATTCATAAGTAAGTCCCAGGGGTTCCGAAGTGATCCCGAAGGCTATAATAGTTACGATAATAATATTATTTATATAATGCCACTAATAGTAATTCAATTGAATTATTCCTCACGTAATATATATATTAATTATATATTAATTATATATTATATATTACATATTACATATTATATATTATATATTATATACATAATGCAATTATATATAATATATATAAATATAAATATATATATATATAATGTGTTGTATCCCCACATTATAAATGTTCAAACAAAATGATTAATGCTTAAAAATATTATTTTTTTAACTGTTATACGTATAAGAGAGAAAGGGAGAGAAAGGCATTATGACAACAAAGCTCTTCTCCGGGAAGACTCAGGGCCCAGTCTAGGTGGGACATTGGCGTGTAGCTTACCTGACTGGAGCCAGGTGTGTGAGAAGATGCACAACAACGAGAAGGCTCGTTGCAGAGGGTCTCGGTGCTCGGCCGAGGGAGCTGATGCCTCAGGCTTGGGCATGTGAGCTGCCTTCTCTGCATCCTGACAGTACTTTAGGATGTGATTGTGCTGGGTAGCTCTGCATTGCCCTGAGAAATCCGGGCGGCGTCTGTTCCAGAGCATCAACTGACAATTTTCATTATGTTATAGCTGCACACCCGAATGGAAGGAAGGTGGAGATAGCGGAGGGTTTTTTACTCGTTTTTTTTTTTTTTTTTGAAACATGCTTCTCATGAATTATATAATTTTGATAGGAATTACGACAGTTTTGAGGAGGACGGGGAAGGGGGGGAGCACCAGAAACCGGCACTGCTGCAGAGGCCGTCTTTGTTCAAATAGGTGGAGCGAGCAGGTGTGTCAAACAGGAATTTCTGCAAAGTTCAGGACAACTGCCACTTTCTTTGGTAAGTGTATGTCCCGATCACATGCTCTGTAGAGAACAAGACACCTGCGAGTGGCTCCAGAGATGATGGCCCCGACCCAGGAGCTCAGCTTCCAACGTGTCCAGCATATCCGGCCTGCTGGTGCTTGCACTGAGGTCCAAGTGCTGGTGACAGCCTGGCTTGACATCAGTGTTACCCTTAAAATGTCTTGTAATATCTCGTCGCTAACGTGTTTCTACCTTCTGGAAGTCTTGGAAATCATGGTACGGTTGTTATCCATCTCAGTGGAACATGGGCAGGGGTTGTAAAAATCCTACGTGGGGAAAATGGATTATAGACTGAGAATGGACTTTTAAAAAGTGAAGGAAGTTTTTATCTAAATTGCCGGGCATCTAGCTGATTCCATAAAAGGGGATCATTTTCCTGAGTCAAAAAAAGATAAGCAGCGCCCCTTGTTGTGTGTAGGTGGAGAGTGACACTGTAGGGCCCTGGACCCTTGGCTTAGCCGGCCTGGCCTGGCCTCCCTTTTTTTTTTCTTGCTAAAGGTTAGATTTCAAAGAGTTACAGCCCCATTTTTGTTGTGACTGTCCTCAGGGCCACGGTTGGTTTCATTTATCGGGGTGGGAATCTACGGCATCTCGTCGTTCTTTTTCTTATCTCTGTGGTGAGCATGCTGGTTAGAGGCCTCTGAATCACACTTTTTCAATAAAAAGTGTCCTGTGTGTAGCTTAAAAGTCCTCTCATTCGCTTGTCAGGTGGCTAGGTACTACACTGAGTCTCCAGATAAAGGGGAAATTGGGGAGTTTTGGTTTTGGTTAGGGATTTTTAAAAGGGTGCATGGCTGCAGCTAGATACTTTCATCGGCCTGCATAAATATTAATGATCGCAATTATGTCGAAGAAAAACAGGGTGAGAAGAATGGCGCTCTCACGGGGTGAGTGCTTTGCTTTTCCTTTCAGCCGTCTGAAATTGTTTTGACACCGATAATCCCCTTACAATAAAGCCTGCAGCATTGGTATAAAGGAATCGAGTGATCGTTATCAGTCAGGCTGCAAGAATTTTAAAAAACGGAGTCATTTCAGGCATTGTGTGTACGCAACACACACCCAGTGTTGAAAAATGGAAAGTGGAGAAGACTGAAAAGCATCCTTCGTCTCTTTACTCAGACGCTCTGATATTTCTTTTCAGTTCTCTTCCCTGCGTTGGGGTTTTAAAAAGCATATACAATTTTGTATCCTGGCATTTGTGTTTAACTGTATAACATGAGAATTTTTCATAATGACATGCCCCTCGTTCATTCACTCATTCATTCATTCATTCGTTCTTTCAGTCGTCAAGTGCCCTTTCTGTGCTGGTTGCCAAATGCTGGGCCTATGACAGTAGACAGCCATCTGTATCAGAATTAGGAACTAGGCCTTTTTCTGAATTTTCCTGTCACTTTTATCTGAATCTAAAAGCTAAATGATCTCTCAGGTAGTTAGTTCCCTCATGTGAAGTCAGAGCAGTCGTTCTGGTTGATTAGATTGTGCATTTGAGCTAGCTCTGGATGGATCAGCAAAGCCAGTCTGCGTCAGAGTCTGTCCCTCCGCTGTGGCGCTGGACTGGCCAGGGTCGTGAGAGGAGAGTGGAGCAGGCACTCTGTGGGGCGGGCACTGTATTTGGCTCCTGCACTGGGATCGTTTGCCAGGCCGCAGGACAGGGGTCATGGCAAGGGGTCTTAGTCTCCCACGGTCCACGTGACTGGGGCCTTGTCCTCAACAGAATCTAAACAGAGTTAGCAGTCTGGGGTTCAAGGCATAAAAGAAAGGATTGGACTTAGCACTCGGTGATGTCCATCTGCCTCTTCCTGAGGCACCTCTTCCCACATGGGTCGTCGATGGGAAGTGCAGAAGTGCAGCAGAGAGCGAGGGCGGGTGGTGTGGCTCCCTGGAGAGTGAGGAGGCCTGAGTGCAAATCCTGCCTCTGCCACTAATAGTCTGTGTTGTCTGGACGAGCCCCTCGGCCTTTCTGTGCTCCGTTGTCATCCGCTAAATGAAGATATCAGTGCCTCCAACTTACCGTGACCACGTGAAACCCTGTTAGAGTAAGGCCTTGGCACCCAGAATAAACCCTTGATAACTCCAACCAGCGACGATCTCCTTCATAGCCCGAGTTTGTACTGATTGCCCAATTTCCCGAGGGCTGGCCTCGTCAGGTCCGTCGAGATGGCATTAGGGCAGGTCTGTTATCTTCGGATCCCACACCGAACAGGTATGACTGCTACTGAGGTATTCACAATGATCGTGTTTCTGAGGACGGCCAAGTGGCGACAGACTTAGTCTTAGTCCTGGACCTGTCGCCAAAGCCCATTTCCGTAAGTCGGACTGCTCGAGGAGGCCCTCTCATCTCCTTTCCTTCGTCCATTGCACCTGTTTTTTTCGTTTGTTTTGTTTGTTTTGAACTCTGTATTGAACTGTGATATTACAGACAGGAAAGTGTCCCTGTTCTGCTTGCTGGGTGTTCCCAGCACCAGTGCCCAGATCAACAAAACAGTCGTGTGCCGCGATGCCATCACCTTTTTGGTGTCTCCTTCTGGGGATGACACTTTGAACATCACTGGAAGAAAGGCCTATAAATTAGTCACTCATAGGCACATGGAAAAGGCATTATTGGAAGAGAGAGAAGTACAGTATTCCCCCGGTTATCCGCTTTTGGTGGTTTCGATGACCTGTGATCAGTGGCAGTCTGAATAGGTTAAATGGAAAACTCCAGAAATAGTACATAAGGTTTAACTTGTACTCTGTTCTGAGTGTATGATGATGAAATTTCGCCCCATGCCATATTGTCCCAGCCGGGGTGTGAATCACCCTTTTGTCCTGCATCGTCACGGGGTAGATGCTCCCAGACTTCGTCCTGTAGTCGCCATCCCAGTTATTGGATCGATGGTCATGGCATCGCAGTGCCCGTGCTCAGATAGCTTCAATCTTCCTCCAAGACAGCCTTCACGTGCAAGAGGATGTTAGGATGGAAAAGGCGTTGCGTTTGTAGGTGGAAGGTGTGACACGGTCGTGGCTCAAGGACCCTCCTTGAAGGGCAACAGTAGCCTGATGCTGCACGAGAAGAACAAATGCAGTCCAATGAGATGTTTTGAGAAAGACCATTCACGTCACTTTTATTACAATATATTGTTAAAACTGTCCTATTTTATTACTAGTTATTATCAATGCTTCCCTGTGCTTAATTTATAAATAAATAAACGACCATAGGTATGTATGCATAGAAAAAACACAGGTGCTTAGAATTTGGAACTAACACAGTTCAGGCATCCACTGGGGGTCTGGGAATTTATCCCCCATGCGGAAGGGGCTACTGTGCCCCCCCCAAAGAGGGAGGGGACATCGTGGTGGCCATAGATCACGAGCTGCCACACCGCCCCTCCGTTTATTCTTCCTTTTTTCCCCATTAAGGTAATATGAATAGGTAGGAAAATATATTTTGATAGATTCCTTAGATAAGACTAGTTTAGGCTGGATTTTGGAGAACTGAGTTAGGCCTTCGTTCTTTGCTCTCTTCAAACTCATCTCCTCCATTCAATCCATGGATCACTAGTTTTTTTTTTTTTTATTTTATCACCTAAAGAGTATGAAGTCAAGCGAATGCAGAATTGGAAGAACCCTTACCTTGAAACTTTCCTGACTTTAATCCTCCCAGCACTAAAGCAGACGTGGGATTGGATTTTTTTTTCTCATATTTTGGATGAGAGGCAAGTCCCCAGAACACTGGGATGGAGTCTGGGTACAACAGGGAGCACAATCATGGCCGATTAGAGATTTCAGGTAGAGGTTAGACTGGGGTCTTGAGTCCCTGGAATTCACCTCGTCTGGTCTACACGATGCTTATGCTCTTTCTTGACCCGTAGGGTTAGCACTCTCCTCTAGGACCACCTGGGCCGTGAGGTCAGAAGCAGAACAAACGCAGCTGAAAGAGTTGAGCCGTGGTCTCCCTTGCTGACAGAGGTCACATGGGTTCGGGCTCCTTCCATGCCTCTCTGGTCCTCCCTTCCAGCGCCGGATCGAGTTCATGTTTATTGTGAAACTATGTGTGGAGGCAGCAGCAGTTCGCGGCATCATCCCGAACCGCAGGTGGAGCGTGGGAGTTCGGTCAGGGATTTCAGGTCCCTTCCTGAACGTGTAAACACAGCTGAGCCGTGTGAAGGAAATACACAGAGAGCTTTACCAGGAGGAGGTTTATAGATTGGGCCGCTGATCCGTTTTAATAGGCATGTGGCTTCCTACTCAGAGCAGGGCATCCAGCATGCCCAGGAGCAGTGGTGTGAGTCCCGTGTAAGAGGATGATTCCATTTTGGGAAGAAGATTGAGAAAAAAGGAGAATAGATTAAGGTAGAGGACAGAATCTGGGGAACCCACCGAAGACCACAACGTACCTCTCTTAGCTGCTCTGTGACCTGCTCTCATATCTCAGAAGAATGGTTTTAACGAAATCTAATTTGGCTTGATTTTTCCTTTACTGATGACCATTAAAACCTTCACTTACATATAAGAAAATTGGAGCTACAGAGTGTATAATGGTTGAGATTTTGAGATACAGCTCTACTCGATGATGTTTGACCAGATTTTGAACTGGGGAATTATGGGTGAGTAAGAGGAGGGACAGAGGAAATGGCATTTCCACCTTTTAGAAGGCTTAAAGGCCTTTCTGTTAAGGTAACACACGAGTCACCTTGATCAGGGGGAACATAGGATGTTGAAACTTATAAAAGGAACTTTTCCTATAGTTATGGGGGATGTTTCCCCTCTTTTCCATTTATAGTTTTTTTGGTCGGTCTGATAAATTGACATGAAACAAGTGAATGTGAGAAAACAACCCAGTTTGTTGCAAATGTGCATACAGGGATTCCATAAGAATATGCGACCTGAGACTAAATCAGGCAATTGAGGCTCATCTTCCACCTTCAGCTAAGGAGGACCAGGTTCAGGGAGTGGTTTGGATTTCAAAGGGAAAGGTGGGCAATTCACACGTCGATGAGAAGGAGCAAACATTTGAAAACCCAATTCTTGCCAGAAACAATGGGACACAGAAGAGAGTCTGATAGGCTTGGCTAGAGTCTTCCCTGTCTGCCACGCTTCGTTCATGCCATGGTAAGGTGGTGACTCCCTTTCTTCAAGCAGGATTTTCTCTCTGAATTCCTTTAAGCAGGCAAGGGAGAGGGAAAAGGCTCCTCTTGAGTCTTTTATTTCTTAAAAATAACCAGCTTAAAATAATCAAAATTCTCCAAAAGGCATATGTTGGGGTGGCAGACTCTGCTCCCACTCATAATAAGTGAGAGAAATTAAAAATGCGTGTGTTTGATCACAAGTACCCTCCTGGCCAGCGTGTGTGCACCAAGAAGCGCACTCTTTGTTGCGATAGAATCCTATCCGAGTTTTACTGTGAATATTCATTGGCATTAAACCAATCAAAAATTACCTGTTGAGCATTGACGTGTAAGACCCATATGAGGTGCAGAGATGAATGAGACCCAGTTTTTATACTCAAAGAATTTATGATCTCGTTGGGATCATCGGACGTGCACACAAGGATAAAACAACTGTGTTACATGTTAAAAGTGTGGTTTAAAGAATTTATAGAGGAATTCAAGAAAGAAAAACATCTTCCAGCCTCGGGAGGCTTTATTGGGGGGAGCAGGGAGATGGGATTCTGACCGAGGCAGTGGTTTTCACTTGTATGGTTCCTAGGCCAGTCGCAGCAGCACCCTGGGAGCGTGTCAGAAATGTGAATCCTCAGTCTCCACCCCAGAATTGCTGAATCAGACATGCTGGGAGTAGGCCCAGCAATTAGCGTTCATAAGCATGCCGAGATTTTAGCATCACTCTACCCGGGAAAGGGTGGCCGAAAGGTGTGTGCAGACTGAGTCTAGGGAGAAATGGTGACTGGCTGGCCCATAGTAGGTATTTAGTTAAAGATGGATGACTGAATGAAGGAAACGCAGAAGGGGTTTAGAGTTTCCTGAGCCATTCAGTATCTGTTCAAGAGAATCTTTCCCCAATGCAATTTGACCCTTATTTCATCCTAATATCCCTTGTAACCATGTGGTCATGGTCATCTCTGATTATTCTGATCGTTGGAAATGTTTGCATCATCTGGAGCAGGGGATAAAATTTGCATTTTTATAGCAGAGTTTGAAGTCTTTGGAAAATGTAAAATATCAAAATTATCGAACAGCTTTGTGGCTATTAGGTAAATGTACCTACAGGATACATATTTTAAGAGTTTCATGTGCTTTTGTCAAGTCCTAGACACATATCTTTTAAAGATTTAAGTTTTAAAGTTAAAATCCACTTGTATATGTAAAAGTGGGTTGTATTTCCTCAGTGTTTCCTCTACGTATTTTATAAAATTTGGTTACTTTGGCCTTTTAAAGGTCTCATTGCATCAGCCTTAAACTGTATTTTCATTTCTCCTACGATTCAGACCAGGTAAACCCTAGGAGAATTGAAGACATCGATTTGGGGCCTCACTTGGGCCACTGGTTAGGTGCTTCTGGGGACAACAAAAGGCTTGACTTTGCTCACTGAGCTGCCCTGTGCCTGAAATGGAAAAATTAGAGTGCTTGCGTACGTGATCTTCTGATTCTTCATTAAAAAGAGAAAGTGATTTTAAGGACAGTTCAGGGGGAAAAAGAAGAACCAACGCTCTCACTAAGGCCATGCAGTTAAGTTTCACGATGGGATCCCTTCCTGGAAGAATGAACGCGTCTTCTCCTCACCTGGTTTGATCTTGCCACTGTCTATCTAGCGTGTGCCACGGGGAAGCGTCGTCCCTGTCGTGGGTGTGTTGTAATCTTTATTTCTCAGAGGAGGATTTGTAAGATCTTTTGTGGGATTTGTTAAGGAGGAACCTTAGGGTCACCCATAATAAAACTTTCATGGTATTGAGACCTCTGCCTTGATACCGTGAGACTTTCTCCCACTTGGGGAGTGAAATATGTGACCTCCATGTATAAAGATCTATTTAAAACCTCCTGAAGCTAAAGATTCAGACAAGGATTCATCAGATTTTAGGGATCTGTTAATATTTTCTTCAGCCAGGTTCAAAAATGGGGAAGAGGGAAAGATTTTGGGCCAATCTGTTATAGTTTTTGTATCAAGATCTGGCCTATATTTTAGGGACCTATGCGTTTTATTTCTTCTAAAGAAAAGTTATTTTTTTTTCTGTGAGCACATGATACCATGGAAAAATCATATTGATTTTGTAACATGACTCTCATTTTACAAAGGACATGTACATTAGTGTCGGAAGTTAAAAATGGAACTTTCTCTGCCCTTGGATTCTGGTAGTTCAGGGCTTTTTTAGCTTGAATGTGCCCAGGAATCAAGAATTCAGCGCAAGAGATTTGAAGGTTTATGGTTTCTCACCTATTATTATTTTTATTACTAATCTATGTCTTTATATAGCTATATATAAAAAATATATATAAAATATATAAATATATAATATATATAATAAATATATACATAATATATAACATAAAAATAAATATATATACATATAAAATATTTTATATATAGAAAATAATATATAAATAAAATATATATAAAATATAAAATATATAAATATATTATATATATAACATATATAAATATCTATAAAATGTATAAATATATATCAAATATATAATATACAATATATAAATATATATATATAACATATATATATGTACACACACACATATTAGTTGACTGTATGTATTTGGTATTAAAGCAAGGATGTGTCCCTACCCTCTCCGGTGTCACTTCCTATGCATCAAGCCCTACATTTGCCTGTTGTGGGTAACCATCTCCCTCATTTGCCACAGGCAGAATTTTGCAAGGTTGCAGAGGAGGCCCTGTCAGCTGACCCTCGCTCACATGAGAGCCATTAAGAGGGTGGTGTGGCCAATGTCAGAGCAACCTTGCCGCTGAAGGCCAGTCTCCACATGTGCCCAGAGCCATAGGAGCAGGTCTTGTGATCAGTTGTTTGACTACCACATAATCTCCCACGGCAGGAGCTCGGATGGAGTGAGTCAGTCCAAGCTGTCCGACCTGTTCAGTGGTTTTTTTCTCTTTTGCTCACAGGAGCACGAGCTTCGGATCAGAAGTAGGAAGTGGGATCGGGACTCGTCTGTTTGTGAGGGGTTTGCTGAGAGCGTGTTTTATAACAGGATGGATGCAGCTGACTTCCTAAACCATTGGCGGGCTTCATTTACGTAACAAACGAATGTTCCTTTTTTTTGTTTCTTTTTCTTAAAAAAAAAACAAAAAACCTTTAAAAGGGGAAATCAATAGGCTGCTGCCGAGTCGCTTGTCTCACCTACTATACAGGGAGTCCAGTGACCATTTAGGGTGGCCGGTCACTGCAGACTGTCCCTCAAAGGACAAAGGATCTTCAGCATTTACATCCAAGTCCATGTTGGTAGTCAGGATCAACCAGAAGACGGTGAAGAAGTGGCTCAGGAGATGTGTGGTGGCACCACGAAGACCACCAACCGGCCAGGTGGCCGGCAGGATGCAGCCCGCTGTGTGAGTGATGCTGCTTCTGGCCCTGGGAGGACTCGCAGGACACTTTTATGCGCAAAGATTCGAAAATGTGCCCGAGTGGGAAGGAGCCCCGATCTCACGGAACTCGACAACAGGTTTGAAGCTTAAGTTCTGTTTCCAAATGGAAGTGGAATTTGTCTTTAATTCACTGGGTACCGAGCAGATGAAATTGTGTTGTCCTATAAGCTGCTTCTCAAGAGTACGTCTAAGTATGGGGCAGGGGGTGGTTGGTGGGTGGCAGAAACAAGTCCCCCCGCCTCTTTTTTTTTTTTTTTTGTAGAAAAGGTGTAGTCCTGGGTATTTTTTTTGTGTGTGTGACTGTTTTAATTCTGCTACCCATCTGCTTTCTTGGCCTTTCATGACCTCTGTCTGGAGCCAGCTTGCAGGAAATAGTTACATCCTTGTCCTATTTTGCAGGTTGAACTGTATGCCATGTTCACGGGCCTGCGAGTTCCCACTGCTCAGGTTGGAAGGCAGGTGGAGGGATGGGTGTGCTTTTCTGGCAGGAGGCTTCCCGGTGAGGGAGAGCCCAGCCTTTCTCTTCTGGAAAATCCTTTTCATGGGAGGGATGGGATTATGATGAAGCAATTTTAATAATGGAGCTTATCTAAAAAGAAAAACCTACTTGCTATATTCCTTTATTTGCTTTCATCGTGGAAGACTTCATTACTTTTATTAGTAGTACCTCTTAATTTACACATTCTTCGTGAAGAATTTTATTGCATGCCAACGAAAAGGAAAAACCCTTTGACAATTATTTTATTTCAAAATCATTTGTAGATAGATAGTAAGGAGAGCCAAAGGTTAAGTGTTGGTTCTAATGATTAGAATAAAAGTTTCTAAATTTGCTTAAATGTTGTTTTTTCCTTATAGATGGTTTCTCAAAATTAACATGCCTCACAAGTTCCTTATCCCATATATCTATGTCTTGGTTGGTTAAAAATAATCAAGGTATAGTTTCTGTCATATGAGTCTTTGTCTTTCTTTAGAAGAAATTTAATAAAATAGGATAGAGCTCACTCTAGTATGAAAGTGCAGTAGATTGGAGAGTTAGGGGGAAGTGTGGAAATCATACTATGAGTGTTGAGTCACATGCCGTCCCGTCAATTCAAGAGGTATATTTGTAGAGGAAGACTGTAATGAATGGTGTGGCACGTTAGAAAAATACGTCCAGATGGGAATTCCTATCTGTTTTTATCTGTTTCTTATCAAGAAAGGATAGCTGAGAGAAAGGAAAGACTAAATAATGATCAACACTCCATTTATCTGGCTCTTTATTGCCTACTAATCTGGACCCCTAGCTCTGCTGTCTGGGTGGCTGGTAACCCAGTCTGGGTCCCTGGTAACCCAGTCTGGGTCCCACTCTCAGCTGTTAAGCTTGTAGCTGATTCAGACAATTTTTAAAAACTCTTTCCTCCTCTGAGAAGCTAAGGTGTAGCATTGAGACTTTGTGTATTCTCTATTTTTGTTATTTATACCATTCTAGATTCCCCAGATAGGCATTGGCGGGGAGGCATCCACCTAAGAAAATAGTAGGTTGGGGGCCACACCTGTTTTCTTAAAAACATTTCTGCAGTTTCTGGTATGCACATTTGCAGTAATCTTACTATTTATTTATTCCTTGGTGAATTTTAATTATTTGAACAGCACAAAACTTAACAAAACATGTTCACATTCGCTGTCTCCTTTCCTTGTTTTAACTTTAGATTTACTTCTCTGATGCTGAGATTTTTTTTTTTTTTTTAAGAATTCCGTACAACGATGACACACACTTGTCAATTAATTGGAATTCCTCTCAAGTGGGACCAGTCATCTCGGTAGACCTCATCCACTTTCTCTTCCCCTTCCTACAGCCCTGGAGCCTTATGCATTCTTTGCAGGGTTGGGTTTGGTTTCTTGAATGTCTTTAGACTTGGGTCAGCCTCGAGGGTGGAGTGAATTATTGACAAGAGTTTGCACTGTAAGGATCCGGCTCCAGAATGCTCACGAGTTATCTGTTTGTCCAGGTCAGGTGGCAGTTAGGTTTGACTTCTAACTCCTTCTGTGCTCTTGGGTGTCTTAAATCAGCCGTTTCAGGTGGTCTTCTTAGCTGAGTGCACTAAATGTATTTTCGATTCATGATCGAGAGTCCCCGTATGCAGAGGGGCCGACTGAAGGTCACTGTGGATTTTTGACTGCACCGGGCAGTCAGCCCCTTATCCCTACATTGTTCAAAGGTCAACAGGAGCTTTTCTTCCTCTCTCTTTTTGTAATTTTCCAGTTATTCAAAGATGAAGAGAAAGATTCCACACATATAGTAGAGTCATGTTGGATACCTAACAGTTGGCCACAGTGTAAAACTGACACAGTTCAGTGCAGAAAAAATAAAACAAAACAAAACATTTTAATCTTCCAGTTATGGTTTATGTGGGATGAAACATTTCAGTACAGACGTTTGTCCTCTGTGTCCTTACTTCCATCCTCCTTCATATCTAGAATGATAGATACTGGGGTTCAGTTCATTTCACAAAATACCAGAATCAACAGAAAACTAGAATTTGATGCAGCATCTTAAAATGGCTTATAAAAAAATGGTTTTAACTCAATTCACATCTAATAACTCTAAAATATGATGCTGGGCATATAGTATAGTCTTCAAATAATGGCTTCTAAGCTTTTCCTAAAATATCAGCCATGGCAAAGCTACGAATATCTTGATTTTTCATACTTTCCCAGCCCATAGGTAAGCCCACAGGGCTGTTTGTCTAAGGAACGTGGGAAAGTTTGCCAAACATATCTGCGAATCGTTGCTTCTCCGAATGCAAAAGAAAATCTGAAAGAACCTTGTCTGAAAAAGTATGCCCTTACACCCATCGGAGAGGAACTGAAACGAAGCACTTCAGAGTCAATGGTGCTTTAAGTTTCACATCTTGAAATGTGGAAGAGATTCTTCAGACCGCTTTAGCATCAATCGCCAGGATGGAAGGAGCAGAAGAATTAATGAGTGTCGACATCTGACTCATCTACAATTTAGATCAAAAATTTCTACCGAAAAGAGCCATGGGTTGTTTGTGGTGGTTGCCTAACGAGAAAATCAGTACAGAAACCAGGGTATGTCCCTCCCCTAGGAAACGGGTTCACAGAGATAAGCCGACCATGATTTGACTCGTCTTTATTTACTGATTAGAAAACGCAAAAATAGTCACAGATGGAGAGAGAGGTGCGCTAGGCCGACAGTCCAACGAATTCGGAAGAATTTGGTTCAAGAGTATGAAAAAGGCTGGTGCAGGCTGCAGGGATGGGGAGAGTGTGCCTCATTGCGTTCTTCTCTTAGAAACTGTGTGAAAAGCACTGAGGGAGCGCAGCCCTGGGAGAGGTTGAATGAAGTGGGCAGACAGAGGAGACCAGCCCTGGCCAGCTGACCGTCTTGTGCTTCCTGACAGCCTCCCAGGGAGGTCGTAAATGGCCCAGTGTGACTCTGTCAGATGCATCAGGCATTGCTGCCACCAGCTCTTCCGCCCTGCCCGCATTCCTTCTCTTTTCCCTGGTTTTAGGTGCCATGAGGAATTTCCTTGGACTCAGTGGGAAGAAGTAGTTCCACCTGTTGCTGGTTGGGATTTCGAGATGTTGTCTGAGGATGACGGAGCGCGTGAGTGGAGGAGCGCAGCGGGCACTTAGGTTGTTGCAAAGTCATGAGCGACTTGGGGGTAAAGAACGATCATCTTTTCCATCTGAGGCCCGTCAGAGCAGTCTTCGTGCAGAAGTTTTGTATGTTTTTGTTGGTTTTATCAGTTTTGAGGATACAGGACATTGGGGAGACGTTTATATGTTTATAAGACGATCCCCCCGATGTCTCCATCTCTCCTCTGGCTCTCTCCACCCAGCCATCGCCTGCCTACTGCATTCCCTATGCCGAGCCCCCATCCCTAAAGGGAGTGTGAACTCGCTTCACAGAAGCTGACACCTGACATCAACTGGGTCTCATTTTGATAAGTATTGATGACATAACAGGCTAATGCGCTTGTTTGGTAGTCACCCTGATGGTGACCCAGCTGCCCGTCAGAACTCACCAAAGGGAGTCCAGCCCGTGGGCTCTAGAGACCCCGAAGTTCCTGGCAATCCTCTTCCCCTTTAATGGGATCCTCCCAAGTCTATACGGGATGTTGAGTGTTGCGTAGCCATCCATTGGCATCAGCGTCTCGAAGGGTTTAATCCTTCTCTTATCAATTTAGAAAGGTTTTAGGAAAAACCACTCTCAGGTCCTCACAGAACAGACGTGAATGGAAATTCTGCTTATTTTCTCACTGTGTGATTGATTTCCTTTCGCTTTTGTTCTGTAGCCTGCCCAAAGGCAGAAGGAAAGAAAAAGAAAGAAAAAGAGAAAGAAAGAGAAAGAAAGAACTACTTTTTAGAGCTAGGTTAAATTTTCCATTTACCAAATACTTTTTTTTTTAATTCAGCTCTCACAAGTAAGAGCCCAGACCGCAGTACCAGATATGGTGGAAGCATCTTTAACCTGGGGGTCACCTCTACCTTCACAATCTCACGAGCTGAGGGTTCGTCTCTGCCCTGAACTCACTGTGTCTTTGGGAACATTACCCACTTCTCTGTGTTTCTAGTTTCTCTTCTCTAAAAAAATAAATGAAAGTGGCGGACTGGGTCAGTGATCCCCACCGATGTGAAGTGCGTTTAAAAATGTAGGTTTCCGAGCTTCCTTTCAGATCCATGGACCCCAAATTCCTGGAGGTAGGGCCTGCGAAGCTTTGTTGACTCAACAAACAAACGAGCAAATGCAAAGAGTTTCTGGGGTAATCCTAAGGATGAGTCAAGTCTGGGACCCTCCGGAGAGCTGGTGTGTGACTGTCGGAGGGACCGATGAGACCCAAAGAGGTTAGAGAAATGTGAAGACCTTGGGCAGTCGAGGGAGTCAGGGCCCTGTCAGGGCTGTTAGAAGTCAGTTGAGTAAATAAGTCTGAGGATCAAATTGGCTTTATTGAGCGATTCATGAATCAGGCAGCATCCCATCTAGCCACTGGAGAGGACCCCCCAAAAGCTGTCCAAACATGACAGGCTTTTAGAGGCAGAAACTGGGCAGGACAAGACAGTTATTATCAACAGAAAAGAAAGGATCGAGTCAGGCAAGGTTCCCGGCCATCGTGGGGGAGGTGCCTTGTCAGACCGATTGCCTCAGCATCCTTTGGAGGGAGGGTGGAGATGGGGAGCGCCCATGTGGGAGATTACCTCATGGGTACTGACCAGGGAATTCCAGACTGACCGATGGAGACGACATTCCCAGGGAAGGCCGAAACTGCATTTAGGTCGGGCATGGATTTTAGGTTCAGTGTGTGGGCGGTAGCCCAAGTGACCCGACGTTGGGCTTGTGGTTTTGGTGATCTTTTCCTGGGAGGGAGCGAGCCATGTGGATGTTGGAGGAAGTTTATTTTCAACAGAGGGAAGAACAAGTACGGGAAACGCAGGGCAGGAACGAGCTCGGTGTGCACCTGTCGGGGAAAATTCTGAATTCTGAATTCTGGCTGGTCACATAATCCAGCAGATCAACAGGAGAAAATCCGATTTTAATATGTGTGCACAGGAGATTCACCTAAACGTGAAAATTATAGGCATTTAAGGAAAATGAGGTATATATTTCATTCAGAATTCAGGGGGACCTAAGACAATTCTCAGGGAGATGGATGGACTTCATGCGCAGGAAGCAAATGCATATTGGCCATCTCGACACAATGGGACATAGAGAGGACTTTGGTCAAGTGGCCTTGGCTAGGTTCTTCCTACTACACCTAGTTCATGTTAAAATCGAGTTGTCTGTGAGGACAGCTCCCTTCCTGGAGCAAGTCCTCTGTCTAAATTCTTTTCGGTAGATGGAGGAGAAGGTCAAAGGTTTCTTCTGAGTCTTTCATTCCTTAAAAATAACCAGCTTAAAATAATACCCCCCAGAGGCAGATTTTGGGGTGACAAACTCTGCTTCCCCTCACACCCTAAAAGGAAAGATGTGGCCTAAGGACAAAGATGATTTGGATCCAGAGACTAAATGGTCCTTTGTGGAAATGGGAATGGGGCTGAGGTGTGTCAGTGGACAGGGCTATCACATGGTGTCATGAGAGGGACGTGGAGGTCGCTGTCCCCACATGGCTCTCCCACGGGCCCTTGCTTGTTAACAGAAATTCCTGTTATGAGAACCTCATTTCTTTGTATTTAAGCCTCATTCTCTCTCGGCTGTAAATGATACTTTGGTGTGAGCTCAGAGAGCACTTGTTCTGCGAATGGGATAGATCACACGAGAAGACTAGGCATGCACCGTGGAGCATGAATGAGGCCCGGTCTCAGCCTGTCCAGCCAAATGGACAGGGCTGAGGGGAGACGGCCTGTAATTCTGCAGAACGGGGACGCAGACTTGGGGTGGCGACATCCAAAGCTCAAATAACGCTTCCTGGGTTTCCATCTCCAGAGAATGATCCTATCACGAACTTTAAAGCCAGTACTTAGTACTATAAGTTCCTATATTTTGAAAGTTCCCTTAAAAATTGAAATATTGTTTTCCTTTTAAGTGGACTCTTTAAAAATTTAATTAACTAACTTATTTATTTATTTATTTATTTATTTATCTATTTATCTATAGCTATCTATCTATCTATCTATCTAATTACTGATTGATTGATTGATTGATTGATTGGAGCAGTTTTAGGTCCACAGCAAAATTGAGCAGAAAATACAGAGTCCCTGTCTACTCCCTGTGTAGAATCCCCCCAGCCTCCCTGCTACTGTCAACACCCCACACCAAAGTGGTCCATTGGTCGTAACCGACCCCACATTGTCACCTCATTATCACCAACAACCATAATTACATTAGGGTTCATTCTTGGTGTTGTACGTTCTGTGGGTTTCAACAAACATAAAATGAAATGTGTCCATCAATATAGTATCACAGAGCGTCGTTTCACGGCCTTAAAATTCCTCTGTGCTCTGCCCGTTCACGTCTCTCTCGCCCCAGGCAACTGCTGATCTTTTTTCCTGTTTGCCTTGTATAGATGTCACTTGGTTGGAATCATGCCATATGCAGCCTTTGCTGATTCGCTCCTTTCTCTCAGGAATACGCACTGAAGGTTCCTGCATGTCTTTTCGTGGCTTAACAACTCATTTCTTTTCGGCACCCAATAATATTCCGTTGTCTGGATGCAGCCCGGTTCGTGTATCCATTCACCTACTGAGGAAGGACTTCTGGGTTTGGGCATCCTCATAGATGCGTAGTGGCATCTCGTTGTTTCAATTTGTGTTTCTCTGATGGCATATGATGTGCGACATCTTCTTTATATGCTTACCGTCCATCTGTATATCTCTTTTCCTGAGGTGTCTGTCCAGATCTTTTCCCCATGTTCTAATGGATCGTTCTTTTTCTTACTGTTGAGTTTCATGATTTCTTTATGTATTTCGAACACCAGGCTTTTATGTCTTTTCCAGATATTTTCTCCCCGTGGGTGGCTGTCTCCTCATTCTTCTAGTACTGTCTTTCATAGAGCAAAACTTTTTAATTATAATGAAGCCCAACTTATCAGTTATTTCTTTCACGGCCTATACCTTTGGTGGTGTCTCGAAGCTGGGTAATTTCAGACTTCCAATTTTGCTCTCTGCTTCTTCAGTATTGTGTTGGCTGTTCTGGTCCTTTGCCTCTTTGTAAAAACTTGAGAATCAGTTTGTTGATATTCTCAAAATAGCTTGTGGGAGTTTTGACTGTGATTGTGTCGAAGCTATTGATCAAGATGGGAAGAAGTGACAGCTTGAGCCTTTCTATCCATGAACATGGGCTGTTTCTCCATTTATTCACTCTTTTGGTTTTTTTTTTTTAATCAGAGTTTTGTAGTTTTTCTCATATATCTCTTGTATATATTTTGTTAGATTTACATTAAAGCATTTTTGGGGTGCTAATAGGAATGGTATCACGTTTTTCATTTTAAATTCCATTTGTTAATTGCTGGTGTATGAAATATTTTAAAAATATATGAACAGGTGTGTTTTATTCAAAGCATGGCTGCATCATGTCAGGCTAACCACTTTCCTTTTTTCTTTTTAAATACCTCCATTTTTAATATTGTTACTAAACTTATTTTTAAGATTTCTCTTAAATATTTTTTCAATTATCGAGATGAGATCATTTTATTACAAAAGATTTGGAAAATGCAAGCACGTATAAAAATGAAAACTCGAATTACCCATAATGCTGTCGTGCAAATTTGACGACTGTTGTGAACACTTTTGTTGATTTCCTTGTGGTCTTTTTTGGTACCTGGATAGAAGCTGCATTGCATTACCTGAATTATTTGTATATCAAGCTATATAATCTGCTTTTTCACTCAGTATAATACTGTGATGTCCTATGTCATTAAATTGCTTTTGAAAACAATTTTTAATGATTTTGCAGTGTTTCCTTAAATGGCTTCAAAAATTAGGGTGTGTTCTGCTAATAGATATTCGGGTTTGCAGTTACAGTGCCGTCATAATGTAGAGAATAACCCTATTTTTGTTGACATCTCTCAGTCTTCTTCGGAGGGAATTTTCCTTGTAGGAAATTTGAAGGAGACCCATGTTTCTTCCCCCACAGACTTTGACAATTAAGAGATAGAAATTGGTCAGGTAGATGTGACTACAAGGAGCCTAATAACCTCAAAATTAGACCAGTTCACCCACCTCGTCACAGCTGCCGAGGACACCCACAGGCCTGGCCACAGGAGGGGCTTGTCCCTGTCAAACTTGATGTTGAGGCGCTGAGGATGAGATCGGAACGTGTGTGCCTGCAGACAGACAGACGCCCACAAACACAGGGAAATGTACCGATCGGAATTCATTCTTTGGGTATTACACTCACCAGGATTGTGCCTCTGCTTGTTGGAGACCAGAAGCAAAGGGAGGGAGGCCCCCAACTCTTAATCTCTTTCATAGTTTAAATTATCTCCTAAAAAATATAATTAGGAGAGATTTTTTTTCTTAAGAGTTAGGTTTAGCATCTTATCACGTTTTTTTTTTTTTTTTCTGTGAACTATCTGAATCCATCGTCCACTTTTCCCTGGGCTTGCAAGTCTTTTTCCTTATCGATTTCTGGTTGTTCTTGATGTATTCGGAAGATTAATTCTTTGTGATGGGAGCTGCTAAATTTTTGTGAACTTTTTAAAAAGCCTGTGATAACTTTTTTTTTAATATAGTTGAGGTCGTACTGTTTACATAATTTGGTGTTCTGCTTTTCAGTCTTAACATTATTATATCACCAGAATTTTAATTTTTTTTTTTTTAACATGGCCTGTTTTTACACGTCGGAAGGAAATGCAGAGGGAGGTCCTGGAATGTGGAGGGTGTTAGCCTTGCTCCGTTTGCTATTAACATGAAGGTGACAGTGTAATGGAGTTGGAAGAGCACAGAATTTGGAGTCAGGAGACATTGGTCTGAGTCCTAACTTTGTCACTTTCTGGTTATAATCTAACCTAACCTAACCTAACCTCTGTGTGAAACAGATTATATAATACTGACCCTCCTAGGACATTTAAGGTCAACTCAGGTGAATTCTGTAAAAGCGCTGGGCAGACTCTAAAATGTTAGGCAATTATTTGTATGTGTGCTGTGCAGCTGTGATAACCGTCACCTTTCTACTTCAAACATCAGACCTTCTGGACCTGGTGTCTCTGGGCTCTGTGAGATTATGCAGTAAAAAGAAAAAGGCAGTTATTTAATATGATGGAAATCGAGTTTAATATAGTACTAGAACAGCAATAGCAAACTTAAAGCCATAAATAGGTTTAATAAATGAGAAGAGGGATTTAAAAATTTATTTTATTTAATTTTAGAAACTTTGTCTAGTCTTTGGGTGAGGCAGGGAGTGAAGAAGGACAGGAAAATGTGGTATATACATGCTGAGAAAAAAAGCTCAATAAATGTCATTGTCTGAGGCCAAGGCTACATATTTGAGAGTGCATCTGGATTCCTTGAATTCATTAAGGTGGTTTTCTCTGTAGGAGTTCACCCACTGCCTCATGCTTCAGCTACCAAGAAGCCTCTTAAAGCAAACAGTAATTAAGGTTGTTGGTTTTAAGGCAATAATAGACTCTTTGATGGGTTAAAAAAAAAAAAAGAGGGTGGTCCTGTTGTATTTCTGTTCCATCGTTTATTTTTATTTTTAATATAAATTGTATATTATATATTTTTAAATATTTTAATTTTAATCAGAGGACAGTCAGACAGTTCAGCACTCAAAAGACCCAAAGCCTTAGTGAGGACTGACGGCACCCTGTGTGCCTGGCTCTGTGTTAAGCATTTCACATTTAATCCTTAAAACAACACTTGGGAGACAGGGACTATGCATTATCCCTGTTTTCCAGACGAGAATGCTAAGGAACGAAGAGTTTCAGTAACCCAGCCAAGCTCGGCCTTGAACCCAGGCTGCCTGGCTGCAGAGTCTAGACTCTTCCTCACTGTGCTCTTTTGTCAGAAGCACATTAGGCAGCGTGGGGAAGGCCTTTCTCTGGCCTCTGTGAAGGATCTAAAATAGAGTCTGCTTATTTCTCTTCCTCGATGGCCCAGCTTTCTACTCCAGAGACGACCAGTCTTCCCGGTTCATTATACTGCATCTTTTCAGAGATACTTCAGGCCTATATAGTAAAATTCAGAGTTTTTTCTTTTGAAAATACACATGGTAGCATTCTAACACGGCGTTTGGTATTCCTTTCTTCTGCTTTTCAGTCTTAACCGTGTAATTAGGACTTAATTACATAAAGAGCTTCCTCTTTTGCTGTGACAGCCATGGAAGGCTCCGTTGTGGGGAAGTACCATCATTTATTGAAGCATCTTGTGTCGACAGTTGTTTCCAGTCCTTTTTCTGTTCCCAGCAGTGCTGCAGGGAATGCCTTTTTTGTGCATAATCATTTTGGACCTGTGCAAGCTGCAGGTAGAATTGCTGGGTCAAACACGGTGTGTGTGTGTACCCATCCCTCTACCTCTCTCTCTCTCTCTCTCTCTCTCTCTCTCTCTCTCTCTCTCTCTCTCTCTCTTTCTTCTCCTGGTTTTGGCACCACCTCTGCCCCGCCACTTCTCCACGTGCTTGCCTGCACCTCTCTCCTTTAGAAATCATAGTTTACAACCCAAGATGGGCACAGGTTCTCTCCATGTGGACTGTCTCATTTTGCAAAGATGTTGTGGAGAGAATCATGCTTTTGGCGTCTAGAAACCTTTAAGAATATAGAATTATCACCTCACTTGTGTATCATTTAAACAGATCTAGTATGAATATAGAAGGCAAGGTTTTAAGTAGTGAGTTTGAAATTCATTCATCTCTCTGTAATTAGTCCACACGTTTCCTGGGCTTGAGGATGGAAAAAGCCTTATCTTCCGGAAGAGATGTGAAATCATGTTGATGCAAGTTAGCTTTCGTCAGAGCCATTGAACAATTCAGTCATCCTGGACTATAGTCATGAGTGTTGACTGGCTGGGTTATGCCGACAGAGCTTTGAAAGAATTAGAACGGTGAATATTGAATTAATGCATACGCTGAGATAAAAAGCAAAGCTCTTTTTCTGTTTTTTCTTTTCTTTTTCTTTTGTTTTGTTTTGTTTTTCCTAAGGGTGGTTTCTAGTTTATAGACACCAGAAAAAAATAAAAATGACTCGTGAGTGCTCTTTTAAGAATTAAAAAATCATTTTGGAAACTATGGGCCATATTTGGAGATTCTTTGAGTTTTTCTAGGGGAGAAAGGAGAGAAACTATTAACAATAACAGCAAAATCTGGGAAGCTCGCCAAGGGGAGAATCTTAGTTGGCACAATGACCTGCTCACACAATGTCCCTCTGGCCTCGAAAGAACTTGCACTGTTTCTCTTCAGGTTTTGTTAGCATTTCTGGAAGGTTCTATCAGTGGGGGATGTGTTTATCTGAAGAAGCATGCTCCTCAAAGTTTAGAATACATCTAGAAGGGTTAGAAGGATGTCATACAGTGATGTAGATTAATTCATTAAGATCGCTTTCCTCTCAGTACCTGGCTGAGATCGCCGGTTATAAACTACACGGTGTGCATAGAGAATTTAGGATTAGAGTGTGCTAGAGACGGAAGGATGCGACCTTGAGGGATCATTTTAGTCCTAGCCCATCATTTCCCAGAGGCAGAAACGTTGGACCCGGAGGGAAAGGATGCGACTAGAAAGGGACTGTCGATCCACCTAGATCCCAGGCTTTCTGACGTGGGACTCTGCTGTTTAGTCGGTGCTGCGGTGGCCCCAGGCCAGTGAGGTGTGGGTGGTGGAGGTGCTGCGACTTCACCCCTTTCCGAGTTTTACCTGACATGACCCTTCCCTCGGGCAAGAAGGAAGAAGTTTCGTCTTTTCCTCTTCTGTACTTGAGTTTCCTGTTCACAACCCAACCTCAGGCCATATTGTGACTCATGACCTTGGGTCATTGCTGCGTGAGCACGTTAGGTGGTGTTAGCATGCGACCCTTGCAAAAAATAAGCTCCCAAGTTATCAAACAGTGCACTCACAGGTAAGCTTTGGTGGTCCCCTTCATTAGTGACCAGTGACATTCAGGAAAACGTGGGGGACCTTCCCTCAGATGATAGTAGTGAGCATTACACGGGTCAACAGTCTCTTATCCTACAGCTCCAGAATCTTGAAATCCCTCAAAAATTTTGGGAACTGACCTAACCTGATAGGAGGCTATGTATGGCCCCTGTCTAATCCACTTCATATAAATATTCATAAATTGGGCTGGTAAAAAATATTAATTCATTTGATTTGGGGGTTCGACTATACCTCAGAGCCTGGAGGAGGCCTTCCATAGTACGTGGCATATAAGCTTTCTAAAAATTTCTGAAATTCGAAACAACGTCTGGCCTCAAGGATCTCAGTGAGTGAGAGGAATCCGCCTCTAAATTTATCTTTGAGTTGCGCTTTACAGTTGGAAAAGTGCTTTCATCCTTATTCTCTGTTTTCCCCCAAACCTTGGGAGATAGAGAAGGCAGATACATTTGGGGAAAGCTGAGCCCTGGAGTAAGTGCTTTCCCAAAGTCACCTGGGTCACGTGGCAGAGCCAGAGCTGGAAGCCGTGCTCACCTCGATGAATCCTAATTCACGTCCCGAGCATCAGGTCCTCTGTGACTTGCTCTCATGCCTCACCCCCTGCCGTGCGGACTGCACCTCTTTATCCTTAAAGTTCCCTGTGAGCCCTAGAGACAGTTGTTATCTCGGTACCTGTAAGAGTGTGGTTTACTCATTTACTCATGCAGGAGCCTTCCCAGATCAAAGACAGAAAACGTTGCAGCCAACAACGAATATATCTATATATATATTTTTGTTAAAATAACAGAAGGGTATATTTAATTGGAATCGTTTCATTTTGGGATCATGTGGAGATTGCATCTTTAGGCGAGTGGCATGTCTGGAAGCTTCTGATGAGACTTGGAAGCCTCAGACACGTCAGTGGTGAATTTTCGTGGAGTTCCCCCGAAACTGACCTGGGCAATTTGTGCAGCTGAGGCCGTATCAGTACAAAATGGGGCAAGGGAGGAAAAGCAGCTCATGTGCCATCTGCAGATTCCTTTCCCTGTTAGCCGTCTTCCTGAGAATACTAACCCAGCCTCCCTCTCCCGGCAGTTCAGAGCTGTTACTGCCATTGATGCGCATCATTTTTTTTTTTTCTTGAGATAAATAGCTCGCTCCTGGGGTGGGGAGATCGTGCACACTCGTGCACCCTTGTGCTGACCAGGTGAACGCTGATGTCCATCTCTAGCGTAATTCGCTCCTTTCCAACAGCCCTGCCCTTCCTCTGGTTTCAGGCAGGTGTCAGCAGGGCCTCCTCACTGTTCTTGAGCAAACCTTCTGAGTGGTTTTCCATTTGCATTTAACATTTTTTTTTTTTTTTGAGAAAGAGAAGAGGAGCAATGGGAGTTGGCAGGAAAGAAAAGAACATAGAATAGGGTTTAAGAGTGACTGGAAAATATAGTGGAGAGCCACTTGCTCAATGGCTAGTATTGGCCCGTTTTTATTGTGCTTACTATTGTTGTTGTTTTTTTTTTATCTCATTTACCTTTCCTTGGACCATTTAAAGCTCCCCGTCCTGCCTGACTCTTTGAACATGCACATTTTGGGATCACAAGGCTGCTCTTTGGGCCCTTGAACTTATTTTTGAGCATCGATAGGCTTGTTTCCCGTGCGAGAGCGAGAGGGAAAACGTTTTTGAAGTCGGCTTTCGTTGATCGTGCTTCCACGTAGACCCAGTGGAGCCTGCTCCTAGCCTAGTTCCTATGAACGTTCAAGGGAAGATGAAAACGTGTACTTCTGCACGAGACGTGTTGCAGCTACCCGAGACCTCGACATGGTCTCCTTTCACTTTCTGTGTTTGGGCCGTGCCCTCGATCTGCACTGGCTCTCCCTGCTCATCATCACGTGTCTCAGCCTTGCCATCCTTCGTGACTTCATCAGTTCCAATACTGCTGCTTCCAGGAATATTTCCTCGTTCCTCCTTGTTCTCCACACTTGGCCTCTTGTTTTCATGGAGTTGTCTGTGTGATTGTCTCTTCTAGATTTTAGATTCCTCGAGAATGGGGACTTTAGGCATTTCTTATTCATTGTATCCCCCTGAATGCCGGCATTTCTTGGCTTCCCTCGGCTACACAGCTCCATCCTCTGTCTCTGTCATCGCATAGCCGTCTTCCCTCTGTGCCTCTGTCCAGATTTCTCTCTTCTTACAAGTCCTTGGGTTAGGGCTGACCTGAATCCAGCAAGACCTTCTCTTACCTCAATCACACCTGCGAAGACCCTGTTTCCACACAAGGTCATAGTTACAGGTGCCAGGGAACAGGAACTGATCCTGTCTTTGGGAGAGACACGTCAACCACCATACATGGTTATATTTATATTAAAATCCTGTTTTCAGCACCTAATATCCTTTCAACTATTGCTTGTCCCCTTTCAGGTAAGTGAGTTAGACTCTGGTCACTCGGTTCCTGCTTTCGACGAAATCAGGCCGGAAATAAGACCTGGTTTCAGTTCAGACCCCCACATCCTAGCATCGTAGACCCAGAAAGCCTGGAAGAGTCCATCTAAGTCATTTTGTGTGAGTTTTGCAGTGAGAAAAGGTAGACACGTCGTCTTGTTTTCTCATCCCTCAGGTCCTACCGCTGTGGCCATCAAGGAGACAGGAAATCCGTGTCCCCTTGATGACAGCACAGTGTTCTTCCCTCGCTTTCAACAAAAGCAAAGAAAGGAGGTCGTTCTGATGAGAATAACCGTTTTTTAAAATAGTCAGAAACTTGAAGGCAGAAGGTCAAGGCCTGATTTTCATACTTCTTGACGTCGTGCAGAGTTGCCCTGAGTCACACGCCAGGGACCTCGGCTGGTGCTCCACAGTAGCTGCTGGTTGAATGTCAAAATGATGAAAAAAAGATGAAAAAAAAAGATGAAAAAAAAATGCATGTTCTGGGTGATCCGAAGACCTCAAGCCCTGTGTGCGGTGGATGGTGGAGAAGGAGCTGGCAGTGTGCTGGGAGATTTCCCCGGATCATCTCCCCTTAATCCTCCCAATGTGTCCTACGAGTGGTGCCTGAGGGAGCTTTCTCAAGGCTGTAAACCCAGGGGGAGGCAGAGCCGAGATGTGATCCCGGGCCTGTCTCCTTCTGACGCCCCCGTCTCACCTCCTTCGTCCTGCCTGTGTTTCCTTTCCCGGATGACTCAACGGGAATTTCCTCTGCAGTTGAGTAATTTGGTGAAAATATAATGAGGTGTTTAAACCAAAGACAATATTCATATGGAAAAAAAAAGGAGATTAGAGTTTTCCTCTCAGTCTATCAGATACTTCTTTTAAAAGATATTTGGGTCAAAAAATGATACTAGCTGCTATTTATACTTTTCCCTTCTCACATCTTTTATTTCTAGGTTTTTTTTTCTTTTAAATTGGAAAATAACCTGGAACATTTAATGAGATAGCGTCGTCATCATTAAATATTCGCTCTTCTAGACGGGCTGTCCTCAGTTTGATTGATGTTCGAGTCAGTGTTATGCCTCAAAACGAAGGACCGGACAGCTTGCACTGTACATTATAATGCTGTTTTGGCAAAATGTAGTTGTTGGGACAAAATCGATCGCATGGGACAACACAAGGCAATTAGGTTCTGTGGATTGTTCGCTTTGAATCCTAAGTTCAGTCTGTGTCCTACGTTTTAATCATTTCAGAGGGTGTTTTTTATAGCGACCTCGTGTGATTTTAAAATGTCGTGGTTCGGGGCACAGTTTTCAGTTGTGAGCGACAGAAAACTGTGTCCGCTCAGGAACAGCTGGCTTCGGTTGTTGCCAGGCATCTGGTAGCAGTGTGGCTCTCCTCCACATTGACGTCCTTGGCAGACAGGCTGTCACCCCATAAAAGCAAAAAATGGGTACCAGCACCTCCAAGGTCACCTCTCACCGGACGAGCAGCTAAGTACGGGGACATTCATCGTAGCTGGGGTCGGTCCTAGAGCCCTGTGTGATCGGCCTGGAACGTGGACTGCCTCTGGGCTCAGAGTAGGAAAAAAACCGATTTCCCAAATAAACTTGCCGTGTCGTTACTAAAATTAGGAGGGAGGGAGGCCGGGCCTGGTAGCTTAGGACGCAGGCTGTACGCTGTGTGTCGTGTGTGTGTGTGTGTGTGTGTGTGTGTGTGTGTGTCTCGTGTGGCACTTCACAGATTTCATTTCATTCCCACAGCCTCTTCGTCGGGTGGGTGCAAATGCTGCCCTTGTGCTGGTGGAGACGTCGAAGCTGAAACATCCAAACGTGTCTGGCTTGACTTCGGTTAAACGGGCTCTAAATTTGACAGTTTGTTTTCCTTGTCTTGTGAGCCACTCTCCCTCCTTTCAGGCCAACTCCTCTTCCAGCGGTCTCTAAGCACTTAGCACCCCTCTCTGCCTCCGGCACCCCTCCAGGCCACCACTCAGTCTCATCAGTTCGGGCCCCTTAGACACCCTGCAGTGTCTGTCACCTTCCCCCAGCTCCTTTGCTGTCGCTCCCGCCTTCCTTACGAAGGGCCTGGACACACAGAATCCATTCTCTGTGGCCTTCCTGCTTCCAGTCGTAATCTGTCCCGTTTCCTTTAGAGCAGCCACATTGAACTTTTTTTTTTAAAAAGGGATAGACCTGAGTTTATCAACCTTTGTTTACCTTGGCTTCTCCTTGCATTTAGGGCCTGATCCAGGCCTGCCTTCCTGGCCTGCATGTGGAGCTCTTTCTCCCTCAGGTTATTTTATTTTTTTTCTCTCTGACACATCAGTCTTCGATCTTACCCAGTCCCTCCCTCATCCCATTGTGCTCTTATTTCTTTAACTCTTCCTTCTTCCAGTTCTGTTTAAATGTCACTTCCTTAGAGCCGTAGGGGCTTCCTTGCTCTCCTCCCCGAACCCTCAGATCTCAAAATGAGATTCCGGTTACATCTTCACATTTCCTTTTGTCCCTAGGACAGTCTGTAGTTATGATTTATATATGATTATCGGCCCAGCATTCAGCACGGGGACCAAGTCTGCTTAGTGAATTAACTGCCGAATCTCTTAACGCCAGCCCCAGATCCTGGTACCTAGGAGGCACTCACACGCGTGCCGCGTGGATGAACGGACTGACAACTGAACACGTGGGAAGCAGTGCCTTTTAAATGAGGACCCTCCCTACAGCTCTCACGTTCCGGTTTCCTTTATTACTCAAGAACACACCTGTGCTGAGGGCAGTTTTATCCCAGTGGCTTTTGGTGTCCTTAACGCACGAGCCATGCTGCCTTTATTTCCCTTAGCAGTTCAGTCAGACGCTGTACGGTGAGGCCGTCGGTTTGCAAAACATCTGCATCAGGGCCGGCCCTCATAGAGGAAAATACTAAATGTTGAGATGTTTAATTTCTCTCCGATGGAGCTGAGCTTGGGTGGGTGGGAAAGGAGGACACAAGGCTCTGTTGTTGACTTGCTCCAGATGGTTCCCTGCCCTGGGACCCTCCTGGACCAGACCCCAGACCTCAAAATGTAGCTCTCTCCACATTTCCTTCTGGTGTCTGGCTATCTTCCTTGCCCAAAGTAGCTTTGGAAGGAGAAGCTTCCTCTGCAGCGATTCATTCTTTCAAATGGGCTTCCCACCCTTTGTCGTGGACGCTGGCTGTATTCGTGTGGCCAGACACGAGGCTGTCGCCCCCGGGGTCTGAAGGGCTTACCGTCTGCACTTCTGCGGCCTTCTGCAGGGGCGCACGGGCCCCTCGGCTGGGACACGCCTCTCGCGAGGGTTATTCCGACTGTCACAGGTCACGTAACTTCTCTCTCCCTTCCTGATCCACAGTTGGTCGTGTTCGGAGTTCGACCTGAACGAGATCCGCCTGCTCGTTTACCAGGACTGCGAAAGGAGAGGCCGACAAGTCTTGTTCGATTCTAAAGCCGTGCACGCGGCCGAAGAGGCGGCAACGCAGGTAGGCGATTGGGATTTGCTCTCATCCTTTGTTTGCTGGTGCAACCACCTGTTCTGTCTGATCGATCATTTATTAGCCGCTAATTGTTGCTTTGTGCTCTGCTGTGCACTGCCATGAAGAGTTCAGAAGAAGCATGAGCATCCTCGCTGGCTGCGTGTGAGTCCTTATTCACACACACATGGGTGACGCTGGTAGCAGGTGATCGTGACAGGTGCTAAGCAGGGCACCGTGACTATCGCTAGAGGCGAGTCTGCTGGTTGGCGAGTGGCGTCTAGTAGGATTTTGTTGCCAAATACGTGCCACGTGATGGGGTCTCTGAGAACGCTAAATTCATAAAGTGCCAGCCCCAAGGGAAGCGAGTCGATTGCTCTGTCTAGCATCTCACAGGTCGTATTACAGAGAGCCCTGGCTTGAACAGGATTGTGGCATGTTCGTCCGAGCAGGGCCTCAGGGTGCTGACGTCCGGTGCCACCTTCCAGAGGGAGTGCTTCTCAAACCCGTCCAGCCAAGGAAACTTCGACTTATTTCCTTTTCTGAGTGGGAGGCAGGGTGGTGGTGGAGGTGTCGTGGGGTGAGGTTTGGGGGATGGTGTCGGGGGGGTGGGGACAATAAGGACAGAGCCGCTCTCGATCCCTTGGAGCCAGACTAGGAACAGGGGAGTGATGTGTCTAGCGGAGGAGCAGGGTCTGGTCCTCTCTGAGTCTCCTGGACGTCAGTCCAGGGGACTTCTCAGTCGTCACCTTTAGGCCTTTCATTCTCTTTTCGATCGTCATTTGGCTGTCTGGAAACTAAATAAATCCGTTGGTATTGACTCCTTTTATGGTCAATCGTTTGCGTCCTATACCGGCCAAATTCTGCCACTTTACATAACGTTCAGTAAAATAAGTGAATAGTTGGTATCAGGGTCTTTGTCTCCTCGGAGCCAAGGGGCTGTTTTCCTGCTTTTGATAAGGATTGCTCCTGCAGGAAGGAAGTCTTTGGTGAAAGGCCGTTTAGCTGGGTGGATTCCAGGGCCTTGAAAGTGGAAGTCTGCCAGGCGGCTAATCATTACCGTAGTTGCTGGGCTTGCTAGGTAGGTTGGGGGTGTGGGTGTGTGTGTGGGGGGGCTTGACATCTCAGGTGATCCATCTGTAGGCTCTCATGGTAGATTTATAGTGAAGTTTAGGTGAGCCAACACCTGACCCTTTCTTTGTTGGGTGGACAGGACGTGGCTTCTCTTTACTTTCCACATCATTTCCCGTGTCCCCGAGGGCCTTGCACAGATGGTTTAGTTGAACACCCACACTCCATCCGCAGGGGCCCCTGATGGTGGAAACAGGTGGCGAGGACAGGCTTCTCACCGGTTTCAAAACCCAGCTGGAATCTTTAGAAGCTAAGTTTCTTTGAAGTCTCCATTTAATCAAAAAGGCATCTGGGTCCAGGGAGGTTTGCAACACGTCCGAGGCTACAGAAAGGGTCCAGTGGGTGCTCTATGTACCGTACCGGGTGCCGCCTCCAATTATAGGCTGCCGAGGGTGTTGTACCCCAGCCGAGGGGCCTTAGCCGACTGCGAAGCAGGTGTGGACTTCACATCACTTTAGGCCCTCCGAGGGGCTGTGTTTCTGGCTTAAGTGGGATTGAGTAGCAGCTAGATGTGGAGAGGGTGTGAAGGGAGATGCTCAGGAACCACCAAGGACACCCTGGAAGCCGTCGCTGCAGGAAGGACTGCCACGGGCCAGCCCGGGTTGTGCTTTCCCCACATCCTTGACCCATGTTCAGCCCCCCCGCCCCACCCCCTTGGCAAGCACAGAACATCATGAGTTGGTATCGAGCACATGACCGCAGGCGTTTATTTGCCTTCGACCACCAGCGTGACTGTCACGTTGGAGATTAGATAAGCCGCGGTTGCATTCGTGTCTTTCCAAGCAAAAGCTGCCCACGAGAAAGCAAATAAGACTCGCAGGAGCAGCCACTTAGCACGGAGGGCACAGACAGGGTGCCTCTGTGGGGAGTGGTGTATGCTGGTGTAGGAGGAAGGGAAACATTAATAAAGGTAGACCTTATACCTTTATGTCCTAAAATATCCTTATACCTTTATGTCCTAAAATATCCTTATACCTTTATGTCATAAAATACCTTTATACCTTTAAGTCATAAAAATCAGCAGGGAACTCGACTTGGGGACTGTCCAGGAGATCGTCTTCTATTCCCCCAACCTCTGCAGGCCCAGTTTCCATCGCATGCTGTGTAATGTGCAGTAGCTCCTGTTTCGGGGTTTGAGCCTTCCCCTTTCACAAACTCGGCCTCATGATTTTCTTCCCTGTTACCTGTGACTAAAAGGAGTTCTGAGGGAGGGGTGTCCTTCAAAACACAAGCCCCGTTTTCTCCCACCAGGAGGTTTGCTTTCCTAGGTCCATTGACCCGGTAGACATTTAAAGTCGAAGCGATGTTTTTCTCATCCGATGTATAGGTTACGACAGCAGAGTCTGAACCTCTTCTAATAACGGAAACAGATCAGAGCTCGTGGATGATTTTAAAATATGAATTGACCCAGAAATAAGAGTTGCACTGTTTGAGGAGGATAAAGGCTGAACGCGCGACTCGCCGCCTCCTTTCTGGTTCCCTTCTCCAGCATTCTCCCCGCCCCCACAATGATATAGACTCTCAGGGACCCCATTTTTGTCCTCATTCAGAGAGAAAAAATAAAAGCTTCTGGCTTTTTATGCGACTCGGGCACAACGTAACACGGGTTTTCACAAAGGACTTGTATCGAGGAGGCCTGATGGATTTAGCAGAACTTTACCTTGTCTCTCTCTCTTAACCCAGAAAACAGAGGATGTCCCCATGAAAACGTCAGCCAAGTGCTGTCAGGGAAGCGGCAGCAGTGACAGCATCTCTTTCCACGGTTCCTCTGGGGGATCTTTACACCATGCTAAGGAGCAGCTTCCAAAGTACCAGGTAAAACCTTTCACATGGAACGCCCCAGAGGACCGAGGTCCTTGATGGCCATTTCTTTACTCCTGCTGGGGGGTTCTCCTTCGGGATTCCGGTCTCACGCGATGGCTTTTACCTCTTGATAAAAGCTATAATCGAGCAGAGATGATCCCGTCTAAGACATGCCAAATGGGGAGGAAATATGGCACATGAGGTCCAGCCTCGCGTTGTGCTTCCTGCATGGTCAGGAGCAGACTCATTAACGTGTAGTTTTCAGTTTTATTCTAAACACGGATTTCTCCGTTTTGGCATGAGGACTCTAAGGATGCGTATGGGCATCCTGAGAAAATAGCCCTTACCAGTAGAGAAGGGAGAAATCCTGGTATGGAAGAGAGAAATGGCTGGGTCACAGAGAGGTGGTTGTGGAGCGTGAAGGATGGAGGGCTGGTCGCATTTTTTATGCCGTGCGTGCGTGTGTGTGTGTGTGTGTGTAAGGTCGTAGAGGATAGGAATTAGGGTGCTTGAGAAATAGTAGCGAAGTCGATATAAGGGAATAAATGTTTCATAAATCTTGAATAGCCGAAGTTATTCATCGATGGGGGATGTATCAACATTTCCTTTCTGGACCCAGGTGGAATTTTCTCTGTCATGTGGCTTGGAAAACCAAGGCAAGGAAATTCCCAGCAACCCCAGATCTATGGAACTTCGTTCATTTCCTGGGCAGGATTCGTGCCCCGTGTTTGAATGTGCCCTTATCCACAGTGCTCCCGTGTCTTAAAGCAGTTTGTGGTCAAAAAAAGCTCAGAGGGAGATGTTCAGCGAGGCGAGGGTCGTAGTTGGTATGTGGACCTGGTACCCCAAGTCAAAGCAGAATGTAAAAAGGGGGTGGTGGGCGTTATTAATAAAGCATGTGAGGGCCGGGTGGTGTCGGGCTGCATTTAGTGAGAGGAGGTTAGTGTGAGCTCGAACCCCAGAAGGAGGCCCGGTCCATAGGGTGAGAGATTCGTGTTTCTTTCCTCCTCTGCAAACACGTGTCAGCAAGTGTGCCTATGGGTGTTTCTATGTGTGTGCGTCGTGCATGGATATGTATAGGGGAGAGTATTTGGAGTATAAAACTTGAGAAGCAAACGTTCAGGATGATTGCCATGTTTTTGCTTGGCTGGAAGGCGGACTCGCGGAGACTCTGGCCGGTGGGCTGGGTCACAGAGAGGTGGTTGTGGTGTTTTGGTCAAGCCATGCTGGGGTTGTCGCTGAGCCTGTTTGTCTGTGTGTCACCCGCCCTTAGAACAGGGGCTTAGAATCCCGTATCCAGCACCTCCGTTCACTTGTCATAGCACGTTCCTAACATGCAAAGGTTATATACGTGAGCGGGTGCATTTAGATAGAGGATTCTAGAACTCGAGGAGCGGGCTAGGCCTAGAGATCAAGACGTGGGGGTCACGTCTGTGTAAAGAATAACCCCAATCTGAAGATTGGGGAATGCAGACAGGGGTCAGAGAGCCCCTTGAGGGTCCGTCCGATTCAAGGTGTGACCAGGGGAAGAAGAGATTCAGAAGGAGGGTCATCAAGAGCGTCAGATATCCTCAGAGACCTGTGGGAAAGCAAATTGGAAAGCGTCCTTTGGAGTGGCAGAGAGGCAGAGGTCATCCCTGAGCAGTTTGGAGGAGGAGGAGGCTGCAGTCCACAAGGAGAGAGAGAGAGAGAAAGAGAGAGAGAGAGAGAGAGAGACAGAGACAGCAACAGTGACAGCAGGTGGGTGGTGTACCCTTTTGGACGACAAAAGAGATGAGAAAGCCTGGTCAGAAGCTAGGGTTGTCAACTATCGTTAAGATATTTTTGAAAAACTTTATCGACACCAGACCATCAGTTACCTCTTGGACCTTCCCCAAACCCTGCCTGCACCACCTGGCGTTTTGTTCCACAGTGTTCGTTCTTTGCTTGACTAATACCCAAGCATATTTTTTTCCCCTTGAGATGTATTCTTAGCCGCAAAAGAATAGTTCCCCAGTTTATCTCAGAACCTATTCTTTCTATCCAGAGTTTATAAACGGGGATAATGAACGTATTGCTTTCTCATAACAAAGATTAAAAGCGAACTCTGAGAAAACCCTTGGATCCTGTATGAAGAGATTGTGTATCAAGAAATGGTGAACGGTAATCATTCGGGGAAAAGTAGGCGATCGCCAGTGGAGATTAAGACTGTAAAACGACCAATGGCTGCTTTGAAAAATAGGTTAATTACCCAGTAAGCTAAGGAGAGACCCAGAGGCGAATAAACGTTATTTTCTATCGCATTGTGCGTCGTGTCAGGCCACATGCTGACTTTGATTTTGGTTTATTTCTTTCATGTGTGATCCATTTTGGTTTCTTTCATGCGCGATAGTACACGAGACCAGCCTCCGACGTCAACATGCTTGGGGAGATGATGTTTGGCTCCGTCGCAATGAGTTACAAAGGCTCCACCTTAAAGATACATTACATTCGGTGAGTTCGGGCTGCTTGTCCTGCAGCTTGGGAGAAACAGAAGGGGGATGTGGACTCTTTAATTCAAAAATGCATTTCTCCCTCTTTTTGTCTTTTTTTTTTTCCAGTTCTCCTCCCCAGCTCATGATCAGTAAAGTCTTCTCTGCCAGGATGGGCAGCCTCTGCGGGAGTGCGAATAAGTAAGTGTGGGCCTCTGCACCTGCCCCCCCCCTTTTAAAGTGGCTCTTTCTAGACAAAGCAATTCTTTGAGGGCCATTGCGCATTTCATTTCGAAGTGAGAAGCAGGATGAGTCCACGTTGACAAAAGGATCTTAAAAGCGGCCCTTTTGCTGTTCATGGTCAGCGTGAAGAGAGGCCTTTGACTTTATCAGGGGGCCTGAGAGGCGAATAACTGTTCCTCTGTCTCTGTCGGGGATCTGTCTGTCACCCACCTTTTCCTAATGCCATCGCCTCTATGATTGGTTGGTACTTGGGCCCTGCAATATTTTGAGTTTTGCTCCTGAGTTTTTTCTCCCTCTAATTTTATACTCTGTGTAGACGAAGGAAGCTGACATCTCTAACTTAACTCTCCTTCTGGTACATTCGTTCATATATTTTGAACTTTGAAAACAGAAATAGTTCATATGTTTTTTTTTTTTTTTTGAATAAACTAATGAGACATGTGTTGCACTTTGGTACGTTTGAAAGAAATGTTTGTAACAAATTAAAAGAACAATCTTAGTGGTCAAGAGAAGGTTATTTTTTTTATAATACTGGGAAATGAAATATCTATTCCTTTATAGGTTTGGGCTCCATTTTGAGTCAGTCTGCTTATAGTAAATATAATAAATTAATATAATAAATTATTAAAATCTGCTTCCTGCACATTTGTGTTTATGAGAATTCTAACTTCAGGTGTTTTAAACGTGAACTCTTCTAGAATTATATCAGTTTTTATCATAGCCTCCTCATGAAAAAAGGTGTCGAATTGCTGCTAGATGTTAACTACGCGTCCAAATTAATTTCGCTTTGGAGGTTTATGTAAAATTCTCTTTGGAATGGATAGTAGTGTCTTGGGGGTCAGGCATGAAAGCAAAACTTGGAAATGAATCATGATATCCTAGGTGTGAGTTAATGAATCAAAAATCGTAGACTTTGGTATCCCGTTACGTAATGTGAAACCGTCAGGAAGGCATCATTTACTTTTAGAGGTTGGACTACCTCCCCAAAGCTTGTCTTGTCTTTTCCTCCAACAAATTCCCTTAAAGTTCCATTCCCTTGGGTAGGGAAGACGCGAGACTTTATTGATTTAGAGAGAAATGACTAAATGCATGATGAGCGACCGATAAGCCGTCCGTATTTGAGAGTCTGTGAGAATACAGCTTTTTATTCATCTCTCTTCCTTTTTCTCCTCTCTCTCCCTTCCCTCCCCTCTCTGGGTTTAGCTTGCAGGACAGCTTTGAGTACATCAGCCAGGATCCCAGTCTGGGGAAACTGAACACAAATCAGAATAACCTGGGTGGTCCTTGTCGTCCTGGAAGTAACCTAGGTAAATGGGCCACACGCACGGGTTCTTTCTTTCGGAAGAGCGCTCTTGGTGGTGTATGTTCTGCTTTATTTGAGTTTGCTGTGTTGTTTTGTTTTGTTTTTTTGCATTATCTTTAATCTGTGTTTATTTTTTGCGTGTGTGTATCTTGTTCGCCCTCCTCCGTGTGTGTCTGTCCCTAGGTCTGCTGCAAGCGTGCAGCAGCAAGCTGCTGCAGGGGGTAGCAGAAGGAGGACCCCTCCGGCTCACCCGGAGTGCTTCTTTCTTTGCAGGTTTGTGTGGAATGCTGAGTACAGTGGGACCCACACACATGCTAATCAACCCTGTGCTGGTTCTTAGGGGGAAAAAAATCCTATCTGGTTTCTCTCTAGAAATCCAAGGGGCTCTGGACATATTAGTTTCAAATGCAGCCAAGTTCCTGGTGTTGAGAAAATTCCACCAATGAACCTCTATTGTGAATGTCTCTGATAATACCCCGGGGTAAGCTGATTTTGGCCTGAAATGAGCCCTTAGTGTTTCTAAGAGGATTAGTATATTTTTCTGATTTCCCTAGGCCTCTTCTGCTGCTATGAACCTTTCCCTTTGCCACGGTGTCATTCATCCATTTATTCACCTGCGTCCTACCTGCATAGCTTCTTCAAAAGTCACTCTATCTAATGAGAGCATGGAAACCACACAACTATAATCTCTCTCTCTCTCTCTCTCTCTCAAGTAGTTTAAATGCCGTTTCTAGGTTCTTTACAGGTATAATCATCTCGGTCCCTCTGGGTAGGTGACGTCTCATATTTAATTGGCTTTCTAGCTAAGGCTGCTGCATGTCTCCCGTGGTCTGGCATGATTAACCAACGTGGGGGACCCCATCCCTAACATTAAAGGTTGCGTTTGTGGCAGACGGCACTCTGTTCTTCCTTGTAGCCTGAAATATGCTCCGCACCCTGGTTAACTGACACCCTAATGAAAGTGACACCCTCCCACCTACTTAAGAGTGAGGATAACATGTTTATATATTCTCTTTTAAATTGTGAGAATAAACAGGCTTCAAAAAAAAAAAAATAGCTGACAAGTGTAATAATCAGGCAGGGCCCTGGGCTTCAAGGTGACTATAGCAATATGTCATCTGCCCTCTGGCTCAGTGAGTATACAGTTTAGATCAATCCGAAACGTTCCTAGAAGTCTGTCATACTTTAGTGGTTTCTGAAATTCATGCCAGGACGTGCGTTTTCTAAGTAACGCTACAGTCACATGTGTGTATATGGAAAAGAAGCGGAGGAAAAAGTATTTGAAAATGAAGATAAATGTTTTGGGTCTGCCAGGAGAGTGGATTATAAGCAGAGAAACAACTTTTAAATCTGTGAAATGGTTTTCAAGTTTTTCCTGAGTTGCCAGTATGACTACGAAAACTGATTATACAGCGTTTTGAAAATACAGGGCTATTTAAATACTATTAATAATGACAAAAGTGGCTAAAAGTATCTGCCTGAGAATGTCTGTTCATTGTGTCAACTGCACGATTAGTTGATTATTCAGATTTTTAGAGATGAGCATCACTCAAAAGAGTGTACATGCTACTATGGCAGGATGGTTAAGGCAGGCAGTTACTAGACTGTTTTCTTCTAACTCTCACCATCATCTTTTTTTATGTATTTCATTTGGATTTACGTAGTTAATCTCTATATAAATTTCCGCCAGTCATCGTTTTAAACAACTTGTTCAATCCAAGAGCCGGATAACGGGGTCTTCTCTTGCCTTTACCTTAGCACACAGCACTCCAGTCGACATGCCAAGCAGAGGACAGAACGAAGACAGGGACAGCGGCATCGCCCGATCAGGTATTTGTCCTTCCTTTTCCTGGTGGAGCTAAAAGAGTGACCTATTCAGAATGGTGAAGTCATCGGGAAAATAGAAGACGGGCCTCATCTTCTAGATTTCTTTTTTCTTCTCCATATTCTAAGATGACCTCATGAGTCTAAAGGTCTAGACGTGCCGTGTCTAGGAGGGATTGTGCAACGCGGACAAGTTTCTTCTCATCCCCAAGCTCATCTGAGACTAATGTATCTTGAGAAATTTCTTTTTGGAGTGAAACTAATTGTTCTGGGAATTTGTGTGTGTGGAAATAAATCTACCTGTGCCTAAGGGAGGGTTTGCCAGCCGACTTGGTCACCCTTCCTTCTGCGGGAGAAGAGAGGTAGTGAATGGATGATCTGGTGTTTGGAGACTTAGAGAGGCGTGGGGCTTGCCCAGTGAACAGACACTATACACACAGCCTCTAGCTTCTGTCACAGACTAGGAGCACCCTGCTGGTGTCACCAAGTGAGGCCTGCACCAGACAGGCCAGCCAGTCGGTGCTTGGACGCGTTAGGGCCGTATCCAGGCCTCGGGTGCCTCCCTCCCGACCTTCCACGCATTTCTGTTTCTAGCTCTGGCCCTTAGACACAGCTCGGAGGAGTCCTTGTGTTCCTTCTGCGTCGTACCGGAGCCCTTCACCCTACAGGGTACCCCTTAGCTCCCGAGCTGTTAGATGCGACTTGGTCCTGAATCCCCCCGTTTGGTTTGTAGATGTCACATGACAGAAAGTACACGGCATGTTTTTCATGTTAAATAAAAATAGTTGAGTCATTTTGTTCTACCTAAAACCATTTGGAATTTTTCTGCATGGGAGCTTTGTCTCTCCATTCTTGTTCATTCATTCATTCATTCATTCATTCAATGATACATATTTTATGTGTTTGGTTATAACCCAGTACTACTTGATTTAGTTGTTCAGATCATTCCAGCTTTGTCCGTGGAAGCCACAAAGCTTTTTCAGTTGGATGCTGTGTTTCTGTAACACACTCGTTTTAGTGTTTGTGTGTGCACATACGCACACATGTGTGTGTGTTTTGAACACCTCCTTACTCTCTGGCCCTACCAGACGCACCAGGCTTGTCTTATTTCCTACTCCAGACCTAGAATCAGCCATTTCTCCACAGAACCCCATCCTTTCCTTAGACAATGGTCTTAGATTCCAAGATCTGGGCACGCGATCTGCTTATTGCTACTACAGTGTCCTTTCTTGAACCTCCTCAGCTAACAAGCAAAATAGATGAGTCGATGCTAACTGGGTGTATACACGTACATATGTATCGCTACGTGAAACATCTGTATCTTTATTAAGTTAAACATGAGTTTGTACTGGGATCTCCATTCTTTATAGCCCATTGCCACCTGGGCCATTCTACCTTCCTCCCCTTAATTGTCTATAAATTCCTACCGTCCCCACGTGCCATCCATCAAATCAGTTGTTTCACTTTAAGATGCACATAGAGCAGCGTCGGAGTGGTTAACATGTGCCCCTGTAGGGAACGACTTTATTAACTGGAGAACAGTGCTGAGGTGCAGTCCCTTTTACCTCTAGCCTCACGCATGTCCACTCATTTCCAAGGTCACCTAGGCCAGCACCTTTCGAGGTCAGGGAATGTTTGCAGTTCTGTGTCCTATGCCAGTCAAATCTCCCAAATCATAGCTGACACCAGTTCGTCTTGCAGCTGGCTGACTTCGTGAGCGCGACCAGAAACTCTGACCATCACAAGTGAGGTCTGAAGAGTAATTTAAGGTTCCTTTTTTTCCCCTCCCAATAGTCCAGTCAAGCAGTCACTTTAGGAAAGCTTTTTTGTCTGTTGGTTTTTACATCATGGTTTATAGGGAGAAACGTATTTCAGGATAAAAAAGATTTTAAAGGAGATTTTGTGATGCTCTCTCGAAAGGAAACCTGGAGTTCTTGGTCTTCTCCCATCAGTCCTTTCTGCATGCGGCCTGCAAAGGACGAGACGGACGGTGGCCTTATGTTAAGTTCAGCAGCAAATTTGTGGTTCTGTGCATAGCGTCCTCTGGGAACACAAAGAGCCACACAGGCTTGAATTCTTAAAGTGGTTTACTCTGTTGTTAGAGAACTAAATTATTTTAGTGATTTCACTGTGGGTCCACAATCAGGCCAGTTGGATACGATTGAAATGAAGGAGTTAGAAAGGGCAGCACCGCTTCCTGACCAGCCACAAGCCACATTAACTTATTGAAGAACAGCTTTCTAGCCCCCTATCTCATTAGGCTCTGTCAGAATTGGGGGGTGTTTTTGAAGAAGAGTGAAGTATAGCACCTGCCCTCCGGAAGCGTTACTTGTAAACCCAGGGTTAGAGTACAGTGTGATGATAAATGCCGCCTTGTCAAATGCGGTGGGAATAGTGGAAGAGCAGGGACCTTTGCCTGGGAAGCCAGAAGGGTGGCCTCGTGGAAGAGGTGGTCTTTGAGTGACACCTTGTAGGTCGAAAAGAACTGCACCAGAGTTTAGGGAAAGAGCATTTCCGAAAATAGTCAGTGCAGGGGTGTAAACCCTCGAGAGCACACTGTTCCAGTGTTTTAAGGATGGCAGGACTGGAACCTAAGGTCGGGGGCGCGAGGGAAGGTCAGGAGGTGCGGCTGGTGGTGAAAGGCTGATTTCGAACGGCTCCAGGGCCACGCGAAGCAGTTTGGATATTTAATCTTGTTCGTGGGGCCCGCTAAGGGACGGCACTCGATTGGCTCTGTATTTTAGATTCATACTTCGCACACTCTGCTCCAGTAACAAACTGGACCAAGATATTCATGGCTAAAATAGATTTCTGATGATACTTTGTAATTCAGCAGGGCTGAAGGGGCTGCGGGAGGTGGGCAGTAAAGAGATGTTTTTCCCATTAACTTTATTTCAATATAATTTCTCCAGACTTTTGGCGCTTCTTACTTCTCCCTGCGTGTGAAAGTAGTGTAAAATGGTTATCTGATTTAGCATAAATCCATAAGTCTATTGTTTTTCCCTCTATCCCTTTTTGTAATAGCATCTTAAAATAAATATGAATATGAATATGAATATGAACATAATAATAATATAAATATAAATATAAATATAAATATAAATATAAATATAAATAAATATATTTTTTCTTGGTTATCCAGTGTTTTTTTGTAATAATGGGAGAGAAAATCTTAATTCTGACCTATCCTTAATGCACTGTACTCCTATAATAAGTGTTCCAGTTGCTCTTTGCATAGTTTGTAACACACAGAGAGAATAAGAAATTGAGCAATAAAAAAAAAAGTATCCACCCCATTTATCGCTTAACTAGTTAAAAAGACCAGTTTTTAAATTCACTCAGAATTTGGTCTGGATGTCAAGATGGATAGGGCCACACGTGCACCAAAAGGATATGGAAAGATGTGTCCCCCACATCAGGGGGCTGGCCTTCCCTGGCTGGTCACAGAATGACTCGAGAGAAAGGGAAAGGAGACCATCTTGGCTTCTCATGGTGGCCAGGGTGAGGGGTCCCATGTGCGGTGTGGGAGCACCAGCTTGCTCATCAGCTCGCTGAGGCGTGGGGCAGGAAAGGGAAGGGGGTGGAGGTGAAGGTCGAAAGCTGTCAGCAGTCAGACATCGAAAGATGGAGTCAGACTCTTTATTATCCCACAGGTCACCATCGAATAAAGCAAAATGACACCCCATTTGCCCCTGAACCCCTTCATTGGCTTCGCTGAGACAGTGCTTTGGAGAGGGAGGCGCGGGAGGTTGTCATGAGACAGTTTCTCATCGCCTCCAGGGCTCCGATGAGAGGTGGGGTTCCCTATCCTGCCTGCTCACGCTAGAGCCGCAGACTATCCATCTGCTCAGCCGCAGCCTAGAACCGGGCCCCCAGCACCGGGGGCTCCCATAAGACGTGTTGCAGGCATTTGACCCCTTTTGTGTCTGTGTTGCCCTTTTTTGGTGTGCGGGATGAGGATTCCTGGGACCTGGACCTTAGGCGTATTCTTTTTTTTCCTCTGTCTCTCTAAGTAATAAACTGTCCAGATCTAAAAATGTCTTGTGTCTTTACTGTCAGACCTTCCCCTGGAGCGTTGCCTTGTCTCGTGTACATGGGAACTTAGCCATCGGTCCCATAGCTCGGGCAGGACTCAGTTGCTTCGTTTCTTTCCACTGCTCCCATTTCCAGGCCGACCTTTGGCATTCTGGAATGAAGGTTTATCTCCACCAACTTCAACCAAATTGGTTACCTCTTCCGCTTTGGCTCTTTCCTTCTAGACTTTCTGCCGTGATTTCAAAACACCACGGTTTTTCAAAAACAGACTGTGTTTTAGAGCAGGTTGAGGTCCACGGTGGAAGGTAAAGAGAGCTCCCATAGAGCACCCCCTTCACACACATAGGGTCCCCCATTACCAGCGTCACCCAGAATGGTATATTCTGTAAGAATCAATGGATGTTGGTTGAAGATCCCTCCTCAGACAGGAGGGTGGGGGTGAAGGACACATTTTTAAACTGAGAGTTAACTCGGTGATTGGATTTTGGCTCATTTTTATTTTCTTATTCGTGCACAGAACTTTAAAGGGTCTTGCAATCCATATATATGATAGCATTTATTTTTCTAATTAGAAGAGGAGTCTCAAAATGATACTAACCATATGAAGGGGCATGAAACATAACACTTGTAAGGCTGGAACAGCCAGGGAATGATTTAACTCAAAGCCCGTAATCCCGGTGTCTTTCCACTGGTTTTCTTCTCTGTCCTGGAGTCTTGAGTCACAGAGAAGGTACAGTCTCCACCTGCTGGATGTGACTGGTAGAACCTGGAAATTTCGGTTCCTGGGAAGGATGCTCATCCATCTGGCCTCCGCTTTTCTTTCACCTTTCACGTTTTCTTCCCCACAGCCTCGCTGAGCAGCCTTCTGATCACACCTTTCCCATCGCCAAGCTCCTCTGCATCCTCTTCCAGCAGTTACCAGCGCCGCTGGCTTCGAAGTCAGACGACGAGTCTGGAGAACGGCATCTTCCCCAGGAGGTGAGCTGCAGGTTCCTCTTGCTGAGCAAGGTGCTCGTCTAGGGAGTGTGATGAGACCGGCAGGACCTCACTCACTTGTCGTTAAGGGAAAAAAGAAAAAAAGAGAGAACTGAAACTTTTAGATGATCTTTGGTGTAGCCTGAGTCTAGAAGTTAGAAGAAGTTTCCTGGAAAGAATACCAAAATAATAAAATAATAATAATAATAATAATAATAATAATAATAATAATAATAATATAATATAACAACAATAATAATTATAATAATAACAGCAATAATAATAATAATAAAATTTTTTTAAATCACCTGGTTTGGAAGACACTGGAAATATCTGGGCTGTTGTGCCGTGAATGAGCTAGATCGGGTGTTCATTTAAAATGAGTGATGTGCTCTCTCTTTTCCTTGATTCCCTTCCAGACGTAGCTCTCGTGAGGTAGGAGGGCAGAGTCACTCTCTTCCTTGGCTTACGGTGACGCCCGTGTGGGCTTCGAAAATATATGTATGGACTCAGTGATTGTGACATAACTCTCTGTGACACTTAAATTCCTAAACCGAACAGTTTAAGAATCAGATTCTGAGTAAGATGGCCTTGAGGTATTTTCTGCCTTTATTTCAGTCAGTTTTCAGATCTACAGTTTAGTTCTGTGCAAAATGTACATTTTCGGCTCATACGGCGGTGTTCTATCGGTAGCTTCCAACCACTTTTTCCTACAATGCAAAAACTTAAAAAGTGGAATTAAGAGGGGTTGCACACATAAAAATTTACATGTAAACTGGTGGATTTAACAAATCGACTAGGAATCGCTGTGCCTAGGGATCTGTGCAGGTGGAAAGATGCTTCAGCTACCGGTCTGCAGTCAAGTCGCTTGCAGATAGACACCCTACATAGTGCTATAAAGATGTTAAGTGGCTGGAGAGAGGCCTGACGTGCTTGGGGTCTCAGAGAAGGAAGCAACCACTTGCTGGGGGCCCTGGGGGCAGTTGGGGAGCTTTTCACGGGAGAGATGGTGTCAGAAGGACATGCTGAGAAACATGGGCTCCAGGTGTGTGTGCAGCGCGTGTCAGGCTGCCTGCCTCTCTCCGGATGCTCTCACGGTCCTAGGAACTGGACGAAGGAGAAGTTACAGTGCGTCACCCACTGGGGGACCGGCTCTGGGCTGGTGGGCTTCCAGTAGAATGGTTGAACTGGGGATCTGGGGTGGGGCGAGTCTTGTGTTCTGAGTGTCGCCTCCCCATCTGCCATGTCCTGGTGCTAGTCCCCGTCTCACCATGTCGTTGGAGGAATTAAATGGACTCTAGCAAGTTAAGTCAGGCTCGGACGAGATACGGTACATCAAATATTGACTTATTTACTGTTATTGTCGTCATTATCATTGTTATTACTGTGGCCGTCATGGGGAGGTGTCCTGCCATCCTTGCTGTCATTATGGCAGCTTCTGCGATGGGAAGAAATAGATGGTCCTGGAAACCTTTCCCTTTAGGCATCTTTCCTTTTACCAAAATCAGTTTTGCTGTTATTCAGATTCAAATGCAGGGTTGAATAACATTCTCCAAGCCAGTCCTCCGACACACTTCAAAAACTCTAATGTGAATCGACACCTGGCATTGGGAACTAATGAATCTCTAGGGCACTTACACCTAAAATATGTGTTTTAAGCTCAAAAATGAAAGGGCAGGGCTCCTTGTTCAAAAAGCAGGAAAACGTGAGGGCCCTAAAATGTACATTTTTTCTTTAAAAATATTTTACTTAACAACATGTAATAGGAACAATAGTGACACATGAATAATCATGTAAATGTATAAATTGCAAAAAAGTAATACGACTGTCATCATTTTATGTAATATAGTAAATAGAAATCATGTGATACCTTGATTTATAATAAGATTTTTCTGTCTTGCTTTTCTGCAAATTCATTTGTTTAGGTCCTCAAAATTTCTACATCAATCGATGTCATTAAAAGCAGTGTTACTACTAGCTCCCGGCAAATGCAAGAAGGCAAATGTGTGTGATGATTTTTTTTTTTTATTTTGAGAAAGATCTTTCTGCTGACGCAGCTGCTACGGGAACTTTGTAGGTTATGACAACTTCGAGATCCACGTCTGATGAACTTTTAGCTTGTCAATTTTAGTACGTCTGAATCCAATGGAGGAGATGTTCTCGTGGAACAGTTTTTCTAAAAAGATTTAATTCGAGCTTTGCATGGTATTGGCAAGTATCGGAGCCGAGGAGGCTTGTCCCAGGCGCCTTCATTGCTAATTTAAAAGACTTAATTCTTCACACAAATAAATTTAAATGAGTTTAATTTTAAATAGGAATTTATACAAGGTTGTTTTAATGTTTCCTCTGGCATCTCCTGTAACTTAGGGAGGTCCTACAAGAAACCGAACGAGTCGTCCTGAGCTGTATATAATTTTAAATACCTTGTGCATTCGATCATTGCATCTTCCATTATAGGGAAAATTAATTTTAAACTGGGCTTTCTTGTTAATAATTGAACTGAGGCTTCGCATGAAATAATGGTTGTTTTTTTCCTGTCCGATACAACAGTCTTTCCATTTGCTTTCTATCCCTACGCCTGTGGCTATTCGATTTACAATGTGGCTGCAGTTTGCAAAACCAGAGATTATAAATTCTCCGAAGCATTTCACTAACTCCCTGATATGCTTTATTGCAGTCTCCACTGGAGGCTCTTATTTTGTGGTTATTTACTGTTCTGGGGTTAGAGAGTTAAATATTTGTGTAGACTCCACAGGGATGGGCTCTAGTGATGCACGGACAAGCTGCTTTCCATGTGGGTCACAGCCCTGCCCGAACCCTTCCCCTTGCCCTTGGCCGTGACGGCCACTGTCACGGCCACCAGGCTGGGCCCAGCTCCCAGTCTTGTCGCATTGCCGCCTCGTGGCACCCTGAACTGCCCAGACGTGGCTGTGTGCCTGACTGCCAGGCTTGTCGTTCCCTGTCCGGGTTGCACACCCTCAGGCCTGAGCCCCGCAGACGCTCTGCAGCCTGCTGTCTTGACTGCTCACACCCATGCTTCATCATCCCATCAGATTCCACTTACATATCCAGAGAGAAAATTATTACAAATTCAAGGTAGCGACCGCAGCACATTAAACCAAACCTAGGGCCGTTCTGAGAGCAAGGCACGTGCCCGTTGAGCTCCCCCTGGACTCAGTGCTGTTTCACGTGGATAAAGGAAAGGGCATTTTGAAGCACCCCCCGTGCCTGTGAAAATCCCTCCGTTTAAAGGATGTTGCCATGGATCTCTCCTCTTTGGCTGGCGGACACATAGGAAAACTAGGACTTTGTGCTAGACGGGGGAACAGGGAGTCCTGAAAAGATGATTTCCTCTGGCTTCGAGGAAAAAATTCACAGTCGTCAAAACCTTTCTTCCTAAGAGTGACAGGGAGTCAGGGAGGACATTCGCATCCCTTATAGGGATTTCGTGTGCGGCAGGGTCAGTCACACCCACGCCCCAAGGGCCCCTGCGGTGCCAGATGGTAAACCTGGGTTCCTGGGCAGGGAGTCAGGCTTGGGCATTTAGCAGCTGGTACAGAAATCTGCTGCCTGCAGTGGGGCAAAGCAGCAGGGATTTCACTCCTCGGGGAGGCCATCGAAACCCTAAAGAAGCACAAACCACATAACGTTGTTCACGGGATGTTCTTGACCCTAGAGAAATGGGGATTTCCCTTTGTCCCGGGGGATCCACAGATTCAGCGTAAGTTCAGCTAAACGACGAGACCCTGCAGCGCTGCTATCTAGTGTAAGTCACGGAGATGCACTTAATGATGATTATTTTTGTTTTACTTGTGATCTCGAAGTACTCATGATGTCTGTAAACGCTTGTTTGTGTCCACAAAATTCTATTTGATTTTTAAAAATTTTTTATAAGTGAGGAGCGGTAGTCTTTCCTTAACTTGAAGGCCTGTCGGCTGATGGGATTGCTCCCCCTGTGTCCCCTGCATGCTCAGCTTGCACGGTGCATCCGACCACACGAACACCAGCAGACGGATCACACGTGAGGACAGAGTCCCTGGTCACTGCAGGGTCCAAGCAATGAGCCTAGACCAGGAGACAGAAACCCTGGGCTCTAACTCTAGTATTGTCACTGAGAAGTTTCCTGTTCCTGAAGCGAGCTGATTCATCCCTCTGCCTCAGCCTCCCATGTGCAAGACGGTCTCTGGGACCTCACTTGTCGGTGACTTAATGGTAAAGATAAGATGGAGCGTTGGGGTACTTACCTGAAACCTTGCATCGTGGAATGATTTTAACCACGTAATTAAAACACCGCACGACTGAATTCGCTCCAGGTTGCACGGTTGATCCAGGATTACAGGAGAGAGCTCACTTGCTTTAGAATTCAGTGGAGAGAGACAGCGAAGCGAGTGAGAGCTGGCCACTCCGTAGCAGCTGTAGAAGTTTCCCAGAAATTCAGCAGGTGGCACTCTCTCCTGTGTTAAAAGTGGACTCGGTTCTGGGTTGTGGGGTGGAGATGCAGAGGATGCCTGCATCCGCATCAGGATCAGTGTTTATTGCAATTCGATTGGTCAAGGCGACATTGGCCAAAGGCGAATGGTCATTTTACTTTTGAAAAAGAAGGGATAGGAGATCAAGAAGAAAGGGTGGCACGCAAGTATGGGTATCAGATAAGCTTAGGATCTACAGAAGTGCATTTGGTGCAGGAAAGCACGGTTAATGGCACAGGTGCTGTGGGAAAGGAGAGAGAGCCCTACGTGAAATTAAGTAAAATTCGAGAATTGTTTCTCGGATGAGCAAATGGTTAGGATCTAGGAATGTCTCAGAGAAGACGGGGTGGTTACGGATGCACAGTGCCTACAGCAGCTCCTGGAGATCATGCCCTGCCGGGTGCCTGTCTCTCAGTGAAGCCTCTTACGGATCCATCAGCCACACTGCCATCCCCGGCGTCTTGCTCGAAGCCGAGAGAAACAATAACCTCTCTCTCGGAGGTCCGAACCAAACGTCTTTCTCCTTCCCTTTACAAATAAAAATGGCTGTCCTGCCCATAAAACTTGGGATGTATGCATGGTTTTGAAAACGTGGGTGTGTTTGAGGTCACAGGCCTGTTATAGACGACGAGCAGAGCACAAAACAGGAGAGTGAAGGCCAAGAGTGAGTGGCTCGCTGCCTCGAAGTCTGCCACGATGAGGAATTGTTGCATTGTGTCGACTGGTAGGAGAGCACCTGGAGGAAATCGTGTTCCTCCCATGTGTGGCAGAGATTTGAGACTAAATGGTGGCGTCGATGAGAAAGAGAACTGATTGCATGAGCGCCCTGTGCCAGGCTTGGTACTTTCATTTGCGATATTATGGCCTTCGCTTTGATGTCTTTGTAGGGCAGGGGGGAAGGGGGGAACCAATTCTGTTATTTTCATTCTCGTTAGTAGTTAAGTTGTTAATTTATGCTGTTTATTTTTTTGCCAGAATAGTTAAATAAGAGCCATGATCAGGCCATCTTGTGAGAGGGTCCTCTTAAAACAAATTGAACATGTATTCAGAATTTATCGGCCTCTCTTGAAAGAGTCTTGTTTTTTGAGAATTTGACTTTGTACCAGAATCGAGGTGGCTCTTTCCGGCCGGGGGATGATGTCCCAGAGGGCTTGATGATCATGTGGTGTGGTGTGACCTGAGCATCACTTCACCTAACGGGGGAGGAGGCCTTAGGAAAGAGCCTCAGCTCCTGGGTAGTATCCACCATGACCCTCGGATATGCTGAACCCCACACAGGACCCTTCCTCTTCCCTTTCCCTTGGTGTCTATCAACCAGAGCAAAGGGCCCAGGTGTCGAGTGAACAGATGCTCACACCCCTTCTTAAATACCACCAGTCTGACACAAAACAGTCCGAGGGAAAAGGCCTAAGAGTCTAACAAAGGGACAGTTGAGGTTACTTTTAGTTTTCATTTATGTTTCTTTTCAGGTTAGGATCATACTGTGTGGCCAGCTGACATTTTCACGACGGGATCGTAGAAGAGAATGAATGAGACAAGGAGGGAGACAGACTCTCAGACAGGCGTGTTTGGGTTGGCTGTCTGGAGTGCTGTCCCCCGGCATTGAGAGTTCATCTTTTCCTCCAGGTCAACTGACGAGACCTTCAGCTTGGCTGAAGAAGCCTGTAGCTCCAACCCGGCCATCGTGCGGAGGAAGAAGATTGCCATCAGCATCATCTTCTCCCTGTGTGAGAAAGAGGAAGCCCAGAGGAATTTCCAGGACTTCTTTTTTTCTCATTTCCCCCTGTTTGAGTCTCACATGAACAGGCTGAAGAGTGCCATCGAGAAGGTAATAGGAGTGGCACCCAGGGTCAAACAGGGACGCCATTCTGGGGCTTGAAAGGTGGGAGCGTCGCTTTGTGTTGAGGTGTCAGGTCGCTTTCCCAGAGAACGCAAATCGTCTGCAGCAGGGATAGGCCCTTGGGCAGGTTGACCTTAGACGTGGGAGACTGCCTTGTCTTCAGAAAGGAAATCACTGCTTCCGAGGATGTCATTGATTGTTACTTACCTGACTTTTTGATTACCGTACTGCCTTTTATTAATAAAGCCCGATAGATAGTGACAAAGCAGGTTCTCCTCGGAGGGTGACTTGGCTCGTTTCTCTTCCATGAAGGCCATGATCTCCTGTAGGAAGATAGCAGAATCGGGCCTCCGTGTCCAGTTTTACGTCACCCGCCTGATGGAAGCTTTGGGAGAATTCAGGTAAATTGGCAAAGTTGGTCAAATCTCACGGGAAATTGATGTGGACCTAGGGAGACATGTGGACCACGACTTGGAAGGATTGGGGGCTGCCGGTTCTAGTCACGTTCGCAGCTCCTGCCTTCCAGATTGATCCTGAGACCAAAGAAGCAAAAAATTTGAGTTCCCCGGCACCCACTAATCCTCACTACTCCTGCCCGGCAGACGGACCTCTGTGTGACTAGTTTTAACAGGGCGAATGGAGAAAACTAATATTCGGGTGTGTCTTGTGAGCCTGTTCATCATTTCGTGTCATGTTCCCAAAAGTCCCAAGAGTAAGCTCTACTCCCCCATGTTACGAATGTGGAAACAAGTTCGAAGCATCGACGGGGAGACTGTGTCTGTCAGGGAGATAGATACACATTGCCCTTTGCCGGGACAGGCCTGGTTCACACCCAGTGTCCCCCCCCCCAAGTGCCATGGCCTGTGCATTATGTGATAGTCCTGGTGTGGCCTCATTGTTAGTTTCTCATGGATGGTCTCTGCACTCCGGACACCAGCTTTCTTGCCCCTAAATGTCTGGGTGGAAAAGTAACCTGCTTGACGTTTCATATCCAGGGTCGAGGTACCTTTTCTGTAAAAGCATCCCTGTCGTAGCTGTTCAACTCTGCCATCGTGCAATAGCAGCGACAGGTAAAGGTCAATGAGTGAGGGTGGCCGTGTTCCCGTAAAACTTGATTCGCAGAAAAAGGTGGCAGTCAGGTTCGGCCTGTGGGTCACAGTTTGCTGGCCCCTGGGTGATATTCTGCTTGAATCGCTTGACTCCAGCGTAGATCCAGATGATTGTTTTTGTCTTTATTCCTTTATATAAAGATTCCCCCAGATAAGATCTGCGACAATGTCACGCATCCTTTCTCTCTTCCCTAGAGGGACTATCTGGAACTTGTATTCTGTTCCAAGGATCGCGGAACCCGTGTGGCTGACCATGATGTCCAGCACGTTGGAGAAAACCCAGCTCTGCCAGCGTTTTCTCAAGGAGTTCACCCTTCTCATAGAGCAGATCAACAAAAACCAGTAAGTCCCACTCTCGGGAGCCTCGCCCGCAAACTCCGCGGCCGGGGGATGCTCTGTGTCGCACGTGCCTCTCCCTGCATTGACTCATCTGCTTGTATTTTCTTCTCCTCCTCCTCCTCCAAGGTTCTTTGCTGCCTTACTGACTGCGGTGTTGACCTACCACCTGGCCTGGGTCCCGACGGTCATGCCTGTCGACCACCCTCCCATTAAAGCCTTCTCAGAGAAACGCACCTCCCCGTCGGTGAACGCGCTGGCCAAAACCCATCCCTATAACCCTCTCTGGGCGCAGCTGGGTGAGTACCTGATGCGACGCTTCAGAGACTAGAGGGGATGGAACGGGGAAAATGCTAGAATTTTCGGTCGATGGTAACTGTCCCACCTGGTAATGCAGGGGCTAGGAGACGGGCCCACAGATCGTCATGGGAGGCGACCACCGTCCTGGCCTTCCCCCCCTGCTAGCAGCTTCGTTCTGCTCTTTTTTGAAGCCGCGTGGGTCACCCGTGCTGTCCCATGCCACGCGGCAGGTCACCCTAGAGCACCTGGGCGTTATCACTTTTTGGGGAGGGTGTTGGGAGCTGCCTTGTGCGTCGCACAGTGTTTAGCAAAACCACTGGTCTCTGCTCACTCGTTACCAGTGAAAATGCCCCTCCGAAGCTGTGATGATTGAAAATTTCTGCGGACATTGCTGAGTGTCCCCTGGGGGCCAAGACACCCACTGGCGGAGAACCTCTGCCCAGAGGATGGAGTGGATAGAAAAATAAGACAAAAAAGAAAGGAACACACTGTAATTCCACCTCTTTTTAAATTTTAGCTTAAGTCAGAAACCTTTATCTTTGTCTACACTGCTTCCTTGCAATTAGTCGGTGGCATTTATTTCCTCAAAGTGTCATGCTGAGGCATGGTATAGGAATAGGCATAGTTGGGGACAGAGTTTGGGATTTATGGGACCAGTTTTGCTTATTTGGGGTTCATGTAGAGGAGAGGTAAACGTTTAGAGTGAAAAACTAAATCTTGCACACTCACTCCATCCCAGACCCCGTGCTAGAGAGATGTCAGGGATGTGGAGCGGAATAACACGTGTTGCTAAGCCTCAGGAAGCTAGCCACCTAATGGAGGGGACACGTTTGTATTCAGGTGATCACAAGATAGCCTGAGTCCTCCTTGGATGGGGATGTGCAAAAAAGGATGCAAGAGAGGGACCGTGTAGCCTAGAGGTGAAGAGCGTGGGTACCAGGGCCAGACTGCCTAGGGCATGTCCAGTCTTCGTGGGCAGGTGACTTCACCTCTTCGGTTTCTTCCCCTGTAAAATGGAATGAAATTAGTTCATGGTCACCGTGGGAATTAAATTAGTTACACATCAAGCACCTTTGTCACTGATGCTGCCGACGAAAATACTAATATTGGAGGGGAGTGTTAGGATGAGGGGCATGGGGATGGATGGAGTTTTCAAGGAAGGACACTTGAGGAAATTTTAAAATGGCATTTTCTAGAAAAAGAGTCCCAGATTGGGAAAAGCACTCTGATCTTCGAAAACAGCATGTTTTAATAACAATAATGAAATCTGTCCCCGCGAGCTGAGCACGTCGGCAGTGCTTTTTACGTGTGTGAATTAATCAGGTTCTCGGTTCAGGCCGATGACTGTTGCCCTCATTTTATAGAAAATGAAAAAGTCAGGCCTTGGGCCCTTCGTCTTGAGGTGGGTCAGGAAAGAGAATACCCTTAGGGGGAGAATAGGTCACGTTAAATGAGTTAATACAGAATGTGTGGATGGTAAAAGGGGTTTAAGACAACCGGCCAGGAGTGAGCTCAGAGAAGGCCTCAGAGTGTGCCTGACTCTGGGTCCCCGGTTTTCCATCGTTGTCTGTGTTACAGAACGACAGTCCACGGTGAAGGGAAGGGGCCTGGATGTTGAGGGATTCGTGGTGTTTCAGGCTGCCCGGTCACCCATTTAAAAACAATGCTCATTGAGCGTTGTGCGTGCAGGTGATCAGATAAATAGGTTTATAAAGAGACATGTATCTCGTCTGAAATTTAACTCACTGCGGCCCATTAATGCCCTGGGTTCAGCATAACAAGGCAAAGTCCCTCCCAGGGAGCTCTCGGTCCCTTTGGAAAGAAGATCATTGAGTCTCACACCCTCCCCTCCCCCAGAGGGTCCAGCACAGTCTGGCTGTGGACATGAGGCCCAGGCTCAGGGTCCTGGATAACTTCGTGGAAACGATGGTCGAGTTTCCACCATTATAAGACATCGATGGGGTTCAGTCCTTTGACAGGGGAAGACACTTATTTCCAATTCGTGTTCTATTTCTATGAACTTTTTACCAAGTCACACAAACAGGAAAAAACTAATTTCTGGAAGGACACATTGGTGCAGATGTAATTTCAATCCAGGTTCTCGAGTAATAGACAAGATTTCCTCTGGCATCGTTTGAAAGGCGTGTCTGAGAGCTCGCCAGGACAGGTGCCACCGCTGTACCCACTTAGGCCTGGTTTCAGCACCCGCAGAGAAGAAGAGAAGCCAGAAGGTGCTGTTGAGGGGCCTCAGCCGTCCCCACCCCATATAACACGTGCTCCAGTCACACGGGTGCCCACAGTGTAGCCACCACCCACTGGTGGGTCATAGGAGCCATCTAGTGGGTCCCAAAAAAAGCCTTTAACAGGTTCAATGGAATAGAAACCATCAGAGTCACACATACGTTCTGCAAAATGCTTGTTCCAGAGGGGGTGTGAGGTTGCAGGCTTGCTTTCTTGGGATGGGTCCCCAAAGTTTGGAAGCCACCGTCTCGTTACTTTAAATTAATATGAGTAAAAGAGGCTGAAATTTTCTCTGATTTTTTTTCTTTCTCCAAAAGTTTCAATTGTATTTTTCAGAACGTAGTGGAATTACACTACGAATCAAGGAGAAAAACTAAGGAAAAACTAAGGGAAAAAATCCCCACCTGCTCAAAGATGAAATAACCGTATTTAAATAACCCACCGGCCCAACCATGCTTCACAAGAGAAAGTGCAACGTAGTTTGAACTAAAGGATGATAAAGATATAATAATAATAAATCACGCTGTGGAGGGTTAGGGCTGTACTTTGAAGGGGACTTCATAGCACGTCATCCGTGGATGGGCGGCCCTCTAAGATACTCAGTTCCTCGTCTTATTCATTTTCTCTCGTTTTCCCCTCTGTTTTTCTTTCTCCATCTCCTCTCTCGCCCTCTCTGTTCACCATCCTCTCTTTCCTAGGATCCCGCGTCCTCTCAGCTTCACACCTCACTCTCTAGCCCCCCTTCTTCTTCTCCCCCCTCTCTTTCTAGGGTGTGTCCAGCTTTTCACAGTTCCCTGAATATCTTCTTTCTTTCCCCCTCTGGGTTTTCCTCTCTGCTTTCCCCACCCCTCCTCGCCCTCTTTGTGCTTCTCTCTGATTCTCTATCCTTTTGCGCCTCTCGACTCTCATCTCTTTTCTTCCTCCTTCCCTCTCTTTATCCTTCTGTCTCTTCTTCCCCTCTTCTTTCCGTATCCCCTCTCTCTGCTCTTTTACTCACTCTGTTCCCCCCTCTAGTGTAAGCTCTGTGTCCCTCTGTTTGTCTCTTTTCCCTTATTTTTCCTTCTTTCCCTGATCTCTCTTCTCGCCCTGTCCTCCCTGGTCTCCCTCCTTCCCTTCCCCACCTCTCTCTGGCCTCTCTCTCTCTTACCTACAAACACGCACTGCACCTCACCTATTTTTTTTCTGTCTTCTATGGTCTCCCTTTTTCTTTAAATGTCTGTTTGTATTTTACATTGTGGTTTTAAAAAAGCACAGAATTTAACATTTATCGCCTTCGCCATTTCTAAGTGTACAGTTCTGTCATGTTCCATCTGTTCCCAGTATTGTGCGACTCGCCTTCATTTTGCAAAATGATACTCACGAGAATGAAAGAATCTACCCTAAATTCATAGCTTCGTCAATCCAGGACTCAAAGAAATTGTCTTCACGTCCAAGATACAGTCAATTTTTAATATTGCAGGTCTGCTATTTTAATGCTGCATTATTTGATGACGTTTGGCCCTACGGTAAAGGCACTGCGTCCACACACATTGTTCTCATTAGTTTATCTAGTTTAAATTATTTTTATGTAGTTTACATTATTTTTATATAGTTTACATTATTCTTAAAGTTGTGTTTGGGGTAGCCTCCTTCATGATACTTTTTCCCATTTATGACCTAGTTATGAAAATGCACATGAACGAAAGTTAAATGCATTTCTAAAAAATAAAGCTGTTACTCCGAGCGGCTTTTTTTCTATTTTTTTTTTCATGCCAGGTTTTGGATATGTCATGCTTGTCTTTTTTATTAACCCTGAGACCGAGTTCACACACGAGTCCCACGAATTCCTGACACGACTGTGAACCCCGTCGCACCGGACGTGTGTGATCACAGAGCAGTGACAACACTGAGTTCTCGGCCAAGAAGGTTTTCTCCATTTAGGAGTACGAGTCCTAGAACCAGACCATAATTCTCGCTTCTTCTTGTGAATTCTTGGACGATTTCTCAGTTGCAAATCCCTCAAAGAGAAAGCTCTATTCGCTTGTAATTTAGTCTTTTTCTAGAGAGGATTGTTTCATAATATCATTTTATTTGGCTGCCCTTGAAACCTTTTCAGGTCCAGTAGAGCTTCCCATGGGGGAACCCTCGCCTGAGGGGATCCATCCCAATGGTTTCCCGGGGAAGTACTTCCCGGGGGTGCCCATCACTTTTCCCTCAGTCTTTATCGGTTTAATCATTCTGACCGACTCCACGCTCCGCGAACGCCTTCCCTCCTCGCTCTGGATGCATTCTGCAGATGAGTTCTGACTTCCCGAGTACTCACTAGTTAATAGTTACCCATCACCATGTATCTCCGCTCCTTTAGTCAGTACCTTTTCAAGTTTTGATCAATTCCAACGTTTTGTTTATTTCCGTAATGGTTTCTAAATCAGGGTTGGTTATGCAGAGATGTAAACGAGAAAAAACCACGTAAAACACTTGGCACAGTCCGTAAATGCTGGCTTTTTGTATAACTGTCACTGTGATTGCCAAAGTTTCAAAGATATGACTTATCAGATATAACCATCAGGTTATCAAATGCAATAGTTTCGATAGTTAGGCAGTTGACCAGTACTTTTTTTTTGTTTTGGGTTTTTTTTTTTTTTAATCTTTTGTTTTTAGGGGAGGCAACCCTTGCTTGACCTCACAGATTGCAAGGACCTGGTCAGCTTACAATCCCTTATTTTTTATTTATTTATTTATTTTTTATGCCTGCAGCACCTGGTCTTCCTAGGTGGTCTCCCATCCAAGGACTTTTTGTTGAAAGCTCACATACACCGCTAGGTTCGTTGACACATTTGCCCTTCTCCTTTGGCCTTCAAGCCAGATGTTCTTGGTTCATTAGCCAACTCGTCAGGAGATAACTTAAGGGACGTATTTTTTTTTTCTCCCAGTAGAATTTTCATGCGAAGTGATGGAAACATTCAGATCCGTTCCTATTCAAAATCATATTATTCATGACTAAGTGATTTTCTTCTTGTTAATTAAGCTGGTTCTACTTGGGTGTGTGTGTCCTGAGATAATTCTGAGCAGGCCATTTTGAAATGATTCACTGTACTTCAGGTCAGAGAGCCCTGAATTTGGATTCCACCCTAAGGCCTATCGTCCAGGGGTTCTTCTAAAAAAAACTGTCATCATTCTAGTTTCCAAAAATACAGGATTTGATTTGGTCACGTGTTCAAGGCCTTCCAGGCAGGCTTTCCACTCTAGGGGCAAAACGAAGACGCTGTCATTGCTAGGAGTTACCTCTCTGCTTCAGTCAGGTGTGTGAAGAAGGGATCCCAGTTTGGGAGTACGTTCTTCTCTGGTCAAGGCTGACGTCTCCGTGACACACTCACCCCAGACGACTTTGTCTTTGTGTCCCCTCTGCCCCGCAGGTGATCTCTACGGGGCCATCGGCTCTCCCGTGAGGCTGACTCGCACCGTGGTCTTGGGGAAGCAGAAGGGTTTGGTCCAGCGCATCCTCTACGTCCTGACCTACTTCCTCCGGTGCTCTGAGCTGCAAGAGAACCAGCTGACGTGGAGCGGGAGTCACGGAGAAGATGACCAAGTGCTGAATGGGAGCAGCATCACCACGGCCTTGGAGAGGGGCGAGGTGGAGGAGTCTGAGTACGTGGTCGTCACGGTGAGAAGCGAACCTGCTCTCCTCCCCCCCATTCTGCCACCGGCGACGACGACAGCTGAGGGAAGGAGCCCCAGGCCTGAGGGTTTGGCTGGGACCCCGGACGGCACCGATACAAGCGACCCATATCCCAGGGCTGACAAAGAAGGAGACAAGAGTTCTGCGGCCTGCGGCCTGGGCCACCCAGAGCCAGCACTAGACAGTTTTTGGAAACCTCCCAACGCATTTTCTGGGGAGGAAGAAAGTAAAAACGAGGCTCCAGGAGGTGGTTGTGCCAGGGTCTCCAGCTGTGAAGGTCTGGGAGTGCGATCAAAAGTCAGTGAGGAGTCGAAAGTGGATTTGCCTAAGAGGCGACCAGACCGGTCAGCTGCCTGGCCTTGCCCGGATGGACGTTCCCGGGAGAGGCCACCCTTAGAAAAGGTCACTTTCCAGATCGGAAGCTCTGTGTCCCCAGAGTCTGACTTTGAAAGCCGCACCCATAAAATGGAGGAACTGCTAACGGCCTGCGGGCACCGTCCTGAGTTAGCCAGGCGTCCCTCTAATGAGCCCAGGGTGACCGTGGACATGGCTCTGGACCCGCAGCATCCTGGGTGTTCCTTCCCACCCGGCTTCTGCTGCCCCCAGGATCAGCCATCGGAGGGGGAGGAAGGCGAGCCTGACCGGGGTCCCCCTGGGGACAGGGGCCTTGGAGCCCAGGTGGCCTCAGATGCTACCAGGCAGGTCACCCCACCTGCCGGCTCGTTTGCACCTGATGCCAGGACGCCGGAGAAGGCCCAGGGTTTGCATCCGCAGGATGAGGAGGGACCTTGGTCAGAGCCCCTTCCCGGCAGGTGCATGCGGCAGGTCTCGGTCGCTGCAGACATCCCCCGCGGGGATGCCGACCGGAAGGCTGACTTCAGGATGGAAGGGGACATTCCCAGAAACGAAAGTTCCGACAGCGCCCTTGGGGACAGTGACGACGAAACAGGTGCATCGGCCACGCTGAATCTAGGCCGCAGTCACGACCAGACCGATGGGTCCTTGGAAGTGGAGCTGCCTCTGCCAAGGTAATGCTGGCAGGTTGGGGTGCATTGGCCGCTGGGTCCAGACACTGTGGGCACCACCCCGTGAGGACGTGTCAGGCTCTTGAAGCCAGGTGTTGGCCACACACCCGCTCGGCGCACTTCCTCCTTCTTCACTCTCTTGACACGCACGGCCTAGAGGATGCTCCACGTGAGATACGAGAGCAGACTCGGAACCAGCCATCACAGGACTGTCTTTTCCCTGCCCTTCCATCAGGTCGCAGAGCATCAGCAACCCGAACGTGAGGAACTTCGGCCGCTCCCTCCTGGCGGGGTACTGCCCCACGTACATGCCCGACCTGGTGCTTCACGGGACCGGCAGCGACGAGAAGCTGAGGCAGTGCCTGGCGGCCGACCTGGTCCACACGGTCCGTGTAAGTGACCCCAGCCCGGAGCCCTGGCTGCTGATGGTGTGTCGGCCAGGGTCCTGGCCAGCAACAGGCGTTTAGACCATCTGAGACCAAAGAGAGAGAATGTAATGATGGGGTCTCTACAGAGGTGGGGGCAGGGTTGTCGCAGAAACTAATGAGGGCTGGGGAAGCACCCAGGGGTGAGCAGCAGCGGGGAATGGGGAGCATCCTGGGCCTGAAGGACTGAGGGGAGCAAGCACGCCAGAGCTGGGAGAGCTGGACCCGGAGGGGCTGCCTGGCTGCAGGAGCACTGAGGAGGGTGGGATGCTGACCCCCTGACGTCCTCCTCCTCCAGTTTCTGGTGCCTCCCTACCCCCCACCTCTTGGCTGGGCCCAGCTGGAAACCAGAGGGCAAGGTCATAGCTGACGCAGACGCACAGAGGTCAGCCTCTTGGGGCCCACACAGGACAGACAAGGGCAGAGAATGGCTCTGGGGGGCAGGTGGGGGTGGCTAGGCCGGGAAAACAGAATAAATGGCCCAGATGGGGACAGTCATACGCCGTCACAGCGGGGACCGAAGAAACATCACATGTGGTTCGCTTCGCATCCCCTACTCACAAGCTTCTAGAAGTCATTTATTGGAGCTGATTTGTCATTCTGTTTGCTCTGGTGGCCGCGTGAGGATGACTGTGCAAAGGTTAACAAGTCTCCCTGGAAAACTGCCTTGTGGCCGCCCTGAAGTGCTTTCCTGCTGCCTGCCGAGTGACAGGAACGCAGCGGTTAAGGCAGCTGTGTCGGGCCGCGGGGCCTGTTTTTCCTCGAGCTGCTCTTGGGCAGCTGTGCCGTAGTTCATATTTCGCGTTGGAGACGTATTATCGTATTCTGTCGCAACACGGGAGGGCCTCGTTGCGTGAAGAAAATCAGAATTTGGCTGCTTGTCTACCTCCTCGCCCAACGGGTATTCTCGGGAAGGTGCAGCAGAGGCCCCGCACGTTATCTGTGGCCTTGAACATCTCCTGGTGGAAGACTAAACACACGTTGGGCTTAGGGTAAACAGGCTGCAGGTTGGTGGGAAACGGGAAGAAAAGCTCAGTCGGGAAACAGATGTCCTCACCGCTCCCCTGGATGGGGAGGGAGAAAAGAAAGAGGAGGGGGCAGCCTCTGGGCCTGTCAGGACCCAGACATCCCTCCCCAGGGTGTGCCTGGAATGGAGCTGCGACGTGGCCTTTGTCTCTTTCAGGAGTGTCCCCTGGTTTTATTTTCGTGGTTGTAACGCACACGGCACGCCTGTTTATCATTCCCGAGGCCCGTGCATCAGTGAGTGACCTTAGAGTACGTGCCCTCATCGTATGACACTGTCCCTCTGGGTTGTCTTAAACCACGCATGAAGCCTCAGCGACTTGAGAGACTCGTGCCCATCGGTGGCCATCCGTAGCATCCCGACAGGGCATTGGAGGCCCCCCCTTTTGCTCTCTCTGTGCCACTCATGCTTGTATCCACACGTGCAAAACCCGTGGGGGTTTCCTTTCTGCTCCCCTAGTGGTTTGAGTCGTGAGAACATCAGTGTCGCTGGTCGGACCCCTCTCGCACGAAGCCCCACGTTCAGCTTCCGACAGGTGCCGAGAGACACCTGTGTGCAGACGCGGCCTTGTCTTCAGTGCCATTAAGTTTACCAACTGGGACGTGCTGCCCAGGTGGCCCAGAGTCACTCACTGACCAAACAGAATCTGCTGATCGAAACCTCATCTTGAACTTAAATACAAAATGATTCGTGACATTTTTTAATATTTTCCATAGGCTTGGCAGGTTCCAATGATTGGATGCTGGTTTTTAGGGCGACTGTCTCGCCCTACAATGCTTCTATTTGGATAAAAACAAACAAAAAAACCCCAAAAAACAACGTTTCCTCTCTGTATTCTTAAAGATTGTTCATCTGTCATTTCCACCGCCTTTCGCGCGGTAGCAGCTCTCCTCATTTCTTTCAACTCTGCAGTCACCCCGAGAGATCGAAAGCCATTAAGCATCATAATCCATATTGTGTCAAATTGCGGGAACCTCCGAAGTGCAGCCATGCATGGGTCTCCGTGGGAAATGGCGAAGGGTCCGTAAAAAACACCTCCAGAAGTTTCATACGTCGAGAATGGATCCCATTAGCGTGAACGGATTTCCCATTTCTCTTGGCGCATCCGTCATCGTGCATTTTCCTCGGCACGTCGTGTTCCCTTCCCACGGCCCTGCAGACTGGGGCTCTGGTCTGGGGCAGTGTTTTCTTTCTTTCTCTTTTTTAAGAAAGAAAAAAGAAAAAAAGCTTTACTTCCAATGCCATTTACACATTTTTGTTGAAACATAAATTGGGAGAGCGCTTGCTCACATTATATTGAATTTACTGCTCCATAAAACCGAGTAATTGTTTCAGTTCTCGAGGAGGTCGCCAGGGGAAAGCAGCAGAGAGCCAAGCACAAGGAGATGGCCAGAGTTGGAGGAGACATAAACAGCCTTCGGAGGAAGAGAAAATCGGGGCGAGTTGCTGTATCATAACTTGCTTTCGAAGGCCTGTTTTGGGGGATGGGAATCATTTTTGGTCTTCAGGCTGGACTTCATTGGGCTTTGCTCTTCATAATTGCTTTTTTGGAAGAGGATTGGTATCAACTCAGGTCGTGCATTTTCGTTTTTATTCCTGGCCTTCCCGTGTTGAGATGCTTAAACACGTGTTCCCGTTTAAGCCGTCCGGTACCTCTTCTCTGTCACCTGAACCCTTCCTCTGCCTCCTCACATGTAGATTATACAGCTGCCTTCAATGATTAGGCTAGAGTAATATTTAGTTTCGTTTTTTTTTCCCCCTGCCACATCTAAATGTGCTTTTTTCCTCCGTTTTCCTTCCGACTTTCAATGGTGACATGGGAGAGAGTGGGAGAGCCGGCTTCCCTCTGTACCTGTGACCTCTATCTAGCTCTTTCTGTCTTATTTTTTTCTCCTCCTGTGTGTTTTTCTGCCTGTGAACACCGCTGACAGAGCGCAGCGTCAAGGGTATTAAATTATGAGGCCACGGAGGGTGGTGGGGAAGCACTGACCCCACATCGATGGCGTGGGTGCGAGTCCCAGTGTTGACCACTCATTCTCGGAGAGTCAGGTCAATCAGTTGGCATCACTGAGATTTCTTATTGCGGATTGTGATTTAAAAGGCATTTGGGGAAAAAAATTCTGATCTCGGGGTGTGGCCAACCCCAGTGTGAAACCTTCCCCATTCTCGCCCCTTCTCACTGTGACTGCGTCCTAACGCCCCTGTGACCGCCCCGACTAAGAATCCACGTCCAGTTGTTCCCCCATGTCCGTCATCTTGCACAGTGCCACCAGGGGACGCTTTCTATACTTTCTAACATGTGAATATGATCATTCACTCTTCAGCTCTAACAGTTTCCCTTTTTATTTTTTCTGGACAGAGTAAAATACAAGCTCCTTGGCTGGAATTGTCCCTTTTCTGTCCCTCAAATATACACACACACATATCCCTGCATCCCTACATCCCCACGTCTCCTTTGATGTGCCAGTGCCACTGTGTGCCAGTCTTTCGTGGTCTGCCTCGCCTTGCACCTCTTGACCTGGGCACGTTTGCCTCCTGAGGCCCAACACACTGCTGTTCCTTTCTGAAGGCCCGGTCCCAGCGTCACCTGTCCTTCGAAACCATCCCGGGCCTCCCCAGGTCAAACTCAACGTCTCTCCCCTCCAGGCCGCTTAGCACACCGGCCTGTACCTTCCTTCTGTTTCCAGCATCTTCCTCCCACCTGGGCTGCAGGCACCTGGGAGCAGAGGAGGGGACTTAGTTTCTTCCGGACCCCCGGCACTCGGGGACGCTCGCTGGCTCTTCCCCACAGGACGTGTGTGTGTCTTGCTGTGGATGAAACAACGATGGTTAGCCTGTCTCTTCTGAAGCAGAGAGAAATGGCAGACAGTCTTTCTTGAAGAGTAACGGGTTTTAGATAGGGTCCCTGTGGCTTTTTCTGTTCATGCCCTTTACCTAAAAGAGAATCAAAAGTTTATTTTAGGCCACCTGGGTTCATTTCTCTTGCACTTTGTAAATATTAGAAACATGGCTAATTGTTATGTTTTCTCATATTTTTTTTTCACTGCTTAAAAATATTCGGACATCTCTGCCGTTCTGTACAAAAAAAAAGAAAAGGAAAAAAAAAAGCTACCCCGTAAACCTTCTGAATTTTATTTCGGAGTCGTGTGCATCCTCACATAACTTTATTTTGAGGACCCTTTTTCACCCTGCACACCTTTCTTCGACTTTAAACGTTTTCTTTCCTCGGGAGGTGACCACCTGACAGTGAAGGCGTCCACAGGGTCGCACTCTGTGTTTGTAAGGGTGTCAGTCCAGTGAGCCTGGTGATCACAGCCACGGGCACGATAACACGCAGAAGGTCAGATGTTTCCTCTGCGGGAGCTTCCTCCCCACTCCCTATGCCCCCGATTACCTCCCTGGGCCCTCTTCTCCTTCCCTCTGACCCCAGGTCCCTGCATCTTAAAGCCATCTTTGGGCTCCTCAAAGTCCCCACCTTAAGATACCTGCCGGGATCCCTCGGCAATATCCCACAGCCCAAAATGACTGATTTTTTCCCCCTTTCACCTTATTATAACTCTTAAGCCTTTAGCGACTGACCCTGAACCTATTTCCAAGAGGGAAAAAAAAACAACTTAAAATAAACAAATGCTTCCAGAGTCATGATAAGGTCAGTGGATACCTCCTGCTCGTTCCCTCTGCTGACAGTCGGCCTGATGAACTAGGAGTCTTCGATGGCAGCGTTTCAGGGGGTCTGTCTAGCCCACTTGTTTGGCCAACGATGGGGCAGGGAGGCTGGAAGTGGCTTCTGGGGAGGCGGAGGGGCAGTCATGCCTTAGGGGTGTATTTATCTGTGAGGAAATATTTGCCGAGTCCCGTTTATGTGCTAGGGTCTGTGTTGACAGCCATAGTCAAGATACGAGGCGAGAGGGTTCCAGATGTCTAGGAGCAGATGGAATGCCTCTCCCCGGACACTGCAGAAGTCGTGGATAAAATATGACGACCATTGCCTCAGCCCGTTGTTATAATGTCTGTGCATGGAAGAAACATGGACATCTTCTGGTGCCAGACACAAATGGAAATCTAAGCCAGAGCAGTGCGTCTGGGGGGATGCGACGGGGGCCCTGTGGCCCTGCAGTCTGGGTCCAGGTCCTAGGAATTATGGGCCGACTTTCTCTGATCCACCCAGGACGAGGGATACACTAAAGGCTTGGGACTTGGAAGGGAGCCCCTTACCTAAAGCCTGGATCTTCAGAGTTCTCCTTCCATGAAACGGAGACTAGAACACTCCAGCCATAGATAGTGAAGCAACAAAGAAACAAGTTGGAGCCTTGGGTGGGGACAAATGAAGTCCCTGATGAGCAATGAAAAGCCTAGGCCTGCGCTAAGAGTGGGTTTCGACTCCACACTTATGCTGCATGAGTGACTTGGGGATCCCCACCCGAGAAATAAAAGTGAAAACGAGAAGCATCGAAGCCTCTAGGACTCTGGCAGAAGGGACACACGAGACACTGTCTCAGCCACAGGCTTGTGTGACATTTTGCCTCTTTTCCTCTTCTTCACCTCGTTACAACTCTTAAGCCTTTCGCGACGGACATGGACCTTGTTTCCAAGAGACCCACGTAGCCTATAAAACAGGACGGACACCTCCGACAAGCCGGGCTCCTGCTCAGAAATTACAGTCGATGCCTGAGGAAACGGTAGGCTCGGGATGCATAGGACACAAAGGAACTCTGAGAGTCCAGGGACCAAGAGCTACCTGAGGGGTTTCTGTAATGGTTGTCTGGGCAGGAAAATGGTGGTGCCAGCCATCCTCAACCGCCTGTCCCCCTGCTCAGAGAGGGAAATCAAGGCAGGGAGGGAGCAGGGGATGGGCCCCCTGGGTCATGTTGCCATGCTTGATAGGAAATCAGGCTGAATGCAGTGGGAGGAAGTGATGCTAAGGCACCCCGGGTGGTAAAAGGGGCTGAATGACAGAAGGAGGAGGCCATTCATCACTGGTTTTCCTTTGATAAGTGATTAGGAAAATGGGCTCACTTGCCCTGGCTGTGAGGTGTGTCGGTTCCTGTCCCTCTATGCACCCTCCCTGCCCCCAGGCCCTTCCCTCTCTCTTAGTTTGAGCCCCCGAATGGCAGTCCTGTCCTCACATTGATTTGTGCATGTGTGAGACATTAAATAGGTGGGTCAGGGGTGTTGGGGGTGAAGCAGTTCTACTCTGATCAATTTTGAGAAATGTTTTAAGTTCCTCTTCCTTGGCTTTTGCAGCATTTCCCATCTCGGCCTGCGGCACAGGTTCCCAGTTAACCTGCTCCATCCCTGACCGCCCAGTTAGTGAGGGTTTTGCATTTTCAGTATGCTCATCCACGGTCCTACTTTTGCCTTTCAAACTCTCTGTGGATAACTTCATACCCCGGTCTGATTTTAGTTGGTTGTTGGAGTTGGTTTATGCACGTAGCACACAGTTAACTAAATACAGATCGCTTAATGCTTACAATACCATTAAAGGAATGTTCAGTTACCTCGTTAAACGCTGTTGTTGGAGAAATGGCAATAGAACCCTACACCTTCTGATTGTCTCTATTTTTAAAAGAGTGACATCTTTGAAAGGAATTGAATTTAAATATCCCAGAATGTAGAGAGGGCGCATGGCTTTTCACTTGCCTGTGAACAGTTAACAGCACGTGCAGCCTACCTCCTGGGTGTAAGGAAAAAAGATGATTCAATTCAATTTTTATCAAATTTATTTTTAAACGACAATTTAATGATGCCTGGGTGTAAGGAACAAATAAGGATTCAATTCGGTTTTTACCAAATTTATTTTTAAACAAGGATTTAATGACACGCGTGTGTTTTAGCCCCTGTGATGCTCTGACTTTCTCTAGGTCCTATCAGCGACTTCCGATCTGTTCGTCTGATGCTAAACAAACGTTCTGGACATTTCCAGTGTTATTTGTACGTGACGTGAGAAGTTGACCCAGTATGTTTCTCTCGCAGCATCCAGTGCTGGATGAGCCGATAGCCGAAGCCGTCTGTATTATCGCAGACACGGATAAGTGGAGTGTCCAGGTGGCCACAAGTCAGAGGAAGGTGATGGACAACATGAAACTAGGCCAGGAGGTCTTGGTCTCGAGTCAGGTGTCCAGTTTACTTCAGTCCATTCTACAGCTGTACAAGCTGCACCTCCCTGCTGATTTTGTAAGTATCTGTCTTCGTATTACCAAATAAATAGCATTTAAAAAACCCTTTTAGCAATACTTGATAAAATCACAAGGTCACATGTATCATTTTGAAGATCATTGGGCATCAACGTAAGTAAAAATAGAATATTCGACGTAAAATCAGCAAACAGGATAGATTTCACTAATAACCCTTCCATGAAACAACACGGAGTGACACAGATCTTTGTGAGTCAGGTTTATATGGTAAAGAAAGTAAGGGCGGAGGGAGAAAGCATAAAAGGAAATTTAAAATCTTTCTTTGGAGGACTTGTTAGTGCTCGTTTTATTGGATCACTACCAAGCCAACCAGTTCGTAAAGGGATTGTAGTTCCTTAATTGCTCGGGGACCATCCTCACAAAGTTGTGAGAGATGAAATAGAATACTGGTGTGTAAATATTGAATTTTAGAAGAGCCATCCCCATTGAAAATGATATCACTTAGCTCTTTTTTAAATGGCATTTTCAAATCACTTTCGTGACATCATATTAAATATAAACAGCAAAGAAAATTCTCAACTGCCCTCGCTCAGTCACTGGGATTAATATACCAAGCACGTTCTTTCGGTGCGTGTGTGTGCACGCACATGTTAGGGCCTCTACTAGGACGAGGGTAGCTGAGGCGACCTTGGGGACACGTGCTTACGTGAAAGAGCTCCCACTTCCTCTGCGCCTTTTCCCCCTCTGCCCCCTGTTGCTCTCTGCAGTCTAACCCTAGACCAAACCATCCATCATCTCCCTTTTGGCCTCCATGAAAGATCCAGAGCTATTTCACGACAAAGTAGGAAGCTGAATGCTAATTACCTACACTAATTGCGAATGTGGTGCTGATTTTCCGGGGTTCTCATGACCGTGTCTATCATGGCCCCCCCATTCCTCAGAAATAGTCAAGATGTCGGAAGCCTCGGAGAAGGTGCTTTGAAACACCATGTGGCTGTCTGACCGTGGTCTCAGTGGTGGATTGTGGGGGACAGGGAGGCTGAGGGACGTAAGTGAGGTGAAGTCTAGAGGATGCTGTGGGTGAGTTGTGCGATGGTGGACAGTCCAAGCACCTCTCAGCCTCAGCTTTCTCATTTGCAGAATGAAGGTCATACCTATTCAACAGGTGCATCGTGAGAATCCTCTGAAAGTCAGGGCCACGATGCTGCTTTTTTAAACTGTCAAAGCTCAATCTAAACAGGCCAGGATACAGCACTGGCCGGTGCCCAGGCTTTGGAGTCACATCCAAGCTCTGCTACTTCCCAACCGGGTGACTTCTCTCAAAGTCTCAGCTGCCTTATCCGTAAAGCTGGAGAAATGGTGGCCTCTCTCTCATCTGGCTCCAAAAATAAAATCAGATAATCCGCGTGGAGCACTTGGAATGGTGTTAGATGTGACCAGCACTCAGGAGACAGTTACTGCTGTGATTGTTAATCATGAGTCTTCATAAGACGCTATTGATGACGACACCTTTTCACCAAAATCTTTATTTGCATCTATTCCCCGGGGTAATATGAGAAGCACTTAGGGTTCTGACACCCTAACTTTGATTCTACTTTTGTGGACAGTTTTTCTTTCTAGTAGCAAGCTCCATCCTTCTGACTTCGAGGCCGAAATCTCTTTTTCTGGAAGGGAAGAAAGATATATATTAGATTGTATAGATTTTTTTTACTGTTGTAAATATTTACCAGATTTCTGTATTTCGTTCTCTAATACGTAGCTCTTGTTACTTTTGACATCTTCGTTTTCCAAGCAATAAACTACGGTAGCTGATTCTTTTTACTTCATTTGGACAGACGTATGTTTAACCACTTAATCACAGGAATGACTTATTTAATCTGACAAAAACCAAGATTAAAGGAAATTTCATCTGCGGTTTAAAGTTTTCCTCAAAATTCACTTGAATGAAGCACATAATTAAGTGCCTCTGAGAGCCTTCAGTAGGAAAGGAGAAAGCGTTTTAAAATTTCAGAAGTTAAAAACTGAAGAAATCCGTTTCAGGAAAAAACATCCCACAAAGAGGAAGGAGGAACCCACACAGTTCTATTTGATAATCAAGCCGTTTAAGATTTTTTTCTAGATGCTTCGATTTCAAGAATAGCACACATTTCATATAGACCAGTGTTCTCCTTATTTTGGCATTGCAACGTAATTTTCATGGAAACTATGAAAACACTGAAAATCAACTATTTTAAGACATAAAGGATTTGATGTAATATGAATGTCCTTTTAATATTTTATAGCATTCTTATTAAAAAGTTTGCATTTACTCCACAAGGAACAGCTGCAACTTAACAGGAGATCCTTTCACCACTAAACTCGGGTTTATTCGGGGGGAACGTTTTCATGCGAATTGTGAAAATCCTCCTTGCTTTGATTATTGCCCTCACTCACCAGTTGTGGTTTCACCCACCCCACATACCGCATTTAAGATTTTAAGCCAACGAAGCCCTGAAAAGATCGCATCTCTCATGGACACTTTTTCCATGTCATTGATCAGCCCAGATGGTCAAGATCCACATTTTCAAATGCATCTGGGAATCTTTTTTACCTTGAAAATAACAGACGTGTAATGGTCTAGCAGCAATTTTGTGCGATGGAATTGTCCCGGCCAGAGGCATCGGGGGTCTTACCGAAGGTGCTCAGACAGCTCTGCCTGCCAAATGCAAAAGCGTTCGCCTCTGGTGAAAGACACAGATGGCTGCTATTCTCTAAAAAATGAAGTTGGACAGAATTCCAAGGGTGGAGATGTTCTGCAAATAATTGCCCTTTCTTGATTATTATTAAAGACCTAGTTAAAATGCACTCTCGAGAGCAAAAAATAAAAATATAAAATAATAATGATAAATAATAATAATAACAATTATTATTATTATTATAATTATTTCAAAGTAACCTTGTTTCAGTCATTCTACTTCTGGGAGTGTACTGCGCCAAAATAATCTGAGACGTGGGGAAAAAGCAGCAACAAAGATGTTCTTTACAAAATGTTTTATAATAGCAAAAAAAAAAAAAATGCGAATTGCCATGTGGTTCAGTAAGAGAGGGTAAATTCACATTCCGGAAAACTATTTAGCCATGAAATGAATTGATAAAGAATTTTTAATTATGTGGGGAAAGGACTTTTAGAAAATTTTTAAAAGCAGGCAATAATCGCACTTATTATAAAACCGTTTCGACTATGTAAAAAAACAAATCTGTTTAGAAACTCATAGAAGATACATATACAAATCTTAATAGCGGACAAAATCAATTTGTTTTAGAAAAACCGATTGCACCTAATAATGCTAGGGTTAGAGATGGCTTGTGATTTTTTTAAGTGCGTTTGGAGGAGATGCGACTATAGTTGTGTATTTCAAAACGAGTGAAGAGAGTTCTGGCCCGGGGAATAGTGGCGGAGGGACGTCTGTGTCCTGGACCTCACGGTGAGTGTCATTCTCTCCACAGTGCGTCATGCACCTGGAAGATCGACTGCAAGAGATGTACCTGAAGAGTAAGATGCTGTCCGAATACCTCCGTGGGCACACGCGCGTCCACGTGAAAGAATTAGGTGTCGTACTGGGGTGAGTCCTGTGAGGTGCCACCATCTCTCGCTGTGACGGGGCCATCCCCGGCTCTGTGCCCTCCGATGAGCCATTTCGCCTCTGTCACCTGCAGGCCCTGGTGCGACTCGTGCTCACATTTGCTTCCTGGAGGAGGCAGGACAGGTCGTTTGGGCTTGCAGGAGCCTGCCTGCCTGTCCAGGCTGGGGGGTGACTGTACTTCCCTTCCTATGATGACAAGGCCACCAGATAAGGCAGACGTGCTGATGTCACTGATGATGCTCATCGTCTTCCTGAGGGGCTTTGTCATCATCACTTCTCTAGGAGAAGAAATTCAGACTTTGCTTTGACTCCCCGCTTCGTTTTTCAAAGATATGGAGTAGCTGGGGGAACTGTCCCTCTTATGGATGATGATGAATCTCCTAATGTGGGTGAGAAAATAGTGTGTGTGTCTTGTCGACCTTGTAGTTCTCGACAAAGCCTGCTACTCAGAGTATTATCGCCGGACTCAGGCCTTGGCATTCTTGTCAGACTTGTCATCTGTCATAACCAGGACATGACTTACTGGTGTGTTTGGCTTTTAGCATTTCCCGTCATTCATTTTCTTGACATTCCTCATTTAAAAACATTTTCCCCTTTCGAGGAGTTTGTTTTCACAGTTAGCTTTGTTGTTTTTTGCTGGTTTTGGTTTCGCTCTCTTTACCAGCCTCAGACTTCAGTGTTGCTGCATTGGGTGTCCCATTGCCACGTGGGTGCCTTATATTTCTAGGACTTAACCTGATCCCTGACTCCGACAGGTGTCCATCATCAACATTGTTAGAGGGATCACAGGTTTATGTGTACCTTCCCATTATTATACAAGTGGGACTCACAGTCAGCCTCTCTTATCTCTTCCCCCCGGAGTGGGACGAGAGGCACTAGAAGGCCTCTTGTCCACCCTGAAATTAGATCTGCAGGGAGCATGACTGGGGACCTAGAAAAAAACTTCACGAAGTAACGCCAACTACTTTTCAAATCTGTATTTTTAATGTTTTTGTTTTTGGAATTCAAGGGAAAGATTAGGACATATTTTACAGACCGAAACGGTCCTCATTTCTTCAGGACACTGGGCAGCCTTTGGCCTGTGACCATCCTGCCTCTGCCTCTGCCTTAGGAGAGGCAGCCAGGCCAGCCGCATCCCTGTGATGCCACCATGTTTCTCGATTCAGCATCTGTTGGTGTCACCTTGCTCTCAGAAGGTCGTGGCTCAACTGCTTCCAAGGTTTTTGAAGAAATCACCCCCTCCATCATTTTTCTAAGACTCGCTTGAATTTTGGTGCCAAATCAGTGTGCATTCAGGATGCAGACCAGAGGAATGAGGGGACCATGGAGCAAACATTACGCTGTCACTAATGCAGGGAATACAATCACTTTTGGGCCCAAGATCCAGTGACCCTCAGTGGGAGGGGGGACAGCTTCATGTCCCCAAGTAGGTACAGCACACCTCCTGCATCTCCTTTGCCCCTCCAGGCAGTGTCCACTGAAAGGTCATATAACAAGAGCACATGTATCTTCTTTCCGTTTTTTTTTCCACTTTTTCATTAGGTTTAATCAATGATCTAGTGAGCCTGGTACCGAGCAGTAACAGTTTAATGTAAAATGGTGCTGCTTTAAAGCAATCATCTTTTCTTTTTTTCAATATTCAGGATCGAGTCGAATGACCTGCCTCTGTTGACTGCTATCGCCAGTACTCATTCTCCTTACGTCGCTCAAATCCTCTTATAAGCTAAAGCTCAGGACAGTTCTTCCTTGGAAGAAGAAGAAAAAAAAAACAAAACAAAACAGATTCTCACCTGAAGAGGCAAGAATAAGCTCTCTGGGATGTCCAAAGCAGAAGAAGAGCAAACAGAAACGGTCATGCCTCCACTTCGTTCTGTTTTGTTTGATTGCTTCCCAGTGGATGCTTCGTGGGGACTTGGGTGGACATGACAGGACAGCGTTTGTGCTTTTCGTGAACACTCTAGGCCTCTGGTTACCCGTGAATCCGCAGAGAGAGTGACATTTCAGCAGGAGGAAGCATCCGCACTACAGTAAACACTAAGCTGTCAGTACAGAGGGCCTTGTGTGTTTGGGCCCCATGATGACAAGTGACTTTGGAGCAGGGGGGGGAACAATCTCTGTTCCATTCCAGCAGGCCTGGGGCGCTCCACCCTGGAGAAAGCAGAAAGCACCTTCGGCTCTTCTCAGAAGTCATAAAAAGGGGCTGCAGATTCCAGGTCAGAGTTTGCTTTTGACAAAAGGCGCAATAAAGAAAGCCACGTGGTGCCATCCTCAGCTCTGGCTGCTATAGGAGGTGACAGACATAAAACGGGAAAGAGGATGGAGTGACCTTTGGAAAGAGGGTGCTGTAGGGACCCACTGTTTTCGCATCATCTTGGAGTTTACCTTGTCTCTGATGTAGCCGCAGGTGGGTTCGAGATGGATCGTTGGTGCAATAAACCCAAGAATCAATGTAGCATCTTCATCCTCTCGAGATGGAGATGGCGGCAGCAAAGGACCACGTGTGCCACCTTATACCTAAGAGCTTTCTGCAGCCTCCCTCAGAGAGGCCGTTTACCAAAGTCGTTTCTATGAGCTCGAGAGTGTTTCTGTTGCTGAATTCGTCCAGCCAAAGCCACTTTCTCCCTACCATAGTTGACACAAATGACTGTGGATGCTTTAAAAGGCACAGCTGTCCTGGTGGGAAGTGAAACCCACCGGTGACAGTTCAGGGTGACTAAGGAGCGTAACTAGTTGGAATGTTCGTCAACAAGTCCTATGTGGCCTGCATTTTTACACTCTCTACATCCTTTCCAAAACACCTTTCCAGAAATGAACTCACCCCTAGCATCAAACCTGCCAAAATGAGGAAGTATTTATTTGTTAGCATAGTTCACATAAAAAAAAAAAAGAAAGAAAGAAAAGAAAAAAGAAAACCTCAATTTTCTGTTAATATAAAATAAGAAACTTCGTTTACTGACCATGGACTATGACCGTGTCGGGCAGCGTACTGACTGACATCCAGGGTAAAGAAACAGACTTTAAAAATTGATCATTAAAAGACAGGAGCTAATCTAATAAAGCAAAATATTGTTAGCGCCTTGAAGAAAACAGCTAATGATGACCGTGCTCCAGTGTCCTTTCACTCTTTCATGAATTAATTCCAGCCCTTTCCATGCATCCTTTGTACCTAAGAATATGAGGTAACTTCCCTGTTAGGGGTTAGAACGGATTCCGATTTTCTACTTGATAAAATTATATCCTAAACACCACATTGCATAAGTTTGTCTCTTTTTTTTTACAAAAAAAAAAAAGTTATTTTAAGTTATTTGTCTGAAAGAGTATAGCAGCAGCACCAATGAGAAAATTAGGTATATTATTTCTTAGGAATAATTCTTAGGAATAGGTCAGAATTGCTGCCTTTCCTCCTCTTTCTTTTATTTTTTCTGTGATGTGAAATGGAGACGGGTGCATGAAAGCTCCCGAAATCTTTAACTTTTATTTGATATCTTCCATAAAATTGAACCTTTCCATTTTTTAAAGATTTTTTTTTTCTAGTTCCTTTTGCCTGACACGTGGGTGTAGCGTGTTAAGTTCTCTGGTTTCATGACATCACTGCTCGTTGTCGTGTCACATGGAGACAATGAACCTTACCTGTGACTCAGCTCAGTCATCATTTACTTTTCATGACGTGTAAGTAAATTGGAATAGCTGGCGTGACATCATTTCCATCTGCACCAGTTTAAAGCATTCCTCATCTCTCATTCCCTCTTCCTTGTTTACACATTTGGGGCACTTTTCCTCCTTCACCACCTTCCAGGGTTTCATAGAAAAGAGCTACCTACATCGTCAGTTCCATTTGTATGCGGACAGAGTGGCATGGTGAAACTAAGACCCATCCAGGGGGAAATCAGATTTCAAAGGCTGATTCTAAACTTTATACATAAAAGAGTTAGTCTAACCCCCTCAAAGCCTGAGGGAATTTAATTCGCCTCTTAATCTACTGTTCCAAAACTCTCTCTTGGAAAATATCTGTTGGCAAGCAACAGGTGGGTCACCTGTGGGGATGGTCTCAGTGATGCTCAGGATCCCAGTGAGAATCCGCTCCTCACATCCATCGCCTGCCGAAAACAGAGCACGAAGGTTGCTGCCCTTTTGTAATCCTCCTTTCAATGACATTCAAGTTTTGTCTGGCTTAAACCCAAACTCTTCCCAAAAGTGGAGAAGAAAGACATCTCATGGAACAGTGTGGAGATGCACGCTCTCACACACTGTGCACCAACCACCCAGTGGCTTCATTCTGTCGTAGCTGAAGAGGCATGCAAGGAATCCCACCCTCTCCCATGCCCACCTCAAGAAAAGTATAAAAAATTTTTTAAAAAATTGAGAAAACTACCTCAGTTGACAGGATTCCACCTTTAGGGTGTCTTCAACTTTTAAGTCTTACCTGTTGAGTGTCCCTTTGGTAGCATCTTGCTTGCTCAAGCAAGCTCGTGAGGCGTGACGGAGCAGAATTGTGTCAACGTGACCTTGATGGACCTCTCTCCAGCATGTTGCAGTTTTATTTTTAATAGATCGACGAGTGCTATGAATGTAAAGATTAACTGTGTACGTTCAAATGTGACAATGAGGATTTGATGTGTAGCCTCCATCCTTGTGCATAATTCCAAAGTATTTTATTTTTATCAGTGTTAAATAGCTTTTTGTACAGGCTTCAATCCATTTTTCTGAAGTGTGCTGTTTTTTAATGAAAGTAACTATGATCTTTTCACATCCCATGGAACTGCCGTTTACACGTCGCAACTTTTTAAACTTACTGTATTTTTCAAAATTAACTTTTTTGGAGGGAGAAGAATCCCTGCTTGCTCAATGATACTAAACTGTTGTTGAGGCTCTTCTAATTAGATCCTGAGATTTTATAAAAATTTAGTCTGTTGCTTTTTAGGTTCTTCACTTGAGTTGATTGTACATAAAAATAAAAAATATAAAATGACCCCCAAATTTTTTAAATGTCTGGATATTTCCACCCATATATTCTTTTGAAAGTATTTTGTTCATGCATACTTTCACCGTTTAAATAAAAATCTTTAGCTTCTCTTGGTAAATGTGAACTTTTTTTTTTTTTTTAATTTTGTTTAGGGGTTAGGAATATTACAATATTTGCCTAAATCGAGCAGCCCCCTCTCAATGTTCATGTTTAAATGTCAAAATTTGGTGAACCGTATATCTTGGCAGCAAGATTGCAGTGTACTTAAATTTAAGTTGTGTATAATAAAGGAGAAAATCTGGGATTTGTTATACTCGAAGCTCCATTAAGACGATAGGACTTTATTTTTTTGATCAGTTAAGATATCAATGTCAATATATGGAAAAATTTTCTTAAAACCTGTTCATATATTATTTTGATCCTTCCTTCTGTGGCATTTGGTGCAATAAACCTTTTAAATTTATCTCGAACGCTTGTTTGCTACATTGAATCTTAAGACTTAAGAACTTAGAGGTCTCATTTCCATTAACTCATGCTGCCGAAAGAAGTTCGTTATACATATCAGTGATTTTCAACAGGGGTGTTTTGGAAATGTGGGGACACTTTTGGTTAACACAACGATGGGTGGGGGTGACCGGCACGTAATGGGTGTTGTCTGTGGATGGCAGAAGAAATGTCTTGCAATATGTGAGACACTGCATATTAGAATGAGGAATTGCTCCCCCTTCTACATGACTTTGAAATATCCTGAACATTCACATGGGTAAAAAAAGAAATCTATAAAAAAATGTATAATTCAGCTGAGAATCTAATTGTGCTTTACATAAAAGCACAACGTATTTTGCGCATGATTTTCATATATGCTGAATTTTTCAGGAATGACACTGTTATGTAAATTGAGGAAAGATTTTACCTTGTAAGGTTGAGAATTTTAACAAGAATTGACATAATTTGGAAACCGTTACCAAGTGCTATGGTACTCAGTGGAATTTGGGTCATTGATACAGCGTACCTTCGGCAGTCTTCATTTGTAGGTGTTGCATTCATGGAGATTATATTTAGATGTAAACATCTGCCTACATCATTATATTTTCTAATCTACTAGTGGCCCAACTTCTGTGCATCAAAAAATGTACTAATATGTTACTTTTTAAATAGTGAATTTAGTGCATTTTACTGGTTTGTTATAAATTATGTATGTTGGGTAAGTCGTTTATAATATTTATGGATTGTATTTTAGGAAAGTAAAGGGCATTATAAAATATTTACTATGAAAAGGATGAAATCATTGATATATGTGATCTCAGGAAAAAAAATACACTGTTAGGTGTAACTTTTGTAGCAACATCATACCATACTGAATTATGTTATTTTATGACTATAGAAAGAACTAGCATTAGTTATTTCAAAATCCTCTTTGGGTTAAATGAAAATTTCAACTGTTTTCCATGTGCCCTCAAGCAACTTTACAATCCGCTATTGATAAAGAACTTAAACACGCACATGCGCACCACATTGTTTTTGGGTTCCCTGGTGTCTGGACTCTTCTGTCCAATGCTTTATGCATATTTCTTTGTTCCTGGATGAGTTGGGTACTATGGTCATTAATTTTATGTGTCAGTTTAGTTAGACCATGGTATCCAGATATTGGGTCAAACACCAGCATGGATGTTGCAGTAAAGGTATTTTTTTTAGACGAGATGAACGTATTCGTGAGTAGCCTTTGAGTTAAGCAGATTGCCCTTCCTAATGTAGGTGGGTCTCATCCAGTCGGTTGAAGGACTTAAGAGAGAACAGACTGAGGTCCCCAACCAAGAGGGAATTCTGCCTCTAGACTGCCTTTGACCTTGAGCTGCAACAACATTCTTGCCTGGGTCTCCAGCCTACTCACCCACCTACTGTACAGATTTTGGATTTGCCACCCTCCATGGTCACATGAGCCAATTCCTTAATTCCTTAAATCTGTCTGTGTGTCTACCATCCTGTTGGTCCTTTTTCTCTAGAGATCCCTAATATAGGTACTTAAGGTATCAGTCCGCTGGTACATATGCTGACCCCATAATTGAGCTGGGCAGTCAGAATATCATTATACCAAGTTATAAGAAGTAGATTTTGCAGCAAAGGTCTTTATTAACAGAGTAAACAGTACAGACTTCAGAGGAATCTCTCAAAGGATGAGATCTAAGTCACAGTCTCTGAACATGTGCTGCAAAGGAGATGTTGGAGAACAAGAAAAGCTTTAAGTCAGAAACGACCCTCTGAGAAGGCAAGCAAGGAGGTAACCATTCACGGTAGAAGACAAAAGCCCTCTTCCCATAAAGATGAATCCTTTCCATTGTGTGTTAATTGCTATGGCAGTGTACCTCCCTTTGCTTTCTTGAGGATCCCAAGTCATCAGTTATTCTCTCTTTCTCTCATTTTCAAGTTCTCAGTCTACCGACTTTTTCTATTCAGTATATATATATATATATATATATATATATATATATATATATATATATATATATTCACCCATATTAACCTTTCCTCCCATGTGTCCCTCTTCCCTGACACTTTACCCTAAATTTTTCCTTCCTCCGACAGCTAGGCACTTTCTAGAAAAGTTTGCTCGTCATTCACTTCTTTGCTTCCTGTTCATCCTCTACTTACTGCTACCTGGCTCTCCCACCTCTCACCCCACTCTCAGGAGGTTCGGCCCCCACTTTTTCCCTCTTCATGGTCATAGAAGTCTTTCCCCACATCCAGTCAGCATCAAGAGCTGGTGAATCTAGTACTTCCTTTGCGTCTCAAATGCATCACCTTTTCTCCTTTCTCTGCCTTCTTTTAATTCCTCCTCATTTCTCATTTAAGTTACCAAAATGTCCTCCAAACTCATCTCCTTTTCCTATCAAACCGTTCTAATCAACCTTCTTCCAGGTAGTGTCTACATAAGATCCCCAAATTCAAGGGTAATCCTGTCACTTCTGTTTAAAAGTCAATCCAGTAAAATCTGAGTTTAAAATCCAAACCAAAGAACCCCAATATGTGAAAAATTCCTATTTTCAACCATGTATCTTGATGAGAAAACATGGTTTATTGTGTATAGTTTTATGAAACTTTTAAGATTTTCCCACCTAAATCATCCAATGCCATTGGCAGATTTTCCCTTTTTCGAGGCCATTTTCACTTCATGGTTCTGAATCTCCTAGCATAAGGATGAAAAATATTCTGCATTTCTGATAAATATACTGATAGCCACTTGCTGGTGGTTCGCATGAGACATTATGTTGGAGGCTTTATACATCTTGTTCTCATTATTTGCTTTTTGAATTTATAAGAATGCTTGCTTTAAGTTATTTTTGCTGAAGAGTATTTGTATGAAAGGGATGGGGGCTTGAGTACTTATTCAAATACTGAGGGATGGCCCCCAAAATGGAAACTTAGCAGAAAGCCTCGCTGATTAAAAAAAAAAGAGATTGTTTTGAATGCTACAGCATTTTGTTTATTTCTGGAAAAAAGAAGTGTGACCAAGCGAGCAATCACCCTTACCAACAGTGAGAACCTGGCATCAGGCGCCTCTTTGAAGAGATGCACTGAGCATGACATGACATCACTCATGTGAAATTCCTGCCCAAAACACTTAACCTGCATCTGCTCATGAGAACACGTCAGATAAACCCAGATCAAGAGGTCTGTACACTTCAAAACGTGTCGATGTCCTAAAAGTCCATATTGAAGGAGACTACAGAGACATGATGACCAACTGTAATACACGACCCTAGATCAGATCTCAGATCAGAGAAAAATACAAAGGACGTTATTAGGTCCATTAATAAAATTGGATTCAATAATAATATTGCATCAATGTTAAATTTCCTGAATCTTATCATTGTACAGTGGTCATGTAAGAGAAGGACACACATGTTCTTAGAAAATAAGCCAAGTATTTTGGGGTAAAGGAGTGTTGTGTCTGCAACTCACCCTGAAACAGCTTGGAAAAACACACGTACAGAGAAAGCATTAAAGCCAATTAACAATTAATTAGTTTAGGGGAAGAATATATGAGGGGTTCACTTTCCATGGTGCTTGCAACTCTTTTGCAAGTTTGAAATCATTTCAAAATAAGTCTCTCAACAGATTTTTTTTAATGCACAAAAACATCTCAATTGGATTTAGTGAACGATAGAAGGAGGCATTGGAGATCGTTCAATACCTGATCACTCTGATCCTAACAGAAAATGAGTTCAGTGATGGAAAGTAGCTAACCTGAGCCCAGTCCACTCACACAGCGTAAATCATCTCGTTTGGACCCAGCCCCAAATCCAGACCATACAGGAATGTCAGCAGCTGAGCTGTTCCCTTTTTCAAGGCAAAGTACCCCTGGGCTCTGCCCCTACCAAGGAGGACCTCGACAGCTCCCTCCAGGATGTTTCCCACAGATGTAATGAGTTACTAATGGGTCCAATCTGGCGACATAGGGCCAGCAATATGCCAGGGAGTTGGCTGGGTTCCTCAGTGGAGCAAGGAGACTCTCTTCCTGTAGGAAACAGGTCTCTTCTATTCTATTCTATTCTATTCTATTCTATTCTATTCTATTCTATTCTATTCTATTCTATTCTATTCATTTCCAGCAAGTCTATTTTTTTTCTTTCATGGAAATTTGTCATTAATACTCAAAATACTGGACGACTGGAGCACATGGGATTATGGGATTATGCAAAATGACCTGAGGAAATAGTTGTTGATTTGAATATATATACATACATACACATATATATGTATATATCTGCATATATGTGTGTATATATTATATATTTATATATTTATATATGTATTTGTATTTGTATTTATATTTATATATTTATATTTATATTAATTTATATACACACACAATTGACATTCTTTACTTGATTCTCATGATAACTCTACAAAATATTCAGGACAGATACTAATATCCCCATTTGACTTATTAAAAAAAAACATATAGGGAAACCATGCAACTTACTCAGGATTCCATAAATAGTAATGAGGGGAGGGGGGAAAAACTGAATCTGAACTGGTCTATTCTCACTCTGCTTGCCAGTCTGTAGGGGTTTTCAGAGGAGTTAAAGATTCTCCTCCGTTTCACAGATGGAGAGCTTTCTCGGGTTTGGGAAATCAAGGGGATGGATAAACCGTGTGATCAGGAAGCAGTTAGAAAGTCTGAGCCCCACAACCTCTTGTTTTCTTTAAGCTATAACATGAGAATAATGCCCGCCTACCCACAGTATAGAAGTCATTGTGCAAATCCCATATGAATTACAAACTATTTGGATAGATTCAAAGGAGCCATAAAGCACCAGGAGCAATATGACTGTTCAGGAGCATCTCTAATTCACATATTTCAAAAAGGTGACTTTCAGAGAAGCCATGCCCATACCTCTTGCTTCTTCGGGACCTTTGGCAGCTTAGGTGGAGTGGAAACTCCTGGAACGGCTGCAGCCTTGCTCTGCCTCACGAGGATGGACCCTTTGGAATTCCTCTCACTGGTGGTCTCATAATCCCCCATGTGCCAGGCAATAGACCCACGGCTGAATCTCCCCAGCTTATCCATAATAGGGGGTCTGGGTTGCCTGAAGTAGGATAAAAAAAAAATTGGTTGGTTCTCACAACGAAAGGGCCTAGAAACAAGGCCACGAGTTGTCAGATCATGGAGATTTGTCCATTTCTCCTGATTTGAGAGGACTTCTGGCCATCCAGCTTGGAAAAGCGAGTGACCTGGGCCATTAGCCAGAGTTCTGAGAAGTTTTCAGAACTTTCCCAGTTCACTTCGCTGGACATCCAGCTGGTGGAGACTGGGAACTATGTCCCCAGATGGACACTTATGTAGGAGCCTTGCTGATGAATTCACCCTGCATCACGAGTGTCCCTTCTGCAAGATGCTGGGAGTGGAGGGCGACACGTTCAGGCTGAGGCTTCCTGGGGCCCACCAAGTCCTGCGGGACGAGGTCTGACCATTTGGAGATCTCAGAGGAATTGAGCACCAGCTTCACGATCCCAGACTCTGGCTTCGGACATTGTGTCAGAGGGACAGATCCAGGCCTCATCTAGGTTCTAAGGCCCCGAAATGAGAATATTCGAGTACTGCCTTCCCGTTATAAAGGGATATCTCGGGAGGAAAGACAAAAACGATCACAGGATAAGGATTCACCATCTCAATTAGAAAGACACCGTCGCTCTAGGGAGTGTTTCACCTCACCAGCCCTCTACCTGCGTGCTCAGAGGCCCTTGGCCACTGCCAAGTTTCCTTCCTAGAATCTGAGTTTTATTCATTTCCAAGTTCTTTGGACCAAGACTTGTGGCAAGTCTGGTCCCTCATCCCAGAGCGGACATGCAGGTACTGTGTCTGACACAGGAGACAGCATTGATGGGACAAAGCTCCTGTGATCACAGGGCTTCTAGACCATCGGGGATGACAGACATAAACAGGGAAAGAAGGCAAATATTTGGGAAGTGCCATGAACAAAAATTCATCCAGATAAAGAACAGAAAACAGGTCTGTTTTGCAAGGGAGGCAGGCCAGAAGGAGGAGTCACAGAGAGCTCAGTGAAGGGAGAGGACACCTAACTCTCAAGGTGTGCAGGCCAGACTTCCCATCCCCGCGCCCCAGAACCACAGAAGGCCCATGTGGGGAGGTGGCTGGCCACTCGTCTCCAGCAAACCTTCCACTCGCTTCTAGAATGAAGTGCAAACTCCTTAGGGTGTCACACAGGGTTGTGTGTTGTGGATGTTTGCTTTTTGTCTGTTTTCTTTTTTAAAAAAAAAAATGGGCTGCCCGTGTGGGCCTCTCGGCTCGCACACGCACACACAGTGCTCCATTGTGGGTTCACCTCCCTCTGGGCTTTTCTTTCTGCTTGGAACTCCCTCCCTCCGTCCCTCCTTCATTTCTGACAAACTGCAGCCAAGGCTTTAAACGTCACCTTTTTCTGTGAAGACCTCTTTGACTCCTGCCTGTCAGGCAGCAGTTTTTCTCCTTCCATAGCACATTATATTTAAATTCTTTTGTATAAACTATTAGAATGTACTTAAATTTCGAGGGCAGCAGGCTCTCCTCCCAACTCAGTGTCCCTTAAAGAGCCCAGAAGGTGTCACATTGGTCATCAGCTCCCCACTGTCCATTTCTTTTTAATTTGTGATAGACAAATTCGTCTGTTTTCCCTCCTACTCCCCTCCACTCACCTGCTTCTGCAGGCCCCTCTCCACATCCCACCCATGCCAGGTGGGCAGGAATGGATCCCTCCAGTCTGATTTGTTATTTACAAGTGCAGATTGATAGCTGGGAATCATTTCAAGGAAGTTTAAAGGGCAAGAGGGTCAGAATGTATGGAACGGGCCTTGTTTATAGTTCACATTAGCTTGATAAATGGTCACAGGAAAGCCATTTCAAGAAAATGTGCCACCAATTTAAAAAAATAGTAATGTGTTTTAGAAGTAATTATACTGAATAGTTTAGGGGAAAAAAAAGAAAAGAAAAGAAAACTCTTGTACATAGTCTTCAATTACCTGCTAACATATTTTAAAATCCGAACGTCATATGTCCCCAAATCTTGAATCACCAGGAGCAATGGAAAGTTAAAAATGAGCTGTAATTCAAAGATGTCAAGGGTCTGTTAGGACTGCTGGCCACATTAATGACGGAGAATCACACACACCCTGTACTGAACTTAGAAAGGACCCACAAAAGTCAAAAGAGGGACCAAAAGGCAGAAGGGTGGGCTCTATTTGGAGGTGAATGTGGGCGTTTGGTGCTGCTAGTGACAAATGCACAAGGGCAGGAAGCATGTGCGTGCGCGCACACACACACACACACACACACAGCAACCACACATTCTTAGTATAACATTCCTATTACTGAACTCTTAAAGGTCGGACTTCTTCCTTCACGAAATAGTTTCCAGCCTTCATGGCATCATCGTTCCTACAAACAAGGGCAAAGCCTCAACCTCATCCTCAGTGTCAGAGGAACTCGGAAAATCCACACGTGTGTGTCACTCCCTGCCACTCCTCAGATGCCTGGTACGTTGTGCGGGTTGTCCCCATCCTGTTCGTTCTGCAAAAAGACCCCCTTCAGAATCACACGCCGCGTTGAGTTTGCTCCTCTCTCCATCTCCTTCCATCTGGACGCGTCTCCCCGTCTTCCCGCACCTGTCACACAGGCTCAAGGCTTTCGAAGGACCCAGGCCAGCTGTGTCATAGTGTCCCTCAGTTGGGGTGCACCTCGTTTCTTCTTGATGAGATTCAGGTCGTGCCTCTTGGAGCAGGAATGACAGAATGGACATTTCCCCTGCGGGTCACTCCGGTCACGTGGTTAAAGTGGTGTCTGCCAGGCCTCTCCTTTGTGAAATGACTTTTCCCTTTGGTTATTCGTCTTTTGCTAAAACTACTTAAAAATTATGTAAACGTCTCATCCCACATCAATCTTTATTTATATCATTGGGAACGTGGGGTTTCCTGTTTTATTCAGTGATTTATAATCCACTTAAAATGTTCATCTTGACGTTCGAGTTGTCCCAGGTTTGGCTAGTAGAAGCCCTTTCGGTCTGGCTTCTGTGTCTTTTTGACATGTCTCTGTCATTCCTTGAGCATTTCCTTACTTTTTGGCACAAAAGCTGTTCCAGGTTCACCTTTTCCTTCCTCATCCTGGAATAATCCATTTCTCAAAGGAACCCTAGTTCTTTTTAGTGGAATATGGTTTTTAGGAGCTGAGATCTGGGTGCCAGGGGTCCTTTTGATCACGGGGCTGTCACTGTCACCCAGTGGCCTCAGACGACGTTACACAGGGTTCATCAGGGGGTCCATTCTTGTTTTCTCCCTTTTTATATCGGTAACTCTTTTCCACGGTGCGATGTCTGGCTCTCACTCTCTTTCAGTATTGACTTATTTAACTGGTTCTCCCATCTATAGTTAATTTTCCTTTGCTACCACCACCCCGGCTTATTTCTCAGATCGCTTCGTCTATATCTCTTTTTAGAAGAACCTTTTATTCTTTTTCCTTTTTCACCGTTGGTATTCCCCAGCATGCTGCCCTTGATCGTCATCTCTTGGTCCACTATTACCCACCCTCAAACCAGGCAGAGAATAACATTTATATCCAAAGATCCCACTAATAACAGCGTACTGATGTTTAAAATTTTTACTTTCAGCCCTCCAATCTCAACCTCAGTCCCCAGCTTTTCACTGAACTGGGTGCTGGAGTATCTCCTAGCTGACAATCATCATTTCTAGCACTTTTCGAGATGAGGTTCCAGACACTACGCTATTCGCTTTACACATCTTGCCTCTAATCTTCCAAATAATCCCATAGAATAGATGTCACTTCCTATTGTTTTTTACATCTGAGGTTAAACCAAGTCGTTTATCCAAGAGTAAGCAGTTCGAAAGCAGTAACTTTTTAAAAACGTGGGATTTGAACTCAGAGTCATCTAATTCTATGTCATCTTTTCTCTGTCCACTTGGCGGCAAACAGTTTTCTACACCCACTGTATGCCAGGCATTCTTTCTAGTGCACAGGCTTGATTATTTCCCTTCTTTGCTTAAAAATTAAAACAAACAAACAAACAAACAAACAAACAACAACAACAAAAACCCCAGCTCATTGCCCATAGATTTCAGCACAAAATCTCTAGTGTAGTATTTAGAACACTACACAATCTGGGCCCTGTCTTGCAATTTTACATCACCCCCCCCAAAACCTGTGTTTCAGGTGCATCAGACGACAGGTCATCGTCCTTCCTCACGTCAGTCCAGTGCACCTGTCCATGCCTTGGCTTCTGAGGTTCCTTTGCGGGCTCAGCCTCCAAGCTCTCCTTTCAGTTTCCCTGCTCTGACTTAAAAATACAACTCAGGTCGCCTCTCCTTCAAAGCATTCCTGAGTGGCTACCGAGACCTTCCCATTGAGGCCCCCATCGTGACTCTCTGTGTCCCCATAGTGCATGTTTACACTTCATGTGCTTGATGATGTCGTGTTGACTCTCCCTCTCAGTACACCTGTGAGTAAAGGCAAGGATCCATTCTTTAGTTTTTCTTCAATGTCTAGCACCATTCTTGAATGCAGAACACATTTTCAGTCAATTTTACCTGCTTCTATAAAATATATACATTTATATAAAAAGTAGTTATCTTCAGCGAAAGACTGACTGTACGTGGCAGGTGTATAGTGGACTGGGGTGGAATCAATTTTAAATTAGCATACGCTTCTGCTATTTGAGTTTTTTAAACTGTGAGCATGTATTATTTTTATAATAAAATATGTCTTCATTTTCCTTAAAAACTGTCCATTTTTAGGGAAATGACTGAAATTTTCCGAGCAGCCCGGACAGTAGAGAAGATAAAACAGACCTAAGAGCTAAGTTAGGACACGACTGGCTGGGCCTTGCTTATGTAACTGTCTAAAACCAAGGGGACACACTCGACTTTCATTTTGACGCTTCTGCCAGAGAAAACTTTCTGGACAGCTGAAGAGGGGCCCCGCTTGGGGTGGTCTGTGCTTGGTCTTCTGGGATCCTGCCTTTCTGTGACTTAAGTTGGGCCCACAGGGGACTCTGGGGGCAGCCACTGTGATTTATAACTTAATAATTCAATGAACTCTTCGTATATTGGTGAAATAATCATCTCAAGTTAATATATTTATTGAAATTGATCAAAGGAGCTGATTCTCCTGGAGACTGATCACCCAGGATCAGTCTCACCAAAGAGCAAACCGTTTTCTACTGTTTGTCTGTCTCCTGGGTTCTCTCTGGGTGACTAAAAATAGTTCTAATGAGTGGTGAAATTACTGGGGTTTTTTTTTTTTGGGGGGGAGTGGATTCCAAAGTTAAAACAGATCACTAAGTGTGTAAGTTCCAGTGAGTCAGTCGGGTTGCCTCACATACACCCAAGGAACAGTCACCTGAGTTTCGCAGAGAGAAAGAGGAGGAAACTTCCCTCTAGAGCTTCAGCGTTTTCCTTGCAGCATCTTAAAATGAAGTCACTTTGGGTATTTCCAGCCTGAGGACAGGACTGGCATGGATCTATGTGGTGACTTACGCATGACCACCTGTTTTCTCAGCACCCCAGGTCCCCTAAATGCTGGCTTTCTCACGGGGTCATTGATATCTGCTCCCTCCATTTCCAAAAGTACTCGAAAGCCATGGGTGGCACATGGACATGTTTGGAGCAGCCCCTTTCGAAACCATTTGGCAGGCTTTGTGCTTTCGGAGAGAACAGCCCTTCACCCCACATCATTTTCTCTTTGGAACATTTGCAGGAAAACAAGGCCCTTGTTTTTTTATTTTTAAAGATCTTTCTGCATTTGCGGTATCGTCCACACCTCAAGTCAGAATCTGCCAAGGAATGAAAGTCTTAACGAGGGCTGGAGAAATGGTTTCATCAAAGCTTTGTCTTCTGAATTGGCACTGATGCAGCGGGTGTTTCTATGATACAAGAAGCCACATATGGGGTGCAACATCAGAGACATCAACGGCCCAAGAAGACACTCCCTTCTACCCTCCTCTGATTCTACAGTCAGAGACCCAGCTTCCAGGGCCCACAGCCAGGGAGGGGTTCTCTAAAGCATTGTTAACTGGCTCTTCTCTAGAGAACGTATCTTGAAGGGGTAGTGCCACACGGGAGGACCTGAGGAAATTGGGATGCCGCATGCTTCAGCTGTGACATTTAGTTAAATCCAACCTTAAGTCTTACACGAGGATCTTCTTTCTCACCCTGCCCTCACAGAGTCACACGTGAGAATGCTGGGTCTCGTTTTCAAAAGACTTAACCTTAATCCTTGAGAAGAACACTTATTTGATCTCGAATCCACAGTTGTCATGGAGATGATTAAAACGTGAAAGTATCTTGATATTTCACATTTGGACTAACAAAATGAGTACACAACTAAATTTAGCAGTTATTAGGAGAGAAAAATGTTAATGCTGATGGAATTAATCTGAGGTTTGTTGTTGCCCAGGAGATGCTTGGTGAGCAGAAAGAGACCGAGGCCTGTAAATGAAGCTGATTTTTAGGATTTCATATCCAAAGGTGTTTATAGAGATGTATCTAGAAGGCATGTGTCATGCTTGTTTGTTTAATGTTCAGTCTTCAGGATGTCAGGAAAGTTGAGGTTTTCTCTCTTGAGTTGCAACTTAACCTGTTTAACATAAAGGTCCTAGGAAATATTCGACTGAATGATTAGGACAACATTTCAGGTAATTTATAACTTCAAAGATCCAGAAGGTGTCTGTATTGTTGATCTTGTCTTTAGACAACAAGAGTCTTAGCCAGAGTGTGTTGAGCAGACAGACACCTGGCCTGAACGTATTTGGGGTGTATCCAGTCCTCCGGGAGACCCTGAAGAAAGCCAACAGTCTATGCAAGATAGTCCCGGGCCAAAGGACCAAGATATCAGTGTCTGAATAAACAACTGCTTATTTACTGATGGACCTATAAATGAATAAAATGGCTACTAATAGGTTATTTGATTGCAATAAACCTCCAAGGTTAGCCAGTCGTGATAAAATTGGACCTGCTTGAATCTTTTATTCTTGCCTGGTAGTTCCCTCCTTCCCCAAAGAGCAAAAATGCCTACGATCAGTTCTACATTATGAACAATTTTAAGAAAACTAAATTGGGTCCATGTTACGTACAGACCCAAAGTGTTTTGCAGAAGCAGAGAGGATTTTTTGAATTTATACACAAAACTGTGAAATTTACATTATAGAAAACGTTCCTGTCTCAAGGGTAAACATGAAATTGCTTCCCAAAGAAATGCTTGGGAAAACACAAAAGAAGCTGTCCCAAATTGCCAGTATAGCTGCAGGCCTAAGAACATGGCTTGAACGCTATTTTTAAGACAGAAAGAGAGAACTAAATACAAGCCTGTTGATTTTTTCCTTTAAGTAGGAAAAGCCTGTTTTCTCCTGCTTTTTTCTAGAAGAGGAGCATCGAGGCCTTGTGAAGTTCTGTAAAATGACACACACACCATATGCTTCGGCCCTCAGATTGCGATTATTTTGGTTCAAGTTCTTGCTTTTATGTCACAGGAAACACAACCATTCTATGTGAAAGGCTCGTGAACCATGCCCCCAATAGTGGAAGTCAAGAATGGAAACAGGCAGGATCTCACATCACCGTGAGTGAAGGCTTCTTCCTTACTTCACCGGATTGTCTTCCCCGAGCTCCAGAATGTGGAAAATGCTGTCCTTCTCTCAGGGATATTGTCAGCGTGATGCTGGTGGCCCTGATGCGTGACAGCTGGGCTTCCAGTCACAGGGGCCATAGGATCTGAATCAAACACATCATTTTGGGCAGAATGACCTGCTCCCAAAGTCCCTATGGCCAAGGGCTTGTCGGATACACAGAGATGCTTACGGGCTGTCACTCGGGACTCTTAAATGATTCCTGTGAAGCGACGGTCCCTTATGCACACAGCCTCCAGGGGCAGTTGCCCAAAACCTTACCCAAAATGCAGCAGGTTGGATGGTCTAGGGCCACCTAGAAGGAATGTTGACTCTTAATACCTGAGATAGGGGAGGGTTTCCATGTGACACCCAAGGAAGTCTGCCAGTTTCAGCAGCTCAGGATGAAGGTTTAGTTGGGAGACTATGACAGGGTCAAGTTTACTGATTCAGATGCTAAATCCCCACCTGCATCAACTAAGGATGAAGTCAACACGATTTATTTTCAGTTACTTCGGGAATGTAAATACACACAAAAAGAGACCAAATAATGTAAAGATCCCCCAGGAGTTGTCCCCCACGTCAAACATTATCAATTTATAGGCTGTCTCATTTCCTTTTTATCCCGCTAATCCTCACCCCCTACTCCTCCCCAAGACATCTTATCTTTCTGCTCGAATGCTCAGTCTAAAAATTATTTTTCTCAACATAATCGCGATGCCGTTTTTTTCCCCCTCCTAAAAATTTAATGATTTCACCAAAGAGTAGCCCTTCAAGATTTTAGATGTCTCGTAAATGCTGTCATTTTTTAACAGTGTGGTAGGAACAGAATTCAAATAAGTTCCACATCTTGCAACTGGTTTTACGTTTCTTTGAATTCATAGGTTCTTTTTGACCTCTTTGCTCCTCCTCCTCCCTGCCTCCCTCCTCTTCTTCCTCCCCATCCCCCTCTTTCTCTCTGTTTGTTGAAGAAACAAATTTTATTTTATAAAAATTTTGTTTCCCTCTGTTCTAGAAAATTTCCCCAAATCCATTTTTTTTCGATGACATCCCCATGTTGTCATTGAACGTTTTCTGCTGTCGTCTGATTTCCTACACTTCATTAGTGGAATTCAGAGTCTTAATCTAAGCTGGGTTGGGTTTTGGGGACAAGACTACTGGATTAGTTCTCTATGAGGGGTATTTTCTCACAATTCTGGAGGCCAGAAGTTCAAGAGCCAGGTGTCAGCAGGGCTGGTTTCTTCTGAGGCCTGTCTCCTTGGCTCTCAGGTGGCCATCTTATTCCTGTTTTCACATGGTCACTCCTCTCTGGGTGTCTCTGTTCAAACCTCCTCTCCTTATAAGGACACCAGTCATAAGGGATTACAGTCCATCCTAATTACGTCATTTCAATTTAATGGTCTCTGAAGAAACTGTCTCTTAATACAGTCACCTTTGGAGATACTAGGGCTTAGGACCTCAACATATGCATTTTGGGAGGACACAGTTTAGCCTATGACAACTACTTTCCAGGTGGTGGTCCGCTCCCTCATCAAGAGGGACATAATATCTGATCGTTTCTCTTTTTCTGGTTTTGGCAGCCATTGATTATTAGTGCCTAGATTCATTAATTTATTAGAATTTGCAAAGTGACAGTGTCCTCATTCTTTTGTTCTTTCTGTACTCACTGGATTACGTTGAATTTTTTTTTTAAGTCACCTCGTCTTCTGTTTGGTTTGCAGTGGTGCAGTTTGTATCGGAAAGACAGAATTAATAGTTGATTCTTTCCTTTTCTTTACTAATTTTCAAATTGGTAAGTTGGTGCATTGGAATCCTCCCATGTGGCCAGTTTGTTGTGGCCTTTTTAAGTGACATTATGAACTCAGGAATGTTCACGTACATGTAGGTGGAAGTAGATGTGCATTAATCCATTGCAGTTACCACCCTTTTCTGCAAAACTGCCCTATTTTTGGCCACTGGGAGTCTCTTCAAGCTTGGCTCCCAACTCCCTTCGACTGGACTGTAGTCGTCTTGGATAGCTTCCTCGTCTGCTGTGGCAGGATGTACCAGGCTCATACTTTCCATTTCTTTCTCCAAATCCAGAGTCAACCATTTCTCCAAGAAGCCTCAAAAGGTATTTGAAGAGGGGAATCTGAGTAACTAGTAGTGGAGCTCACAGCTACTGAGCTGGTTCCTATGTGTAGGCATTTATAGTGAACAGGGCTATGAAAAAAAATGTAAACACACAATCATATCATACATCTATGTACATGTGTGTCTTCCCAAGGAAAGTCAGGATTTGTCTTTCAGCTCTTTTATCTTCACATCTGTATTCCTATTCTCTCACTCCCAGAATCCTGATTCTCAACCAAACTGGGATCACATCATTGCTCACTTGCCTTACCCCACTATATACCCAAAGTCGGAGTAACTCTGCCAACACTTCTACTGAGCCTTTTGCAGTTCTTTTTCATGCACTAGAGATTTATACTCATATTTCCGTGCTTTCCAATCCCTTGGGATAATTCCTCTCTGTGGGTTAAATCATCAACTGGACACACATTTAGTTAGGGTTTGTCTGTTTTTTTCATTTGACATTTAAATTTATTTTATACATAAGTAAGAGCAAAGATACATCTTATAGGTAAGATAGGTCAGACCAAGCGTGGAACCAGTGTCACTTTCCTATTTCTGTTGTTGTTGCTTCTTTAATCATCACCAAACGCGTCTAGCTCAGAGAAGGGGTTGGGTGATGTCGCGGTGGATGTGGAGGAGGAGGTGAAGCCCAAATCATGTCTTACTGAACGGTGGCAAAGAGTGACCTTGATTCTGGGAAAAACTGTCTTAAAGGCCTTAGCACTGCTCAATGAAGAAAACATTTGTTCTGCCACCCACTATGTAATTCATCTTTGAATTTCAATAAGTTAGCCTTGAAGTTGCTAGACAGAAAATAAACCTGTATGAACCCTGCCATCTTTACACATTGCCATAGAGGCTAGATTCAAAAAGTTTTGTCAAATATGTGGTCGTTGATCTCCAGGGTCATTCCTCTGAACATGTGAATATGTTCCCACAAAATGATAGCATCTGGGAATCTAAATCCAGCAATTCTAGAAACTAACTCTTCTTACCTGTCCTTCAAGCTCAGGTGACCTTATGGGGCTTTCCTGATCCTTCCTCAAAGTTTAGATTCCCAGATATACGTGTCCATTCTACCCTCTCAAACACCCCCTATAGTAACAGCCATTGCATTTAGTGGTTACTCTGTTAGGTATCTAAACCGGGCACAAAGAGGTAATAGATGTTAATTAATTAAATATCCTCCCTTACCTCCCAGCTAAAGAGAAGACTAGGGTGGCAGAAGGCTTGGGGGAAGAAAATGTGAAAAAGCTTTTAAATCATGGTCCTGAAGGGCCAAAGTGAGAACCTCTGCTGATGGTCTCAAAGCTGAGACTATTTTGTTCCTTACTGCTCATGGAAATCCCTCCAGGGTGCCAAGAACTACAGCCTTAAAAATAGAAAGCTCTTAAGATTTATGGATGTTTTGAAGAAAACAAGTCCAAGTCAAAAGCGTGCGTTTGTGTACCAATGTATTTTAAATAGTGGCTGTCATGAAGTCTTGCTAGTTTAACAACTGGTTCTGGCAGTCGTCTTTCATTATGAAATAAAACAGGCAGTTTTCTACACACCACCTCCCAATGAACGCCAAACACAGGCGCACCTTACACCTCTCTGCAGACACGGAAAGCCGTGCTTATTCAGGCTGATGAATGTTTCTTTAGTACTTACTAGAAGTCCTGGTTTCACACCGAATGTTGTCCAACTTTAGCACCCTTACCTGCTAAAATTATAGTCGACGATTGCTATGTCTCTCATGTTATAATTATTGTGTTTATCCAAAGAAAATGCTTAGATATTATACATAATATTGAACCAATTTTTTTAATTTTAATGAAATGATTTAAGTCCAGGTACATAATACCTGTAAATAGTACTAAAATGCTAATGCTAATGCTAATGCTAATAATAATAATAATAAATAATAATAATAATAAAAATTTCTCTTCTCTCCCTGCTCCCTGCCTCAATGTTCTTTCTCCAAATACAGCCACTTTTCAGCTTATTTGTTTCTTCTGGAACTTACCCCAAATTTATATTCAGTACATACTCTCCCTGGATCTCCCAGTTGTCTCACTACCGTCTGAACTGATAGTTCTCTAGGCTCCTGCATGGCCGGATGGTATTTTTCTTTGTTATGATCTTGGGAATCTCTTCACTTGTCACCTTTATTGAGTCTCTAGTCTCTTGGATCGTATTCCTTTCTCTTTCCTTGATTTATCCCCCTTGTCTTGCTAGGTGATATTCTCCAGTTGCTTCCTGGGAACAATGCTTTGAGGTGCATTTCTTTGAGCACACACCTATCTGGAAATTTCTTTTTTTTTTTCTTTCCCACTCCATCCTTTGGCTGGGTGTAGAATTTCAAGTTGAAAGTCACTTTCTGACTGACATAGAAGTCATTGTCCCATTGTATTCTAGTGCCCAGTATGGTTATCAAGAAGTATTATATGTTATTGATTCCTGATTCTTTGTAAATATCCAAGTTCTTCTCTGGCAGGCTTTAAAATTGTCTCTTCATGCCAGTATAATGAAGTTTCACGGTGACTTGCCTTGATGTAGTTTTTTAAAAATTTCCTTTGATGGAGACTTTCAACTTGGAAATTTATGTTATGATTTTCTTAGAAATTTTCTTGTATTATTGATTTCCTTCTGTCTTCTCTGATCTCTTAATTGTTGGATATAATTTAATTTTAATTGATTTTTTTTTTCATATTTTTTCCATTATTTCTTTTAATCCTTTGGACCTTCTGTTTTACTTTCAGGAGATTCAGCTATGTAACATGAATTTCTAACCTGCATTGAATCTCTATACTGATTGTTTTCGCTAATAAAATGAATATTAATACATTTTGCTACATTATTTCAATGCATTTCACTTCTTTAACTGATAGATAATGTTAGCAGAGTACCCTAATTTGTTCAGGAGAGTTTCAGTTTAGCCTCTTGTCCTCATGACCATTTCAGTGATCTTCCTTTTAGCCTCAAAAGCATCCTATTTTGGGAGAGAAATCATATAGTGACACAATTTACTGAGTAATTAGTATATACCAAGAGGCGTTCTAGGTGCTGTATAGGTAACAACATGTCTATACAACCACCATCGTGTTACAGATTTGGAAACTGAGGCATAAATAACTTGTCTGAGGTATCACAGTTAATAAGTAGTGAGGCTTGGACTTGAACTCAGGAAGTCTGTCCTCAGAGCTCTTGCTCTTAATCGCTGTATAGATGCTTACAGTCCCCTATTTGGGGGATATGAGGTTATTTCTGACTTTGTATTACTGCAGACACTGTTGGGCTTCCTTTTCACTAAACCTGTGTGCTTCTCCTGTATTACATCCTCGGGAAAGATAAACTCCTACTGAACCCAGCTTTCCTGATTCAGCACTCTTCCAACCGGGCCATACTGTGCACCTCTTGAGGACGGTGCTCACCAATAAATCCTACAATTATGAAAAGTCAGGCAAGGAAGCAGATGGGGAGAGCCAACATCTGCAAAAAGCTGTATTTCTTTGACTCTCAAGTAAATGAAGAGTTGAGGGAGGCTGTTGTCAATTCTGATCCTTTAAAACCCCAGTGGCCCTTCTCTTCCATGGCTGACGTCCAGTCTGGTTGTCCTTGCCTTAGAGTTTATAGACTTCTTGACCCCATCCCCTGCCCCCTCCTTCTATTGACAATGGCCAACCATTGGGACTTGAAGTGTTTCTGAAGACATTCTTCTTAAGACAAATCTATCCATTGGCAAAAAGTGGCAAATACCTCAAGGCCCCAGGGGGCAAAGAGGCAAGTTCATGGTGACATTAGGTCAGAGACATGTCAACAGCTCCTCTGTGGAATGATGTCTGCCCGTGACTAATTCTGTTGATTGCATAATCTCAGTAACCCTTTCACTTGTGTGGATAAAACATTCACCCAAGTCAGCAGCCAGAGGTTGTCCTAGAACATTCTTCTTAAAGCCAGCTGACATCTTTCTCAGGAGTCCTCATGACTTGAATGTCTTCCAACTTCTCCAGCCTGAACAATACCAATTTGTGCTGTTGTGATAAGAAGAACTTGGATTTGCAAATATGTATGGAGTGCAAATATGTAGTGTGTGTCCCATGTATGCCAAGCACTGTTAAATGTAAAGAAAAGAAAAAGAAAACAAGATACGTCCATGCCACGGTGGTATGGTGCAGAGCTTCTATGGGATCCATTTCTTAAAACAAAACAAAAAGCCCTGTCGATTCAGTGCATTCTCTTATGACTTCTTTTATTTAGGCTGCGAAACCAGTTCTCCCATTTCCTATCTGTGCTTTTCAAGTCTTTTAGTTGAAATTCAAAATATTGTATGTATGTTTTAGAAAACACCGATTACAAATAGAAAAGACTCTATGAAAATGAGTTCATCATGGGATCACCTATTTAGAGAAACTTAATATTAAAAACAATAGTGTTTTGATTCAGAAGAAAAAAAAAGCTCAACCACACCCAGTGACTGCAATTATTCTCCGTCAATGTACATTGTATTGTAAACTCCTGTCCACATCTATGTGTCCTGATAGTCTGTGAGCTACTTGAGGGTCAGGCCTCTGCTTATTAGTTTTTAAAAATCTGAGCACCTGGCAAGCAGCAGGTTTTCATTTTCTGTTTGTGGAAGTATATCTTTATTGGTCTTGAAGAGGCAAAGAGAAAAAAAAAATTGTGTAAAAACACCATAGATTGAATAACAGCTTTCCGTGGGAAGAAAAAAAGAGGCACCACATTCATGCACTGCCCTTGTAAACAACTATTATAATACACATCCTGATTTCAAGAAAGTTAAAATTTTGCCTCAGAACGGAGGAAATCCTGTAATTGTCCTTCTAATCTCCAAAAACACAGTGGACTCTTGCCTTCGTTATGTCAGCAGATAAAAATTCTTTAGCGTTGGTTATATTCACTCCAATCACCCTACTCCTTCCTACAGTGCTTTTTCTGAGACCACTGATAACCTCCAAATATTTGTCTGTTGTTGTTTTCTTGGATTTCCATTCCTTTGTATTAAACCCTCCTCTCTGAAATGCGTCAGTGACTTTTACAACTTTCTGTCACCCTAACTTGAGGCTCCTTTTTGCCTCCAGTGGCTCTCGATTCATCTTGTCCTCAATGTGGGCAGCCCCTGAGGCTCACACCCAATCTTTTCTCAGTCTTCCCTAGTGACACTGAACCCTGGCTGGACATCAGAATTACTCAGAGAGTGATCCCTGCAAAAATGTCCAAGCCCAGATCCTATCCCAGATCGAATCAGCCAACTTGGGCTGACAGGTAAGGTGTGTGACCCTCAGTCGTGTAACGTAGCCTCTGAAATTCAATTTCTTCACCTATAACATGAAGATAATGTTAAAATCTATTTCACTGCATTGCCGAATCCATTCTTACTTCCCACCATTCCAGCAAATTCCATCTCTTCTTTTTTCCATCTACTTAATTAAAGCTTATGTCCTTGTGAAAGTTCAAGTCAAATCCTTTCTCCTTCCCACAGCCCTCCGTAATCACAACTGATTTGGACTCATTTGCAAAGCACACTGAAAACTCAAGATGGGCCTCGTTACAAATGAAAGTCTCCTAGCTGACCTTCCTACGACTGTTCTTGTCACCTTTCAATCCATTCTTCTCCACACAGCACTCCAACATTCCAGAGTGATCTTACAAAAAAAAAAATTGGATTATGTTACTTTTAATTTTAAATCTTCTATTCTTTTTTCTAGATTGGGAGACTGTGTGATAACCTTGCCCAGGAAAGAGAGGGCCTTCAGTCGCACTTAGAGAATTCAAGGGAGCTGGGTGCACCTGGGGCCTGTCCTAGTCAGCATCCTATCCAAGGGCATCTTCCTAGTCCGTGCTAGGACAGGAAGACTTGTGAGCAGGTGGATGTGCTTAACATCTCTTGAGGGCTGTAGCATTTAGGTTATTGACACCTGACTACTTAGAAATAGGACCTGAGGGAGAGGCTACAGAGTCATCAATACACCGAGAAAGAAAATGTTTAACTTTCCTAGTTATGTCTTCATTATTAATTTGTTGCTCAACATATGTGAATTGGTTTTGTTATTTTTCTTCATAAATATATCTATATCTACAAAATTTTACAACCGAAACCACAATCCCCTCAGTACAAGCTGTTTTTCATGAATGTTCTGCATCTTCATGACCCGGTACAATCTATATCATATTCCCTAGAAATGAATGTAGCCAATATTCTTTTATTCAAGGGAAATGTTCCAAGCTTCAATATAGCCAGATGCTTTCTAACTAGTCTTTTATATAATAAACGCAGCAAATTTTCTCATTTATATCACAAGTGCTTGTTAAATGTTCTTTGCTTTTCTGTGGCCTTTAATGTTGTTGTTGTTGTTGTTGTTGTTGTTGTTGTTGTTGTTGTTTTGCTTGAACAGATTTAATAGGACATTTGTAAATAGATATCTGCAATGTTTTCTGAACAAATGAAGTGGAATATTTTAATGAGAACACGTGTTTTGCATGCAGTAAATTTAATGATTTCTCTATGCCTTTAAACACGTGATCTGCTTTATATATAAGTTATAAAAATGGCCCAATGAGATCTTTTGTTGTCCTGGGACTGTGTCATAGGAACTAAAAGACTTTTGACATGGGGGTTGAAGGCTTCTCTCTTTTGGGTGCAGTTTATGTGGTTGTGCTATAGCAGAAAGAAACGAAAACCCATGAACTTTGCACATGTTAATGCTGTATCCTTCAGCAGTTAAAAATGAGGTGAAATAGGCTTCCGAAACCCTTACCTCCAAAAGTCTAAGGATAACAAAGACCTTATTGAGTCTGCAGTCTTGTAAGAGCAATGCCAATTGATCCTCCCCCTTTTAGGAATCTGAATTATATGTCACATCTAGATGACAAGCCCAGATATGTTCTTTTCCTGTAATTTAACATACCTGGAGCTAGACATGTTTAATTTAGGTTAAAGGCTGCCTTAAAATAGCATGAATTCAAGCTATTGTGTGACTTCAGTCGGATTACATTTATTAACCAAGAGTACCCATTATGATGGTTTCTAGGCCAACAGCATGAAATGGGCCTTTTTTTTTTTAACCATCTACAATTATATTGTTGTTTCTCCACAGAAAGAATTATTTACATAGTTAAAGCTTCCTTACTCATCCAGCTGCTATGCTTCATCGCCGTTGGCTTTTTTCATTTTTTTCTCCACTATAGTCTAACAGTTGTTTATTCTATGTTTGCTTTGCCCCTGTCTTCCTCTTAATTAAAATCCACAGCTATTGAAAATCTTATGTTTATGAGGAATAAAGTTTACAATTTTACAAAGGAACCTACCAGAAATAAAAAATAAAGTGGTGGTATACTTAAAAGTTTTTTTAGATTAACCCTTTTACTAATTTAGGAAGGAAAATAATTAATTAGTTAATTAATTATAATTAATTAAAAATGTATTCATAAGTGCTTACCATGGATTTTGGTATCTGTGGCTTAATTTGTCAATAGCATCTTGGCTTAGTTCTTGATACTGTAAAAGGAAGAAAATTAATGTACCCTTAATTTCAAGGTAAACCGACACTAACATGTCTAAGGGTCTATGTTTCTAGTCAATAAAGGACTCAGGGTGGAAAATAAAATAGGAAATCTTAAATTCGATTAAAAGAAGATGGATGGTCTTTTGATTCTTGAACTGAGAGAAAATACAAGAAGTGAATGGCTTTCGTGATCAAGTACTTCAGAGTTAGTTTTTTGGGAAAAGATCCATTTACTTAAGTAATATACTCAGGGGTGAAGACCTCAAAACTTGGTCACCTCTAGCTCTTTAATATCCATAAATAAACAAAGAAAGTGACAAGATAAGCAAGATTTTAATGTAAGGGTGCTTCACTATTCCACACAAAAAAATAATAACTAATCATCTGTACATAATGGAAAAATCATGGTGTAATTTTGTTTCTTCCATTGATGTCTGACCTAGTGATGCCCTAAAAACTGATGTTATCAATTGACTTATAAATAATTTTTATTATCAGCTTTTGGACAAGTTTTCCAGGAGTTGAATGATATTCTTTTATCTTCATTCCCATTTTTAATAACCAAAAATTGCCTCCTCGTAATTTGGAATGACTTTTCTTAAAAACAAAATAACAGATGCTTCCCCTCCCCCTCACTTCTATAAATATCAGTGTATAACATCTCCAAACAATTGTTATCTAAAATAAACTGGCCCTTCTCTATTGTAATTTATTAAATACACTTATTCTGACAGTCCTATGCTCACTGCAGTGTCAAACTTAGTGAAATTCGGATCAAAAATATCATTTTTTCACTGGTCAGTTGTTCATAAAAGAAAAAAAAATTGATTCAAAAACGAATTCATTACCTTATAGAAACAGGTAACAACTGATTAATATATTCTCCATATGAAAGAAAGCAGTGAAAATCTCTTACAATTTCAAAAGCCACATAACTCGAAATTAGATATTTTCTATTAAGCAACCTTTCGAAAAGTGTAGGCGTTAGTAGAAGGAAAATATCTGCTAACTTCATTAGATACTGTGAATTAGAAATGATTTCTGAACGAGTTAAAAACTTAAATTTGACTTAAATTACTCACAGACATTGGGGCCTAGTCTAGCTAACAAACAAAATCATTGCTTAATACTTTCACTTTTAATCTTAACCCCCCTCTCTTTTGACACACTTTGGAAATCTTTTTGGGATTGATTACTAAAGAATCCTTTTGCTTTTCCTCGTTGCTCTTTTTTCACTCAAGATGCTTTTCTTCATATATCCAGTTTTGACTTTCCTTACTAGAAAGAACCATCTCTGTAACTATGAGGTCTGACCAGTAGAATGAATACAATGGTAATGGATTTTAAGATTGCATGGACACTAGGGTTTCTCTTCTCCTTCCTCCTCCTCTTGGTAACATGGAGCTCTCAGTACCAAAGGTTTGAGTGGAAAATCCCCTAAGGCTGCCTTTTCTTATGCTAATGAATTTTTTCTACATTTGCCTCAATTTGCAAAATATTACTGTTAACCCCTTCAGTGTCTTTCTTCCCACAGCCTGAGAGAAGTGTTCTCATTGTTGTAGCTGGATCACCAAATTGCATAATGTCGCCTATTCTAGGCTGGAACTATTGAAGGGAGTAAGGGGGCATAAAGGCCTTTGTGTGAATGGAGCATTTGAAGTATTCATTTTATATTCAGAGCAGGAGTAGAAACAAAACAATCCTTTCTGGAAAATGTCAGTGTTTGAGGCATGAATTCTGCAGTGCATTTTTCTTATTAAAAAAAAAAAAAAAGAACAGTGCAGAGACACATACTTTATTTTATACCACATTGTATGTGGGCTTCAGTACCAATGTGAATTATGTCCTGGTCTTTTTTTTTTCAATTGCAAGATTTTTAAATAATTTGAAAAAGTACATCAACTCTCAGCAATTAGACTAAACATTGGGTTTCATGAGTTTGTTGCCTATGGCCCCAGTAGCTCTGTTTTCTGTGGAGCATCCAAATAATGAGCAACATATTTCATCATGTTTCTAATGTGCTTATAATAATATAATTCAAAATTCTGTGTAGGCAAGAATATATAGTGTATAAAGCATTAATAACACTAAATCCCATTTATTGACTTATTGCCCTAGATGCTATGCTAAGTGCTTTACACACACATCTCACTTAATTGATTTAATCATCCTCTAAGGTATTATTATTATTATTATTATTATTATTATTATTATTATTATTATCATCCCTCTGGTAGGCAGAATTCTAAGATGGCCCCCAAGATTCTCATCCCTCGGTATAAATACCTTCTCCTAGATATTTGACTAAATAATAATCTAGATACTGCTGTGAAGGGATTCCGTAGATGTAAATTAAGTCCCCAAATCAGTTGAATTTAGGAAAAGGAGATGATTCTCAATGGACCCTTTCAAAGGGGTGGGCTCTTAAAAGGATGTGGGCTCTTACTGGCAAAGGGATTTAAAGCACAAGAAGGATTTGACCCAAGGGAGATTTTCTGTTGCTGACTTTAAAGATGGAGGGGGCCGGGTGGTGAGGAATGCGGGCAGCTTCTAGACGCAGAGAATGGCCCCGGCTAATGGCCAGAAAAGAAGAGTTCTCAGTCCTACAGCCACAAAGAACTGAAATCTGCCACAACCACATGAGCTTGGAAGGGCCCCCAAACCTCAGATGAGATCACAGCCTCAGCCAGTCCCTTGATTTCAGCCTCGTGAAACCTAAGCAGAGAATCCAGCCATACCTTCCCTGGACTTCCAACCTTCAGAACTGTGAGCAAATAACTAGGTATGGATTTAAGCTGCTAAATTTTGGAAATCTGCCATGCCAAATAGAGAACTAAAGTAACCCCCCTTCTATAGATGGTTAAACTGAGACATTATAAACAACAACAACAGTAGTAGGTAGACTAGCATGCAAAGAGAGAAAAGTGGGGAAATGAGAAGTTCTTCAACTGGCTACTTTTGCTTGTAAGTCACATTAATTTTTCATTAAGGCCACACGCGTAGATTTGCTCTGAAAAGCATTGTGAATGCCAACTCGCCACATTTATTCTGAGAGAAAAGGAAAATATTTGTTGTTTTCTCCCTGTGCTTCTCCAGGGATGTAAATGTTTTCCTCATTCCTATTCTGTTATGGATCATTATTACACATAATACAATTCCTATAACTCAAGATACATTACAATTTTGTTATAAAGCAAAATTAGAATGTACTCTGTTGGGAATGGTTAAGATTTGTGATGAGTAACCAATTATTTTGTTGTGAGCCCTTCATTCAGAATTGGTTGATAATCCCTACTAGAGTCTGAAATCTGAGCAGATTCAACTATTTAAGCTACAAAAAAGAAACAAATTTCACTGAGTCTCTATTTGTGCTCAGTGCACAGTTTCTAAAATATAATCAAGGCCTGTTTTGCAACTGTTCTCCTCTTTAGAGTTTTCTAATATGTTGGCAGTGTCGTTAAGACAAAGGTTAAGAATGTGCTTCTCCCAAGTTAATTGTCCAATTACCTTCACAACACAGAATTACACTAGAGATATAGTTCAAGCATTGTGAGCAGTAATAGCGAAATAAGTTTCTGTAAAAAAAAAGTGGTAAATAGTTTCCAAATGACTATTGAAGGAGCTAAAAGTAGAATACTTCTCAATCTATTGCTCACTTAAAGTTTTATTTCTCCCCTTCAGCATCTTGCAACAAAGACACTGCATGAGAAAAGAAGCAATCTCAGTCTCCATCTCCCATGTTTCTTGGGAATCATCTGTGCCATGCTAAGCACTGGGAAGAGTGGGGTTGATCCTTTAAGTACAAAGTCAGATGAAATCCATCTCAGATCTCAAGTTGCTTAAAGCCATTTGGAATGGGACTGGGGTTGGGCCGTCCAATTGCTCAGAGCAGTCACCCCCAAAACATCACTGATGCAAAGGAACTTTCTTAAGAATGCTTCCCCACCTGAAGGAACTCACATGAATTCCTACAGCACTTAGTTTCAGTGTCATTTTCTTTGTTCCCAGAGACATAACTGGGATGACACTGAAGGGGCCCGCTCTATCTAAGAAAGTGTTTTCAGTTTGCTCAACTAAGATTTCTTGATCTCCTAGTTTCAATCCCGGGGAAAGAATAGATACCTACAGGTTGCTAGTCTTTTTTGCTGTGCAATCCATGCATTTTTGTCAACACAGCTGAGGTACTATTCTATATGAATAGTAAGGGAAAATTATAATCCTGAATTTATAATGATTTTAGAATCTTTCCCGAAGATCTTTTTAAAAGCCAGGATAAATGTCAGATTTAGAAAACAGATGTTCTGGTATTTTAGCCACCTGGGTTTTGGGTATTTGATTAGGCACAAGTTTCAGAATTCTTTGACGATGTATTTTAAGGAGCTATGGAGTTCAACCACAGGTTTACTAGAAATCCTTCTAATTTATACAGTCTTTTCTTAGCTTTGTATCTCCCTAGGATCATCAAATAATATTTGTTGGAAACCAGTGATATATGCTTCACTAGTAACTTTAAGAAGTAGTTTTTTTAAAGGTGATGTTTATATTTAGACACAAACTCAACATGTTAGTTATGTCAAGCCCTTCAAAAGTTAGCAACCACTATGGAATATTTTTAGCCTTCCTTAACTGCGGAATAGAATCCCTCCCTAGGCTCTAAATTACACTGAGTTCCTCTTCCTCTTATTATTATTTTTTCACGTTTCCACATCCTAACAAAAAGTGTGAAAATTAGTATGTATTTTTTCTAAATCTCCAATAATTATAAAGTCACCTCAACTAGAGCAAGAAAGCCCTGTGTTTCAAGTGCATTATTATTCTCCATGGGGCTGCTTTGAACCTCAGTGACACTTGCCTCCCTTGTATTCATGGTCTTCCTTAGAGAAAGGAAACGTCAGACATAAAATTTACTTACATTATATTCAGTAACAAGTAAAATTTTTAAAGGAAATTACTTCCTTCCATGTACTTGAGGGATCCTATACGCCAGGTTTCGTAAAATGGGGAAAATATCACGTCTGTATAAAGAGGTTCATGGTGTTAATATATTATTTTCAAGAAAAAAAAAAAGAGGGTTATTTGGCCATCTCTTCCCTGACAGATGCTCAGCATGTGGCAGTCTCTTACTGAAAGCTCACCGCGCTGTCAGAAAATGCATGGCTTTATATAGCATTTCAGGATGAAAGGTACTAATGTCATTATTTTTATATTAAACCACAACCCGTCAGGATGCAAATAACTCTAAGAAGCATCAAGTGAGAACTGTGCACACGCCCATCTGGGAAGGAAAAGCAACTGTCCAGAGATGCCCCTAATTTTAGAAAAGCTATTTTCTATTTTGCTTGTCTGACTTGGTTGAAAAAGGGAAGCTTTCTTATCTTTTAAAAACCTTCTTCATTGATGATAACATCTGGAGATGAAGAGCGGGAGACCCAGTCTTGATGACTCTGATTTATCCAAATGAATCCAAAGGGAAATGAGAAATTCGCAGTGAAAGACCCCCAGAAATTCTGAAATGTGTCATTTGTGGTCGACATAGTGATCAACTCCACACTGGCAATAGTCCTTTTACCCAGGCGAATTTTACAAATTTCCTGGATATTGTTGTGTGAGGATGGACAGTTTGGAAGAAGGCCCAGGGTCAGGCTGGTATAGGAAAAAAGATGTGATTTGGTAGAACCTCACTGTCTTTTGTCTATTTTTCCATAATGCCAAAGATGGCATTTCATGATACCTTTTGAAACACTATTAAAACACTCAGTAAATAGAAATTCAAAAATAACTATTACTGAGCTACGTCGTATTCTATCCAATATGTGGGCAATATCTACTAATCATTTATTTTAATTTTATAAATGAAGCATCTTGTGTGCAAATAATGCAGAACGGTAAGCTGGGGGGGAAACGGAAGGACCACAAAGAAAGGATGCATACAGTACCCTATCAAGGAAGGCCATCGGAAGTGACCCTTCCAGACCTTGCCTTAAAGAAAAATGATAACAAAAACACACACTCTACACAATGGCTTCAGTCTAATGTTCTGACTTCCTTTTTTTCATCTCATATACTTGAATTTACCGCCTGGGTTGAAATCCTGGCTCTGTCCTTCACTAGCTGTGTGGTCCCAGACAAGGAACTTCACCTGTCAATAGCTCAGTTTCTTCATCTGTAAAATGGAAATAATCACAGTCCTTTCCTCACATAGTAAACAGTCAGTGGTGTCTCTTTTTCTGTTTACTTTCTCCGAATAAATCCCAGTGAGAAAAATGTCTAATGTAACAATCAACCGAGGGTGGGTTTATTCAACAGCCATCAAGGAACTCATGTCTTCAAACATCCATAAATCCACCACAAAGAAGCCCTCTCTATTTCACATCCATGCAATTTGTGGCAGTTAAGAGTGAAGCAGACATTGTAGAGCCTCGAAGATTTGCTTTTTATTTTCTTATTCTGTACCGTGTATAAATCTAGTCATGGGTTCCCATAGTTCTCCTTATTTCCGTCTGCAGATTTTTCAAGCTGTTACACTGCATGATATGCTAGTCGTAATGTATATGATGATTAATTTACTTCATGTTGTCCCTGGGACCACACCTATGAAGAATTAGTCATCAAGTCCAGTATAACATTGTTTCCGAGAGGGAATCAAGTGACTGAAATAATGTGGTCACAAGGTCAGAGTCCAGGAGCAGAAGATGGGCCCCAGGAAGCCTGCTGATAACTGTCGAAGTTGGAATTAAAGAAAGGCCATGGGAGAGGAGACAAGCTGAGCTAAGAAGGAATCAGAATGGTCCTCAGTTTAGCATGAGGTTAAAACCAAAGGAATTGTTTTAAATTCTTTCAAAAAAAAAAAAAACAACCCTACATATAATTTGGCAGAAACCAAATCCATTAAAAAAGAAGGGAAAAAAAAGGAGAAGAATGCACTGCTCTTAAATCCAAGGTAATAACAAAAGCAGTGATCTCTATGGGCTTATGTCCACGTGTATTATTATGGCATCGTAATCCACATACGAGAGAGTAGGAAATAGCTAAACAGAAAAAGATCCAGCAGAGAAACCCGATCTTGTGATTTTTACTGACCTCCGTGAGGTGGGGAAATTTTTCACAAGTCCCTCGGCCTGGAAGTTATCATCTTCCTGCCCAAATCCAGATGCTCTGCGGAACCCTCCCACCCCCACCCCAGTGCCCCAAGCAGAAGAGACCATTCCCAGGTAGGAAGCGGCTGCCCCAGGCCTGTTACCAAGAGGCTACTACAGGTGCCTGAGCTCCTTTAGGTGCCAGCCTGTATAAACCAGGAGTGGGGAATTAGGAAGATCAGCTGTTCAGGCTATAAAAACCCACTGGATGAAGGTTTTGGGTTAAAAAGGAGGAACTCAGAGACACCGAGGAGCTCTGAAGTTAGACTGAAACGAAGCACCTGGGACTGGTGTGGATGAGGGTGACACAGCCATGTGACAGAGGCCTACTAACGACAAGAAACCCAAGAAAAGGACGTGGATTTAGACATTCCCCTACGTTACATCACAGACTCTCATAGATCATTTGGAATCAGGTGCTTGTGTTTATGCATCGAGCTGTGTGTACATATCAGCTCAAATGTCCATCACGCCAAGTCTCATTGATTGGGAGTGGCTTCTCGAAGCACGGGATTGATGAGGAGTCCAAGTCAGAGGCCAGACTCAAAAACTGAGATTGCCCCCTGCTTTGGGTGCAGAGAAGACGATCAGCAGCCTCGATGACAAAGCGTAGACCTTCACTGGTGGGAAAGTCACCTCTGATTCTCTGTTAATATGTATGGTCATTCTCAGTGAGTCGCTTTGCTGTCATTAGAAAGGTCTAAGGCCAAGGAGCCCTTTAAGCTATTGCTTAAGATTGTTACCTGAGACAGATAAATCCGTGAAAACCATGACTGTCAAAATTCTGGGACCAAGAAACTGGATGAGAAGCAATAACCCTATTGGTTTATGTCAAACCAGGCAAGCTTCTGAGTGGGCCACGAGTTGTTGGAGAAAAATCATTGTACGGCTCACACTCAGTCCCCCAGAGGTGCAGAGGACAGTGCTGCCAAGCAGAGCAGTGACTTAAAGTCACCTGTGAAATACAAATGGAAAAACAAAACAACGAAACAAAACAAAACAAAAAATACAGAATAAATACCTTCCTGGAAGGCTAAGTCACGGCAGACAGCTATTTTGGATTCCCAGCTTGCTTCCAAGGGCAAGGAGAGCTGTGGACTGAACTTCATCTGAGCAGACAAATGTGTTCTCAAGTTAAAGACAAAGAAAGAAGAGAAGCGATATACACTCAAGATGGATAGACAGACGGAGGGCCACGTGCCGAAGCCGGGCCTTGCCCGAAGAGGAGCAGCAAGGCAACGAAGGTTCTGGATTCTCTTTGCTTTGGGGCTGGACTCTCTTTGCTTGGGGCCGGTTTTGATATTTAATCAAATTTCTTTTCTTTTATTTTTCTTTTGACTCAAGTATGTTGATTTCTCCCAGGGATGAGTTTTAAACAGCTGTGTGCTATAACCGATTTGACAATATTTTGCAGTCCCGATATTCTGTGATATAATTTGCATTTTTATTAAGATCTAATTTACATGCATGAAACTATAGCCATTTGAAATGTACACTTTGATGAGTTTGGTAAATGACTGTGCCTGTCACCATCCCACCCATCAAAATACAGAACATTTCAGGTCAGATATCAAAGCACATTTCTGATCTTCATCTCTGCGGCCTAAGTGGCGGAGGGTGCAGTTTCAGGACCTCAGGGTTCGTTTCATTTAACGGGCACTGAGTGACATCCATGGGACAACCACAGCGCCAAGAGCTGAGATGCAGGCCCCAGCCCCATGCGACATGCCATGCTTAGTGCATTCTCGTATTCTCCATTTAATCCCCACAGTGATAATATTAAACAAGGGGAGTGCTGCTTACGTGCCAGACACGACTCCCAGCACTTTGCAGATTTAACTTGTCTAAGTGTTCACAGCAGCCAGATCCAGTAAATACTGAGATTCACAATGGAGAGACTGAAACCCAGAGGTTAAGGAACTTGCCTGAGGTCACTCACAGCTCGGAGGGGACAGAACTAGGATAGGAATTCAGAGATTGTGTCAAGTGAGCCCTCTAAGCAAGGTCAAGTGGCAGAAGAGAGAGCAGAAACGCAAAAGGATGAGCTCATCAGCCCCAGGTCACAGAGCCGGACCAACCTCAGGTCAGCATTTGAACCCAGGTCTCCAGAAATGTCCAAGGCCAACCATTTTCCTAGACTGCTGTAAAGACTGGGCCAGAGAATGGCTTTTTTTATTTTTTATTTTTATTTTAAACCTTTACTGTATGAGGCTGTACTCTGTCGCCTCAAGGATTTGAGGAAATCCAGTTACTGCATAACTGATACATGTTCTATTTTCAGTTGATGCAAAGCTCGCCCGGAAAAATGTCTGGATGCTCAGATTTCACTTCGAAAATCCCCTGTCTCTCTTCTGTTTCCCAGGAGACTATCCGGGCTCGTGCTGGCACCCACATCACCAAGGGACAGCGATGAGGCAGGGTTTCTAAGAACCCTCTGGACCACCTGATTCAAAGGCATTATCGACCCTGTGGATTTGAGCAATCAGGGCTCCTTCGTTAGTGGGGTGGATGGGTGCCTCCTTTCCACCCCCGACTCTTAAGGTGCTTTGGGATGGGCAAGTGTGTCACTGTCGCAGCATCAATGTGAATGTGAGAGCATCTGCCAGCCAGACACGGATGCTCTCGGATTATCCACAGCTGCTTTTCCTTCACTTCACTCCTCTCCTCTCATGGACTAAGGGGACTAACCGAGGAGGATGGTAGCAAGCCCATCGCTTCACATACTCGCTTTTCTGCAAAACTCAAATCCCATGACTTCTCTATGAGAGCATGATGCTTCCCGTGGAAGCAAACCCAGGCAGAATCCCAATCAAAAGAAAGTGTGCTGTGATGAACACACACTTAGAGCCATACCTTAATGTGAAAGCCGGTCACAAGCCTTGTTTTGTTGATAAAATTATACTCTGGGATTCCCCAACCGATTTCACCAGCAAACTCATGTCTATATCTGATTGCAGAGCTTCGGTGGGAGGCAGGTCTCCATAGATATCTGAGATCTCCAGTTTTTTCCAGGGCTGGACGCTGTTCGCCTATATAGGACGTGTGCTCGTGAATTTTAGGGAGATAATCCTTTTTATAATCAGGGCCTGAAAAATACAGAAAGAAAACAAACTTAAATCTCTGCACTTCATTCTGAGATGCTTTTGTTATTTTAAATGGTGGAATAATAGCCCCTAATAATTATATGGCATTTACTGTGTCCTTAGTGCAGTGATAAGCAATTTATATATTTTAATTCAATTAATCCTTGTAATAATCAAATGAAGAAGGTAGTATATTTCCCCCAGTTTGTATTATTTTTTAATTCAATTAATCCTTGTAATAATCAAATGAGGTAGGTAGTATACCTCCCCCAGTTTGTAGGTGGGGAAAACGAGGCACAGAATGATCAGTGACTCGTCCAGGGTCACAACTAACTAACTATTTCCTGTCTCGCAGGTTGGGCCTTCAATCGCCCAACTAAACTGATTATCATAGTAATCGACTTATTACAGACATGTTTTACACATTAAAAATCCTCACTCAGACCACGTTTGCAGGATGTGGGCCTTCAGACATTGGGGCCTTTTATCTAGACAGATAAAATCTGAAATGAGAATTAGGAAATTCCACGAAGGTGTCAGAAATCATTGGGAAATGGAGAAGACTTTCAGGTAAGGACAGCTTCTACCAGATGACGACCGAAGGAAGAGGTATGTCATAAATATTGATATTCTAAATGGGAGACAAGGCACAGGAAGGAATCAGTGAGCTGCGATAGTGGGGAAAACAAGCAAAACTAAGAGGTGGTTTGGGGAAAGATCACTGAAGTCAACTCGATAGTGAAATTTGATGATGTGAATGAAGGTGTAGAGGAAAGCTAAGACTTTTGGGGAGAGTGATACGGCCTGAGAACAGACCATGAGATGCTGGCCCAGGAAGAGGTTCAGAAGTCCTAGGACCGAAAAGGGTACAGGATGATATGGGCAGGTTACGGATTCACAGAAGGACCTTCATTCCTAATACCGAAAGGTGACCTTGGAGGCAGAAGCTGTCCATTGTCACGACATCACCTGGGCCCCTCCTGACCCTGTATCTTTTTTTCATTTTGCTCTTGGATCAGGGAGCTCAGTATTGGCAGGGAACACAGGTGGGTGAGGACCTTGGCCAGGTCTTCCGATGGAATGATGAACGTGGGAACAAGTCTGTGCTTGGAGAAGGAATCGAAGCTTTTCAAAGCAGTTGAAAACATGAGAAATTGCTCTTCAGACACACAGTTTTGGCAGATGTTTTCACAGCTCCCTCATCTTCATGACTCCCCCCGATGCACTGAGCAGTCGCTATGTCTGATTTCCCTTGATGAATACATTCTGGCTTCAATGTAACCCGCGTCAGGTTTGCAGTTAGATATAACGACTTTGGTAGAGTATAGAATGGCCAGAACATGCAAATCTGTTTTTTTCTCTCAATAGGACAGGTGTTGGGGTCTTACCCACAAAACGCCTGTCATAAGGAGATTTTTGCCATCTCCTCTAACCAGGATGAATTACAAAAAAAAAGATATGTCAGTCTTGCTGGAATTTCAGTGCATGTCTAGGCCAAGTGTTTTTCCGAATGTTTTATCGAATGCTGCTTCCATGAGTGTACCATGAAGATATATGAGTGAGGGGGAGTACTTCATAGTCAAATACTTCTGGGAACACTGCTTGCTGCATTTGCCTTCTAGATAGTCACAACCCATGAAGGCATATTAAAAGTTCTGAGAAACCCTATGGTAGATAAACCTGTTTACAATCATGTAACGAAGCATCTCACAAACGTATCCAAACGTGGAACATTTTTTCCCCCTGGGCCACGGGGTCATGCATCCGAACGCTGCAGACACCGACAGCTTTGGGGCAATATTGATCCTCTGAGGAAAGTTTCCACGATTGTTACACTTTTGGCATCACAACATACCACCACCAACGCGAGAGCAGACGGTTTGTCATGAGTTTCTCAGTTGGTCCCCTATGTGGACTGCAATGAATGTTTAAAGAGAGCCATTGCTTGACAGCTGAGTCAAAAGCTCCCAAATTTAGACAATGCAATGGGAAGCACCTATGCTCCGCAAACCAAAATCGTGTGTGTGTGCATGGGGGGCTCCAATCACATTTCTCCATGGTTTAGTCAAGTCACCGGACTTTTCTAAGCCCCTGTTTCCTCACCTGGGCCTTAGAAATAGAGCAATGCAATGTAAAGAGCAGATAAGATTCCTGGGGAGACCCTGCCCCGGCCACACAGCTAACTCAGGCACCTGCCTGTGAAGCAGACACCTGGATGCCATCACCTGGGGTGGGTCCCACACACTTGTAGCCACTCCTGTAGCCAGCCCAGTGCTACCTCAGTGAAGGGTTTGCATGTCGCCACTCGACCAGCAACGTGCAGAGATGAGGTTTCCCAAATGAGACAGTTCCAGTCGTTTCTGGTGGTTGTTGTTGTTATTGTTTCATCCTCTGGCCACTTTCCTTGAATCTTTCACCATTTTCTAAAAAACTCTGACCTTCATGAGCCAGCAATGAAGTTGGCACCTTCTGGGTTAATAAAACCCTCACGTGCTCCTCTTCTTTGGTGTTCTCTTTCATGTCCCAGGGCCAACTTCAGTGGGATGCTCTGCAGCTGTGATACTTAAATAGAACCGCCCAGGGTCGCTCAATTAGCCTTACCTCCATGGTAGCCACCTTATGCTGGGGAAGGAGATGCCCTCTCATGAAAACCCGTACCAAGCTTCGCTGTTCCACTTTTCTCCATCTTCCCACCCTGGAGAAACTGCACTTTCAAGGTAGGCAGATGCCACTTCCCCTCTCGGCTGTGTGCAGGCCCGACATTATTCGCTCGTGTGTGTTTGAAATTCTCGAGTTAAGGATGTGGTTTGGAAGCTATGCGACTGTGGGTTCAGATGCTGGCTTTGTCTTGGGTTGGCTTTGGGATCCAGGGTCAAATGATCCGGCCTCTGAATGTTAGGTGCCTCATCCATAACATGAGAAAAGTGATGGCTGTCTTGCAGCTTTGTTGCAAGAGGAAGGGATAATCCATTTTATTGAAAGACGTGTTTAGCTGAGAGCTTGGCACATGACATAGAGCTAGTATTAAGAATACTATCTTTTCCCCTTGTTGTTGTTGTTGTTGTTAAATTTGAGGCTTTGTCTTACCTACTCCCTTTAAAATATATATTTTAGGAGGTTTTCCTGATGAATGATTTATTCCTTATTGTGAGTAAGCTTCCAATCCTTTCCTGAGAGTCCTTGAGATCAGAGGTTGACAAAAATTTCCTGTAAAGGACCACAGAGGAGATATTTTTGGCTTTGCGGCCCGTAGGGTCTTTGTCTCAACAACCGACTCTGCCATGTAGGGACCAGGCAGCCACTGCCCATATGTAAACGTGTGAGCTTGTGTTTCAATAAAACTTTATTGATGGAAACTGGACTTATCATTTCATGCGATTCTGTGTATTTTATAACATATTCTTCTTCTTTTGCTTGTCTCTCGACCATCTGAAAGTGGGAAAATTATTCTTTGCGCATGAGCCCCACAGAAACAGGTGGCGGGACCGATTTAATCCAGGAGCTGTAGTTTTCCAGCCTCTGCTCTCGGTGGAGGGAAGGTGGTGGGCACTGAAGGAGCAGATGCCACGGAGGCTGGAAAGAGCCTGGGAGGTTTTCCAACAAACTTCACTTGTTGTCAACGCCCGACATGAACCCAGCTATGGCACGTGTCCATAGAAAAAGAGAAGTCACCTCTTTCTGATCTCTTTTCTGCACTTGAATTGTTTCATTGCATTCGCTCATTCATTCGTTCATTCATTCATTTTTTTCATTGATTTATTCATTTTTTCAACCAATATGTAGTCAACTATATGTCGGGCACTGTTCTGAGTGCTGAGAACACAGCAGCGAACAAAGCAAACACCTTGCCTTCCCGGAGCTTGCATTTTAGTTAAGGGACAGGTAATTAAAGTAAAAAGCTTTCATTATTTTTCCCCTGAATCGTCACATAATCTCTGCACTAGGCTTGGCTCTAGTTTTTCTCCTTCCTAATCCTTCCTCCAAACAGCTGCCAAGAGTGATCTAAAACTCAGATAAAATAGCTCTGCTTCTAAAAAAAACATGAAATGCTTTCCTCCGGTGCCTGTACATTTTTTCATTCAGATTTCTTGGGATTGCTGCTGACGAGAGTCTCTCTATCTGATCCTAGCCTTATTAAATCTTAGACTTTTTTCACCTTTTCTCAGGATTCAAATGTATCTTTCAAGGCTTATTGTGAGTGCTGCCTTTTCTGAAAAAAAATCTCTAAATCTCTCAACTCAAAATTAGACATTTGGGGTGCTGCCTTCACAGTCATTTCTTTTCATTACATTTTTAAATGTTATACTTATTGGACTTTCTCTACTTGTAAGCTCCTAGAGGCTAAAGACTATATTTTATTTTTATCTGTAAACTTAAAAAAATATTATTAATTGAGAAATATTTGACACATAACTGTGTAAATTTAAGGGGTACATGTTAAATTGATACATTTACATATTGTAATTGGATTATCATTGTAGTGATAATTGGAACCTCTGTCTTGTCACATAATTATCATTTTTAGTATTTGAAATAATATCTAGCTTCTCGAGTTTGGTGATTATATACAATATTGCAATCTATATTCATTATTCTGTGCATTGAATCCCTAAGACTTGTTTACTAGTCATCACAAGTTTGTACCCTTAAATAACATCTCTCCTATAGCCACCCCCATCCCCTATTTTTTTACTGTTTTTATAAGTTTGTCTTTTTTAGATTCTGCATATGTGGTATTTATACACTATTTGTCTTTTCTCCAACTTATCTCACTGAGTATACCATTCCTAAGGCCATCCGTGTTGTTGCAAATGACAAGATGTCTCTCTTTCTCGTGGATGAATAATATTCTATTGTGTGTGCGTGTGTATGTATTATCTTTATAAACTCTTAATTGCCAGCACAGGGCTTTGGACATAGCAGATCCTCATGAAATATGTGTTGACTGCTTCAGTGAATTGTTTGTTGCATAAGCGAATTAAGAATTCCATCATGTGCCTGGAAGTCCATAAAGTCACATTGAAAGAGAGCCAAAAGCTGCTTTACATGTCTAAAGAACAGTCTAACTTCCAGAACTGCCTTAAATTCTCCTATTCTGGACTTTACAACATGACTCTCAAGAGTGAGGTCAGAGAGAGAACTGCTTTTCGCATTTCATTTTTAATAGGGGTAGGGAAAAGGATGAGAACTCATAGTCATTTTACTTCTTTCTCTAATATTGTCTCATGAGGCCAATGCTCCACTTCAGAGACCATAATAAAACAGAACGAGGAAATAAATCAAAAGGAATCAAGTGGAACATTGAAATAAGTGTTTTAGTAAGTATATTTGAAAATTGGTTCACGCAATGGACACACATTGGCATTGCAGATGTGCTATGCAGGACAGCAGGGCTTGTAGGGCAAATCGAGGCAAGATGGGGGGCAGGTGCTGGTGGTGGGGATGTGAAACTATGAGATGAACCCTAATGGCCACATCTCACACATGCAAGAAGAGAGGGGATAACCTTTGAGATGAATGTTAAACGGAATAGAACTCCCAATTCCAACAGTTATCACAAAACAGACTTATGGCCTGGGACATTTTTAAACACTGAATTTAATCCAGTAGGTATAATTATGCCAAGGATCTAACCATTGAACAAACTAAAAGATTCAGAGGATCAACTACCTGAAAGAGTCAAACACACATCAGGCAGAAACATCTCTGCTATTTCCATTTGGGATGCTTTCCAACGATAAACCTCCCGTGGACCATCTGACAACAGTAAGGGTGGCTCGCGATAATTCAGACTGCCCTCAAAAACTCATGGTGTCGTAATAAATTTCTCTTGTTTATCAGATCTCCTGTGCTTCTTGATCATGTGCTGAATTACAACTCATTTGGTGTTGATGCTCTCATACTTGAGGACACTGTCTTCTCTTTGCTTTGTAACTTCCTAGGCACTCTGGAGCAGTGCAATGCTGTAAGCAAATGCTAGGCTGTATTTTTCAAAAGAACAAGTACTTTATTATTAAAGTTGCTGGTGTTAATCCAAAAATATAAAATTCTGTATTTTTTCCTGGTGAGGAGTGAAAGAAAGTAACATCGAAAATTGTATAAACATCTCTGGACTTTTACTTGGAAAGGAACACTGACAGACTCGTCTTGACAAAACTCTGCATCCATGTGATCCTCCATATGTTCATCTCACCCGGAGGGGAAATCTAAGTACATAGTAATAAATAGGTTTTAGCATTTAGTTTTTTTTTTTTTTTTTTGGCTTGGGATTTTCATAGTATAAATGTGCATGAAATACTCTAAGGAACTCTTTACTATTCATGGAGACATTCTAGACATTCTCATGAAAAAGGATATTAACAAGATCTGTGTGTGTAGAATCAATAAAAACCCATCAGAGTCATAAAAACCCAAACAGGAAATCCATCACCAAATGGATTAAATAATAAGAAAAATTATTATGTCATATAATAAGATCTTCTAAGATAGAAGGAATTCAGGGCTGTTTTATTCCATGAGTCAGTGATGTCTTCAGAAACATGTTTTTTTTTTTCCCATCTCTGTGCTCTGCATCCTCAGGGTACCAGGTCGCCTTCACATCTCAAGGAGGCTGTCACAGTTTCAGGTGTCATGTGCAGACGGTATGCCCAAGCGGGGATGTGTGGGTTTCGACGTGGAGAGGCTTTTCCTAGAAAACCCCAGGTGAATTCCTCTCTCTCAGTTTATTGGCCAGGACTGAGTCATTCATCTCTCCCCTAAAACTAAGCACTAGCAAGAGGATTGGGATTTCAGTGACTGGCTTGGATGAGTCAGGGTGTAATCCTGAGTCACGTGAGGTCATGGTAGACACCCAAACAAAATGCCAGCCCTCTAGAAAGGGAGAAAAGTATCTGCTACAAAGCATAAAGGGAAACATTTCTCACATAAAATAAAATAAAATAAAATAAAATAAAATAAAATAAAATAAAATATAAAATAAAATAAATAAAATATAAAATAAAATAAATAAAATATAAAATAAAATGAAAGGAAAGGAAAGGAAAGGAAAAGAAATCTCACATGCACACACATGTGCATACACACTGCAATTTTTTATTGCTTTACAATCTACTTTTAAGGCGACATGAAATTATTTAAAGTCACTGCTTTACTCTCCTGTGCTTCTTGATCACATGCTGAATTACAACTCACTTGGTGCTGATGCTCTCATACTTGAGGACATGACTGGATACTGAAATAATACAAAGAGACGGAGACGAGCCAGGGCCTCCTTCAGAAGTCGTCTTTACCAAATGCAAGGGAGAGAGCAGTTGTTGGGGTTTCTCTCTATTCGAACCCTTTGATCAGAGCAGAGGTCGACAAACTCTTCTGTGAAGGGCCAGAGAGTAAATAAGGCTTGCAGTGCAAAAGCAGCCATTGACAGTATGTAAACTATTGCATGCCCATGTTCCAATAAAACTGTACTCATGAGCAGTGAAATTAGAATTTTGCGTTATTTTCCTCCCCCAGATATTCTTTTAATTTTTTCGACCATTTACAAAGTTAGAGACCACTTTGAACTGCACAAACCCAGGCATCGAGCCAGAAAGAGCTCACGGGCCATATTTTCTAACCCTTGATCGAGAGTGTGTCTCATCTTTGCCTTTATCTTACCCCTCCTCTGTGCATATTTTAGATAAGAAGCTTCCCTATTTGTTAGAGTCAAATAGCAGATTACATCACTGCAAAAATAAGTCATTCATTTATGTACTTTATTGCATGAGACAGTTCACTTTTTAATTGTACCATAGGCCCCAGCAGAGAGCATTGCTTTATTCTGCTTTGCCATGTTTATTCGGCCCCATCTTATTTTTGACCTTACAATCATTTTTCCTTATTTTCAAGTTACATAAGCAACCAGGGAGGCAAAGCAAACATGGCTAACCTGCCAATACAAATAAAAAAAATAGAAAAGTTGGGTGGGATGCTAAATGATACAGATAGAAATAATAACATCAGATAGGAATTATCCTGACAGGGGATGCATTGCTGGGTGAGTGCTCCAAGTGATGGAGGTCCTCACTGCCTCATCCAGGGAGAAGGTGACTAACGCTGGGATGATGGGAACAGCTACCCCAGCTGCAGGGCTATGCGTTGTAAAATGTACTATTGATTTAACACCAGCTTTGCTTTGAAAAAGAGAAAAGACACGGGCCACTTTCAATATAGGCATCGATACTAAGGCCCATCGCACAGTTACAGGCCAGAGAAAATGTCAATTATGAAAATAACGCTTTGGGGCCTACGTGACATATGGCAATTTCATTCTCTATTCCCTGGGTAAACAGTCCATCAGGAAAGGATGGTCTGTTTCTAGATGGCAGGAAGGGACTTCGATTTAGGCCAGGGCAATTTCATCTACAAAGTGGTATTTCTCAACTTGGTATATGATACAATACTCAAGGGAAAATAGCTAAAATTATGTGGGAAGGAAAACATGTGGATTGTTGAGCAATACTTTGTTGTAAAAGTGAGGAAACAATACTCGGTCGATAGGTACTCTTTACTTTTTTTGTACCTTTTCATTCCACCTTTACCCTTCTCTACTCACACAGCCAGGGGACTGGCTGTGCTCCCAGATAGTTAAAAGGTTTGAAATAAAATGACTCCTTAATTATTGCAAGAATGGATTTCACTCTGCTACAGCACTTTGCTTTTTAAAATGGATTTGTGAACAGGATGAACTATTATTACACTCACAAAGCCACATGAAAGCAGAAATTTATAAATTATAAATTAATTTAAAATTTCTTACAAGTTCATATCCATGCATATCCTTACCTTGGAGATCTATTTTTCTATCCCTGTGGGCCAATATTTTGTTCTAGAATCACCTTGGTGTGAGAGAAGGAGCACTTGGACTGGGAGAGTGGCAGTTGAGATTTTGACCTTGACCTTGCTCCCATTGGCTGAGAAGACTTGGGAAGGTCTTTATATCTGCCTTGGGTAACTTTAGTTTCTTCTTCTTCTTTTTTTTTTTAATAACTTCAGTAAGGTGTAACTGACATATAAATAACCTACATATATTTAAAGTGTACAATTTCTTAAATTTTGCCTGTGTGTACATATGTGAACAAGGTTGCCAGATAGATCCAGGATACTCAGTTAAATTTGAATTTCAGATGAACAAGGAATATTTTTTATAGCATAACTATATTTCAAACATTTCATGGTACATGGTCATACTAAAAAAATTAGGTGAAATTCAAATTTAATTCAGCGCCATCTATTTTTACTTGCGAAATCTGGCAACCCTATCCGTGAAATATCACCGCAATCAAGGTCAAGAGCACATCCCTCATCCCTTCAAAGTTTCTTTATGCCCCTTTATAAATCCTCTTTTCTTACTCTCTGCCCTTTTCCTATTCCCAGGCAGCCACTTACCTGCTTTCTATTACTATTTGATTACTTTAAATTTTCTAGAATTTTATATAAATGACATTATATGGTATGCACTCTCTTTTGTCTGGCTCCTCATACTTAGCGTAATTATTTTGAGATCATCCTTATTATAACAGGTGCCAATCAATACTTTATTCCTTTTTCTTTTTCTTTTTCTTTCTTTTTTTCTTTTTTTTTTTGCTGAGTGATATCTTATTATATGGCTATGCAACAGGTAATTTATTGACCTGTTGATGGACTTTTGGATTATTTTCAGTTTGGGACTGTGACAAATAGAGCCGCTATGAACATTTCTGTACAGATCTTTGTATTTGAAAGACACTTTCACTTCTCTTAAGTAAATACCTAGGAGTGGAATAGCTGGATCGTATGGCAGGTATATCCACTTTTTTAGAAACCACCAAATTGCCTTTCAAAGTGGTTGTATCCTTTTACGTTCCCACCAGCGGTGTCTACTTTCTCCACAACCAAGCCAAACTAGATGGAGTCGGTCTTCTGACTTTTTCCCGTGCTAATAGGTGCATCGTGGTATCTCATTGCAGTTTTAATTGGCATTTCTCTAATGACTAGTAATGTTGAGCATCTTATGCTTACCTGCCATCTATATATCTTCTTTGATGAAGCATCTGAATCTTTTTCCTTTTTTTAAAATTGCTTTTTTTCTTATTGAGAGTTTGAGTTATTTATATGTTCTGGATGTAAGGCTTTTGTCAATAAATACTTCACAAATATTTTCTTTTAGTCTGTCCTTGTACATTTATGCTGTTAATGGTGTCTTATAAAGAGAAGTTTTAAATTTTGATGAAGACTAATTTATAAATTTGTTCTTTTAGGGATCATACTTCAAGTGTTCAATTAAAAAAAAATCTTTGCCTGACCCAAGATCATATGTTCTCTTATGTTTTCTTTTTGAAGTTTTATAGTTTTAGGTTTTTCATTTAAGTCTATCATTGGTTTCAAGTTAATTTTTGTGTATGAGAGATTTTGATTGAAGTTCAATTTTTGTGTGCATGAATATCCAATTATTCTAATGCCATTTGTTAAAAATGCTATCCTTCACTGAATTGTCTTTGCACCTGTTTTAGCAAAAAAAAAATCTAAGTATATATACATATAATCACTAAATATATATATGTATGTATACACACGTATACACATGCAGTGTTAGTTAACTAGGTTCCTGCGTAAAATGTATTTTTTTTTTACTGTGGGCTGTAGTCAGAAATTGAAAGCCACTGATATAACAGTTATGTGAATTTCTTTTCTCTCTCTCTCTTTTGGTCTCTTAATTCATTTATCATTTCCCTACATTCAGTCCTTCCTACTTCAGTTTCCTCTAAAATTTCATTTTCTGTGGAAGTCTATTTTTAATCCCTTCAGGAAAACATTGTTTTCACTGCTTCTTCAGTTGTTCCCTCTTCTCTCTGCTATGCAGGGAAATGATGAAATGTTTTATTTCTCCCCACCAAGTTTCAATCACTCTCTGTGTAATTCATACTCTGCTCTTTCATTCAATATTTCTTGCAGATTACAATTGGTTTGCAGCAAACCATTTCCTTTTTCATTTGTTTTGCTTTATTGAAAGGCATCATGGTGTAGGGGAGAGATGAACTATCCTTCCTCTGAATTCTACTTCATAGTAGATTTGTAACCATCTTCAAAAGACTGACTGTTCCCAGGCTCACTTTCTTTATGTGAAAAATAAAATATCTGACAACCTCATACAAACATTATAGGAATTGAGAGATACACCGCATGTAGCATACGTGTGTCATGTCTGCTCACGAGGCTGGCACAAAACAAATGCCTGAGAGTTGTTATCCTATTATGTAACTTGTGCCCGTTTCTGTTATTTCCATCACCCTCTGCCATGCCCCTACATGCTTCTATGCTAATGCTTCTATAGCCTGTACAATATTAGGACTGAGATGATTAAATGCAATGCCCTGAACAACTGGAGTGGGAAATATTTAATGATGTTACAGAGGGAGTGTCATGGTGCCAAACAGATGATGATCAGATTTAATTTTACTCTAATAAAGGAAGATTTTTTCTTTCCATAAAAGAGACCTTAAAATCTCCCTCCCTATGTTGAGGTAGAGAGAAAATACTCCTCTCTAAAGAGAATGCAGCTCCTAGAAATGCTATCCATTCAGCTAAGAAGGCCAGAGCGGTAGCTTAAGCTACCATTCCTCAGAACCTGAAAGCCCAAAATAAAAATGCTCTGCAATTGCTGATGGGGGCAAGAATATTCTAACTCAACAGATAAGAAGGCGTTAGGCACTGAAGAGATTCAGACTGAACCACTGTCTAAGTGACCTCTTGTTTAGCCCAGCGTGAAGAGAAACAGGAGGCTGTCTGAATCGCCTCGATTTTTGTTATATTTCCTTCATTAAATATTAAAAGTAGCCAAGGAGCCACTCTATGAAGTCCTAGATTGCCAGCCTAAGTATAACCTACCTGATTATAAATAATTGACATTCTGGCAGCTAGTACGGTTGTTCTATTTTTGCACTGGATCTCAGCTTTAATACATTTACTCATTGTGTTTACACACAGTCAGCTTCTAGCTGTTCTTCACCATCCGTAACTCATTCATTATGATTCATCCTATTATAAACAGTGACCTGGTATAGGAGCTACAGGTCAAAAGTACTTAATGAATAGGTACTTCATTCTAGAAACCTAGTTAGAAACCCATCAATTGGGCTGTTAGGATGTTGGGTGTTCCAAGTTAATAGTCATTTGAGCTTTAACAAGTCCAGAGCTGACTTTCTATCTAGTGGTCACTAGCCACACATGGCCACTGAGTACTTGTTCAGTGGCTAGTGCTCATTAAAATGTGCTGTAAGTTGAGAATACATCCCAGATGTCAAAGTCTTAATGTAAAAAAATATATATAAACTATTCTTTAATAACTTTTGATGTTGACTTCATATTCACATAATATTAACTTGGAGCTCCTGGATGAAATAAAATACATTTCTAAAGTTGTTTTCAACTGTTTTCATTTTTAAAATGTGGCTAGTAGAAAAATTTGAATATTGTATGTGGTTTGCATTATATTTCTGGTGAATAGTGCTGGCCTAGAGTTTGGAAAATTGTGTAATTCTATACTGAAGGTGGTACATAATTATGATTGTGGCTTGTTAAGATTGGGAAAGCTTGTTGCAAGTTTTGTTAGTGAGGGGGAACTTTTTCGTATTTATAACACACTGGAGAGTCAGTCGGAAGCAGTCCTGAAAGGTCCCTTCAGTAGACTCAAATGAAACTAACTGGAGCAACTGTGTTTGCGCAGGGGGAAGGCTAGAGGCTTTAACGTGTGGATAAGTGTACCACGACCTGTCACTGCAATGTCATGTTCAACTCGTTACTCATCCCTGAAACCTGCCCCCCAGGTTTCTGTAGCTAATTGCTCACAGTCGGATTCCTTTTAAAGTGAGATTACACTCCCTCCAGGGTGTGTTGCACATGCTGACATCTCGAGAGTTTCTAAGTTTTCACTCCACTGTAATGCTCATTTTAGGTCATTATTAGGGCTTTTAACAAAACACAGAATATGTAAGGTGAATTGTGGGTAACACTCTCTGGTGACAAATAGAAATCCAATACTAGTTGTGATCAAACAGATAAAAAAGAACCTTCGAGGCAGGTTTTTCAGTCAGAACGATCCTAGAATGAAATGACACACGGGTAGACTGATGTTAACCTAATGATGATGTGTAAATAAAAAAGGGGTCAAGGCCAAAGTGGGCCAGCTTCACAGAAGCACAGAAACTGGGGAGTCAAAATGACAAACGAGAGTATCCACCCACCATAAAAGAGGGCTGGGGGTGTCTCTTGAGAAGTCAGGATGACTAGGCCACTATGAATTTATTTGTTGTCAGCAGTATTTTCCTCTAATTATTATTAAAAATATATTTACGATTGTGGTGACTCTATAGTAATGTGGTTACCAGTAAAACTTTCTTTAAAAAATATTGTATTTGAGGTTTGCAGTACATTACACATAAAATCACCTGATACATGGCTGCCTGATACTCCACACACACATTGATAAATGAAGATCATATACCTGTTACTGTGTCTCAGTTTTTTAATCCATAAAATGGGGATAACAATATCTAAGTTACAGATTTTTCTAGAATTCAATGAGATAATTCATGTAAAGAACTTAGAATAGTGCCTGGCACATTCTAAGCAGTAAACATTGTTGTTGATGATGATGATGATGATGATGATGATGATGATGATGGTGAGCTGACCTGTACGTTTTTGTTGTTTTTTTTTATTTTGCAATTACAGTTGACATTCAATATTATATTATATTAGTTTAAATATAATATTATATTATATTAGCATACTGACACATATTTTTAATGATTAGTCTATGTTCATTTTCATGTTATAATTTTAATATACATTTATGAAATGGATCAAATGTTGACTATTTCTTACACCAGTTGACTGATATATGAAACCATGTTTCATTGTCTGCTTTAATCCGGGAGGATACTTCATTTCATAAACTCCATTCTTATTAAACTCTTTCAACACATTGTAATTGAAAAAATATTGCTGTGCTCGTGTGGCCAGGATTCAAAAAATATTCATTAAATCCATGAGTGAAGTAAAGTTGAGCAACGTTGCATTAGACATTAGATCACCCATATTTTCTTTCCGCTCTGAATCTATAGCCGTGGTTAACTGGCTGATGTTTAACGACTGGCTCTCAGAGGGAAAAATTATGGCTTTAGCATTTACCAATTTCTGTGGTATAAATATTCCCACCATGGCCAATTTCAAACTGATGTCACTGGATGCAGAGTTGGAAAGGGTTGCTAACCATTGGCAGGCACAAGCCGGCTCCTGGCTCAGCACTCTGTACATAGACACTCCACGGTTTGCTCATTCACTCATTCATTATATCAGTGATTCTCAGTGTGATCCTCTGACCAACATCATAAGCATCACCAGAGAACTTCTTCACAATGCAAAATCCAGGTCCTGCCTCATGCCTCCAAAAACACAAACTCTGAAAGTGGGGCCTAGCAATCTGCGTCTCAACAATCTCTCCACGTGGTTTTGATGTATGACCAAGTTTGGGAACCACTGCCTTACACCATTGCTGTTGTTTCCGAAGGCTTATTGTTTATCAAGGCTTACTATGTTGGAGTTCTGATTCCTAAAAGCATCTAGTTATGGCTTCTAAAGCTGTAACTCAGATATTCCCGGAATCAAGAAAGTATATCAAGCTGCTACTCTTGTCGGAAGGTAGGAAGGTAATTTCGTCATCAAATATTTCCATGTTTCAGCTGCTATTCAGAGGCTGGGAATGGGTAGTTAAATGCTACTATTTGTGATTTCTGGTGGCTTCTGCAATTAAGACCATGGGCAAAATTTCATGCACTAAAATAAATAGATGCCCCGTTGCACTAGCGGACATATTAATCCACTTGGGTTGCCAGTTGGTTGTTTAACAATCGCATGAATACAGCCCGAAATTCAGTTATACCATCCACAGTATTGGCCAAGAGTCACATATTCCCAGTATGTTCTGGGAGCTTTGGCCTAGTGTGGCCTGTCGAGGTCAGCAGGTACAACCTCGTACCCTGGCTGGCGGTCCCTCGCTTGGCTGGTGTTCACCCAAATGCCACACGATTTCCAGCCACAGAAACACCTTCTATTTTTGGACAGGTCTTATTATTCTTGCATATGCCGAACAGAAATCTGCTTTGCTGTTAACAGTCACACATCAGTCTGGATTCTGAACCTCACTCATGGGTCAGCCTGCCAGATACTGGGAAGGGCTCACACTAGATTTTTTCTGTAAATGAGGCTTTCCCACTTCCTTCTGGTGATTCTCAGGCTCTTCACCATCCTGCCCTTGATGCTCTTCAAGTTGTTAACATCTTCTTTCAACTGTGTCAGCCAGGAACCAAAAATACTGTCACCAAGTAGTCCAATCAGGGTAGGGTCCGCTGGTTGGTCAAACTCGGAGCTCTGTGATGATGTCAGCTTTGTGGTCATCCATGCCAACCTCTGGGCTCACCTCTGCACCAGCCAATTACACAAAGCCTTATCTATGCTTTAGTTCAGTTGATTTTTAACCCTAAGTGCAAGGTTCATATTTATTCCTGTTAAATATAATCTCATTCGTTTCAGCCTCTAATTCTAAAATATTACTTTTTGCAATCTAAATCGTCATCTCATTCTCTCTCTCCTCTCTCTCCTTCCTCCCCCTTGGTGTACGCCTTCTGCAAACCTAACAAGCTTTCTTCTTCTCTATTCAGTTCACCAAGAACAAAACAAAGCTAGCTCCTGTTCCTCTCTCTCAGTCAATTTTTAAACATCAAAGCTTGAGACTAGAATAAAATGTCCAAGTGAAGTAACAGTTAAATATTGACTTTCACTTGCCAATTTTACTTAAGTCCGTCTTTCAGCTGAAGTACCCTTAAAAATGAAAGAGCTGCAATCACTGTTAATAATTCCTAGGGAACATGTAGAATACCTAACAGGTATTAAATAATTAAAACACATATCCCCAATCTTTGATGTATGCAGAGGGAGACAATTTAAGAATAACGTAGAATAATTAAAAGGTCTTATTATGATCCTGGATTAGTTGAAGTATTTGGAAGATATCGATAATAAACCGAAAAACATTGCTACAAAATGTGTTTTTTCCATTTTCTTTGAGTTCATTATTTTATGTTTATGAAAATTATACCTCAATTGGCTTCTTAAATCTATAAAAATTGAAAATAATTATAAAGAAAAAATTTTTAAAAAATATCCTATTTGGCATAGAGTATTAACACTTAGAGTTTACAGGCTACGTGAAGGTATTCCTGAGCTCCACTTACAGGCTATACGACTATGTAAAATGTGGAGACAAAAGTAAATAACATCATGATCACAAATACCATCATTCAATTCAGAGAGTGGCCTCTGAGATGCTATCTTATTTAATCTCCTTAGACCACCCATGGAGGAAAGATTAGAGCATATGTTTTAGCTGACACTGGTGAAGGCACTGTGGGTGGGGGTCAAGGGGGTCACTTGATCATTTTTCACATGAATGACCCTGGCTAACCTAGCACCACAAAATTTCAAAATGATTTTTTTGTGAAGTCATAATGATACAAATGGTACCAAAAGGTCTTGCTTATTCCGAATCCCCCCTCAAAAGCAGCAATATGTACTATTGCATTGCTACTTACAGAAAAGCAAATTAACTTTACATATTTTATAGGTGATCAATGGTCCAAAATCGACAGTTATTACTGAGTAGTCACAGGTTCCTCACAGTAACCGAAAGATTACATTTAAACATTTTTTTAATATGAGAGATACAGAATAATTGGAACTCTTGTGTGTTGCTGGTGGGAATATAAAACAGTATAACTGCTGTAGATAATGATGTGATGATTCCTCAAAAAAATTAAACATAGCATTACCATACGATCCAGCAATCCTACTTTTGAGTATATATCAAAAAAAAAAAAAAAATGAAAGCAGAGACTGGATCAGGTATTTGTACACTCGGGTTCATCACAGGATTATTTACAACAGCCAAAGGTGAAGCACCTGAAGCATTCATCGATGGACAAATGGGTAAACGATAGGGGGTATATACATATGTGTCAGTTGACTAGAGCTGCCATAACAAAGTAGCACAGAGTAAGTGGCTTAAGCAACAGAAATTTATTTTCTCACAGTTCTAAAGGCTGCCAGTCCAAGATCAAAGAGCCTTTGGGGTCGGTTACTGAGACCTCTCTCCTTGGCTTGCAGATGGCCCCCTTCTCTGTGTCCTCACATGGCTTTTCCTCTGGGCACACTCACAGACCGAGCTCTGGTGTCTGCTCCTCTTCTTATAAGGACATCAGTTCGATGAGATTAGAGTCCCACCCTGTGACCTGAATTAGCCTTAATTACCTCCATAAAGGACCTGTCTCCAGCTACAGTCACACTGAGTACTGGGGCTTCAACATATGAATTTGGGTGTGGGTGAGGAGGACAGTTTAGTCCATAACAGCAGACAGTGAATTATTTATTATTCATCCTTAAAAAAAAGGACATTTTGGCACAAGCTATTTCATGAATGAACCTTGAGGACATTATGCTAAGTGACAAAAGCCTGTCATAAAAAGACAAATACTGGATGAGTCTCCCTAAATGAGATTATTCAGGTCCTCAAGTGCATAGAAAGTAGAGTGATGGTGTTGCCAGAGTCCAGGGAAGGGGAAATGGAGAGTTAGTGTTTAACAGGTAGAAAGTTTCAATTTTGCAAGATAAAAAAGTTTTGAAGATGGATGGTGGCAATGGTTGCAGATTGTATGTTTTTAAGTATTTACCACTTTGTTTTTAAATTTTTAAACTTATCATTTTATGTTATGTTTATCTTACCACACTTTTTCTAAAAAAAAAAAAAGGTTAGAAAATATCTCTTAGACTAAACCGTTCACGCTTCAGCATGTGTCCCCAAATGGCACTTACTCTTGGAGGATCTCTTCCTCCGGAAACACACACTGCATCACCATGATGGACCATTAGTCCATCAACTGGTAGTTTAGTTCTTGGTTTTATGCCTTTTACTACGTTGTCTTTTCAAATGTATAAGATGTGTGTTTCATCATCTACTCTTCCATAATCTCCTAAATTTTCACTATGAATTGCAACTTAATTTTTCTCAAGTGTGGTCATCACAGCAATGGTAATAAAAATCATATATTTACTAAATTATGGGAAAATCAGTTTGGGGACTTCCAAACCCTACAAGAATGCAAATAATCTAACTATTGTTACATGTTAATTGACTCTAACCTAGCAGAATTGGAAAGTCCCGGAATTGTTTTGCCTTTGATCTCTTTCCCTTCCTCAACAAATATACAAATACAGGGCTGCCTGGGGCCTGACATACAATAAATATTTGTGGAATAAATTAATAAATGTCTGATAAGCATGCTATGGAAAGAACGCCCTTAATTCAAGGAAGGGAGAAATCCAGTGTCTCATGTAAATCAGTCAGGTATGGACCTCTAAGCAACATATTTTGAAGTAGTATTACACTATTGCAGGAATAATTCAGTCTTTAAAATATAGTTTATGATTTTCCATTTAGGAAGAATTTTTTTTCAAGTGTGGAAGGGCATTTGGAAATGAAATTTAATCTAATATCGTTTAGTCTCTTTGGAAAGCAAACATCAAGGACAGTGGTGTGACTTCTGGGCATCTGTCTTAATGCCTTTGCAAGTATTATAATACAAAATTTCGAGATTCACTAGACCAAGGGAAGAAAAATAGTCTATTAGAGAGGAGAGAGTTGGAACAAAATAGTCTTTTTGTAATGTTTGCATTGTCATTTACATACAGATATGATATTAAAATGTTGGCAAAAGAGAAAAACCTAGAATTTTGTGTAGACTGAGAAATGATGGTAGCTGTTTAAAGCTTTGTTAGGTGCTTACTACGTGGGCAATGTTATGTTGGTGGATGAGGAGATGGTAAAAGTCTAAGGCTTGGTTCGACCCTTAGAGAGTTTATAATCTGGGTAAAAAAATAGTTTTCTATGCTGAAAGGCTAAAGTAAAGCTGGGTGAGGCTGCCTCTCACTGAAAAAGAAATTCAGGGAAGGGGATAATCAGTGAGTGGAATCCATGGAAAATCTGGGTCTTCAGCAGGACTTGGACGGATAGATGAAGTCAACATACACATTTGAAAAATTGGGCTGTAATTTTTAAAAATACAAGTATACAACCAAATACATGTGACGTGTGGAGATGGGAATGTGTTCAATTTTCCTGCTGTCTGTGTAAGAGAAAAGGAATGTGAAGCAGATTTCCACCACCACTGCCATTGTTCACCACAACTTGTATAGGTTCATATGAAACATCTCATGGTTTTCCACCTCCTCCAAATGCTGGCTATTCCTTATAGCAGACGAAGGAATGAAAGCGATAAGCACAGACAGATGAGCTGAACTCTCTTTAGCTCACTTATTACTGTAATGTTCGCAAATTACAAAATAACATGACCGTTGCTCCATCAGGTGTTAATTATTAGTGGGAAAAAAAATGCAACAATTTAAAAACGACAGATCTTTTTCTAGTTTCCAATATTTTACCTATCAAAAAAATAGGGAAAGGATTAATTCTGTTATTTTTTTTTCCTTCTCTCTTGGGGAGCGCCTTCTAGATTGGCATCTTTTCGGTTTTGTTTTCCTACCTTTTCTTTGGTAACCCCTTGTGGTTGCAGCCTAGTTACCTCCCACCTGCTCAGTCAGTTAAAAAGGCTAAAGTCGGGGAGTCCTACTGTGCTCTCGTTTTCTGATTTTCTTACAGCAGCCTGCCCCCCACTAGGAGACACTGGGTGAGTAGCAGCTGAGCCCCTGGTGGAAGGGAGGGGGTTAAATGCAATTTCTTTGAACTTGTATGATCCCCTCCCATTGCTTCCCACAATGCATCTGCAATATCTTTCCTCTTCTATTTCTACTAAAAAGCAAATTTGTCTCCAAAGAGCATGAATGTAAGTGACCACCACCCTGGAAAGCTTCCTAGGGAGGGATGAGAGAGGAGGAGCCTGAGTGAATAGAGTATAGATTGGAGGGAGCAGGTGGAAGCTCGTTATCTGAAACCTGTTTCTGGAGGTCGCTCTCAGCAGTGCTCCATTAATGAACAAATCATTTAAATCATTGAGGAAGTCTTGTTGGAGAAAAAGTCTGGATGAGAGAGGAAATAGATATTCAGGAAGACTCCACCAACACACATTTATTCTAGGAAAGCAGTAAGTAAAAATAGTGAACGGTGATGTAATCCTTCTGCATTGTCCTGTTAGAATGAAGTGGTTACTGACCTGGTTTAGAGATATCCAGAATGACTCTCTGGATGGGAGAACAATTGGTCCACCATGTAAGTTAGTGCCCGTGATAAAGGAAAATGCCTTAGACTGCAAATTTTTCAAGAAATTGTCAATTATTCAGCTCATTCACCCCTTTTACCAAAAAATGTTGATTGTCCTTCATATTAGGCTGCCCTTAGTGCTGTCTCCCCATCCTTTGAAGATGGAAACAGAAGATGAGTCTGAGAAATCCTGGTCCCTCACTAAAGCTGCCCAAATATGAATCTTCACACAAAAGACGCTGTCATCCACCCATGATGGGTGACAGTCTGCCCCCACCAGGTCTGGGAAACCAGTAACAGATCAGAGGCAATGGGTCCAGCCAATGTGGGTTTGAAATGGTAGAGAGGAAGTCTTGGGGCAACGAGACATATAGGGAGGCAAGATAGAGGCAGGTGTTGGGCTAGAATAAGAGTGAATCAGGCGAATCCAAGATGCTGGCTACTTTCCCTGTCTTATGCGTGGCTTGGCAATGTTCCTTTTCCAGTTGTAGGATAAACTGGGACTAACTGGAGTCTCATTGACCCAGAGCCTCCAAATTTGATAATTTGGGTGACTTGAAGTGAAAAATTGGTGCCTTTTGTCATAGGGCTAAACACCTGGCGCAGAAGTTGATGAAGCTGAAGCAGGGGGAGTGGAAAGCACTGGAAAGGCTGCCCCGTCCCAAAGAAGTGGGCCATACCATCCTCTGGCATAGAAATTATTTGTCTTCTGCTTCATTTCTGCCTTCTAAACTGCATACAAAATGTCTCTTATGGCCCAAACTAACCCAAAACGATGCACAGAATTCTCAGAGATGTCATTCTAGCTTAGCTAAGGTGACACAGAACAAACCTACCACATTGAGATCGTGGCAACAAGTTCAGTCTGGTTAACAAATGTCACGGTGGTCTTATTGGATTCACATGAGGCAATCCATCCCAATTAATAATAGAAACTGGACAGATACATGGACAGCTGATTATTACATGGGGCAAAGAGAAAGTCCGAAACATAAAAAGGGAAAGGAGATTTTATTGACGTTCTGCCCCTAAGCAAGTATGATGGCCCAGAATGCTGGATTTTCCCCTCCTTATGAAATCTGAGGCCATCTTAGGTGGCTGGAAACAATCTGAGATAGACTCAGGGTCTTCTGCTTGGGTTGATAATCGTGTTCAATGAAAGGTCTGATACAAGTGGACTTACAGTCCCCAATCAGACAGGGTAAACAGGCCAGTGATTATCATCTGTTGAGAACTGGACAAGTTGTCCTTGGAGCAGATGTGGACATCTACCTTGTGATATCTGTAGAACAGCCTGGACCTTGTTATCTTTCCCCGAGTGATTATAAAGGAGAAAGTTAGAAATGGCTATATGTGTGGGAACTCCTGCCTAGTGCCCTGACGTCATGAACATGTCCCCATCCTGCTTTGTGTAGGGCTCAGATCATGAATTCTACCTGCACCTTCCACTGGTTGGACTGGGGAGGCTGGCCTGTCTAGGGCAACCACTAACGGTCAGAGTTGGAGCAGCCAACTCACCCCAGTTTTGGAATTGCAACTTCTATGTCCAGAAAAACTCCTCATCCTGTGTGAGCTGGACAGTTGGCCATCCTAAGGAGGAGTGATGGTGAGGCTGGAGCAAGTAGATCTCAGCCTCAACTAGGGCAACAGGAGAAACTGAAGCAGAGGAGAGGGCAGAGCAAATACACAGGGAGGCACCACCATCCACCTGGCCTGTTGTATTTGCTCGCTGTGGGAGGGGAAAAGTACTGGAGCTGGATTTCAAAGCTTTAATCAGGATTCCCTACATGTCCTTGGGTAGCAATTTTTTTAAAAAAATGTAAACAGAGACCAACTAGGGTTTGTGATTATCTGTGCGTAGATTTTTTTGGGGGTGGGGGGACTGTAGAAGAAAATAGGGAGAGATTAGGAGAAAGACTTGGGTAATAGACACAGAGATTAAGCAAATATCAGTCATTGGGTGAAAGTAGGAGGTGGGAAGAGATCCTAATGCTTGCAATCTCTTGGGATGGAAGGCCTGTGGGAATCACCACTGTGGTAGATGTTGTCTTTGAAGCTGCCTTACGTAGGAGTCTCTTGCTCAAAATTTTATCTACTCAGTGGTGTCTAGTTGAGATATAAGAAAGTGAGTGCCAGCAAACTGAAGTATCCCTGACCTTGGGTCCTCTGCCTTTGGGTCAGGCAGGGGTGGGGTGGCATTAATCTGTGGGTCTCCCCATCCCACCTTCCGTGAATGCTTCTATTTTAATAGATGGCCCTAACTTTTTTGTGCAATGTATAATTTTCCTTTGGTCACAATCTCAACCCCAAAGTGTGTTTCACCTTCCAAACATTTTAAGCTAAGGCACTATCATTAGTTTAGGTGAGTCACAGTGGTGAGGTGGACGTTTACATGTACAGTTTCTGTCTCTGTGGGTTACTTCATCGCCCAAAAATGACTGGGCAAACTCTCATCCAAATTTGGAGATAACCTTTGGGATGGTCTAAGTTCACAGCTGGATATTGCAAATAAATATCACGCTCTTCCAAAGTCATCCTCCAAGGCCCTTAAAACTGTGATCGCCCATTAGAGAAAAGCAGATGGAGATGCTCAGACCCCACAGGGCAAAGGCAGAGGCTCTCAGGCTCCTCCTGCACTGAGTGTGAGTGTGAGCTTCCCCCTGACATGCTCACGTCTCAGATCATCAGGGGGAAGGGCAGCTGGGGCTGCTTATTTAACGATGACTAGAGGCTTCTTGACTAATGCACAGACTAATGTAAATAACCTCCTATAGCATCGTCCCCGCCCAAAACAATCCATACAGATAGACAGTATTTCCACGCACCTCCTCTCTCTTGGAAGCAGAGGCAGCTATCACAGTGTTGGGGATTCATTGCAAACTTTACCTTCTGAGAAATTATATGCCCAGGTCAATAAGAAGCTATTATGTGGATTTATATATATATATATATTTTTTTTTTCTTGGCCCATTTCAAGAATCGAAGATATTCAGTTTGAGAAAAACAAAAACAAAAAAAGAGAGAAATCCCTCAGATCTAGAATTGACAGTTCTTGTTTTTTTTTTTTTTTCTTTTTCCTATTCCGGTAGATAAGAGGAGCTGACACATCCCTTAGGGCATTTCCACATGTCAAAAAGTGTGTGTGGGCACATAGGCATGTGCACAACCTGTGAGGGGTGCGATGGGGGAGTGAGTGTGGCTCACCAGGGGGGCCCATGTTCCAAAGGGCTGCACAAGCTTCAGAAGAAGAAATAAATGAGATTTACCACGTCGGCTCCTAGGATTGTAGAGGCATAGGTTGGTTTGTTTTTCAATTTCTTTATTTAGCCCACGTGATGAGCATGTTGTTTCTATTCTGTGAAAAGAGGGGGATGATAACTACTTAGATTATTAATTGAAGTTTGGAAGAGTCTGGAAATCTCTAATAGAAAGAAATGTGTTCCCTTGCTATGAACGAAGAGTTGATCTACCCCGAATGCTATCAACACGTACTCATTAGTCTTCCTTTCGCTTCAGATAGCTTGGTTTCTATAAGCTTTGACTATTTAGATTCCTAATTATCCTGTCATCAATGGCATAATTCATGGGGCTGAAAAACGTATTTCATTTTTATGTCATCATTTACAGAATGACATGACACGCATGACTGCGAATTATCCAAATGATTCTAACCTCTTTTTTAAATTGTCGGCTTTTGAATCACTTTTTTAAATCGATGGTTGTGAGCCAGGACTTCTGAGCTTCTGACTTGAGGTAAGCTAGACCTCAGAGTGATAGAATGGGGGAGCACCTGCGAGCCTCCAGGAGCAGAATGCCTTCGGTCACCATCGCCCTCAGTTCTGCTGTGTCTCCCCCGACGTGTCACGTGGACTCGTGTCATGGTTTCTGGGTGTGCTGTCTTAACCTGTGGGTTCCAGGGCCCCAGAAAACCCTCACTCAGAATTTTGGGGCACCCAGTATTCTTCACGTCTCCATAAGTGGTTCTCATGCACACTGAATATCAAGAATTGGGCTATAGATCTGGGATTATGGTTGCTTGAAGACCCCTTCAGGGAGATATTAGTATCGTTGGCAGTAAAATGAGACAAAGAACCCCCAAACGGGATTTGGTTCACATGCTGCTGTCTCTTTTTCCCCTCAGTAGCCACCTCCCTCCCCCGATGATGCACTGGTGAATTTTGATGATTGTTTAGTAAACTTGGAAGCTGCTGCATTGATTTGATTCCAGCCACGTAGGGATCCTGGCTCTGCCCTCTGGTGCCTCACCTTCATTCCCAGGGCGGTTCACTTGACTGCCAAGAATGAGGCTTAGAAATGAACCAAATCTCCCCTTTCCTCCACCAGATTTCCCATGGCTCTTCTAGGTCCTTGTCAGAAAAACTCTCTCCTGCTCAGACTCTGCTTGGGAGTGGGGTGGTGGGTCTCCGTGTGACTTCTGTCTGGTTCAGCCCCATTACAGAGCAGGAGCCATCGATCAGCCTCCTTACGTCTCCCCCTTAACCGACTCCCTCTCCTGAAACTCTCCAGTTTCCAGATATTATCTCCTTTATTTTAGTGCTGCCCCAAATAAAGGATGTGAAGTCTCTTTCAGCGCTGTTATCCTTAAAGGCGAGAATAATCTACCTGCTTCAGACTTTTCCTGGAGTGTATTTTGCTAAAAGATGCTATCTGTGGACAAAGGGACCTTTTAATAGGCTCTGTGAAAGGTTCACCCTTTTCTGATAATTGCTGGCTACTGGGGTTAGCCAGACAGGGAGGCACTTTGTTTTTTCTCACTTGCTGTGAGTGAAATTGGCTAGGATCGTCCACAGCAGGTGTCCAGGATAAAGTGTGTCTTTGCTGCTTATCAGCATGTGCTCCCCCTCTCCTTGCAGGGAACGGGCTCGAGGTAAACACACAAACATGATGCCTGTAGCGAAGGACTTCTCACCCAGGGCAGAGCTTTCTATTTTTTCTGATTGACACATCGTTTTAGCCACCACAATTCTGTAAATCTATGCTGCTTATAGGTAATAATTAGAAACTTCCATCCTACCATAGTATCTTCTTAATGGAACTTGTTTTCTTTAGTATTTTTGAGATCAGATTGACAAGAAAATGTAAAAGGCCAATAGTCAGCAGGTAAAAAAATATCTTAAAAAAAAATCTAAAGGATTAGGGTCACAAATGACTTCATCCTCTGGGCCCGATAGCCAATAGTTTACTTAAATTGCTAGGAGTCTATGTCACATGATGCTAGGTATCATGCATATGATGTTCAGCACATGCCAGGCACTGTTCTAAGTCATGTATGTACACAAACTCAGTTAAAACCCCCAGAAACCCTATGAGTTGGATGCTATTGCTGTTTTACAGGTGCTATAACTAAGGCACGGAGAGGGAAATATCTTGTCCAAAGTCCCAAGAATGAGTAAGTGGTGGAACCAGAAATATTTAGATCCTTGTTACTCAAAATGTGGCCCCTGGATCAAAGGGTGGCATCAGGAGAACTTGGTAGAAATGTATATTCTCAGGCTCCCCCCACCCCAGACCAATGGAAATGCATTTTAACAAAACTCCCCAGGTGATTGACATGCACATGACAGTTTAAAAACCACTGGTTTAGGTCATCTTAGGCTATTTCTCTGTACCCTCAGACTTAGGAAAATTAAGGGTAGTTGGCTGGTTTGTTGTGAAAAACTAAGATTTTAAGATAATTTTTCTGTCCTCTCCCAGCACCTGCCTCCTCCAGATAATCAGCTTCTCAAGAAAAGAATAGTACAACGTCTTAAGAAAAAAAAGTGCAAAAAAGTTATTGAATTTATATTAGATGCAGACACTTTCATTTCATTAAATCATTGTATGAAACCTTATGAAATCGGTACTATTATCCCCCAAATTACAGATGAGATAGCAGAGGTCACAAAGGTTAGGAGGAAAGGCCAAGATTGATGTCCAAGTTCAAGGCCTTGTTTCCCGAAGCAGGATCTTCACGCTTATCTCTGTTTGCTACGAGGTTGCACAGTAAAGGATGAACTAATCTTTAACAGAAGAATTTTTCCAAACCTTGTTTCAACAACAACGACAAAAAAACTGTTTTTGCTTAATCCTGAGCATTTCCCTCTGATTTAAAGAAACAATATTCATGTAACCTACAAGGTATCAACTTTGGAAAATGAAATCAAGACCTGATTTGATTAATTAATCAAATTAATTCTTCTCCTTCCCATCTTAGTTAATGTAAGAAAGGTGTTCATTGTTCCAAGAAAAACAAAAACAGAAAAGCTAGAGGATGAGACAAAGCTTGTCCTTCGAAGTTCTCTCTAAAAGCTCGGTTTAGGAGCTTTTCAAAGTGGTGACACGACTAATGTTTTTTTTTTTCCTGCAAATCACATTGGTGATGTCTTTGATAATCGACAATTTAAGGCAGGAGTCATTTGGAACTGCTGTCACTTGTAAATAAATTTTGATGCAGACTAGTCATGCTCTTCAGTTACAGAAAAAAAAAATGCAGATTCGCCAACCAAATGTGTCACTAGCATTAAAAGGTGTGAGCTGTTGCCACGATTTCGTTTTTAAAAATCTAAAATGTTTGCTTCATTAATTATAACGGTGAGACTTAAGCTGAATGTACAGTTAGAACTCTTTTATTCTTTCTTCAAATAGGAAATCACTGGCAGTTCAGTGTGAAGTCATTTTCTATTTTTAAAATCATTGAATTCGAGACAGAACTATTAGTGTGACAGTTTCACAGGGCAAAAAATAAGATGAATAAATGGGTCTGAAACCCAGGCTAATGGAGCAATGCTTTTCAAAATTACGTTCACATCTATGTACTTCTCCTGTCACTTACAGTCTCATTCATCATACCGGTTTTTGGCCATTTCCAAGAGAGTATTTCCAATTCCAATATATTCCTAACAGAAATCCCATGTTGTAAACACTCCTTTAGAAGATGCAATCCTGTAATATTTCTGGTTTACCTGAGCAGATTTCCTAGTCGATATATAATGGCCGACTGGATACATTAATATTTTTATTTGTTCAGGTACCTGAATGCAATGCACATAAACATATCATGTCAACAGAAGGAAGGCCAGAGCTTACATCCTTCTGATCAAGGTTGTGATTAAAAGGTGTGTAATTCACTTAGCTCTCTAAACCCCAGTAAAATGAGAGGTTAAACTAGATGATCTGTTATGATGCCTTTTTCATTTAATATTCCATATTAATTATTTCATAAGTCTCTTTGATTTGGACCAAGTGAGAATTCATGAAAAAATCTGAATGAAAAAATGTGTATTTTAAAAATGTAATTTGGTAACTTTAAAACATCATAAGATCTGGAAGTTGGTAAATAAGTTATGTCATTTATATGTAAACAGATGTCTTAAAAAATACATAACCATGTTCTAAAATACTTTTAAAACCTTTTTTTAGGATTATGTCAATGATATTAATTTTCATGTAAAATCTTTGTAATGCAAAAATAACATCTATAAAATTTCCCCATTATGTAATAAAATATAGAAAAGTGATAGAGTAAAACTTATGTAGAAAAATAAGCCAGTAACTAAAGTGTTTTAAAAATACAGAAAATAATTTTTCCTATCAGATTAAACTCACAGTTATCAAAAACATGGATCATAGAAATCAGAATAGTGTTTGACTTTGGGGAAGATTAACAGGAAAAGGGCATAAAGAAATTTTAAGGTGATGAAAATGTTTATTGTCTTGATCCAAAAAGCAGACACATAGCTGTGTTCACTTTGTAAAATGTTATTAAGCTGAGCACTAGATTAATGTGCTTAATAGAGTATAAGCTACATGTCAGCTTTTAAAAAAGTTGGACTAACATCTTTTTCCAAAAAAGGCTATCTTTTATTAATTGCAAACAAAATAAATCCTCAGAATCATCTATAACATAGGATGTTCTAATAACAATATTCAAAAAGAAAAGAAATGATAGGAAAAGCAAAATAGGCCAAAAATATGGCTGAGTCTTGTGGAGTATAATACGAGGTAATTATCTTCCTTTTCCACTTCTTTTGCATGATTTCTCAAGGCCTTTGAACTGGATGTGTGGTTCCTTTCAATGCCACACTATGCTGTGATGGATATTTAGATTAAACAAGTAGGATAACAAGATAGCCTATAATGTTCTAACCAAAATGACAGATTATAAGCTTCTAAAGGAAAGAAATGATCTTATTCATGTTCATTTTTGTCTTCTCCAAATCTCACGGCCAAGTTTTTAGTATTCCATAGGGCTTCCATTTATGTTTGTTAAACTGGATTTAAAATCTAGTTGAGAAAAATTGAGCATCACAAATATATTTTTAAAAGAAAACTATTAAAATTTGACAGAAATCGCCTGAGAGGAGCCAGGCCAACCCAATGAGGACCCCTCCTGAGGTTCTGGGGCCCTCACAGTAAGTTTTGTTCTGATTAAATAGATAATAGAAAAATAAAACTTGATGAGTGGTCAAATTAGTTAAGTAGTCAAGATAGGCTAACATGCCCTGTAAATCATCTCCTAGAATAATGGAGTCTCACTAGAAATTAAAAAAATGAAAATTTAAACAACTCCAGCTATTAATAAGTATAAGAGTAATGTTATACTTATAGCAAAAGAAAGAGAATTTTGATTTAAAAATGAAATTAGACCAGTAAAAATCCTATAGAACTCTTAAAAGTCTCTGAAGTCATCCTCAAAAATGCCACAAAATTTCTCAGCTAGGCTCTTATCATCCCGTCTGGCTGGTTTTCCTCACATATCAGCATTCAAAATCATTTTTAAAAGTCATCTTTATTACATCTTGTTTTACATTAATTTTTAATAGTGACAAAATATTTTCTATGTTTTTTATTACTGCTATACAACATTTGATGTATGGTATGGATTAAATCGATTTTTCTTTTCCTGACCAGGATGTATAACCATTTATGCCAGCGTTTTTATAGGAACATGAGCTTTCCATTAAAAACAGATGCTGACTGGTTCCAAATATAGAGGAAAGGTGTCTGAGTCCCAACAAGTTAGAGAGATACTAAGTGATGGGCTTATGGGAATTGAATTTGCTATGTTAGGCTTCAAATTTAGTGTGTCCTGTGTTGACCATGGCAGCATCCAAGACATGAACTTTCCAGAAGAGATGAATCTGACTGTCATCAAGCTCCTGGAGCCAAATTCAAATTACAGAAAATACAGAGAATAGAAGAATAAGTTAAAAGATATAACGAGCAAGCTATAGACAAATTCAGAACAGAGGACCTTTCTATTGGATAACTAATTTAATGTTTGGGGGTTTACTAGATCAATTTGAAAATCTATCCACACAAAAGTCATCACACAAATGTTTATGGAAGCTTTTCTTCAGAATTGCCAAAAATTGCAAGCAGTTAAGATGTCTTTCAATAGGTAAATAGATAAACAAATTGTGGTATACCTATACAATGAAATATTATTCAGTGAGGAAAAGAAAGGCACTATGAAGCCACAAAAAGACATGGAGGAACCTTAAATGCCTATTGGCAAATGAAAGAAGTCGATCTGAAAAGCCCACCTAGTGATTTCAGCTCCATGACATTCAGGCAAAACTATCAAGACAGTGAAAAGATCAGTGGTGGCTAGAAGCTTGGGGAGAGAAAGAGGGAAAATGAGTAGCTGAAGCACAGAAAATGTCTAGAGAGGTGGAACTATCCTTATAACACCATAATGGTGAACATATAGCCTATAAATTGATCAAAACCTACACACTTTTAGCACAAAGAGCAAACCTTGATGTATACACATTAAAAAAAAAAATCATTCAGGAGACTCCAGGAAGGAATTCACCCTGAGTAATTTTGAAAAGACGCAGTCTAAGTCTAAAGCAAAAGGAACCACAAGGACGCGTTGCACTCCAGTTGGTAAAGGTTTTTACCTTTACGGAGTGTGAGTTAACAGTTCTGATACTTGTGGACACATGTACCGAAGCAAGTACGTAGATGGAGGATAGCTGGGGCCAGATTGCTCAGGACTAGAGTGGGAATTTACAGACAAGCGAGGGGATATGCTTATAAAATATGTTCATTATCTTGAGATATAAAGGAAACAAGATGAAATTTATTTTTTCTTAAGACTTATTACAATTAGTCATAGTCCATTTAATTACATTTTGTTATAATTCTACGTGCCCCTACAATCCAAATCATTTCAAACAAAATACAAGCCAATAATTTGACCCAGTTTAATGCTCATCTGGCTCAACTTTACATCAATCAAACATATCAAGTTTATAAAAGCACAAGAGCTGAAATCAGTAATCATTAGGATTGGATCAAAGTATACTTTTTATTCATCTCAAGTTAGTTCTCCTTACACAAAACATAAACTTCGTAGTATAAAATATTGTTTTTGTGAAAGTAAGCTTAGATATAGTGAGAACTGGGATGTCACACGGTGGCATGGTGTCAAGGCCCAAACTGGGTGGGTATAATAAGAGGTTCAATGTCAAATAAGATAAATGTCTGTGATTATTTCATTCTTATATCCAATCTGCGAGTATCCTAGGTGAGCAGCATCATATGGGTGAGGGATAGAGAAAGTTTAATCTCCTGGCGAAGGCGTCCAGAAAATCTCTTACCTGTAACCATCATCCGTTTTCCCACTGTGGTCGAGATTGGCTCTCTATACGCTACAGAGGCCATGGCTAAGGTCTCAACTGAGTCACTTCCTCAGCTTCTTCCTCAGACCAATTTATCTGTGCCAGACCAGAAAGAGGCAAAGACTCTGTGGTCTTGGCCCTCCTTGTCTCTGGCCTGCTAAGTGGTTGCTAAGGACTCTTTATGACAGGCAGAAAGGGGGCTCCTTCCAGCAGGGTTCAGGATTCTGATCTCCAGGAACAGACAGACACAGCTGTAGCATTCCCAGGAACTGCAGCCCATGATATCTCTTCCTTATCTGTCAAGATCGAGTCAGGACAGACCTGGGAAGGTACTAGATGGAGAACAGGCTCATGTGGCAGATAACCTGGCAGGCTCAATCCATACTCCTACAACATTTCTTAAAGAATGTTCTGCAGTGGCGCATTGTTGCAAAAAACAAACAAACAGACAAACAAACAAACAATCCCCCACATACACATAAACCACAGCTAAATGCATTTGAGAAACATTAGGTAGATAAAATACAATAAAAATTATATTAATAAATAAGATATAATTGTATATTTATTTCTTCCCAGCCCCTATTCCAATACTTCTTAAACACAATCTGGACCTTGGCCATGTTAGTCTTCTTAGGATTCCCATAGCGTGCGATGCTCTTGAGTTCTTCTGAGCCTTGACACATACAGTTTGCTCTTCCTTCAACCTTTCTTTGCATGTGTTTCTTGTCTTCCGGGAGCCAGAGCCCACACCTCCTCTTCCAGGAGGATGCCTGCATGCAGAGCTAAGAATTTTCTCCTTCGTGCCCCTTTAACTTCTGTAGTATCTTGTTTATCCCAGCCTTTTAACTCCTACCATTTTGTTTTAATTGTCAATTTTATCTTCCTCCTCCCTGGAATCTAACTCCCAGGACTTTATGAAAAAAGCATTGTTATCCATATTTCAATTCCCAGAGACTGCCGTGTAATACATATATGATAAAAAGCTTGTGGGATGAATGAATGAACAGCTGATTGTAGCCTGCCAGGAAATATAATACTGACCACCTGGTAATCCATGGAATATAAATTCTAAGAGTAATTTTAAATACGACACTGAATACATGGGGATCTTTAGTGAAAATATAATACTTTTTGTTTGTTGGGAGAAATTAAAATAAAAACACTCTATGTGAACCATGGAGAGGTTTGCTAGCATGGTGGTCAGAGAGATGCACCACCCCAGCCTCATCTCAGCTGCCGGAAATGCTGTCAGCAGACAGTCTTCGATGGTCAGCAACTTCAGAGTCTGCTTTAGCTGCAGAGAACTGCTTCTCCCATTTTAGGTCAAGCCCTCTCAGGGAGTGGCCTCTGCCAGGTCACTAAGTGAGGTGGGGCTATAAAAGCCAGTCATTTCTGCTGGCCATGGGACAATCTTTACCTGGTGGGCCAAGGCTTTGCTGAACCCTCATCACAGTTCAGCTTCTTCCTCTGCCTAATCCTGCTTCTGCCTCTTTCCATTCATGGGTGTAGATCCCAGATAACCATCTTGTCCCCCGCCCTCCAGGAAACTGGCCCTGTGACAACCAGACCGCATAGACATATGTACCCAAATGTGTTACGCAGAAGTGCTCCTCATGTCGACCACTCAAGCCTTCTAGCCTGACAGTTGTATTCTTGCAGCATTGGTGACTAGAGTCAGTCTTTGGCGACTGATCATCTTCCACAGAAAACACCTTCTCGTTAATTTCCTCGGTCATGGCCTGCATTGCTCTCTTCTTTACCTCCATGTGGGCTCTCTGCAGTTTTGGAAGCTTTTTCCATTCTTTCTGAGACAACCTAGTTCTGGTTACTATAGTCGAGGGGTCTCTTTCTCCAGGTGAAAGCTTCTCTCTGAAAATGCCCTATTTGTGTCCTTGGAACTAGCCTTTTTCTAGTCATGCAAGTTAGAAACCTCCTAGAGGATGATAGAAACCTGCCCATCTGGGCATGATACTTGTGGTTTTCATGATGCTGAGAAGAGAAAGGAAGGAGGGACGTGAATGAGGAAAAGTAATTTTTTAGTAACAAAAGCAGAAAATAACAGACGTCTTGGCTTTTGGCTGAGGAGCTCCCATTAAAGCATCATTTTGGGGAAATGCAGGCTTCTGCATCGCCTTAGAGACTGTTACAAGTTTTGAAATGTGGGACCTATGGTCAGTAATTCTGATGACAAAGAGGAAAGAGAAATAGAAAAATCAGAGTCGGTTCTCCCCTGTGAGATTATTCCACTAACTCAGTACATATTTAGGTTCATTCGTTTCACTTTGTTTCATTTTTTTTTAATTTTAAAAAATTATTTTGTAATTAAGCAAAATATTTCTATGGTTCCAAAGTAAAATCCTTAAAATAATCCTTGTAATCTCTATCTTGTTACTTCCTTTTCCTTTTAGGAAAACTTGTTAAAACTATAAATATATGCTTATAATATTTGTAATATTTATCCTTTCTCAGAAAAACAGAAGCAAATTAAACACACGTTTTTCTACCTTGCTTTTTTCACTTAACACATTTGGCAATCAGTCTATGACATTACATGAAGATATTTCTCATTTTTTGTGCAGCTTCAAGATACTATATTGTGTGGATTTATCATCATTTATTTGACTAGTCCTCTTAACGGTCATATGGCCTGTTTCTAATGTTTTGCTGTTTCAAATAGTGCTACATAGACCTCTGCGTCCATCTTCTCATATGTTTTGCAGTATATCTTTGGGACAGATTTCTAGAAGTGCAATTGCTGGGCCAAAGTATAAAAGCATATATAAATTTGCTTAATATTGCCAAGTTCTCTGTGCTGGTCCCACCGTTTTGTATTCCAGCCAGCAATATCTGAGAATGGCTATTTCCACATAGCCTCATCCACGGAGCTTATTGTCAAACTTTTGGATTTATGTCACTCCGGCAGATAAATAGGAGCATAATCATTTACATTTTTCTGTTATTAGCAAGGTTAAATATCTTTTCACATGTGCGATGGCCATTTGCAATATTTTCTAAGGCCCCCCTGGTCATATCTCTTGTGTATTTTCCTCCAGGCCATTGACACTTTCTACCCTACTTGAAAATAAATAAATAAACTAACATTCTAAAGAAAGACAATGAACACATCAAAAGAGAATTACCATAGAAGATAGTAAGGGCAATGAGGGTGACAGCACTACATTTAAGAAGTGCTGAGTTTGTTCCCTAAGACATGGGAGCAGAGGGGAGGAGGATCACCTGTCACGGCCAGGAGCAGAGGGCAATGTGGCGAGGCGGGTTTTCTGCAGGAAGCGCCATCTGAACAGTGTCCCAAAGAACAATGAGGATCCAGGCAAGGAATGGGGGGCTGGAGGATGGGGTGGGCATAGAGGGCATTATGGACAAAGCAGACAGCTTGAATGAAAGGCTCAGAGGGGAGAAACAGCCAACAGAACTGTGCATGGCCCAAATCCAGAAAGTTCTGTGTTGCCAGAGGTCATGGCTACAAGCGGGAGATGGGAGGTGGGGCTAGGAGCTTGGACTCTGTTCTGTAGGCAACAAGGACCTTTGAAAGGTGTCAAATAGGCAGAGACTGGTCAGCCTTGGGTTTTCCCAGCAGGTGATTCACTGTGTGGAGAATGAACTGGAGGCAGCTGTTGAAGTGGTTCAAGAAAGGAGAGATAAAGGCCTGAACTCAGGCAGAAGGGACAGAAATAGAGAGACCCATGAGGGTTGCAAAGAGGCAGGGAAAGCCCAGTTTTCCAGCTCAGGTGACTGGTGAGTAAGCAGTACCACAAGACAAGACAGAGAGAAAATGAAAGAAAGAAAACCAAGGCCCATAAACGAAGCGACGGTATTAACTAGGTGGGTATTCGCACGGGCTGCACAACCGGGCTCATAGAGCAGTTAAAATTGATCCCAGATTATCATCAGATGTTGTGACAGCTACTGAACTCGTAATAGGGGATTAAAGGCGGTCTCCCAGTGGCCGCCAGATGCATCACTGTTAGAGAAAATCCCTATTGTTCATGAAGCTCAAGGGTTTGCTGCTCCAACAAGTGACATCTTGGTTATTGTCGCTTTGCTAATTTATCAGCTACTTCCGAGTGGGTAACCACTTTAACAGTACAGCATGGAGCCCTGCGCAATGGCCCTGTAAGAATATCTTGTTCTCACATTTCAGAAAGCATCAGGTCATATATTTCAATGATGTAAAAGTGATACATACTGGAAACTCTTATAATGCAGCGAGGTATACAACTCCAAATGAATACAGGTTACAATCCCCTAAAATTACATACTAATGTTCAAATATCCTATCACTAAGCACCATTTGCACACTTAGCACCCCCACACACAAGTAAATCATCCTTTACTTACATCGTTTACATCCTTAAGCAGCAAATCTTTTTAGGTCCTTTCCCTATATTTCTGTTTTCAGGCAGCAATCTGGAAAACACATGGAATAAAGTCACAGACTTGGCTTCAGATCCCAACAATTATTCTGTATAATGTTGGCAAGTTGATTTTCTGTAAAATGAGAAGTCTTGTGCCTACCTATAGGGCAAATTTATATATATTTATAGTATATATAAATTGCTTGTTGTGGTACCTGACACATAGTATGTACTCAATAAATATTCACTGTAATATTATAATATTAGTCTTGTCACCTCTCTCTTCAACTTTGCCACTCCTCGATCTTCCTTTAGAAAACACACGTGACTAATATCATCTAAAGGGTGACCATTATAACCTTACTTTGTACATCTGGGTTTGCAAGGCAAGCTCACAAAAGGGTCTGTATTCTTCCCCGTACTCTTTCAGCTGGACTTCAGGTTGCCACCGGGAATATAGCAGTGGTATTCCCCACCCAACCCAACTTCCTACGTTGTAGTTAATTGGGGATTTAATTGGAGATTATTGTGCACTAATGCTTTTTTTCTATAAAAACACAGTTTAAAAAAAGGAAAATGACAAAACACTATAATGTTACTCAAACACATTTTGCTTAAGCCAGTGGAATGTCTCCCCACTCTGGCCACTGGCCAAAGTGAAGGTCTGCTAATCTCTGTTCCCCAATTGCCACTGGGCTGCCAGCTACCGTTCTGTCCTCTGTCCGTCCATCACTGTGACTCGGATTCCTTGATGCCACAGGAAAGGAGACGAGTTTCTTGCCCTATGAGATGACCTCTTACAGGAACACTGACAGATTTTCTTGGGCCCCAAAGGGCAACACAATGTAGAGAAACTGCTGTTTTGATGATTTAAGGAGCGTACTACTGACCAGGTAGCAGGTAGGACAGTCAGGGTACGTGCTTCTGACCTGGAAACCTGGTCCTCAGGTGTTGAGTTGAATCCAGTGCACCACACCAGACTGAACCTCTGGAAACCTATGGAAACTTTCTTCTATCAGCACTCTCTGTCCATCCAACGCCCTTTTTCCTATCCCTCATCTGGTTCAGCTGAAAGGCTTCAAGATATTTTCTCTAGAAACTCCCAGCTCCCTGTGAAAACACTGGACGCAGTTGGCTCTGAGGAGAGAAGCAGAGAGGGAATGTTTCCCCACGCACAGCCAGGAACCAAGCCTGCTTACTTTTCAGAGAAAATGTGTTTTTGTAACAGAATATAAATATTTACACTTATTGGGGGGGGGATTAAATGTCATCTAGAAGGATATGCATTCTCCCATAAGTTCTTCTAAAATTCTTCCTTAAAACCAATGTCTGAGGCTCAGTATCTTATTTTCATTTAGCTTTCTAGAGACTAAGCATAATTTACAGCAGTTCTACATGGAACTGCTTCATTTCAGTGTCATACCTTTGATATGGAGAGAGAAGACATAGCTTCTTAATATTTGCCCATCATTTGTCATGTCATGGATTGAGATTCAAATATATGGATGTTGATATTTAAGGAGGGTCTTATAATTTTTAAAAAGTCATAAAACAACTATTATTTATTACTTGAAATAGAATATGCACTGGTTTATGATAGGAATGTTCTAGTCTTAAGAAAAAACTCCACTTCTTTAAAACAAATTTTTAAAGCAAATTCAGCAGTATGTCAATAGGAAAACAGCTTCTTGTGTATTTTAATGAGATATTTCCACTTAATCTTTCTACTAAATTCTAATGTATCATTGAAACATGTTGTTTTATATGGCTAGAAAGAGTTTGAGCTAAGGAAGATGGCACCATCTAGGAAAGAGCATACAAAAAGGTCTGGGACCTCTTTGGTGGGAGAAGCTGAGGCCCCTACCCCCACTCCTCACCACCACCACATCTCGATGAGGAAAGTTTAAATAAAACTGAGTTCTAATACCTCGTGTTAAGGCAAATTAAAGTCGTGGTGGGGAAGGGATCTGAACGCTATTGGACTCGAGGGAAAAATAGCAGAATGGAAGGGAAGGGTTTGGTAGATGGGAGGCCAGGGAGGCCTGTCGGGGAGGGGCACACAGGACCCTGGAGAAGACGGTTGTGACAGCTTCTCTCTGCTGTGTTTCTCCAAAAATCAAGCAGTCTAATTTCAGAAAATGTCTAATTTTAATTTGGAGTTCTTTGTCATCCTGTGCTTTGCTGCAATTCCATTTGGCAGCCTTGTTTTGTTGGCATTTTGGGGGGAAGCTGAAGGAAGCAGGGCAGGGCTCTTTGTAGAACAAAACTGAGCAAGAAGAGCACCTCAGCCAGCGGAGGGGCCCAAAAGTCCTGGGGAGTAATTCCAGAGAGAACAGTGACACATGGGAGTGTAAGCCTTCAGGGTATCCTTCGAGATCTTGGGAGGACTTCCCACAATCTGAGGGCCTGGGATGGCACAAGGCATTTTATTTGGGATATTGAAGTAACAGCCGAGCCTCAAAGGCTGAAAAACCTGGGGATTTCAAGTGCAGACATCTCACATTAACATGTAGCAATGATCCAAATCAAATGGTAGGCCACAAATAATTGAGATATTTGAAAATCCTTTGTTTTATTATTATAAAAGTTTAAGTAATCAGAAACTTGATGATTTAATCATCAGGATTTTAAATCTCAACTTTATAAAATGTACCAAAGCTAGGGTATTTTTCAGTTGATGAGATCATAGATATATTATTTATTTGGGATGACTCACCATTTCTTAATATAAGCTGAAAATTGTTCTCAAAGCAGCTAGCACTAGAGTTTCTCTTAGTTATAAAACTTTATCATTTTTAGGTCACATCAGGTGAAAAGGAGAAGCCCTGAGAGCATGGCCTAAAGAAGCCTGTGAAATAGAGATGCTTTTAAATTGTTCCACGAAAAAAGAGAAAGAAGAATGTGGGAGCGGGGAATGGTAATGACAGAGATAGGGCAGGAAGTAGGACATGAGAAGGTGGGCTGAAGAAGACAGAAGGATGGAAGTGAGCAAAAATGGTATATAACCCCCAAATTACCCCCAAATTTAATGACTTAAAACAACAGGTATTTGTTATCTCATCGTTTTGGGGGGTCAGGAACCTGGGTGCTGCTTCGCTTTGTGTCTCTGGGTCTCTCATGTGTCAACTGGGGTTGAGGTCTTAGGTGAAGACTCAGTGGGAGAGGATCTGATTCTCAGTTCACTCATGCAGTTGCTGGCAGAATTTGGCTTCATGAGGGTTCCTGGGCTGTGCTGTGAGCCCCTCACCACATAGGGCAGCTCACAGCATAGCAACTGATGTTCTTCAGATGCAGCAAGTGAGAGAAACACCCAAGACACAGGCCACAGCCCATTTTGTAACCTCATTTTGTAAGTGACACCTCATCACCTCGGCCAAATTCTATTTGCTAGAAATGAGCCGCTAAACCCGGGCCACACTGAAGGGCAGGGCATGACCCCATGGCCTATTATACGAATACTAGGAAGGGAGGGGTCACTGGGCCCAATTTAGGGGCTGACTGTCATAGGTAGTCAATGAGAAATCTCAATAATAGTGTGACTGGGGTATTTGAAGACCAAGAGTGTTGACTATTGAACTTCCAGCTGTTTATAGAGCTGCCTCAGTCTCTTAGACATCAAACCCGACTATTGTGCCATCCATCAATTGCTGGGAGATTGACATATTGTAATGGGTAGGGGGAGGTTGGTGGATAGAAAGTTGGAAGTTTGCCAGACTTTGGCATCTGATTATCTCATCCTTTCATTCTTGTATTCTGTGAGTCCTTTAGGAGCATTCCACGTGTAGTGACTTTGACTCTCTCAGTTCCATTAGACCACTACTATTCCGGGCCCTAGCATTTTAAAAAATGAAAAATATTATTCGTGTTTTGCTAAGACAAACATCTATTCTTGTGCATTTTTAAAGTTATTTTAGAAAGAGCTCTAAAAAGTTGGTTGTTTTTATTGACAAATAATCAACTCCTAAATAAATTTAGTCTAAAGGTTACTTAATCCTAACCAGAAACAAAAAACCATAAATGTACTTCCATAGTTTTTTTTTTTTAATGTATAAAACCATTGACTCATCTATTTGAAAATGACTTTTTTTCTTAATTGTGTATTTTAAAAAATCTCTGATTTTCTTTGATTTTTGTCAGGGACAAAATTTACACTAGATTTTAAATTCAAAGGCATTCTTCTCATTCCTGCCCTGTCCCATTTCTTGACTGATTACGTCGTTTTTATCTGCTAATGCTTATCATCCATTCTTAGGAAACACAGAGCCTCCATCAGCCACCTATCTTGATCTCTTTATTCTTTGTGTCACGAAGTCACAGTACAACAGATCCTTGGTGATCTGAACAATACCAAGATGCCTCTAGATAGCTGAAAAGCCCAGTGAGTAGGATTTCCTGCATCCACCCAAACAAGCTCTGCAGGGGAAAAAAAAAACAAACCAGGAGGCTGGAACTCCAGGTTGACAGTGTCCAAGCGCAGTAAGGCCTGTCCTGCTTGCTACCTGGCGTCCTGTGATTTTGTCCTCAGGTTTCTGAGGTTCTGTATGATCTGCAATAAATTAAAATGCCCGAGAAGATGAGGTTTCAAACATGAGAACCATGATCCGATAGCACGTAATTGAATCACACTTCATAGAGAAAAGCTCAGAGAGATAGGAAGTCAAGTGGCTCAAACTCTCAGCATTTAGAAAAGGTGATCCTGAGGCAGTGGTGAGCTTACCTTCCCTCAGAGATGTTTGTTCACTCGGCAAGTGATTTCTGGAGTCCACAAAGGCCCTGTTTTGGCCTCCTCTATGCTACCTGAACTGGTTCAAGTCACCATGGGGTATTCTTATCCCTCCTCCAGACTGTGGCATTTGAGAACAGACCTGGCCTCTGTTGCAGAGCGAAGTCACTGACCGTTTTGTGTGACCACAAAGGGGGGGGGGCAGGAGGCAGGCCTCCCTGGGCCTGTGGCCCTCTCTCAGCTAAGCCAGTTTGTTACCTCGCATGCAGGGTGCTCTGGAATGCCTGCCAAGTGTGAGTACAGTGAAATGCGTCATTGTGAGGCTCTCCCAATGCATGTTTTCCCACGTAGGACATTCACAATGTGCAGGGCCCTGGAAAATGTCGCAAAGAAGTGCACTGTGTTAGGCTTTGTCTTCTCATCTTTCACAAAGGCGGTCGGCCCTGTGCTCAGAACAGGCTCCCCTTTCCGTAGGCATTTCTGTTGGCACAAAGCCACGTGGATGTGAGCCACTGGGCTACGGAGCAGAAAAGCAGGGGGAAGGGACACGTCACAGGTTCCCCTCAACCACCACCACCATTCAGCACACAAAGGACCAGGAATCGAAGATGCTTGTCCATTTACTTTAGAAGATATCATCAAAAAAATTTGTCTGTAATGATAATTAATGATTATTTTTTAAAAACTGAGATGATGTACCACATCCTAGAGATTTCATAAAAAAATAATTAGCATTAGAATATACAACATTAAGTGTTCAGGTTGAAATGCGTGATTCGAATGATTTCAAATCAAGACGTCAACTGTGTAAGGTTGTGTCAGATGCTCTCGTTCTAGAGAAGTTAGCTATCACGGATTTTTGTCTGAAAGAAAATAAAAGCTTTCTATTGTAAATTTACAAAAGTGATAAGGATTTCTGAAAAATCACTGTCAAGAAAGATAAAATAACATCCATTTGTCACGTTTCAATGGATTCTCCATTCAACACAGATGAGCTGTTTTGGTGTTTAAATAAACAATAAGGCACAACTGGACCAATTAAGGGTTTTTGTTTTTCTGTTTTTTCACTATGCACAAAAGAATAAGACATTTTTATGGCTTTCCTGAAAGGAGCACAATAAATAGCTTTGAAAATTGTTGAAAAGGTGTCAGAAGGAAGCTTGAAACATACAGATGCTATCCAGGTCCTCAGAGATTGATTAAAGCCTGGATGCCACCCAAGCGATTTTTAAACACAATCTCTGGTTTGATCACAATTGGGGATTTTTAGTCCACTTTTCTTGAAGGCATTTCTTCATTAGAATGTCCTGAATTTTTACGATCCTTTTGGGACGATTAGTCAGGATTGACTTAAAGATGAGTGGAAAGTCACACGAATTTTATCTCTGTCTAGAAAAACAGGGTTCGACTTCCACGACTGTCACGGAGATCCCAAACACACACCGCATTTCATCGCTGATACGTAGCTGTCACAGAAGAGGCCAAAGCACATTTTCTATTGGAGAAAATCTGGTAGGAAATGGTCATTGAGGTAAAGACCACGTTTTGCTCCCAGAATTAAAGCTTCTCGATAGAGATAAGGTGACCTTTTCATAACACATCTAATACCTTGGACATTATTTCCAAAATTGTGCCTTGTTAACTGAGGTCCCTCGGTGGCAGCACATTGCTCTGGGCCTGTCCTGCTTTTTTGGACCCACTTGGGGAAGCAGGGGAAACAAAGTTCATGCTGGCATTAATCAAACCTGACAGCATCTCGATGTCCTTCTTCTCCCTGGGTGGCACTATCACTGTCCTTTTTTATTTTTTGACTGTGTGGACTGATAGCCCCATCAGGCTTGAAGAGAGGGAAGACAGGTATGAATACCTAACTTTGGTGTTAACCTGATGAATTGAATGAGAAAGAGAGAGAGAAGTGATACTATTTTTAATAAATATGTATGAAATGCATGGCGGTGGGAGAATAATAATCAAAAAGATGGGGGGGGCAGGGAAAAAAGGAGTGTGAGTTGGGAAAAAGGATTACTGTACATACACAGTAATTGAATCTTTCGGCCTAGACTCAGATGGCCTTAAGATTAAATAAATAAAAACGCTGTTTTTTCTTCTAAGAAAACGTTGTTTTTTGCTTCTAAGAATATGCTATTCTTTGCATTTTCTTACAGAAACATAAAAACACAGTGGCCGTATACCAGGGTAACAGTTTTAGTAAATGTGATTTGAATTATGTTCGGATGGCTACAAAATGATATGCTTTCTGCCAGAGGTGTCTAGTCATAGATTTTCATATTCTTATTATTATTTAGAAGAGTTTAAAATTTGATATAGGCTTTTTAGGAGAGCATCGTCCTTCTTACAGATCGAATAACACACTAGACGATAAGCTGCTCCGAAGAAAAGATCACATCCCTCTATTTCCCTGTTTCCCCATCTCCCCAGTGCCTGCTACTTTGTACCTAATAGGAGCTAAGAAATATTGTTGCCTGAATTCCTGAAGCATAACAGCCAAAAATAAAAAAAAGCACTTTCATGACTAAACGCAGCAGAACAGAGTGTAAAAAGGCCTTAACACGACAGTTATTCCCCAAATCTTGGGCTGCTAATTAACGACATCTTATCCGCCCCTAGAGGTAACATCTACTTAGAGCCCTGGAAATGAAATATCCTTCTTCTATTTCGTCCTTCTCCTTCCGCCATTTATTTGTTCCCCTAATAGCAAACACATAGAACTGTCTGTGGGAAGAGATGTGGGAAGCTGTAAGACCCAGCTGTGTGCTGAAATCCAGTAAACCGCTGGCACGCTCACCACAGTTTCTCCCCAGCCTCTTCTTCTCTGTTTCATTACTGTTCGATCGTTACTAAGAGTGCCTTCAGCTCCCTCTTTTCATTTCCTTTCCTCCTGTGCATGGCACTTGCTCACCCTGCCCTGCTAGCTCACCCCGGTTCAGGATGCTGAAACAACAAACAAACAAACAAACACAAGTGTCCCTCGCTGGCCTCTTGATTTCCAAGGGGTCCCAGAGGAAAAGTGAAAATGACTCAGAGGAAGAGAAATAGACAAAAAAAAAAAGAAAAGAAAAAAAAAAAAGAAAAAGAAAAAAAGAAAAGAAAGAAAGAAAAGAAAAATGAGGAGTCCGGAAGCACAGGTTCAGACCAAGGGAGTCTGTTGGAGAGAGGGGTAGGAAGGGAGGGCAGAGGCGAGGGCATCACCCTTATACTCTCTCTACAAAGAATCCCGGGGAGGGAGCCAGGCCCACGGGTTTCAGGCAGCTGTCACACTGCAGACAGTGTGCTTAGTCTAATCACATGTTGATTTCTTGTCCTTTTCAAAAGCACCGGCATTAAAATAGTAAGACTTCGTGTACAGACATCAATGTCTAGCTTGGGAGAACCTGGGCCCACCTTCCTGCGTGGCAGTCAGCTCTCGATCCGAGCAGAGCTCCCCACAACCCGTGATTTAAGGAGACCCTGAAAAGACACACACCACTCCTGCACACGACAAAAGATGTATTTACCCAGATGGCACACACTGCAACTACCCAGTGGTGCAGGGGGGAGCAGGCTGAGGATGGGGAAAGGTTTCGGATTTAAAACGTGGTCCTGCCCTTGCTGACCGCGTAGCCTTCTGGATGGAGCCTCATTCCTCTTTTCTGTAGATGGCAGTGACGCTGCTTTCTGTCCTCTATCTGTCCTCACCGGCTTGTCACGAGGATCAAATTTCTTTTAAAAACCACTCTGAATGAAAACATACGGAATCGCGTGGCAGCTAGTTCTGGTCGCTCATTCTGTGGGGTGATGTCATCCACTCTGTGGGAAATCTTTCAAAATACAAATCGACATGGGTAGGTACGATGCTGATTTAGGAATACGTGATTACACCTGGGAGAACCGGCTGTGGGCCAGGTAGGACAGCTCAGGCACAGGACCCTCATATTGTTGGGTTCCCCTAGCCCGACACACCTTTCTGTTTCAGGTCGCCTCCAGGAATCCAGTGCGGTTCCTAAAAGCTCAGGTGTGTTCCTCTCCATGCTCCATCGTTTAAAGCCATTCCTGGAAAACAGGACGCACTGTGCTCCCTTCCCCAGCATCCATTCTCAGCATATTGAAGCCGTAGGTGGTGGCACAGGCCAGGCCAGCGGAGATTTTCTTTTCCTTCCTTCCACCCTTTCTCCCTCCCTTTCTTCCCTTTTTTCTTTTCTTCAGTTAGAATTGAATGCACACACTAGCAGCCCTTACAGCAGTTTATGATCCTTCTAGCTCAACTCCTTCTTTAGAACTCACAGAATAATGATCTTCCCTCCAATCCCCATCCCTCCCATCTGACACGGACGCAGGGAGCGCAGCCCTAACTCCTCACCATTTCGAGAAGCCAGGAATCCTGTCTCCATGGACTATGAGCCCATCTGGCTGCCACTGTCTTTTTTCCTGCCACACTCGGGTTTTTCCCTCAGCTGCCTCTTCTTCTAACCCCTCTCTCCAATCCGCTTCCCTCCCACAAACAGAAAGCTGTCCTGTCTGACAGTATTTTTGCTGAAAAGTAGGCAAAGGATATATATTCACGCAGCATGAGTAACTTAACTTAAAATCTTGTTTGTAGAGGACAGTGGCCATCCCCTTCTCTGCCCCCGCCTGCCTGCTCCTGTCCTCTGGCTGAGCTGCTAAATCTCAGAGACCCTCTTGCCACCTCACTGTGGGAGCTGACGTCTCTCAGAGTCTTATTCCCTACCCCCTCCCACCTGCCCTCACCACCCATGCAGAAGAACTTGCTTCCAACTGTAATAATCTCCGCAGCACATCCTCCACTCCCACTGGAATCAGCATTTTTTAATCATAAAGAGAATATTGAACACCCCAGGCTAAGGCATCTCTGTTTAGCTTATTCCCCTTGGTCCAAACTTTCCATAAGAGACTCTGCAGGCCTAAAAAGGCTTCTCGAAGGCTTTCCCCCAGTAAAGTCTGAGTCGGCCTAAAAGACCACACTCAAAGCCATCAGAATGGGGAGCTCTGTCTGGGTTCAAAGCATTCAGATGCTTTTCTGTTTCAGGAGAGATTCTGAGACTTCTTCAGACCTCCTTAATGAGGACAAATTATCATGGAAGAATTGGAAGGATTTAGTTAGAAGAAAAGCAAGGACTGACCCCCACCCCTTCCCCATTATACATATATCTATGGCACGACCTGCAAGACAAGTGACAGAACATGGGGGGCTCCATGGTGCTCTGATGACGCTACCTGGCCTCTTCTCTTCTTCTCCCTTTTGAGAATTTTCAAATGCCAGAGGAAACTGAAACATCATGAGGAAAACACAGCATCTGGAAGCTGTGTGTTTTTATTTCTTATGTTGTCATAAGAAATAAAAAAAAATCTCGAAAGGTGGTGTTTGATGTGAGCGTGGATATCGGTTATGTTCTGATAAAGTTCTGAATTTCCTGGTGGATAGTAGAGAAGAAGGGGGTCCTTCCCCTGCTGAGGACAGCGCCTTTTTCTAGCAAAGGATAAAGGAAACTGGATTATTTTGTTGTTTGTTTTTTGTTTTTGTTTTTGGCAAAGGTTGGCCTCCAGCTCTCGTTGTAAATGGACACCACCGACATGGAACAATACGTTATTCTCACCTGTCTCAGACATGGGGGAGAAATGCTGGTCTCAGCCTAGACCTCACCGCACAGCGATAACCAATGCTCTGGCACCTCCCCCTCTTCCCCTTCCTCATTTCCTTTTTCACTCCCAGAGGTACGTTGTATTTCATTTTAAAGGGCTTCGAGACTGCAGCAATATACACGATATAAATAATAAATGGAATGCAATAGAATTGGGAAAGACTTGGACCCCTGACTTTGGCTTCCATCCCAAAACAGGCCGATTTAGACATGCAAAAGCTGCTGCTCTGACAGGCTCATTTTCCCACTCCCCCCCCCCCTCTTTTTTTTTTAAACTGTCATTTCATTTACTTATTGGGATTTTTGTGTGCCTGGTTGGAGGTTAGGGGAAGTTCACAGCCTTCCATCTCTGTTGTTCACGGTGGATGTGTTCAGTGTGGAATGTCACTGCCTATGGACTATAAAGAAGAAAGGCAGGGAAGAGGGAGCAAGAGAAGAAAGCATGCAGTCTTATAGGATAGAATTAAATCAAACCAGCAATAAACAGTTGCTTATTTTGTGCCAGGCATTGTGCTAGGGATATAAAGGACATTGAGACAGGGGCTCCATTTCCATAAGACAAGTGATGTCGCAAATACAACAAACTATGATATCACGCAGGAGAGAGATGGTGGCCCCAGGGAAGCTCATTTCAGTCGGGGAGAGCAATCTGGAAAGGCTTCCTTCTTGGATCTTAGATAGGATTTTGGAGATGTGAGGAATGAACCTTTGCTAGAGAGAATAGAATAAGCAGAGGCATAGGAACAGAAAAGCTGTAGGTGGGCCTGGGGATCCGTGGCAGATGGGGTGAAGAAGGCTGAGCCCAGATTGAAAACGGATGAAGGAAAGGAATTCATTTAGCAAACTGGAAGGTTAGGTATTAGCGCAAGAATGGAGCTTGAACCTGGGTCCTCTGAGTCTGTGGCCTGTGCTCCATCCAGGGCACTGCTTGCTGTCCACAGGTCCCTTCTCTTGTCTCGGAGAAGGGAGAACGAGAGAAACAAGCACGGAGTATTATAGGACTTGGGACTTGGCCTTTATTTATGGTCAGTTGGAGCCACTGCAGATTTTTTTTTCAGCAAAGAGGAAATATAATCATATCAGAGAGGAGAATCGCCTTTGAGAGGTTCGGTTCTTACTTTTATGAAAAGGCCTCCAGACCAAGGCATCCAGACGGGCGGTGAGCAGGCACAGAGCAGCAGTTCTCATTTCCTGCCTGGCCCTTTAACAGATCTCATGGCCTATAGTCTGAGATAAGATTCTAGACCATTCTCTAATACCCTAAAACTAATCATAGTTTTTTAAAAATAATCTGAGATGTGCAGCAGCTGAGGTGACATTTCTTCTTTTTATCTGATCCCCAAAACATGAATCCCATCAAGGATTCCATTCCAAATTTAGTGCAGATTAAAATCACTGAAATATTCAGTGCTAGAGCACTCATGTGATGGTAGCAAAGTTAGGAGAATCATTTGGAAAAAAATTTGAAATTAGACATCAACTCCTGAAAATGTTCATTTTTAGCAATTTAGATTATGACCCAACTTCGGTTCAAGAAACCTATGTGACCAAGCCTGGTTATTGTCTCATCATATAATAGAAAATAAATAATAATAGTGTACTCGATGACATATTATACATTTATGAAAATAAAAGATATCAGCACCGTGTCAGAATAAGAAAATATTTATGATGTGATGTACATTTAAAAATTGAGTGTTTAATTATAGTTTTTAAAAAATCAGTATATGTATTAGCAGCTACAGGAGAAAAATGTAAAAAATTGGTCCTTGTATTGCCTTGGGCATCTCTTCTTTAAAATCTGGTTTTGTTGTTTCAAACATTTTCTAATGTTATTATTTTCTAAATGTCATGGTCTTAGGCAGAAGCGACTAGGGTGACAGGGGACAGAAAACCTATTGCTAAACACAATAATATCAAACCACAGCTGACGCTTTTCATGCTAAGTACGAGCAAAGAAAACACAGTTTTTATTTGTTTTATTTGCCCTTGATCATTATTTATACTGTTAGACCAGAAATACTTGATATTGAATGAAAGAAAAATGTGAACCTTCTTTTAAAGAAATGTATGCCTGGTATTTATAATCAGGAAGCACTGACTTTATTTATTTATTTTTTTCAATTGTGTACATCGTCATCTGTCTGAATAGGTTTAAGGGCAGGCCTGCCTGAAAGCAAAGAAATGGATAAGAGCTTTACAGTCTCTTTTAAGCATCAATTCTACCATTCTAGAAATTCACAACTATTACAAGATAAAAAAAAAATGGAAGCAACGGCTAAGAGTGGCTCATTTCTGGTTAAAAGCATAATTATAATACAGGGGGAAAGATACCTTTTTATTTTAATTGGCACTCTTATGGAAATGTAAGAATATAGGAATAACTGAAATTATAACTTGACTAGTATTTTACAAAGCACTTTCACGCCCATTATCTTTACAGGTTTAAGGAAAGCACAAGACTGATCCACAAATGGCTATAATGCCTTTAATTCGCTTTCCCACTTTAATTTTAGGATAATTATTATTAGGAAAATACAATAGTTAAAAAAAACACACATCTAAGGGCAAATGTCACTGGGAAAGGTACTTTACAGAGTAATACATCTTGAACATAAACGTAATTTGTGAGAGTTTATATCGTTAAAGCGATAGCATCAATGTAGACATACGTCATAGGACAGCTCATAAAGGTGAAGAACAAAGAGAGAAGGGACAACAGCATAAGCTGAAGAGAACTGCCATTAGACACGTTCGAGTTGCAAACACAGCACAGGGCCACATTTCCCTCCACCTTAAAATTCTCTAAGAGGCTGGGGGTTGAGGCTATTCTCTGTCATAGACCCCAAAGCGAGTTTTCCTGGGGTTTTGCATTCTAAAATCCGAACGGGATTCTAGGAGTGATAAAATCTGAGGTCGAAAATTTTTAATATACTACAGAAGTTGACAGGAGTTCATTTTAAAATGTGGATGAGTCTTGTGAGATGCCACAAACATGGGGGCGGGGGGCGGGCAGGCAGCGTCTGAGCAGGGCGGGAGGACTATTGCAGGGGTAAGTGATGAGACATGGTTGACTGGCTTCCAAAAGGTGGGGCAGGGCCTGGACTGTTGCTGTCCTTCCCCTCCAAGGTATACAGATGCTGCGTTCTTGGCTGTAGAAGCTTCTTTGGGGTGAGAGAAAGCACAGAGGCCAAGCAGGAGCATGTTCTCCAGACATGCTGAGGCCCAGTGCAAATCAGAGGGGGGGCAGCAGGGGTCCAGCAGGTGCACAGGGCCTGGCACGGCAAATCCTGCCACAGCTGGGGTGCCCAAGACTCCTGCCTGACCCGACCGTGGAGCTCAGAGCACCAGCACTAGGTGGGCCGAGTTCATTTCCAGTAGGAATCTAGTATGTTCTGAGGTTGCCGTAACAGAGAACAAGACAGATTTCCATCCAGGTCACATCAGGGAATGGACTCAGGAGTTGAAACTTTAGTGAGGAGTCCAATGACCGAGATGGGACAAGGAAGGACACCAGTTCAAAGGCCAAGGCAAGGCAGTAGGGGTCCTATTCAGTCCAAGAGGAAAGTGCATGCTAAGTGCCCACCGAGGATCTTCGTACCTGCTGCCCCAATCGAGAACTAAAGTGGAGCTCAGTCTAGAATGGTGTCAGTGGACCAGCACTTCTGGTAGAGGCAACCCACTGTCAGAGGAACCGGAACCAGAAGCCCAGTGTTTGGATCTGGCTCCCAAACAGGAGAGGATCTCATCCTCCCAGACATTGGAAGAGACTTAATAACCGTGGTGGCTTCACCAAGGAAGAGTGGGGTAGAGATGGTACAGAAGAAGAAGATTTCTTTTTAATATCCTATGCTGTACCCTAAATCTCTGTGACTGTTTCGCGATGACGAATCTGTACTACTTCATCCCTTCACCTTTCTCTCCTGGCCCATAAAGCATTTACCAAATAGTTGTATCTGGAAGGGGCTGCGAACACTGAAACATCTGAGGGATTTTGGGGAGAGGTGGAGACATGGAGATGGCAGTGTCATCTTGGAATTCAATCCTGTGCCAAGCAAACCAAGGGACATCAACTCTACCTGTGAAATGCCTTAATCATTCGTAAATTCTTCTCCCAAATTCCCTTCCATGGAGTAATATTAGGTATTGGTAACAACCAAATATACTGCTTTCTGCCTCTGCTGGAGGAGTTGGGGTGGGGCCCAGCAGGCCAGGGGAAGGAATGCAACTAGAAGAAAGAGAAAAGCCTGGGATCCTGACCTTCAGCCTCTGTGGGGAGAATCTCTCCACTCTACACGCCCTCAGCTGCAGGACCGGCCCCAGGCCTGTGTGTCTCTCTCTGCCCTATACCCTCATACTCATAACCCTCAGGCCGAATCCCAGAGGCCTGCCTTAGTCCTCCTTCCCTGAAACACAGACACTTGCCTCACCCTGAGTCCAGGGACTCTGCTGGCTCCTGGTGTTGGTACCTTGGGACACTGGTTCATCCTAGGCAGGGGGAGATGTGGTCCAGGGTCTTCCATTAACCCTGTGAACCTAAATGATGGGATTGGAGGGGAACTGAACACTTAAAGGATCGAGCTGGAGCGGAAAGAGCACTGTGGACACTGAGAGCGTCCTTCTGGGAAAACTGCAATGTCTTCTCATGAATGCGGGGGGCCTGGTAGTGCTGAGTGAGGATGTCACACCAGCAGCTAGAAACAGTGGTGGGACAGAGGCTGTCAAGGGACCAGAGGGTCCAGCCACAATGGAGAAACACAGCCCCCATCTGCAGGAGTGATGAGTGGTACCCACTGGCTGTGTGTGGGGTGGGGCGCGGAGGGGAAGCTGGACCTTGGTGGAATCTCACGGGCTGCCAAGAGGAGACAGAACCACGGAGGGATCCCTTTCCTTTTGCCACGTAAAACACAGCGTCTCTACCATCCTGGCTGGCCTTGAACCCTGCCCCTGACTAGTCACTGTCCACGTCGCTGATCCCTCTGTCTTCAGTTCATGCAGACGGATTGCATTTTTAAAGGATCTGTACCCCAAAAAAAGTTAATAAAAATGTCTGAAGCATTACCATTTGGTTTCGGTTTATCTACTGATGACTCAACCCCACAAAGATAATTGCGGAATAAGATGGTAGGGTGGCTTTGCGAAGGCAAGTCTCAGTGCTTCTGTTTGAAAGATCAACAAAAGGGAAGATACCGACCCAAAATAGGAGGCTTACAACATGTGCTGAAAAGTGGGCTGACTCAGTAGGTTATTTAACTTCTTTGTGTTCTAAAAATAAATAAACTTGTCTGTAAGAGGGTGGTATTTTCCTTGCCTTTTCACATTGAAGTTTATTCCTAAACCTTTGCTTCTCGTATGTTCATGAAGTGGCACAATCACAGGGATAATGTCAAGAGACAGCCATGCCAGTGTTAACTTGGATATTTGTCAGTTATGACGATGTATTATTAATACGAGTTAATGAATAAATAATGAGCAGAGAGATGAATAATGGATATTTCTGAATCACTGAAGTTGGTCTGAGCAATGGTTAAAGGAGAGTAACTGAGACTTGGTGTGTCGCGGGCTGCGTTCTTCAAATTTTACCCAGGCCCAAAGATCACGTGGAACCACAGAACCCTATCAGGACATTTTAACACAGTCCACAGTGATTGTCAGTAAAATCTGTCTTAAAAGGAGACTTGTAGGGAAGCAAAAGTGATCTGCTAGAGGTCGCACTGCTATTATCTCTCAAAGCTCATTTTAGTATTTAAAAAATATTTCTCCATTACATCTTCTATTTTGATTTGCAAAATGGCACGCCAAGTAGGCCAGAAAAGAGTTACTAAGGAAAACCACATTGCTGATGTCAGTGATCCTGGATTCTTTATTATTTCTTGCTTAAAAGATATATAAATAATATTTTTCCTTTTATCTTACTCAAAAATGGTGCTGGTGGGATTATTTTAAAAAGTATCATTGGCTTTTCATGTTAACTTCTTTAATGTTTATAATGTTTTGGGTTTCTTTTCCCCAAATTCTGTTATTTTAACAGTATTGAAAACTATTAAATAAACCCAAATTGATGAAAACTACATTAAATGTTAAAAAATATTTATATATAATACCGATTACATTACACTAATGTAACCCCACATTAGGTTTTCTACTTGGTCCTCTCCCTTTGCATTAATAATGTATGCTGTTGTTTGCAAACAGAATTTTGCGTTCCTGGGAAGATGTATTTGATCAGGGGACTTTCGAGTGCTTCAAATGACATCCCTTCACATAAACTTCAAGGCGACTGCTGGCCTAATATCCTTGCTAATCATAGCTCTGAGCCTTTTGCCCTTTGATTCCGGAAGGCCCCTGAGCCAGGGGGTCTTGCTCGTTCCTCTCGAAGCAGATTTTCTTTTTAGGGCTCTGTCTTAGCCTTTTCAGACTACTCTAACAGCTGACATTTATTTCTCTGGGGGCTGGGACGCCTGCTGAGGCCCCACTTCTGGGTCACAGGAGCCCAAGTTCTCACCGTGTCCTCCCATGGTGGCAGGGGCAGGGATGGCTGGGGAGTCTCTTCCATGAGGGTGCTATTACTGTTCGTGAAGCTCCACCCTCATGACCTAATCACCCCCCAAGGGACCCCAATTCTCTCACCTTGGGGATTAGGTTTCAGTGTATCCAAGGGCAGGAGAGGACACAAGCATCTAGTCCCTGGCAAACTGAGAGGTGATTTGGAGAATCTGCCAAGGACTTAGAGACCCAACCCCAGCACCTGCGTCGTAGAGAGAGGGCTGGGGTGGGTGTGGTGGAACCTGCTCTCCACCTTCAGGGTAAATGTCCTGAATACCTCTAGACGAGCTCATCATAACTTAAGTTTGTCTCCAAGAGGAAGAGTGTCTTCTCATCAGCTTCTCATGGTAAGTGAAACTGAGGTTTTTGATATATTTATTCCTTTAGTCGATTTTTTTAAAAGGGATTTTTCTCGATGGCACATAAGTTTCATCAACAGTCGAGGGTGTTTGTATTTGAGAGACTGAATGTGTTTCAGCACTCTTTTGCTTTCTTTTTTCCTCCCCAGTACTAACACTCTCTTCTTGATCATCACCTCTCTCCTCTTTACTCTTCCTGAGTAAAAAAATCCAGCTTTATTACATCGACATTGAAATGCCCTGATGTTCTGGACCTGTAGTTTAAACGCACTTTATCAGTTTTTTAATTCCCTTTAGCGACTTCCCACTTCTTATTCTGGCCCATTTTGTGTTTTCCTTTCTTGCCTATATTTTTGTTTCATGTCTATGTCTCATTGCCTCCGAGCCTTGTTTTGCATTGCGTCGAGACTGAAATATTATTTGACAATTGTATGAGCCCCCCTAAGTAGCAAGTGTATATTGTAACAGGGGCTTTATAAGGAACATGTGCATGTGTGTGTGTTTTCCACATCTTTACCTGAACTTGAAGGATGGCTTTAACAGGGAGGACTTAGGAAACATTGGCAAACTAAGGGAAGGGACATTCTGGAAAAGAAGGAGACTTTCTGTCCCCTCCAATCATCTCACCAGAAGCTGTTTCTATTCCTTGGTTGTCTTGGGTTTCATGGCTCAGTTTCCTAACTAGATTAAAGTTCGTGGATGATTAAAAACAACAGTGACAATTTCCTTCATCACTCTTGCATCCTCTTCCCCTTCTCCATAACCAGTTCTGGATACATAGAAGGTACTTAATAAATGCTGATTGCATAAATTACTGGGCATTGTTTTTGAGAATTATAATACAACTTGGTGACTCTCTCACGTGAACAGAAGTAGATCCTTTGGAAGCCACCTCTTCAAGAATAATGCTGTAAAACCTCTGGGCAGGTCTTTCATCTCCTAGGTCACCTCCCCTGTTGGTCCCTCCAATTTAAAACATTAAATCCTAGCTCTGTCCCCTTTCACTTTCTCTTGAGATGCTTTTGAACTTAAGCATGGCAGAGTAAAGTCTTTACGAAATGTGGATTTATATCTTCAACTAATTTTTTTCAAACATCGATATACCTTGAAGCAATGTCATCCTTCCTCTCATCCTCTTTAGAAACTCATTTTTGCTGGCATCAATGTGATGTTTGTTTTTTCTTCAGTTTTTTTTTTTTTAATTCTCTATGAAGCAGATACCTGAAATATTCAACGCAAAATGGAACATTCTTAATTAGCCCCTGAAGTTCTGTCTCTATTTTGCTAGATCCTGTGGCTTCCACCCATCTCCCACAGCTCCTGGAGGCTTTGGAACCACGATAGCAGAGGTTGCCTGCTTAGTGCCCCAAGGAACAAAGCATGTAATGTTTTAAGCACCATTACTCTCAAAGAAGGCGATGACCACTAACCTCTTGCAAAACACCAGCAAAGAGGTGGTACCCTTTAAAAAAAAAAAAAACAATTAATCATGACAGAAGGACTCAGATGAGGCAAAAGCACAGATGGTTCTTTTTACAAACTGCCCCTAACCTGAATTACCATGCCCCACCCTAAATAGAATGTTTGGACAAAAACCGTGAGAAAGAAAAAAGTCATCAGAGATCAAAACCTACAATAATTTGTGCCGTCGAATTGTTTAAAACCACAATGTGATGATGAATACATTTGTGGTACAGCGCATAGAGTAGAAGCTTTTGATATAATAAACATCAACCATCATCAGATGTTATTGATTCAAAGGTAGAATAGACCCTGGCTGGATGCAAATACATTTTAAGCTGTTTTTCCAGGCCCCCTCTAACAGTACCATAATACATCATATTATCTGGTACAATCTTGACAATCCCACTCTAAGTTTTGTTGCTTTAATAGCTCACGAAGCTTGGACCTACGTGGAGGGAACTTTCTGCACGGTGATTAAGTTTTCATGCCAGGTGACCTGTCGACCTTTTCAAATGTAAAGACACAAGTGCGTTTTGCAGGACCCTGAAATCACCACTATCCACCCAACGAGAGATACGTGACTATTTTGCTGACTTCGTCAGGATTTCTTAGCTTCTTCCTACCTAAGTCTTATTATGTTGTCATCGACATGTGATCAAGTGTAGAGGGAAGGGCACTCTAGGATGGAGACAAGCTTTTTGTCCCTTAAATGTGCGCAACACCCATAGTATCGGAATTTCTAGTGTTTGAAAGATGAAAGTGGTAATGCCGGGTATCAGAGATTATGTGGCTAGGATTCCTTTTTGTGAATGTTTTAGGAGGGAGAGATGCCAAGTGAGGACTCATCTAAGAACTCTCCACCATGTGCTTGCTGTAACCATTGGTTCTGCATCCGTGCCAACCCTCGGTGGTCAGCCGTGATGATGAATACGGCTGGCCACACAGTTTTCAGAAAGAACAATCAAAACAGACTTGTGTTTGTTGCCCCGTGGCTTAGTTCCAAGAAACATTTTTGTTTCTGGATGATCAAAGAATGGTCTGATAGACGAAGAATGCAATAATTGGTATAATTAGCCAATAATTTTGCAGCAAAAAAGTTCTTAGTGACTACTTGCTAACTCATTTGCATGCTAATGTTTTCCGGGGGGGGGGTTGGGGGAGGAAGAAAAAGCTTTCGAGGCTTGAATTATTTATTTATTTTTTAATGTTAGGGTTATTCCTGGCTTTTGTTGTTCTAGGGATAACGTAAAGGAGACTGTGCTTAGCTTATGGCACCAGAGAATCGTGTGAGGTGGCTGGCTAGTCGAACCCTGTGTGTGGTCTCTAGCACCTCGGTTCAAGTTGCCCAGAGTGACCTTCCCCGGGGACTCTATGGAGGACAAAGGGCAAGGGGAGGGGAGTAGCCTGGGTTGTTTATTGATTCTATTATTTGCTAACAAGAGAGAAGATTCAAAACACCCATCATTTCTCATGATTGAAAAGTAACACAGCCAACTCAACCAAACACAGGGCAGCAACGACAAACGTTTTGTGAAAGAAAATGGAGCCAGTGCCTGGGCCTGGGCCCTTCCCCAAGCCCTGAAAACTAACTCATGAACATCCCTCACGTGACTCACTGCCTCCTTCCTGTGAACATTAGCTACCTGAGAATTCTTGTTCCTTGTGTCACCATGAAGAAAGGCTTTCTCTTTCTTTGTTAGACCAGAAGGGGGGAAGGGAAGGTTCTACTCCTACTTTCCACCGTTTAACATTTTTTTAAAATTTATTTTTAAATTACAGTTGACATACAATATTATATTAGGTGTACAAAAGCGATTAGACATTGACTTACCTTACGATGTGATCACTGCAATAAGTCTAGGACCCACCTGACACCACACATAGTTCTGACAATATTATTGACTATGTTCCCTCTGCCATAGTTTACATCCCTGAGACTGTTTTTATAGCTGGCAGTTTGTGCTTCTTAATCTCCTTCACCTTTTTCACCCACTAATTTTAACGTTGTTTTCCTAGGAATATTTTCAAGTTCCAAATGAATTCCCAAATATTTTGTTTCGAGAGTAAAAACAGCAGTTGGTGGATAGAGGACAACTCGGATTTGGAATTTGGCTGTCTCCTTTGCCCATCGTCTCCTTGGGGAATATTTTTTCCCATCCTCCCCAACCCTCCTGATTTTTTTCTTCTCTGTTATGATGTTTGAATGCTGTTCATCATTAATATTATAAAGTTTTATTTTAGTCTCCCAAGTTTTTCAGAGGTTCAAGGAGTGACATAAAAGCTCTAAAACTAAAGTTAGATTTTTAGCATAAAAGATGTGCTTCGATAAGAACAACAAAAAAAGGAGGAGTCGTGGTGGCTTACTATTTCCAAATGTAGGGAGGCACGCTATTAGTAATATTTATGGACCACTCCTATTTTGCAAGGGCTTTGTTAGTTAGCCTCACAATGATGCTGTCAGGGAGGTGGGTGACAAGTATTGTTAGGACACAGCAAATCATCGTGATGGAGCAGATGCCCCACTCATCTCACACATTGCCCTTGTCCTTTCCTGGAATCCACACAATGTCACACTTATGGCTAGAAAGTACTCTATTTAGGAAAAATAAATTTTCTTCTATCAATGCTATCTAATATTCCTCCAGGCTCTCTTCAACAACAAAAAATAATAAATAAGTAAAATTCCTCAATGAGTAGTAAAACTAAAACACCGCTATTAATCGCTGACACCCAACCATACTTGCAACATTGGAAAATGAGAATGAATATATGAAAGCTCTCCCCGCTTTGCATATCCCATCGCCATTCCTCTTCTCCTAATCCAGTCATTTTCCCCTCTGGGAAATAATCTGAACTAAGAATATGTCCAAAATGTGTCCTTAAGCAGAGTGAATTCCAGGAGAGGCTTTTCTGAAGACCTATTGTTTTAATTCTGGGTGAATATGTTTACTTTATGCTATTATTATCCAGTATATAGCAAGCGATAATTGACATCCCCATTATTTCTGATGATTTTTGTAACTGTTCATATTTTTATTAGTTGAAAATTATGTAATGTCTCATTATTAGATATCAATGAAACAACCACTATATTAAGAAAAAAAGTTTCTTTTAAAATAAACATTATTTTCATCCACAAATCAGATACCTCTCATGATTTTTAGAAAAAGAAAAGTAGAGGTGCAATCCAGATGTCCATAGAAAAAAAAAAGATATCACGTAAACAATAATAAATACTTTAAACAGTTTTTTTTAATGAGTTTTTCTCTTATGAGAGTGCTTTTTGGGTGGAGGGAGTTAATTCTTTGTTTCTCTAACCCAAAATTTGAGGTTTGTGATAGTTTTTATAAATTATCCTCATTATTTAATAAGCTTAAATGCTATTTAAATGGAGCTATTTTAAGATATTATAATCAAGTTATTTTTGACCATTTTAAAATTTATCTAAAAATAATTTCCTGCATTAAAACAGATCTCATTATACTCAGAAGACCAAAGTTCACCGCATGACTCATATTAGACTTTATATTCAAGCATGAGTTGAAGAGATTTTAATTACCTAGACAAAAGCTCTTAAATAATAGAGTGATGGTGATTAACATCTGGGAAAGAAGAAAACCCAGAGGCTCCAATTTAATGGAACAAAGCATCGTCCTCTCAAATAAACTACTGAAACTTAAGTATGCAAAAAAGTGCTCTTGTGGTAGCAAGCAGGTGGCACTTTTATTTTCTTGTTCATTTATTAAAGAGGGGAGGTAATCAAGTCTCTAGTCCGCAATAAATGATGAAGAAAAATGCCAAGGTAGCTCTGAAAGCAACATTTGAAATGTAAAAGAAGGCAGAGGCCTGCTGAGGCAGGTATTTCGAAGTTAAATCTAACCTTTTTGGGTTTTGGTTTTTGTTTTCTGTTTTTGTTTCAAAGTTTAACCGGTAAGTAGAGGAGGAAAAAATGAACAACATATGAGAGATTTTTGTGAAATGAAGTTTTCAATGTTTCATTTCATGATTCCTGCGCAGCCACGAGCCCCAAACGGCTGTTCTGCACAGCTCGGCCTGTAGTAGGCCTCCCCAAACTATCCATAAATAAATGAACGTATTGTCCCCAGCAATCAGCAGGAGTCTAGAATAGAACTGGTTCTACATCAGCCTTTTGATTTTCAAAATGACAAGAGTGGGGAATTCCTCCTGCATTGGAATTGTCTGGCCCCCAAATGCATGCAAATAGGACCCCAGCTGAGAAACATTGGGGGGTTCACGGTTTATTTATTCCTCATAAAGATGCAAATACCTGTGGTGAAAATACCTGATGAAGCTGGCCAGCACTTTTTATCTTAGGCTGAATGAGTCTGAGAGCTGTTTCCTGAGCCAGGTATTTTAGGGGAGAAGGGATGAGGGTGAGGAGGTGAAGAAAGCTTGGGAACTGTATGGGTAGGGCACAAAGGAGAGACTGAAAGGAAAAAGACAAAATTTCTCACTTGTCCCGTGGGGATAGAGCAGGTCATAACACATTCCAAACATGGCTTGCTTACTAGATGGATATTTCCAATTGATCAAACCTATTTATCATCTAAAAACCAACTGCACATATTAAAACATATTGATTTTTTATTTAGGAAGGCAAGATTTTTGTGGTTGCTATTTGGTTGGTGGATTGATTGGTTTTACCAGCCAGTGCTCTACCACGCATTTAAAGCACAGTTTTTGGAAAACTGACTTTCGTCTTAGGTTCTGCTTTAATTTGCTGTTCTATATGAGTAAATAAATGAAAATAGTCCCTCTTTCTATTTCTGTGGCTGTATCTATCTATATACTTAAAAAAAAATTGAGATATTGTCATAAATTCAGGTTTGGGGGTCTACTTTTTTTTCTCTCAGTAATTATAATGTGAGCATATACTCATGTTACTAAATAATCTTAAAAATGTGATTTTAATTGCAGCATAACATTCTATTCTATTTCTTTAGCACAATCTATGTAATAAACCTTTTATTGTTAAAAATTTAGATTGTCACTACTTTTTCAAAATTATTGTAAATGGTGTGGGAAATAACTCTTGATTATTTACTTATAATCAGTCTCTGGAAATGAAATAATGAGTCAAGAAGGGCCTGGAATTCAAAGTGTATATAAGGTTAGAATATTGATTTTGCCATCTTCTTTCATCCAATCCCTGTTGAGGCTTGACACTTGGTCATTTAATGGATCTAGTTTACATGAGTATTCTTTAGAAGTTGCGCTTTTCCTTAATTGAGAGAAAACAAGCAAAAAATAAAGCATAAAAAAAAATTATCTAAATCTGACAGTTCACCTTTCCTCTCTCTGTGTGTGTGTGTGTGTGTGTGTGTGTGTGTGTGTGTGTGTGTGTGTTAGAGAGAGAGAGAGAGAGAAAGAGAGAGAGAGATTTTTCTTTTTTAAAATTAATATTATTAGTATTAGGCCATCAATCCAAATAGATTAGAGCCCCACCCTTATGACCTCACTTAACCTTAACGACCTCCTAAAGGCCCTGTGTCCAAATACCAGTTACACTGGGGACTAGGGTTTTTTGAATTTGGAAGGGACACAGTTCAGTCCATGGCACTTGAAATGGGAGAAAAGTAATAGATACTAGAACACTAAGAGAATACTGGGGCCAGGTCGCAAAACGTTTAGATTCCATTTTTTATTTAGTTAGAATTGCCAATTAGATATATTTATCATAGCCGAAAGGTTTAGAGGAAAGGAAAGTCCACTCAAAGGCAGACAAATAGGGTGGGGAATGGAGATAAAGGAGCTATGAAGGAGGCAAATCAGGGGGACTCGATCCATTGGGCATGGTTCCTGAGAAAGAGACACTGAGGATGATTTCCAAATTACAAGTTTGAAAAATGTATGGATGAGTGGTGAGGTTTTTAAGCAAAGTAGCAAATGTCAGATAAAAGCAGAATTAGAGAGAGAGAGAGATAGATAGAGAGAGAGAGAGAGAGAGAGAGAGTTTAGTTTTTAGTTTAGTTTAGTTAGTTTAGTTTAGCTGTTTTGTTTTGTTTTGTTTTGGGGCCTAAGAAAGCGTTAGGAGCATTGACCAAATACAGCTCAGCAACGATGAAGGGACTCAAGACTGGGGGTGCAAAGTAGGAACGGTCTTTGGTGACAGCCTGGGAGGGCAAAAACATCATCTTCAGAGAAGGACCGTGTAGGTTCAGTCCACATTTTTTCAATTACATTTTCTCAAATGTAAGTAATCTGATCATAATGAGAAAATGAAATCGTGGGAATAATTCTGGCTATCAATGATCAGGTCATCCAATTCATAATCGATCCCACTCAACAGCTGAAGTGCTTACTGTGTGTGAACCGAAACTGTGACTCTTCCTGCTCCCTACCTCCTACGCTTCTCTCCTTAGCGTCTGACAGCATAATCAGAGCCGAATTTCTCGGCTCCTCATATTTTGTTAGATTTCCATTTCTATTTAAATGTCATTCTTTCGGTGTTTATGAATCATTTGGGAGACGGATTCAAAATGGTGTAATTTTCTCTTTAAATTGTGTGCTTAGCTCTTGTCAGTGTTAATAGGTATTATGTATGCATATCAAACTCTGCCTGGGCCATGCCTTGGGAGAGAAAACGCTACAGATTTCTCAGTCACTGTCAGAAATTGCCTAATTTCTTTTATATTTTATTAATTCAGCTTAGTCCCTCATGCATTCTGAGTATAAACTATTATAGAATTTTTGAGGTAAAAATGCTAGATTTCATCTTTTTGGAAGATTCATTAGACTTTGTTTAAAACCACAGCTTTGAGGAACAGTCATATTTCTGAAACATGTCAGTTTGCCATACTCATCATCCTTTGTGATTCTGGAAAAACTATGAAAACTGGGACAACTTGATTTTAATTAATATTCTCATAAGTCTCTCCAGAGTACCTTGTAATTTCCATTACTTTAAAGTACTTCTGGGACCACAGGGGACAACATTCCCCAGGATAACTGCATAGTTACAAGTAAGTGCAGTTAAGTGTCACTATGGTTTTTTGGTTTAAGGAAAAGTTGAAGTTACCCAAAGCTGCTTGGTGGACAAACGAAGGATCAGGTCCTGTAAGGAAAAGCTATTAAATGTCCTTTGTGTCATAAAACCTCCTCGTAGACGCCAGGACAGTGCTTGACATCTGAGTGTTAAACAGGGTTGAGATCACCCTGCATACACTGGCAGACAATCCACTCCTCATACTGTTATATCCAAAATTATAATTAATCCCCCCCCCAAAAAATATACTTTTTAACTTAGACCCCTTGGGGCGGGGGGTTGATATCACCCTCCTATTGCAGTTCTTTAAGAAGAAAAGACGACTCACCCCACGGTCACAGCACATCGTCGTTTCTGCTTAGGCCAGGTGCCCCCGAATCATGCAGAACTGTCTTCCATGGTTGCCTGCCACAGCTACCCAGGCTTGGAGACAGACAGACGCTTAGGAGTCGAAAGCACTGAAGAGATTATGGTGCTCCACCCCCACGTGAAGTCTAAATAAAAACAGTATGAATTTGTAAGATGAAGTCTAACAAAGTCTGATTTTCCTTTTGACACTGTTTCTGTTTATTTCTCTTTTGTTCCTTCCTTCCTTCCTTCCTTCCTTCCTTCCTTCCTTCCTTCCTTCCTTCCTTCCTTCCTTCCTTCTTTCCTCCCTCCCTCCTTTCCTCCCTCCCTCCCTCCCTCCCTCCCTCCCTCCCTTCCTTCCTCCCTCCCTCCCTCCCTCCCTCCCTCCTTTCCTTCCTTCCTTCCTTCCTTCCTTCCTTCCTTCCTTCCTTCCTTCCTTCCTCTTTCTTTTGAATTCTCTCAAAGCCTTTTTTTAAATGCCCCTGCTATGATGGGACCCTAAATACTTGTTCAGTCTGTTGCTTACTCTAACTCCCCACTAAGGAACTCATCTCTAAATGTCTCCAGTTTGCTAAGGTCCCTACAAACAACGCATACTGGATGTGCATCCCAACAAGAGAATGTGTCTGCATTTCCCTGCTCATTCAGTTCCCAAACATGAGTCTGCTCTGTTCCTTTCTCCTGTGAAAGAAACCCAACGAAATGCATAACCCTGACTGGAATCATGCCAACAACAAAAAGGTATTTTAGAGACAATCAAGTGACTCTGAGTATGAACTGAATTGTAGATATTATTGAATTAAAGTTTCTAGGAGTCATACTGGTATTGTGCTTATGTAGGAAATGTTCTCATCGGTAGGAAGTACATGCTGAAATATGTAGGTGTGTAGTGTCCTAATGTTTGTGACCTATAAATTGTTCAGCAAAAAAAGAAAACAAGCGTGAGTTCTCTGTGTATGTGTGTGTGTGTATATATATATATATATATACACACATATATATATATATATATATATATATATATATATATATATATAGACAGAGACAGACATAGAGAGAGATTGCAAATGTCACAAAAATGGTTGAAGTATGTACTTTTTCAACTTTTCTGTAGAAATCATAATCACTACCAAAAGAAACATAATTAATATTATATGGAGCTAATATTTTGGGTTTTTTTTTTTCATGGCCTGTAAGATATTTGGGAGATTACAGCTTTGATTTATTACGTTAATCAAAGAAGACTAAATTTTTAAAGAACATTTGTAGCCTCATTTTAGATAAATGGATTTAGGCGCTCGCACACACACACAAACGCAAAAAGACCTGAGTTCAATCAACCCTAGAAGTCAATTGGCCAAATATGGATTGCTTGCTGAGGAAATCCAGTCCTTTAAAAGCCAACTGGTTTCTCTTGATGAATTTTTCCTATAACACCAGCTTTTCAACAGCTCAGAATCTGCTAGAAATCAATAAAGCAATATTTCTTTTACTCTCCTCATCAACAAAATTAATTTTCTTCCTTTCTTCATCCAATTAGGAAAACTTTAGTGACTGTCTGTTCTGTGCCAGTGTCAGAACTGGGATATACATGAATGAAAATACCTGGGCCCTGTCCTCAAGGAGTTTGGGGTCATTGGGGAGGCGGGCATCGACACATGGAAGAAGTATTATAATAATAGTACGTGTAAGGTGCTGTGGGAGCATGGGGTCAGAAGCCTAATTTGCCTGCCAGGGAAGGGAGGAGGTGAGGAATCAGGAAATAATAATATAATAAAAAGTAATCATGGTGACAGCAATGATAATAATAGAGGTCATGTGCCAGGCAAGACCTAAATAGGATAACTATCCTTATAGGGGGGGCCGGGGGAGGGAGGATGAACAGTTGGCAGAGGCCCATCCAAATGAGCAAGAAGGTGCAGGACACAGCAAAAGAAAACATGTTAGCAAGTCTACTCAGGTAGCACATTTTTGCCCTCACCACAAACGCCCTTCTCAGGTGCTTCCCCTGTGTTATCTGGTAACATCGCCTCCATCTGAAACAGGCCCCAAGGCCCACACGAGGCCTGTGAGTTGCCGCCGGACAAACAGCTGGTATGAGGACAGACAGAAACAAGGTTACAACTCAGGTATCTCAGACTCTTGCTCCATCTAGTTAGGTCACATCATCTGCCCACAGACCTTTGGTTAGGAAGGCCTTGAAGGAGGAGTAGGAATTCCACAGGTAAACCTTGTAAGGAAGAGAATTCTAAGCCAGAGGTGCCTCTGCAAGGCATTAAGGAGTCAGAGGGGTTTGTAAACCTTCCCAGGCCCAGTTGTTATGAATGATCAGAGCAGATGTCATGGGGGTGGAAAGTGGTGGAAGGGAAAACCTAGATTTTGGTGTATCTGGGCCAGAACACCTAGAACACTTGAATATTTTGCAGAGGGGCCTGTCCTTTATGGAGTAAGTGTTGGAAAGCCACTGAAGGACTCTATAAACTTTAAAATTAAAGAGATTTGCTTTTTCAAAACATCCCTCTGTGCAAAGGCCCAGGCAGTTTCTAAGAGAAGGGGATCTGTCTGGGGCTGAGGGCCAGACTCAGGCCAGGCCCCTACCAGAGGAGGAGCATGCCCTTGGACTGGAGGCACCTGGAAGGACAGAGGTCTGACCCTTTGCCTGTGTTTCCTATACACCTCACGGTCCTTCTTTCAACTTAACTAAATCTGGAGACATCCTCTCATCAAAATTGTAGAATCCATCATGTCCACGTGTTCTTTTTAAAAATCTAGAAAAGGCACCACTTTTGCAAATTATGCTCAGAGAAGCGATGGTTTTCTCTGCTACTTCCATGGAAACACTCTAAAATTCCCATGCTTTTCCTTAGAGAAGGAATGGGGTGGAGGTAGTGGGAGACAAGACATAAGGTTCAGGGAAAAGGTACCTAAATGAGGTCAATGGCAGTAGAGGGGGTGGGCAGGTTTGGCTGTGCGACTCAGCATAATTTAATAGGTGATTGACCTCAGGGACTGAGAGTGAGAAAGTGAGTCAAAGATGATGCCCAGTGTTTCTGGTGGATGATAATATCATTCTCCAAGATATGGGACTATTTGGAGAACATATTTCAAAGGATGTTGGGTTCACATTTAAATATGTGGATTTTGCATTTGGACGTCAAATTGTTCTAGCACCATTTGTGGAAAAGTCTCCTTTCTCCTTTGACTTACTTTTGCCACTTAGTCAAAAATCAGGTGACTATACCTTCTCTTTGGGGTCCATTTCTGGCCTTTCTATTCTATTCCATTGGCCTACACTTCTGTCCTTTGCCACCACCACCCTGTCTTGATGGCTATCGTCTTGTCCATCTTGAAACTGGGTGAGTCTTCAACTTCATTCCTTTCTTAGCAGATGCGTTTTGCCTTTCCATATGAAATTTAGAATCAGATTGTCAGTATCTACAAAATAGCTTGCTGGAACATTTATTGGAACTGCATCGATTCGATAAATCGAATAGAGGAAAATCGATATCTTATGTTGTCTTTTAATGTGTGAACATGGTACATCGCCCCATTTTACCTAGACATTTTTGATTTTTCGTATCAGAGTTCTGTAGTTTTCTGCATCCAGCCCTTGTACGCACCTTGTTAAGACTGATCTCTAAGTACTTCATTTGTTTTTGTTGGACATGTTGCTTTTGAGATATCTATGTGCATCTATGTACAGATGTCCTGTGGGCAAGCCTAGAGGTGTGGGTTGTGGCTGAGGTTGGAATTCGGCTTTTGTACCATTATATTTCTCAGGAGATGTCACATTTCTCAGGGATGGGAGACAGAGAAGAGAATAATGCTGAGGATTAAGTCACCTTAATTATCGGCCAATGGTTAATTGTGGTGCTTGATGTTCTAAGTTTAAGAAACAAGTCGAGGAAGACCTGAGAACCTCCATAGTGAGGGTTTCACACATGTGCTTGGGCACCAGGGGGTATCTGTTTAGATTCTGGCTCTGGGGCCCCCTAATTGTAAAACATGGATACTAATAGTAACCACTTTACAAGATTTTTGGAGGATTAATTAAGACAATGCAACTGGAGGACATAGAACAGTGCTTGGCATAGTGTGAGTATTTAATACCTTTTAGCTATTATTATTAGTTCCATGAATAAATTGTCAGGAGCCTATTATGGAATTGCTTTAGAAAAAAAAAAACTTTGGTTTTTAAGAGTCCTCGCAGTGATTGGCAATGACTTGATTTTCGCAAGAAAAGATGCTATTCACTGACCATGATCATTTTTCTTGCACAATATATGCTCAGTTCTTGGTGCCCAATTCCAGAGATAAACTGCATATAAGAAAAAATATATAACTTTGAAATGCATTGCCAGAAACTCTTTGTTTAGAACCCATACCTGCTTGCAGTTTTTGATACGTGTTTCAAACATCTCCCAAAGGAGAGTATGAGCGTGGTGACTAGTTGTCACCATGGACACACAATTTCTTCCTGAAGGGAAGCAAGAAAAGTCGTCAGAACCTTCTATCCTTCTTCCCCAGTGGTGGCCTGGCCTTGTTCACAGAGGTGACCCCCTTCATTGAGTCTGTCTCCATCTTTGCATGAGCTGGGCCAATCCTGGACCCAGAGTCCTTCAAAAGGATCTCATCTCGGGGCAAGTGGCAGTGACGACTGGTTGGTCTGGACATTGATTGCTTCATGCTTTATTTCATGGGGAAAAGGAAGAATTGAAACCATTTCAGAAAGGCTTTTTTCTCTCTCTCTCTCCAATTCCCAACAAACTGTGTTTAAAAGTGGAGTGAATGGACCGTCTTGGCCAGAAGGAATCACTCTCTCTAATAATGGTAGGCACCAGGGACGAGACCCACAGCTGACTTTGCATTCCATGTGGCAGCTCCCACTGCAGATGCTCAAATCAGGCAACTGGGCCCCTTGAGTAGATAAATACCCCTTTGAGATCTCTTGTAGTAGATTGTGGGGAGAAAACCAACGGGTTGGGGATCCAATGCCAGTGCTACTGCTCTTACTCCTTCTGGAAATTCTGTGGTGCTTTTGTGTTCGCAAGTTTTCAATTTTGGATGGAAGTTGAGACTGAAGAAGGCATGTCTCGAAAGTGTCTTTTTAAGTCACCATAAATGAGTGGAAGAAATGCTTCAGATTCCACTGGGATGCTCAGATCGTGATGCTGCAGCTAACCTTGGCTGGAGGGCTCCTTGAGCATTGTTGTTCGGTCCATGGTGGGCCAGGGTAAGGCACAGATTAACCTGGTTTTCGAATCTGTTAAACAATCTGGCAGCTGCAAATACCACCGACACACCACTGTGAATATTATCTATAGCCGTAATTACATTGGGTCTCTCCAGTTCATTTGATGTCATTGTACGTTTTTTGGATTTAGCCTTGTTGATTTGTACATATTGACATTTGGAATAGATGACTCTGACACTAGAAAAGTGGGACAATAGCACAAAAATTGCTACTGGCTTTTGGGAATGGACCTAAACCTAGCAATGGACTCGATATTTGTAAAAGTTCTAATTAATTCGCTTATTTCATAAAGGCAGAGACACCATCAGACCCAGGGAGGACACACCTGATGAGCAGCTCCTGTTCTGCCCTGTGGTACCTGAGAGGCTCTCTGGAGACCATCAGCTCTGTCCAGCCATCCCAGCACACTCAGCATTGTAAGGATGCTGATCATCCAGAGCTGGGAACCCCTAGCCCAGATGACACAGTATTTGCCTTTGAGGCTCTAGGCTCTTTAAGATAAAGTAATTAAAGCTTATTTTTGTTCTCTAAGTTAAAAATTCTGTATATAAAGTTAATCAGGTCAAAACCTCTTTGACTTTAAAGCTTTCTTTCCTTTTAGGGAGAAGGGAGAGATGATCCAGAACACGTACTTGTGTGTTTTGAGTCATGGTTACAATAATCTAGCAAAGAAGACATTACTAATCACACTTTAGGAAGGCAGAAACTAAGGCTCAGAGATATTAAGTTCTTCCCTCAAGGTCACAAAGCTCATGTATAGGCTTTTGCATTCAGGGCTGTCTGAGAGTAGAATCCAAAGGTTTTCCCACTCTATCACCTGTATGTCTATCCCACTGTGCCCTTCTGTAAAGCTGCATTTATTGACTCCACTAAAAATAACAGATTCCATTCCTCCCATTCTCATCCCCCTCACCCCCAGCAAAGTGATAAAGTTCTGCTAATCCAGTCACTTCTATGCTGTTTGTGATTGACCTGCCTTCAAGGCGCCCAGCCAGGCCAGGGTGGAGTCCTGTGGGTTCCTGTGGGTCCTTAACTTGATTTAATTATCTCTGGATTCCTACAGACAAACTATGACGCCACAGGCTCATTCCTTGTAGGTGAGATAAGCATGAGGTGGAACTGAACTGCTTCCTAGCACTTAGCACTGGTCATATTTATGTTATGTGATAAGTAAGGGAAACACTGGCGGGGACAAACTGTGTTATGCCTCTCAGGGGCTTGGACAGTTCTGTTTTCTTCTGAGCCATATCTTATGTATTATCTTTACTGGTCCCTGTAACAGGCCCCATGCAAGGTTCAGAGTTGCTTTCTTTTGCCATTTCCTTGTGTTTTCCTCCTTTAGGTCTCTAACTGGATATAGTTTGTTCCTTCATGTTTATAGCTTCCTTCTTCAATTCCCTAAAGGCAATGAGCTTTGCTCCTGTGCAGTGCCCTCCTTTCAGTTTTTGTATTCCAACATAATGGACCTTCCGATAGTTACCACTAAAATAACAATACGACAACATAGTCTCATTTTCTAAACAGGCCCTGGTGCGTTTCCCACGCCCTTGTTTGCCCTTCACTTCCTTCGCCTCATTTAGATTTGGAAGCTCAACGCACAGGCACTTTGTCATTGTTTATGTACATATGGTGCCTAGCACTAGTCTTGGGTTTAACAAATATTAGATAGTCATGACTTCAGAATGATTATGCATATTGGCATTTAAAAAATCTCAGCTGGCCAAGAATACTGCTTTTTTTTTTTCCTGCTCCAATGACCTTGTCTGATTTTGATACTCCTATAGCAGACAGCTGCATCAGAGTACACTTGCATTTACCCTTGAATACCATGTGGAGACCAGAACTGGCAAGAATCCTAACTGCGGCTCTTCTTCTTTAAACACATTTACAAATTCTGCACTGCAGACCAGTTTGCTTGTGGATGCAATTTCGGTTATATGTAATCACCTTAACATAACTGGAGAAATCCAGATACAATTTTATACGATGCTCCATTAGGACAGAATTATTATCTCACTGGGTTAACGTTGCATGTTTGAAATTAAAGGGCTTTTTCTTTTTTTTTTGAATTATTAACTGGAGCATTCATGATATCCAGTGATATCACTGGCTTCTAAAATCTATGCATTAAGTACTCATTGATTGTGTAGTGGCATTTACACTGTTAAGTTTTAAAGTGAAGTCTTTAATTTTATTTCTTTTCAAATTAAAAAAAAAAACTTCATCTGTATATTTTACCTAAACCCCTCTAAATTGGCAGACCGATTTTGGACTACAGTTCTGTAGGGCAATTCATAAAAATAAACGTCAAACACTGGGCAACAATAGAAGGAATTGACGGTGGATCAAGTTTAACAATGCATTTCCTTTAAAAAATGTCAGCAACTGCTTTCTCACAATAAAGAAATAAAGAAGGTTGTTCTCTCCCACTGGCCCCATATTTCAAATGCAAATAAATCACTGAAAGAAAATAGTTATGTCGGTGTGAGGGCTACAACAGCATGACTAGATAGAACAGTTTTGTGAGCTTAAATATTTTTCGATTTATATATTTATTTATTTTTATGTCCAAGGCATAAAAAACAATGTAACAGTACTGATAAATCAGGGAAAAATGGGTCTTAGAATCAGTTTTAAAATACTTAAGCATTTAAATGAATGAAATTTACATTAGTGTCCTTTGTACTCGAGTGGCAGCATCTTCAAGACTGAATTTATTATACCTGTAAAGTCAAACCTAAAAGTCTGATTCTAATCATGCTTTTGATACACTTCATCTAACTCGTTCCATGAACTCTATCCTGTGAACACACAGTATCTTTCTCCCCCTGGATGTCTGTAACTGTACTCTCCACCAGGGACTCTCTGGAATGCTATTTGCAGGTGAACACCATATTTCTTAGTGGAGTGTGCTCACCAAGAATGACACGGTGTCTAAACCACAGCCTTCTGCTCTCTTGAGAGTATTACTGACTTGACTCCAAGGCAGAGGTTACTGAGAAGCAACAGAAAATGATGTTTCTCATGGAGGGGGAAGTATGTGAGGAATGTGCTTAATAGAATTCAACCTCTCTCTGCTGTAGGCCTTGCCTTCAGAGGGTTGTAACAATCTGAGACGATGGTAACTACAGGGAGGCTCTTGTCTTAGCAGAGCAGGGCAGCTTCCCGGATCCTTTCTATCACTCTTCTCCTAGTTGAAGGGAGTAAATCAAGCCAGTGTGTGGCACATGGAACAAACTCCCACAAGGAACCACGTTTGCCTTATTCACCATTGGCATTTAAAGCATCGAGATCAGTACCTGGCACAATTAGTATTTATTGACTGAACATTAGACACTCAATGTGTGTGTATATGTGTGTGTTTAAATAAAATGACTCTGTCTCGCTCTCTGAGAGATAGTTAGGTATAGGTATATAGATATATCAGTCCCTAATCTCATGCCATAGTTGGATTCACTGGAATTTTTAAAACTTATTTTAACTCACTTTTAAAGATGACTCTAAACACCTAAGTTCCATGCTACATTTAGAGATGTTAGGTTTTACAGTCGGAAAGATGAATGGTTTTTAACTTACAAGTAGAATGGTTTTTAGTCCAGAATTTAAAATGGCTTTCTAGACTGAAACCTATCTATCCTCTAATGATTTTCTAAATAATGTGATGGTTGTAGAGACAGAACAAAGAAACTCTAATTTTTTTAAAACTTGCCTTAATGACACAGCATGATAGATGGCTCACGTTGATTGTCGATGGTTGACACAGTTTGAATTAGAGCATTTGACAAATTCACAGAGCTGGGCCTAATTCTGTTGTCCATGTTATACCCAGCACACTGTTGGTGCTCAAATGTTAATAAAACAGCACTGCATGCCACGTATTAGATGTCCTAGATGTTAAATGGTGATTATCATTATTGACATGTGTAGATAAGTAGATTATAAATAGTGGCAAATTAGCTTTAATTGAAGTTAAATGATAGTTTAGGAATGCGTTAGTCATTTTGTTAGTAGATAAGACACACTATTATACCTTACCTGAGGTCACTGGTATCATTCAGTATCCCAGTGTTTGGGATAAGAGCTGGTTTTGCATCTGGAATTAACAGCTTTGTGGCTGTGGAATCTGGGCGTGAGGGGTTCCTGCCTATTTCCTTCCCATGCTTTGAAGGATTCCGCTCTACCTTTGCTTTTTCTCACGGGACAAGGAGTTCCTTAGTCTCTGAGCACCCAGGACCTTGGAACTTACTGTACTGCCACTCCCAGGCCTGGTGTGCCAAGGCTGCACAGCTAGAGGAATTACCAAAGGGTCTTTAGTGAGGTTGTTTTGATGTCTAGGCTGCGGTGTCCTCATGCGTGTGAGCCTTTGTGTGGTATGGGATGGAGCCAAGAGAGGAAGAAAATGGGGTGCGAGTTTCAGGCCAGAAGCCAGTACCCCCTCGCAGCACCATGTTCCAGTCAATTCATAGCTTTAAGTATTTATGAAAGGGTATATGGGTCTCCATTTGTTAGCCTGTTCCAGGCCCTCCCGAAGTTAAAGGCAGGACTGGAACTAGGGCAAGTCAGGTAGCCTATTTTAGTTTCAGTTTCCTCATCTATAAACAGGATAATGACTGTTCCACTAACCTCAAAAGGATGGGATGATGAGAATGATCTGAAAAATAACTATCATTTGTTGAGTACATCAACAGTTCAAGCATGATGCAAGGCACTTTGTATGTATTCTATTGGATTCTTACATATCTTCAGGGCATGCGGTTTTTATCCTTTTTTTTAGAGAACAGAAAACAGGCTCAGAGAGGGTGTTTCTCTGCCAGCCTCCCCTACCCCACCAAGGACACAGGGGAGATGATGTATGTAACGATCTCACACACATACAAGGTAACACTATAGTTATTAATTCATTTACATTGTGTCGAGGGAAAAAGCAGTGAACAAAAGAAACAAATATCACGGACTTCAGAAGCACACATTACAGTAGAGGGAGACAAACAATAAAATAAATAGGTAAAATGTATAATATGTTAGATGGTGGTAAGGAAAGGAAGTTACCAGGAAAATGACATTTGAATGAAGATATGAAGGAGGCAAGAGAACAATAGTCTAGATTGTGTTTTGTTTTGTGATGTGCTGAGAGAGTGGGGAGATAATTCTGGTGGCAGAAGTGACGGCAAATGGAAAGGCTGTGAGACTGGATCTTGTTTATTATATTTCAGAAACAGCATGAAGGCCACCTGGACTGTAAAAAGGAGTAAGGAATAGAGTAGTAGAGAAGAGGTCAGAGGATAAGATTTGGGGTGGGGGAATGTCAGGTCTATAGATCATTTGGGCCGTGGTAAGGACTTTGGCTTTTACCTTAAATGAAATGTGCTAATGGATTTTTAAATTAAAGTAATAATAATAATAATAATAATAATAATTTAAAATAATATGGGGGAATGGCTTCAGCAGCAACCATATAAAGGATCTAGAGATACAATTCATAATTCAGATCCAGTTTCACGAGTTTGCAGTCCCTTCTTGAAGAAGCCATGCCATCTGTTTAATGCCACACAGGTGACTTAAGGACCCCAAAATGTTTGCTCACAACCCATTCCAAGTGTCTAAAATAAACGAGAGGTTAAAAAAGGATGTTTGAAAAATTAAAAAAGTTCACTATACTAGGTCATAAAAGGAACAATCCTCTTCTAAGTATAGACATCAGAACATGAACTTGTTGGGAATGGGGGTGGGGAGTGGGGGGAGGCAGATAAAAATAAAACCCTGGGACCAGAACAGCAGAGCTGTTTCTCCTGGTGCTTGGCTGACCTTACACACCTCGGCCTGGCTCGGACAGAGCAAGGGAGGGGGAAACGAAGCAGCAGGAGTGGTGACATCTTAAAGGGTGACGTTTTCCTGTTCTCAGTGAACACGGGCTTGGAACTGTGGGGTCTGGGTAAGGATGTCTGCTCTGCCCCATACAAAGTCAGATCTGTCACTGTCTCCGATTATGTCACCACCCTTGCCGTCCGGGGCTCGCTAAGGACCCATCCTCTCTCCACCTGGCGTGTCTGCGTGTCTGGGGCTGGTCCCGGGTCTCGTGGGGCCACGGGCCCGTTCCCATCGCCTCAATGTCGTGGTCACTTCAGTGTCTGATGGTGCCAGAGCGGAGCACGTAAAGGCTGGAGAGAGACGCTCTCCCGGCAGCGAGTTAGTTACAAAATGAGCAAAATAAATCCTTAGAGGAGGATGCATCGCCTGTGGACCAGCCAGGAGCCCAACCCTGGGTTCAAAGGGATCGCCGGGACTCGCGCGGCCGTCTCGGGGCCACGTCGTGCCGGGGGGTGGGGGACCTGTGTCCAGCGGGCACTGCGACCCCCCTAGAAGCCCGAGCGCCGGGCTCACCTGGCGGCCACCGCGGAAGGTGCGTCTCGGGCCCGAGGGCGCGGCCGGCTGGAGGGGCGGGGCGAGCGGAGGGGGCGGGGCCTGAACCAGAGGACGCCCCGCCCCTGGTGACGTACGCCAGGGATTCCCCGCCCCGTCGATGACGTGCGCCGGGGACGCCCCGCCCCTCCGATGACACGACGCCCGCCCATTCGCCCGGGCCGCTGTCAGTCACTCCTCACCATGGTTGCCGCACAAAGCAAGGCGCGCCGGAGGCCGCCGCCTCCTGGCTGAGGCGCGGCGCGGGCGGCCGGGGTACGGCGGCGCCGGCGGCGGGAGGAAGAGGCGGAGGAAGCGGGGGGTGGTGGGGGGGAGTCGCCGCGCCCCGAACGCGCTCTGCTCGGCGGCGCTCGCGTCTGGGGCCGGGGACGGAGCGGCGGCGGCGGCGCGCGCGATCGCTGCAGGCCGGGGAGCTCCGCGCGCGGGCGGCGCCCATGGGCGCGGGCGGCGGGGCGGCCGGAGGGCATGCGGCGGCCGCAGCAGCCGCCGTCGGGGGCCGCGGCCCGGCGCAGTGAGGCGGCGCCGGCGAGCGTACCTCTCCGGACCTGAGCCCGCGGGCGCGCGCGGACCGCGGACGCGAGAGAGACCCGCGCTTCCCCCCGAACGCCCTCAGGCCCGCGGGGCCCCGGAGGAGCCGCCGCCGCCCCCGACGCCCGGCAGCGGCGAGCAGGAGGCGGGGAGGAGAGGGGGCGCCCGGGCGCCGATCGCCCCCCGCGCGCCCCCCGCGCGCCCCCAGCGGCCCCCGTCCCCGCCGCGGTCCGGCCCCTCGGCCCCGGCGGGCGGGGCGCGCAGGGCGGAGGCGGCGGCCGCGCTGGGCCGCGAGGAGGCGGACGAGGGCGCCGGGCGGCCCCGGCCCGGCCCGCGGGGGGCGATGGCGTCCTACGTGGATAACAGCTTCCGCCAGGCGGTGATGAAGGACCCCGCGGACAGGACGGCGCAGGTGAGCCCCCCAGGGACCGGTCCCCGCCGCCCGACCCCTTCTCCCGGCAGGACCTCCCACCGCTCCCAGGATGACCCCCAAGTTCTCCCAGGAGGACCCCCAACTTCTCCCAGCCCAACTTCTCCCAGGAGGACCCCCCACTTCCAGGGGCATCCCATCTCCATCTCTTTCTCTCTCTGGCTCTGCTGTGTTTCTTGCTTGATTTTTCCCTCTCCTGGATAGTTTCTTCTCATTATTGACCTTCTCCCTCTGTGCCCAGCCCAGGAGGGAATTTTTTAATGAGCTTCTCCCTTTTCCCCAGCCGCACCCCGAACCCTCTGCATCTCGGGAGTGAGTGGGGTGCTGTCACCTCTCCGTCGTCAGCTTACTCCTGCCACCCTGGCTGCCAGCCCCCTTCCCTCCTAAGCGTGCAGCCCCTTCTGCCTTTTAGAGTTCGGTGGTGGTTGACAAGGTATTGGAGGGAACTTGTATGGCTCTGGGAAAGGGATTCGTGTATTTTACTGTTTGGCTCTTTTGGAAAAAAAAAAAAGACGCAGCTTTGCAATGAAAAGGGGAAAAGTTGCATAGCTGGGTCAGAGCTCTGAGTGTCCGTTGCAGACATAAGTGCAGAGCAGGCATATTTGAAGATCCCCCTCCCCCCCAAGGGCATCCTGCGGATTCCTTTGGTGTTGCACAACCGTGTCAAAACTGGATGGGTTCACCTTTATACGTTCGTTTACCACCAGGTCCGGTTCTCTCTTTAACTGGAGGAATGGCTGCTGGTCTTGGATTTGGTCGTCCAAGTTGGACTAGAGAGGGGGAAATTTTAGAACGATGTGGCGGTTTGATATTTTTTTGCTTTTAGTTGCTGACTGGATAATGACGCATATTCCTAAGCGTTGGGATGGTGACTACAGGAAATCTTGCTGCCAACCCTCTTAAGACAAATAAGCTCTCCTGATCCTTGGGACCATCAGTCGTTTAGGATCTAATGCGTGAAGGAGTTGCCGGGGGCTTGTTAGGTGTCGGAGGCCATCTGTTCAAATCCAAGTGTTCTCCTGCTCTGACATTGATTGTTATTCTTTAACGTGGGGAGAACAGAATAAAATAGAATCTTCCATTGGCTGTCTTTGGACAAGGCCCAAGAGTGGCACCTGGTACTGTTTTTGATTTTTTATTTCTCTTGACGGAGCGGTCACATCTGGGGAGTCGTAGATCGCACGTATTTATTTACCAAACATGTGGAATTTTACAAGGTGATAATTTTATAAGAATGTTCATTGTACAGTGTCTCCAGAAAGTTCCTGTTCTGAAGGATTAATTTGTCAAAAATAAGGAACGTCCTGCTTCATTCAACCTTGACCTCGGGTGGCATTGTGCTAGTTCTCAAGTGCCTTCCTTATGTACTGTTTGTTTTAAAATTGTCCACTGAGTCAGCCTTCTGCATCTGAAAATGCACGTTCCCAGCGTCAGTGTGATGCTAAAGTAAATTTCCATGAAATCTTTCCATTTTTGAAGTGCCAAGTGAAATCGCACATGCTGAGAACACTAGAACCTAGCAAGACAGGTCAGAAAATGATGTCAGAGGCCTTTAGTGGAAATGAGAGAACGCAGAAAGGGGTGCCTTTGGTGGATTAATTAGAATAGTAATGACTGGAAACCTACGATGGGCTGGGGGAGGGGTCCGCCCCACAAGACTGGAAGAGAGAGACAAAACCTCCACTGTGACAGCGTGTGGATTGTGCCAAATAAATGAACTGTTAAACTTTCCTGTTCTCGTGCCAGTTGTGTAGAATAGAGTAAAAACTGACCCGGCGCAGAAGAACTTGGCTTGAGCCATAAATGGGCCAGTTGCTACCAACGCCACATGATGAAAGCTTCTTTGACAGTCTGAAAGCAGCACATTTCCCCCCACTAGACCTTCATAGAAAAAGTAAACAGAGAGAAAGCTACCAAACATTTTTTTGGACATTCTTAAGTGTCAGCCCTATTCACTTTGATGTTCACTTGGTTACTGCTAACACAAGCCTTCACGTTTATTTATTATCATTTTAAAGAGAAAGGTTTAAATGTTAACGTTTTCCATCTTCATCTGGCCTGTCAAAAAATAACCTGAAAGTTTGAAATTGACTCAAGCAAAAGTAAAAACTGTCTTGGTAGAAGGTGCTTTTTATATAGACTGGCTGTGTTAATATAAGGGTTGGAAGTGTTTCTATACTATCTTTTTCATGAAAGCCTGGGAGTTAGAATTCTGTAATTTAAGAAAAGCAAACACTGAATAAGCTTGATATCACGAACAGAAGGATGTGAACTAGGAAAGTTTGGCTGTCACGCTTCCTTCTGTTTCTCAGGATAGACTTGGTAGAGAAGTTTGTATGATCCTCATTACAGGGAAAAGGAAGGTGTTTTAAAAGAAGAGAACAGAGGAAAATATAGCAATATCGTTTGTTAAATTTAGTTTCTCCTCCTCTTCCTCTTCCTGCTCTTCCTCCTCCTCCTCTTCCTCCACCAGCCCATTTTCTCTCCCAAACTCTGTGAAGGCATAGTTTTGTATTTAGGTCAGTCAAGTGCCTAGAAGTAATTGTGATGCTAGTGTAACCTAAGAAGTTAGCCAGAAGAGAGTCTGGGCGTGGAGAGAACCCCAGTGTAAGCACAGGGACTTTGAAAATTAGGGAGCTTTTCATGCACACCTGGAAAATGGGAACTTGTTTTGTTCAGGCATGTCATTAGAGAGGAGGAACGGTACAGGGAAATAAATATCATTGTCACCTGGATTTTTAGCCAAATCGTGCATATTCGGGGCTGTCACTATTTCACTTGATATTCTGAGAGGAGGAGAAAAGTGGTCTTTAATCCAATATGTGTCCCATATTGTGCGTCTGGAAACCTGGCTAAGCTCTAGTCAATGGGGCACTGTGTTCTAAATAACAAAGCCTCTTGAAAATAATGAACGCTAAACGTTCTATTGACATTTTTCAGGGCACCTCTGTTGAAAAACAGGACTCTTAAGTAATTGCTTTATTAAACTATTTGGGTTTATGTCTTTAATCACTTAAATGGGAAGCTTGGTCACCAAGGCAATTTAGCGAAATAAAACACGTAAATAAATTACAAACAGCTTTATCCCCCAAGGCTTTAAACAATAAAATGATTTTTCTAAACCGTTTTATTAACTTGTTGAATTCAGATCCTTTGAAATTGCTTTTGCAGAATGGCTAATGCATAATGTTTTTAGTTTTCAGGTGAAACGTCTATTGTAGAATTGTTTCCTCTGCTTTAAAGACCTAATTTAATTGTGCTTTTAGCTAGTTGGGAAAATTCTTTTCTAAAATTGTAAGTGCAAAATGCCCCACCTTGTCCCTTTCTAGTTAAAAACATTACATTGTTTTTTCCTATTGAAAAAAAGATTCTTTTGGCTGTTGCACCTTTTGATTGCGTTGCTAACTCATGAATTTGTCATCTGAGAGTTCATTACAGTGTAAGACACTTCTTTGCAAAGTCACAGTAGAATACATCTCGAGTCATAATGAGAGGGCTGAAAGATACCTTTAGTCTAGAAAACTTCAAATGCTGAGAATCTGCACAAAAGAGAAGCTGTTGTAAATATTTAACTTTCAAATCTAGTAGAATTGTGTCTAATCTCCTTACGTTTTCTATTTGAGTTTCTTCTGATCATTTTTTTCTGAGAAGTTTCATATTTTCATTTGACAACTTATACATTGTCTATTTTAGCTCATTTTTGGGCCTTGGTAATACATATTTACTTTTTAAGTCGTTTTTCTTCATAAAACACAAGTGAGTGATCTGTGTGCAGTTTTGAACAGCATGTCTCACAAAGTAGTGCCTGTTTAGCTACAAGTATTTAGCTTTTGTAACAATGATATTTGAAGTTATAGATTAAAAAAACACATTTATAAGTGAAATACTCATTTCAAACCATATTAGCATGTGACTTTAAACAAGTGAGGATTTAACTTTATGATAAAAAATTTGTGATACAAAAATTAACATTCTTTTGCATTACTGGTGGAAACTTAGTTGCCTTCAAATAACCTTTTAAACATTTAGTAATTAACAGTTCCATAATTAGCTTTGCATGTCTTGGCTGAGGTTCAAAATGAGTCTCTCAAACTGCAGGGCTGTATGTGGAGCCTGGATTAATGCAGCTCTTCCCAGACCTTGGGCTTTTACAGGAATAAAAAAAGAAAGAGGAATACCAGGTTGCCAACTTGTTGCCAATTTTTCCTCTCAAGAGAAAACTTAAAAAAACAAACAAAAAAACCCAAACAGCTATGCCCTCTGATTGATCACTGTTTTATTAACTGTTTTGCCAATTTAAAGAAAGGTAGGCTCTACTATCACTTCCAAGCTCAATTCCTGAAATCAGATTTTCTTTGCTTCATAAGAAAACTTATTGTGTCGTCTTCTTTGTCTTCTTTGTTAAAATTTTACTGTTGACCTGAAGAAAACAATCTGGGTGGATTTTGGGGTGAGTTAAATGGTCACAGTAAGGTCTGCCTTTGGTGATACTTGAAATTCAAATCATGTGAAGTCATCTTACCTAAAGTAATAGTGGCATATGCCTCACATTCAAATGAACTCTGAAGTAAAGCTAAAGTAACTTCTTACAAACACAGAAAGACTGTGCTGCTTTTTTGACTCATTCGAAAACTTACTTTTTTTCACATTTGTTTATTTTGTAAGTTTTACAGGTAATAAAAAGGAATTGTAATGACCTGAACTAATTCAATCTAAAGAGATATGGAAATGTGGACACTGGCGATAGCTCCTTGATACCTGTGTTTCATGGACTATTCCTTCTCCTTACCCCATTTTTGGTAGCAGTTTCCTCATCTGTAAAATGAGGATAATAGCTTCCTGAGGTGGTTTTGGGGATTAAGTGAAAGAAAGAACATTTACTCTTTAGTACAATGTCTAATCATAGTTCCCATTCCAGTGCATTTTAATGAAATACCTATTGTTTCCCAAGCCTTGGGAATTCAAAGATGAATGAGACACATATCCCTCAAGTAATTCAGCAATCTCTTGTATCCTGTAAGTAGGATGTGATTCATCAGTGCTGTAACAGTTGTCTTCTGCCAACACTGAAGAGGCTGTGGACTTCCCAGGGGAGTGTGTATGGAGTCTTGTGGGAAAGTAGGAATTCACCCACCAATGGAATAGGAGACACCAGTACATCATGGCAAACGACAAGAATGGACATTTCCTAGTTCATAGGGGGAAAACAAGTTGCTGAATATAATTTTCTTGATTTTTCAGAATTTTTTTCCTTATCCTATTTTCCCTTAAACTGTGATATCCTAAGTGTAGATTTTGGAATCTAATATGAAATGTCTGATTTACCATGTTATTATGCTAAATACATTGGTATTTCTTAACTTGTAATGATAATGTGATATGAAAGCATTTCATACTTTGGAAGAGTTGAGGAATGTCTTATTTCAAGCAGGCAAAAGTGCGTTGGTTTATATAAAAATTCACAGTCATCTTGTGATGGCACCATGTAATGATGGTAGTGTGACTTTGAGAACAGTTCTGTATTCCCCTGTGCTATTTTTTGTTTAGATAGAGTAATTAATGTTAAATGAGAAAGGAGAAGCAATTTGAAGTACATATAATTGGTCTTTTGTGACTTTGTCAGAGCTTGAATATATATATAGTAAGTAAAAACATGTTCAGTGGTTCTAATGTCAGCCTTTGTGGGGAGAAAAATAAGCCAATTGCCACATTATTTTTGGTTTAGGATTTTTATCTCTTCAGGAAAACACCTCTTTTCTCACATGCTAATGAACCACTACTTACTGAATTGTATTAAGTATGTGTTTCTTAGTGTTTTCAGGTGTTTTCCTTTTCTTCTTCAGTCTGTGAACGGATTTGTCTTTGGTGTGGTGGTGGGGTTAGTTTTTGTGGAGTGGAAAATTTAGTCATTGCATTTAAAAAAAATATTGATGATTTTTATTTAACTTTATACACCCAAAAAGTATTATTTAAACATACAATTAATATTAAAAAAATTAATGTGCTATATTGCATTTTTTCATACTCAGTATTAAAACCCTGTGTGTATTTATACTTATAGCTCATAGCAACTTGGACTGGCTGCTGTTCAAGTGCCTATGGGCTACACGTGGTTAGCAGCTACCGTATCGCACAGTGCAGAGCTGAACTATCACTCAGATATGTCTACTATAGCCTTCCATTGATATGTGAGAAAACAAAAATAATGACAACTACCATCTGTATATCACATTACAATCTAAGAATTTTTTTCCTGTTTTATCTTCTAAGATCCAAAACAACAACCTGTGGGCATAGTATGACAAATATTATTATTATTTCTAGCCAACAGGTTAGAGAACTTTAACTTAAGATCTTTGTAGGTTAAGATCACAATCCTAGTAATAAACTTGAACCCAAGTCTTCTATTCAGAAATTAGGGTGCCTCAGAGAGATTAATAAATTGCCAAAGGCTAGCCAGCATGTCAGCTGCAAAGTATGAGTTAAAATTTGGGCCATTTGACTCCAAAACCAGTGCTCTCACTACTACAGCAATGCTACAGAGGCCCCCCAAAATGTGTATACCTAGTTTCTTAAGCCTCCTTTTCCCTGAAATTGGTCTGAAAGTCGACCTAACTGCATTATCAAACTTCAGGTTGTTCTTAGTCAAACAATTGTCCATGGCCTATTCAAAAGAGTGAAGTAATTCACAGTCCTCTTTTCTCATTTATGTGACACAATCATTGCAGGAGTGTTTAAATGGGTTCTTATGGTTTTTTTTTCTACTTCATTTTTTGTTTTTATTATGGTAACCTTGGTTAAGGAAATCCAGTAAGTTTCAGGTGTACGATTCAACAGTAAGGTGTCTGTATGTTGCATTGTGTAGTCGTGGCATTTTAAATTCTCTCGGCCCCACCATTTCTTTGCTTTCATTAATCCTAAAAAGAATTTTGGAGGAGTTGCTGTCACTGACTTGAAAGGGAACACTGTTTTGTTGTTGGAACGAAACTCTCTTTCATTGATTGTCTCCTACAAGTCGAAAATCAGTTTGTGGACATTCAGAATTTCTCAAATACTTAGGTGAGCTAAATTAATTGGAAAAAAAATTACATTTTAATCCTGTTAACTGTTGGTAGTTTAGCTGACAAACGTGCTCACTGTGACATCTGGCCCTCAGCACCTTTTTATTCTTCTGTGATTCATGGTATTTGTTCCTACGCAAATACAAGCTAGTGAGAAAAGACCCTAAAGAAGAATTAGCCGTTAGTTGGTTTTTCTAGTGAGGCCTGATAGTAACTTTCCTAGAAGCTAAACTAGCAATCTGTGGATCCAGGGCTTGGGGCACTGTGGTGTATATCTGATCTCTCCTGAGTATTCATTCACCCCACAGTTAAAATTTATTACTTTTTTTTTTTAAATAAACTTTTTAGGTTGAAATAACTGTAGATTTATATGCTGTTTTAAGAAAGAATGCAGAGAAATCCTGTGCACCCTCTACCCAGTTTTTTCTATGACTAATGAATGTCTTGCAAAACTGGAGTGCACTATCAGCACTGGCTATTGACATTGACAGTCAAGATTCATCACCATGAGAATTCTTCTTGTTGCCCTTTTACGGCCACAGCCACTCCCCCACCCTACCTCTGACAAAGATTAATCTGTTCTTCACTACTATAATTTTGTCATTTCAAGAATGTTATATAAATAAAATCATGCAGTATTTGATCTTTAAATATTGGCTCTTTTCCCTCCGCAGAAGTAAGGCTCATTACCTTTTAGCTAAAATGAATTTCTGCTGTTGTCTCTGAGTGGTTTGAGTTTATGTTCCTGAAATACCAATAATATCTGGGGATTGTGTGTGTGGCGGGGAGGGGAGGTGCATGTAAATAGTGACAATGATGAGAAAATTCTCTAGTAATAATGTCTCAAAGGCTAAAGATGATAAAGTCTTGGATAAGCAAGAGGTATAATAGTATAATATATTTGGAATTTTTCAATATATATATGTGTATATATAGTCATAATGAAAGTGTTAAGGTTAGGCTTAGCCATCAGTGATTCCTCATACAAAGAAGTTATTCTCCCCCAGCCGAAGTGGCATTTTTTACAATTCGGAAGGCAGTCTAATGAATGTATGTACAAAGGCGTCCCAGTGTCCAAATTGAGTAGCAATTTGAGCAACAAAATAAATAATGGATTATATAACCCCTAAGAGAAAAATATTTCATGAGCTCATACTAGTGTAAGTAAATAATCGAATAAGTAAATAATTGGTGGAGAAGAGACAGTTTCTTGTTATAGAGGAATGATAATAAAATATGTAGAAGGAATGATTGAAACAGAAAATCAGGAGTCAAACATCACAGTAATAATTGTTGCAAGAAAGAGTTATCATTGGATGTCAAAATTAGTTGGATGAAAGTATGATGAGAAATTTCATGTATCAAATATCAGAAATAGATCGAATATGCTCCATTGATATCTTACTTCACTTACCGATTACATATAAAACTTTAGAAAAAAATAAGCTGTAATAAAACTTATTCAAGTTAGAATAGATTTTTAGCAAAGAGACAACTTAACTTATACTATACATACATAGTGTAGCATTTAACTTTTAATTCATTGTCTTCTCCTTTTCCCCTGTTTTATTTGAAATTTTGACATGTAACTGCTCTTCTTCATGGAAGGAGAATAGTGTGATTTCTGCAGTATCCGAAAGGCCCCGACCCATAGAATGCTTCCCTCACTTCTGATGATGCTTGAAGTGACATCGAGGAAAACAAATATGGTGATATTGGTTTTGGTAAGAGGAGATACACCACTAAAAAATGTTGAAAATCTCTGTTTTCTTTTGGACTCATAAACAGAGGAAATAAACACTGAAAGTAGCAAAGTGAATTTCTCCCTGTCACCGAGGCAGAGCCAGCAAAGCATTGAAAATTTAATTCCCTACCACCTAATTAGCAGTGAGCATACTTTAGCCCTTAAGCCAAATTTGGCCCGCAGCCTGTTGTTGTGTATAAAGTTTTATTGGAACACAGCCAAGCTGATTCTTTACGTACTGTCTGTGGCTGCTTTCTCACTACAGAGGCTGAGTTGAGTAGTCGACAGAGACAGTGTGGCCTGCAAAGCCTAAAACATTTACTCTCTGGCTCTTTACAGAAAAAGTTTGTTGTTGGACTCTCATCTCTGAACAAATGCAAATACCTTTAGAGGAGAGTGAATCTGGGGAGATTATTTGATTCTATTTTCGGTTTTCCCTCAAGTGGAGAGTTTCTAATATTTGATGAGAAGTAACCCAACTTTTATGTGAAAGCATATTTTATAATTTTGAGAGATTGATTCTCTTAATACTATAGCAATATTATAAGCAAAAACATCTTTAATGATGTTTCTTAAATTTAAGTGTGTGTTTTCATAGTCAAGTATTAGATAACGGCAGCATCATTTTGGAGCTGTTTGTAAGTAGTTTGAACACATTTGATTAAATCGTTAACTTTCTTGAATGTTTGAATTAAATTTAGAAAACTTCAAAGACAGAATATGGGCTGGAAAATGAACATCAAATTGATTGTAACACTAAATCACCTGACCATGATTTTTCTCTCTCAGTCAGCATTATCTAACTCAGGTTTTATTTGTGTGTAAAATGACTTTTTTCAGGAGTCATGATTGATTTACTTTTTTTAATTTTTATTTTTTAATGGCAGTGCTATTTTTAATTTTTAAACATTTTCCATCTTCCATTTTACAGTCATAAAGTGCATTTTACAAAGCTATTCCCCGTTGACACATCCCTCCTTCCCACTCATGTCTCCTACCCAGAAGAAGGCTTCCTGAAGGAACCTGTTCTGGAAGTCAGAATTGGGAACATCGGCTATTTCTGGTTCTTCTCAATTTCCTAGCAGTGCTGCTTCCCTCGATGGCCAGCTGTTGAGGGGAACAAGAGTATGTGGGGGGAAAAAAGGCACGAAGGCGAATATTATTTCAAGATCTATTCTTACTAAGCACATGGGAATGTCAGCAGTTGCTTGTGCTCTCGAGTGATTACAATTAGGAATATTGCAGTTGCTATTCTATCTTGTATTACTGGCCAATTTACAAGTGAAAACTTTAGGAGCTATTTGAGGACTGTGTCCCCATATTAAAAATTGATTTTCTTGACACATCGCATGTTTTTAATCCTTATTTATTTCAAGGCCTGATAATTTGATGGAAGTTTTGTTTTGTTTTGTTTTGTTTTGTTTTGTTTGGTTCCGCAGAAGACAAATTTGATACATTAGAAATAAACAGTGTGCTCTTAGTGAATTAAGTTGAAGTAGTCAGTAATGTAGGAAATAAAAATATTGATTTTTAAATTCCCTTTATCCATAAGATTTGTGTTCTACATCTTACATACCTTTGTAAATAAATAGATTTTATTCGTCCTTAATTTTTCCAGTAATAACATTAAAAGCTTAAGGTACATTCAGACTGAATATTTAGAAAGTTACTTGGTGTGGAGTACATTTACCCACTGATCTGTGCAAAGACAGTATCTGTTTTCTTAGGTATTTGTTGTCATACTGAAAATATTAATTCCCTCATATTTTGCGTATGTTCTGTAAGAAGTATCTTGCTGATTGATGGCCCCAGTGGTTACAAAGCATGTGTTTCACTGCCTTCTGGTTGGCTTACAGGCTTGAGAAGTTTGATCATGCCAGATTAAGAATTTCTGGTTTATTTGATGTGTGGTGGGGGCTTTTGAATCCAGGCAGTGAAGTCAGGGCAGTGCTTGAAGAGAAATAATTGAGTACTATTTGGATGAATGGGGAGATTGTGGAAGCCTTTGGGATGCTTGAGGTACACCCTACCACTAGACTGGGGATACTGGACTAGCAATTACACAGAGATGGGTAAGAAACAGGTCTGCGTCAGTTTGAATTGAAGCAGACAAACTGGTCAGCAGTGGCTCAGGACTGTACCTAAAATTAGTGACCGTTCTGAGTGATCAGTTCTGGTGTGAGAGTAGGACATATACCATTTTTTATTTATTTTAGTAATACTACGTTAGGAATAATATCTTGTAGTAAGATCCATTGGCTGTGGACTGGGAGGATTAAATAAATGAGGAAATTCTCTTTGTCAGAAAACCAAAGGGGAGTTTGAAAAGGGGGGATATGGGTTCTTATTATTTTACTCCTTTTTTGGGGGGAAGGGCATTAACACATAAAGTCATGATTTTCTGGATCATCTCCTGGGCTCTCAATGAGAACTTCCAACTGATTTTAGGGCTCGAAGATCTAATAAGTCTTCTAGAATTGCAAGCCTGTAATGTTTTTGCTGAACAGGCATCTTTAGGCAAAGAGGAATGAAGAGGAGGGGACTCACCCCAGCCTAGTTTCAGTGTTATTTAAAAAGAGTGAAACCAAAACTCTTTTGGTAACCTCAATTTTTTTCTTTCTAGGTATAGTCAAACGTGGGCTACAACTTAGTCCTTCCAATAAAATGTCTCTTGATGATCTTTACAAACACACTCTGAAAAAAATTTTATTCCATAATCACATTCACTTAACTGTTTAGAAAACATCTGAAGAAACATTGGATATAATATGTATTATTTATTATTGTTGATCTGTTAATGTTCATACCATGTGGTTTTTCTGTGTCTTACGGTTTTGTTGCTAGGAAGGATTTTTGTCTAGGTTGTTGTCTTCAGTTTTCCAGTCTGACTTTTTGAAACAGTGTCTGTGATCTTTCTCTAGATTTTCGAGAAATGTAGAGTTAGATGCGAAGTTTTAATAAATATTAATTTCTGAATGAATTAGACTTTCATTATTACAAAACAAAATAAAACTGTGAGTCGTTAAGCCCATCACATATACTAGGCCCAGTGCCTGGCACATTGCTGGGTGCTCTGCTCAATCAACCTTGTGTTTTACTAAAAGACACTTTAATTTCCATTTAGTTTGCAATCAGGAATTATATTACTGCCTTTTTATTAGATTTAAAACGATTGTAGGCATGTTGTCTAAACCTGGAAATTGGATTCGGAGGATAAAGCTACTTTTCATTAGGTTGTTGAGCTTTTTCTGTCTTCCATCCAAACATACTTGTGTGAGTACATCTTTTAGTGCGCTGTGCAATTGTCTTCAGGAGTTGTTAACTTCCTGGCCAACCACAAAGATAATTTTTAAATAATTAGTTAACATATTAGAACCTAAACATCTGTGGCAATTAGTTGTATCAATGTATGTAAAGAAAGGAGATTATTCTAATGGGATTTTGGGAGTTAGAAGTGAATTAACAAATGAGAGCTGTTGCCCACATCATGGCTTAGGAGGGACACCAGCCACTCCAAATTTACAACACTGTCTTTCTCTGTAAACTGAAACTTTGTAGAAAATGCTGATACAGACCTTATTCAGTGTGTATATAGTATCAGAATTTGTCACTCACAAATAGAAATTTTCCTAGTGTTTGCTCTCTTTCAGTTTCTTATTCTTAGATAGTCAGTGTTTATGCTGTCAGATGTTACCTCATTTATGAAAACAATGTGGTCTCCTGGAAATGGTCAAAACTAAATTTAAAGCTTCATATTATATAGTATTTTGTGCATTTCTATTATTTTTTTCAAGAAAAGGAATAGATGTTAAATATTGAATCAATTTTCAGAAAAACAATATTTACCTTCAAATTGGTAGCAACAATACAGAATAGCAAGGAGAAAAAGAAAAAAATAACTATATCTCCTGTAAATCTTTAAAAGTCTGGTGGAAAGCAATCCGTAATTCTCATCAAATTGGGTGAAACTTTTTAAAGGAAAAATAAAGATCTCAATCATGACTTAAAATTATGTATCTTGCATTTTTTAAAAGTATATAGAATAGATTATGTGACTTTTGTTGTATAATGTCATCTACTTTATCTCTTATCCAAGGATTAAACAAAAAATGCCTAATCCCTCTCTATCATATCTTTCTAAGATTATAAGCATTTCTCAGAATTTTCTTCTTAACACCTTAGATAAACACTCCCCTCTGCTGACTGAAAATCCCTGCCTCAAAATGTGTACAGGAACCCATCCTTATCCTGCCACTCTGCTTTTAGTCTAGGGCCTAGTTTCCATTTCCCTTCAGTTTTACTTTTCTCAGTTGATTTTAAGATCAAAGGTATAAGAGGAGAAATGCTGTTGTGCACCTACTTATTTAGGATGGCATTTTAGAGGAAAAACCTAAGGCCTCATTTCTCATTGTCAAGTAGACCCCATTCATGTGGCTGGTAGAATTGTCAAGAATGATGCTTGTAACCACAAAGAACAGTAATCTTGCGATAGCTCCCTGGTAAACTGCTCCTGTGTTTGAATCGATTTTATAAAAAGCTAACCTTGGAGTTCAGGAAAGTACACATTAGTTCATTTTTCTTTTTAGTTCTTTCTATTCTAACTGCCGTCATCTCAGCCTTTATCAGTGTCCCACAAGTGAAGCTTTTATCCGTGCTAGTAACTCTTCAGGGAGATGCTGATCTCCCTCCCTCACTTATTTTGGTTATTTGTTAAGGACTAACCTAAATGTTTCCTCCTTCCTGAAGCCGTTTCTGGTCACTTAGGCTGGCAGTTGAATTTTTCTTTATGGGTTTTTACTGTTTTTTTTTTTTAGCTTGTACATCTCTTTAAGGATTTATCCTCTAGTCATTATTTCATAATTATTAGGTATACATGTCTTATCTCCCATTTTAAACTGCAGAAGTCCTTGAAGGTAAAACTATCTTATTGATATTTGTGTTTCCATGGTGTTTTTATAATATCTTAGCATTCCATACTATTTTAGTATAGGAGTGTGTCAGACATTCTCATAAAAATTCAAAGCAATACTGATGGGGTACAACCTAATTTGGTTTAATTTTAAAATTTAACTCAGATTTTTTCCTGTTATTTAAATGTAACATAATTTAGGCTTGTGACTGTTTTAAGACTGAGCCAAAACTGATTCTTAAGGATGCCTACTTAGGAAATAGCAATTCAAATTTTACTGAGTCACCATGATTTGTGTCAGTCACAGAAACAAATCAAAAGTAAGAACCTGAATTCTAGGCATAACATAATAAATTCCTAAGCCTTGGACTTCATTTTGTTGCCTTGGGTTATATTTGGGTATGTATACATTTGTTTTCACTGGATTCTGAACGTTTTATATATTGTAACATTTCTTAAATTGGACCAACAATATTTTAAATTGTATATTCAATCTCCTTTAAGATCCAAGAAGAAAAAAATATTGTGACTAATGTCTGAACTGCTTTTGCACGATGTTACTCTCATGATGTCACTCACTTTGAGATCTGGAATTATGATGAGGACGAGCAGCCAGAGAAGAGGAACTGTTGTCATACTCCTGTATGACCGTGACAGCTTTCATTGGGCCTTCTTTCTCTGGTTTGTAAAATTAGGGCACACTTTGCCTTACCTATTTTTCAGGGTGATTGTAAGGCTTAAGTGAGCAAAGTATTAGAGAAAGTACTTAACTGCAAAACACTACACTAATAAAGGGCATATACTTTCATTGACAAAAGTATTAGTGCCAGAAATTGTGAGTCATTTATAAAGATTATAGACTAAGATACTTTTAATTTTGGCTTGTAGCATTAATGGAAATTTGTCTCTTTGGTGCGTGTAAAGCAGTAAAACCATGTTTTCAGAATATTTCTTTATTTGGTTGTCCAGGTTAATACTGGATCATTTTAAAAGCATAGGCTTCATGTTCAGTTTTTTAAAGAGCTTTTTTTTTTGATAAAAGTAGTTTTAGGTTTCAAAGAACCATTGTATAAAAGCTCATCTACACCAGTATGTTTCTTATAGTTTTATTCACTTTATTTTAAGTAAAAAAGCTGAACCCCAAATTCTTCACTTTCAAAAGTGCTCAAAAGTGGCAAAGTCTTTTCATGTTTATATATATATATGGTCTATTCTAGGTGTGTTTATCGGAATCCATATTTTTATAATAAGTTTTATAATTATATGCTATGAATAGATACAGTTTTCTTTTTTGATCATTTCAATCTGTCGCTCTGTATTTAAATTTGGATGTTACGTGAACTTAGACATATAGCCAGAAATGTTCATAAGGCTGTTAATAGGAATAAGAATGTGGAATAGAAATTCTATGACTGCTTTTGAGGAATTTGAAGAGGAATTTGAATTTCATAATAAATGTTCTCTATTAAAAGGTGCAACAGTAAGTGAATCTTTGTATCATGCCTTTATTATTCTTAAATAAGAGTTACTTAAATGGAGCCCCTTTCAAAGTGCTACATTAGCTGTTTTAGGTTGCCAGTCAGTGTAATAATGTATCTTGAGTTGTTTATCTGTTGTTCATTTTATATTTAGAGAGAGCATAATTCAGAAAGAACAGCTGAAGAAAGACATGGCAAAACATTTGACATTTATTGTGTCTATTATGTGCCAGAAAGTCAACTAGGTATTTGTTCACATTTTTAAAAAATTTTCCACCAACCCAAATAAGCAGGAGGTGCTGTCTTCAATTTACCAGTGAAGAAACTCATATACAGACAGGTTAAGTAATTTGCTTGAGGACACAGACTATCTTATTTAAAGTCCACTTTTTCCCACTGTGCTGTACTCCCTCTGCAGTAAGTAAGACTGGGTATAAATGTCTGTATTGTTGTTAATCAGGACTTTTACACAGTGGGGTTCTGACTTGCTTAGGATTTTTTTTTTTTTTTATTCAAAATGTCTCATTAGGTTACTTACACTTCAGAGATGGGCTTCAGGTTTAAAATCTAATTTTATTAAAATTTTTAAAACAATCGCAGTTAGTAGGGTCGGGCTGGGAGGTCTACTTTTAAATTAGATCCAGGTGCCAAGCAGATAGATTAATAAATGTTATTCATTGTTATTTTAACTATACATTTTAAAATAGCCTGTCCTAATCTCCAGGCTTATCTGAAAATGATAGAGTTTTCACATGATGGTTTTAATAGCCATCTAATATTTATTTATTGTTTATTTTGTCAGCAGGCACCATATTAAGGATGTAAATATATTATCTTGATAGCTTCTGATTAGTTGCTTTATTGTTTGGTTCTTTGTTTTGCTTTTGTATTTTATTTATATTTTTAGTAATTAACTACACTGTTAGAGTTTTTTTTGCTAGTTGAAGAGTAACGTAAGTGGTAAGTTCGGTTAGTTTGGTTTTTGGAATGGGCTAGCTTCATCCCTTTCAAGTTGTTCTGTATTTGGGAAAGCAACCAGGTTTTCTCAGTAGTAGCACCATCAGGCATCTGCTGATTTGTTGGAAATGGAATTGTCATACTTATTTCCATTGCTAATGGAGTTCCAACGTGGGGTTACTTTAATACTTAGCCTTTCTGTTTAGGAATGTAGCTGAGAACCTTGGTTTTCAGTACTGATTAAAAAAGCCAGGGAAAGGTTAGGGAGATTGCTACCAGGGACCAGATTTGAATGGGTTATATAGCCTTTGAAATTAGTGGGTTGGAGGGTAAAACATTCCTGGCATTTCTGCTTTTTTAACTGTTGCCATGAGACTGTCTTAGCTTGCAAGTGAACTTTGTTTTCTGGCCACACTATTCAGAAAGAGGCTATTTGGACTAGACTTTGACCAGAATTCAAAAACATTTATTCAGATATGCTAAGATTCAATTCATATGCCTATATCTTGCACAGCGACACTATTTAAACTATTTGAACTTACCTAGCTCTGCACAGTTTTATGGTTGTACTTCAGTCTCAACCACAGAATGAAAGGCAGATGGCTAGATTTTGGACTGTAAGATCTTAAAGGAGTCTTAAATGATTCTGAAATCCTAAAATAATCCATCCAGGTGCTCTGGTTGTGCTGGGTGTATATCTGTGTTTAAATGATGTCTTTACTTGTTCATTTGCAGAGGACATTTGTCACTTTGTGTCTGTGGCAGAAGACCTTTTTGTTTCTCTTTGGCCCTTAGAAGTCGTAGAAAATATTACTTTTACTTCAGAGATGGAAAAGTACAGCACTCTAGGATAGAAAGATAGAGGGTTTCGAAAGGTGGAACAAGTTCTTGGCTTTTATAATCTGAGTTTTCTCATTTACTTCTCCTTTAAAAAAAATTATACTCTTTCTTTCCAAACATTCTTTGTTTTCTTACTTTTTATACTCATTTTCTTCTATTTTTGTGAGGTACTGGGGTCAGCAAGAAAGGTTAAATATATAGTCTCCTATGTGGATTGCTCATTTTCTCTTGGTAATTGAAAGCTAACTTGCATTGTAAGTGTACATGATCATGTTTTCTGTCTCTGGACTGTTTGCAGTGTTCTAAAAATGTCCATAATTTATACTTAAACTATATTTAAAATGAGTGTGTTAAATATTACTTAGTTTGTTGTGTTTTTGTTTGTTTGTTTTTGTTTTTGCATGGTTTATCAAAAAGTATAAACAAGTATACAGTGGAGAGTCTTAGATCCTTCTATGTTCCACATGGGCCTAAATCCTAATCCTTTAGTGGTAGTGGGTGATTTTAGTTGCTTGTGTATTGTTTTAAAGATTTTTAAGAAAAACCCATATATAGATCCATAGAAATATTTTATACCTTCAAAATTATATCTACATGCCTACCCCTTGCTTATTAACTTAACATAAAATATAATTTGGAGATCTTTCTAAAACCAGTACATGAGCTTCCTTTGGGGTGTGTGTATGTGTGTGTGTGTGTGTGGCCATTACAGAGTGCTACAATAAATACCCCTTAGGTATGTGATCTGGTATGTGTATATCTACTGGGCCAAAGGGTGCTTGAATTTCTATTAATAATTATTGTGGTAGCAGTTTACTACCAGCACTGTATTAGGAATTAAAAAAAAACAAGCTGCAGTTCAGTTGGATGCAAATTATTCAAAAGTCGTAATTTATGTATAGTAAGACTTAGCTCTTTTAAGTGTAAAATTCTGTGAGCTTTTTTTACACATGTACAGTCATGTAACCACCACCATGGTCAAAGACATTTTCTTCACCCTGAAAAGTTCGCTTGTCTTTTTGTGTAGTCAGTCTCCTGATTAGCTCTGCCTCTGGCAACCATTGATATGATTTTTATTCCTATTGTTTTGCCTTTTCCAGAATGTCATCTACATGGAGTTACATAGTGTGTAATCTTTTGTGTACCTGTTACTTAGAGAACTGTGGTATATTTGTCAAAACTAAGAAAGTAATATGGGAACAATACTGTTTACTAAACTAGAGACTTTATTTGCATCTTAACAGTTTTTTTTAAAAATTCTTTTCTGTTCTAGATACAATCGAGGATACCACACTACATTTAGCATTTTGAAAAATTAAGTATTTTTTTTCTTGAGTGGTGAGAGTGCTTCTGGATACAGGTTCTTTATCAGACTGAATGCTATTTCGTAGCTTGCAAAATTCTACACAACATTTTTATTTGTAGCAGAATCATTACTCATTCCAATATCTCAGCTAAATGCAAATATGTATATTTTTAATGCTGATTTAATTTACATAACATTAGAGATGTGTCGTTTTCCCATTTCTATAACAAATGGATATGTCCTAAATATTGTGAAAAAATTATATTTTCCCCAGATTCCTATATAATTTTTTTGATATGTTCTAAGAAAAATATTTTCTTATTGCCGAAATATTCTCTGTGTGACATAATTTTTTTGAGCAAGTGTGGGGAAAGGCCCATTGCAAATGCAAGGATTTGGCTGCACAGAAAGGCTTTAAGGGTCAAGGGGGCCAGCCTAAAACCTTTTGCATGAAAGCAGATGGTTTTTTAGTTTCATTTTATTTTCATTTTACAGTGAATCTCACTGCAGAACTTTTTGTACCTTAGCAGATATCAGTAAACATCCACTACTCCTATGAGTTCTTGTAATAGAAATGAATTCAACAAATATTTACAAGAGTCTCCTGTGTCCCACTATTTTAGGCATTGAAGGCACAGCTACCAGTGACAAAGCCTTTGCTTACTTAGTACATGGAGATGACATTCTAGTGAGGAGAGGCACACAAACAAAACATATAGCATGTTAGATGTTGGTAAATATTATAGAAAAATATTAAGTTGAGTAAGGCCACATTTGGAAGGCTTCACTGATAATAAACTGGTTTTGAAGAAGGATTGAATGAAGCAATAGAGCCAGCTTAGTGGAGAAGAGAGGAGAAAGCATCACAGACTTTCTAGGTGGATCCTGGCATGGCATGGTGAGTCAAGGAAGATTCAGGGCTGGAGTAGGTAGGTAGCGGCAGATGGAGGGTGTTAAGCCAGAGATTTAGCACGGGAGGCCTGATGATGTAGGGACTTTGGCATTTATTTTGAATTATTAGGGAACCATTCGAGGGCTTTGCATGGAGGTGTGGTAAGATCTCTCTGAAATCTGGATTGAGAACAGTTAGGAGAGGGAAGAGGGTGGAAACGGAGACCAGTCAGGGGCCTGATCAGCTCATTGTGAGAGCAGATTGTAAAAGGGAAAATGGTCACATGCTGGATATATTACAAAAGTAGAACAGGTAAGACATATTAGATTGGATGAAAGGACTCAGGATGACTTCAAGGTTTCTGGATGGAGGGGTGTTATTTATTGGAGAAGAGGACTTTGGGGAGATCAGATTTTATTAATGAGGGTGGAATGGTGGTGCTGGTGGGGACAGAGATCAGGAGTTCAGTTTCAGGACAGGTGGAGTTTGGGATGCCTGTTTGTCATCCAAAGTTTCATAATGGTTTGGAGTTCCCAAGGTTAGAGATTTAAGGTTGGTGCTTTTTAATTCACAACTGACATCACTTGATCATCCGAAATCTTTATCTTTTCTTTGTGACCTGAGTGCCTACTACAGTGCTTGACATATGGGAGATGTCTAATGAATATTTGATGAACATGAATAGAAGTGCAGTGGAAATCTTTTAAATGAACTTTAATAAAATGTAACTTTATGAAGTAGTAATGAGAAAGTTGGATCACTCTTCTTAACAAATAATTTCAAGAAATATGTAGGCATTAAAAAGAGCACACAGCTGAGATGGAGCTTTAACACTGCTCTCTCATAGCCTGTGTCCCCCATCATCACCAAAACTGCTACCCTTGGTCCTTGGCTTCTTGTCCTCAATGGCCATTGATTTCCAGTGCTTAGATAATGCAAGAAGTTAAACTTATGTGAATCCTAGGTTATTTTTAATCAGAAAAAGTGAGGGTGTTGGTAGTAGTTGTATTTTGGGCCTAGAGTTCCATCTGGGTCTATTTATTATTTGATGTGCTTTTGAGACTTACTTTGGCTTAACCTTCCTGGGTTTAACAACACACTGTATTAGTCTGCTTGGTGACACGATAAGATAACATAGACTGCCCTGACAAGATAACATAGACTGAATGGCTTACATAATTGGAATTTATTTTCTCACAGTTCTGGAAACTAGAAGTTCACGGTCAAAGTTCTATTGATTCTGGTGAGGGTTATCTTCCTGGCTTGCTGAAGGCCAGCCACATCTTGCTGTGATCTCATGTGGACTGATGATCTCTGAGAGAGCAAACTCTGGTATCTCTCCCTCATTTTTACAAGGACGAGTCCCATTAGACCAAGGCCCTGCCCTCATGATCTCATCTAACCCTAATTATCTCCCAATGGCCCCATCTTCAAATATCATTACAATTAAGGTTAAGGCTTCATTGTATAAACACTTAACCTGGTAGCATCTTTAAATACTGAGGTTATTTTGCATTTTCACTGAGTGTGAATAAAAGAAAGAACACATTTTTTTTAGGTATTTATACTTGAGAAAGCATTCTAGGAAATGAGATTGAATTTGTGAAAAATAAATGCAATAGTAATACAAAGATTTACGTTTACTGGGAAGGGTAGTTTAAATTTCTGAAACACTTACATTGTAGAATATTTAAATACATATAACTCATTACCTCTAAGCACAGAGTAACAATAACTTAAAAATATTTGTTTATCCAGATGGAATTGATATAGTGACTTAAGAAATTGTTCATTTATAATTAGCATTCAAATAATGTGCTACGGTTCTTAAATTCTTTTCTTAGGTAAGGTAAATGTGCCCACACACACATTTAATTGCCTTATTAATTTTCACGGTGTAATCGACTTTTGCACAGACCGAATTACTAATTAGTGGAACTTTAATGAATATGGTTTAATTTTACCACATAATGTGGCCTGAGACATCATCTCTGAGCTCTCCTTAGGGAGGTATGGAATAGAGATTTTACACTGGTATGTTTCATCCCAACCTGAACACTGCTGAAAGGACCTGTGATCTGGGGTAGGTGGAGACACACTCGCATGCACACACACAGACACGCAGTGACACTCACACAGTGGGTCTATATACACAGAACATCTAAAAGCAGTGATATAGAGTATTCCTTTATTTCTGATAAAAAGTAGAAAAAATAGTGTTCATATTTTAGGCAGATAAGGCAGATATAAAGGTAAGGTCAAACCTCAGGATGTAGGCCACACCTTGTCAAAATTTCATTTTGGTCAAATAAGTTAACTTTAGTACACTAAAAAGGGTAATGTGGTCCTTCTTGTGGTGAGTTAGTTAACTTAGTATTTGGGAAGTGGAAAGATTCATTTGAAGGAATAGAAGTTCTGGGTTGGGGGAATTTCACTCCCCCCATCTTTATTATTTTTCAAATGATGAAGAGTTTTGAATTTGTATTTTGAGTTCCGTTGATTGTGAAGATCAGAAAATGCAGTATAATTATTATATAGTAGTTTTATGCTCCAGACAGTGAGGTAGCAATTGTCTAGTTGCTACATCACTGTTTGGAGCATCACACTGATCCCTGAAATCATTTGAACCAAAAATAACAGGACCAGGGTTTCAATCATGTAGTCCTAGGTTAGAATTAGTCCACGTGCCCTAAAAGGACACCCACCATAACTAGCACCTGAAGGAGATTTCTAGATAGTAATGAACTGAAATAGGGCAGAAGAAGTAAATTCTCCACGAAATAAAATCTCAAACAATTTGGTGCAACCGGCTAAGCCACATTTTCAGTGAATGGGTGGATGCAGCAGAAGTGAAAACAGTGTCAAGGAGGCACACACTTGCACACTGGAGGCACTCTGCCATGTCGCCTGGCAAGTATTTTTGAATACACCTGTCGTGTGTGTGGGGCACTGTGCTGTTAGGTGCTTTGAGATGCACAGATGAGGAAGACATAGTGCAGGGAAGTCACAGTCTGGTGAGCGCAATACTCACACAAGAAGAATTCACCCAGCAGAGTGGAAGTGCCACGAGGTGGTAGGGAAAAGAGTGAAAGGAACTTGAGTGTGCAGGTGTCAAATGATAGGCTCCATGACTGTTTCTGTTGAAAGATTGTTGGTTCCCTAGCAGCCTCTTCTGTACACTTTCTCCCATCTCCTTTCACATTATAATTCTGTAATCCTTAGGGCTTTGAAAAGAGCCTCCTACACAGTATAAAGCATACACTTAGAGCATAGAATAACAAAAGAAGATTCTAAGGCATTTTGAGCATGTTTCCTGTACTGTCATGTAGAACCCAAATATGCAGACACTTTTAATTTTTCTCTTCAAGGCTATTTTGGTCATTTGAAATCCTGAAATAGTCATCGGAGGGATATTAAGCTCAAAATTATTCTCAAGTTATCTTGTGTTAAATGAGATTTGTTCAAAGGTTTTTCTTTGTTCAGTATTGACAAGTGGACAGTGCACAAAGCAGGCAGGTTTTGGTCAGGCACACCAACAGCTTTGCATCCTGTTGATTAAATAGAAAATTACCTGAGTATCTGTGCTAAAAATAGATTCCTTCAGGTTTTTAGTTCTTGTCACACCAGGGGTGGAGTCATTAAACAGGAAAACTGAAATCGAGTAAACAGGAATTGCGTGACGAGAGACAGCTTTTTTTTGGAAGGAAATGGAGGCCCATGCTCTGAGAATTTCAATGGAGTGTTTCATCATTATGAGTAGTTTTTTAAGAATGTTGGATTTGATGGAATGCCAGGTGGCCTTTTCTTTCATCGCTGTGGATGAGAAATGAGCTTTACTAGGATTGCATGTTGTGATTAAAGATTGGAAAGGTAATGCAGTTGTATTTTCACAGATGAATCCATTGTGTTCAGCCTCAGTGTTCTCAGTGTTTTACATTGTAAGGATATATTTTCATTTTAGGTAGAGATGGTTTTAGGATAATTTAGGATATTTCAACATAAGCCACATGTTTTTACGTGTGTGTGTGTGTGTGTGTGTGTGTGTGTATGTGTGTGTTTATTCAAGTGTTGGGAAAATGCCAGGTACTATATTTACTTTAAAATTTTTTTAATTTTCAGTTACAGTTGACGTAGAAAATGATATTAGTTGCAGGTGTACAACGTAGTGATTCGGCATCTGTTCAGGTATTTTAGAAGCACACCTCCCTCCTGGAAATCCAGCAAGTAAACAGCAAGCAAACCTGAATTTACCTTCCTCTTAAAGCAGTTTTTTTTTTTTGGAAAGCTATATATTATTAATTCCAGTATACTGCTATTCCTTAAAATATTTTGGGATGTTTCTTTTGTAATTCCAAAATGTTAGGTTGTGCAGTGACAGCTTTAAGTGTTAAAAATATCAGAGAATTCAGGATTTTCTGTGGGCTGAGAAAATGAGAACTGAAAAACCAAGGGGATGTTATAGAAGACTCTTATAATTATGGAGGATTGAGAAGAGGGTCTTAGGGATAATTCTCTAGTACACAAAGAAGTGGAAAACAAAATCAAGAAGTCCAGCCTGTAATTTATTAGATGGAGGTGCTGGGAGGAGAGAATTTAACATTGATAATGCCAATTTAATGTCTCATGGAAGATTTACAAGCAGTGATGTTAAATCTGTTTTGTACCTTAGTTTTTTTCCCCTTGAAACAATACAAAATACAAACACTTGAACCTAATTTAAAACATTATCCCAAAATATCTAGTAAGTTTTTATCTATCTGGAGAAAAAGTTTTATGATCCTACCAGAATATTTAGATTTTTAAAATTATTTTAAGCAAACAAAGTCACTCTGTACACACAGTTCCTGCCTTTTTTTTTAAAGGATATTCCATGAGATGATCCAGAGGTAGGTCTCTTTCTGTTTTGTTCAGAGGATGCACAGGATTCCCCTGGGTACATTATCCTTTTTCTCAGATGGACATGTGTGGTGTTTTTGGATTCCATGTGCTCTGACAAATAGTGCTGTGGTGAATATCATTAAATATGTGTATATATGGGTTTTTAGATACTTTTTGTGACTCGATACATAGATTAGATTACTGGTGGTGGAATCATCAAGCCATGGGTGTATACACACATACACACACACACTTAGAATTGGTATACATACATATATATTTAAATATATTTAACATGCTGACAGATATCGCCAAATGGCTCTTTGAAAATTCTGTATTTCTACCAACAGGGTAGAAAAGTTGATGCGATTTTGTCATTATGAGAAGTGAAAAATTGTTATCACAGTGTTTAGATAACATTTCTTTGATTCTGAGTAAGATTTAACATATTTTCATATGTTTACCAGCTAGTACTGAAGGTAATTTAAACCCATTTACCTGTATATCAATAAAAAATGCTTCCTGTTAAGTGGAGACACAGCCTGAAAGCCTAGCACCTCCATCACATTAGTGCTCCTCTCATTGCATCAGTGTCGTGCTTGGCGTGTGTGCAGCACAGGGGATGTAAAGACTTGTCTGTTCTTTCTGAGTCTGTGTGACCAAATGCCTTTCCATGTTGTATACACCTAAGATGACAGAAATAGCACCTTTACAGCAAAGAATATTATCTAGAACAAATAAAAAAAAAACAACTTAATTTGGACATTCATTTTTCTTTTTTATTTTGACTGCAAGAGTAAAAAAGAGATACCTATGTCATGCCACTCACAGCATTACAAATCATGGTACTAAAATGAGGAACATTTTTCTCATGTGTAATAGATCCAGATTACTTCTGACAGAACCAATAAACAATTTACTTGCAGTATTTGAAAATAAGTTATGGGATGGAAAAATTCTACTAGTACATTGGCAAGTGCATGGGACCAGATGATCAAATATTTCTGTGTCTACATTTTGCGAGTCAGTTTCACACCACAGCTGCTGTGGAGGAAGGGTTGATTTGCCAGAATTCTTCATGGCTTATTAAAAAAAAACAACAACAAACAGAGAAAATAATATGAAATGTATTTAGGCACAAAAGGGTAAACTAATCAAGTTTATTGCTACTAAATAAAAAGCATCAGTAGTTCTTACAAGAGCCCCTTTTTCATGTTTCAGTGTTTTAAATGATAGAAAGCAATGGTTAATTTTTAAAAAAGCTTCTAGCTTGGAAGTACTAACAACTAATAGATAACTTTGTGGAAAACATTTCATCTACATAGTAGGTAAAGAACACATCCCATTTTTCAAAAGAGGCTTTGCAAGTGCAGTGACTTGTCAAGGAGGATATATAGATGGGAATTGCTGTAGGAATTCAGGGACTTCAGCTCAAATCGTATTAGATGAGATCCAAGTCATTGAGAGGAACAAATGTAATTTGTGTATTGGGTCTATATTATTAAAGTAAATATGTCTGTTTATTTTAAAACATTAAAAATAATCTTTCTTGAGTACTTTTTCAGGATTAAGAAGAAATCAGTTCTTTCTATGACAAATACCCATTTCTTCTCATTTTGTTGATGAACAATGTCATGTTTGTGCTACTCTTGGTTCAGATCTTAATAATCTTCCCTTGTTTGAGTCACAAAGGTTGTGTGAGAACTGTCACACTGAATGGAAAGCCATAAAAGTGAGAGACACATAAAAATATATGTTTGGAATGTCTGTTTTCTCCATCTTATGGTATACTCATAAAAATATGTTTTCTGGCACAAAATATTCCACTGGGCTCATAACCAGTTGATTAATTAAAGGAGGATTTGTAAAACCCACATGATATAATCGTTTTTCTTGACAGGAATTACATTTTATGAATTTTTTACAGTTTCAGGGCTAGACATATATTGCTCTGAGTAAAAGCTTTTATCAAATGTTATGTGGTTGCTGTAAAGTTGATATTTGATTGGGAGTGAGTTGTATAGTAGTAGGCGTTTCTGGTCCCCCCTTTTTTAAAGCTGGGCAGGGTGCTTTTATGGAGAAAGTGTTTTTTCTGACTCTAAACAAATGCCTCCCTTTTTGACAGACCATGTTGTTGCTATGGAGACCTTTAGATTCTATAAATGTAGCCTCCAGTAATAGATAAGAATATGGCATTGCGTTGTGTGTGCCTGTGAGGTGGGATGGGGTGCTGTGAGAGCAGGGTGAAATGTAGATGTGTCTAGTCTGTTCGCAGAAGTTATTTTGCAGGAGCCAGAAGCTACTGCATTCTCCTGTTTTCATATGGTTTTTTCAGAGAGCGTGTGTGTGTCTGATGCAGAAACAATGCAGCAGTGCAGAGAAAGGCCCTTTCTCCCTTCTCTCGTCTCATGTTCCTTTCACCTAGAGCCAAGCACAGTTGAGAATTGGGTGGATGTCCTTGCCATCTGTTTTTATTCTTTTACCCCATGTGTCTTCATAAACCAGAGTTTTGTGTTTTAAAGTTCATCTAAATACTGTCATGCTGCTTATGTCATTCTGCAACTTGCCTTTTTCTGAGCCATATTTTTTTCTGAGGTCTCTGTATGTTAATATATATCAGGATCATTTATTTTAGCTCGTATGTGGTATTTCATTATATCATAGTTCATCTGGTCCCTTAGCAATGGATGTTTAGAATGTTCTCCAGTTGTATTTCTCTGTAACTCCTCAGTTCCATTTGTTCCTGTCCTTTCCATGTTGTTGAGTAGAGAGACTCGATAAATACTTGCTTGATTTAATTTTGACTTGGCCACATCTTGATAGTAAGTTATTCTTTTCTATTCTTTTCAGTAGGCCCAGTTCATTTTATGAATAATAATAATAATAAAAACATATTAGGCATCCTTTGTTCATACTTTTCTTCACATATTCAACCTAGTGAAATTGAACTGTGATACATATTACCCAGATACTTGTAACCTGGCCCAGTTCCAGGATGTTCTTAATGATCTTTTCCATTTATGCATTTTTTCAGAAGATTGTAAGTAACAACATTGCTGTTGCAAGAAACTGTAACATCTTGGTGGGTCTAGGATTTATAGAGAAAGGAAAGCTATAACTTTTTAAAATACCTTTTTGATCAAGTTCCACTGATGGTTTTGCTTATTAAACAACTTGCTTCCTTTTTATTTTAAATTTCCTTATTACAATACTATTAAGAAAATACTGCTTAGGATTCAGTATATACCCAGTACAATTGTCAAAATATAGGCTACATATAGGTTAGTGCTGTCTGGTAGAAATATAATGCAAGCGACACATGTAATTTAAAATTTTCTGGTAGCCACATTAAAAAATGTAAAACGAAATGGGTATAAGTTTTATTTAACCAGTGAAACATATTGTCACTTTAACATGTCAGCTATGTAAAAACCTATTGAGAAATTTTATATTCTTCCTTTCATACTATGTCTTCAGAATCCAGTATGTTTTATACTGATAGCATATCTCCATCAGGACTGGCTGCATTTCCAGCATTCTACAGCCACATGTGGCTAGTGGCTACCACATTGGATCGTGTAGGCCCACTTGGGGAAATTTGACCTGTCCTGCATCACTTTTACTTAGAATATTTTTTATTTTGCCATGGAATTTGCAAACCCTAAGAGAGGGTTCATCAACTCATATTAGTTTATGGTGTTGTTAGTTACATGGTTACTGTTTGTGGTATTGATTTGTCTTGTTATTCATGGTCTATTCTGTGAAGTTGCTGAGAACACCAAATTAGGACATAATGAGCCATTACCTTTAGGAGAAGTACAAGGTTAGGTTCTTGCAAACCTGTGGTCACAACCAGTTTGTCAACTGATTAATATATAGCCTGTTTTATGTTCCTTTGTTGAAGATAACTTATTTAGTATATACTAACATTGAACTTGCAGACAGCAACGCACTCTAATCCACACCTGAACGAAGCTTATCCAACATGTATGTTTTCTCCATAAGGGGCTTAGGAACATCAGCCAGTGATTAAGCATTATACTTGGAGGCCACTGAATTCATCAACAGAAAGTACAAAAATTTGAAAAATGTGCCCCCAAAAAACACCTTGAGAAGGACTGTGGTTTACAGCAGGAGAGCGGATACAAGAAGGCAGAGCATCCCTTAGTGGGATCTGGCTTGTAGAATGAATCATTTTCTACGTCTCTGCATGTTCCTGTAGGATCATGAAAGTGCCCTGAGTACTGGATTTGGGGGTTACAAACAAACTTCAGCCAGTAGGCAAATTCACAAATACAGAATCCACCCGTAATGAGGATCCACTGTATGTGGATTGTTTTGGAATCAGGTGTTGACCTGGGAGCTCAGGTTTCAGGTAACTTGAGCTCCTGTTGAACCAACTGACTCTGCCTTACTTTTCTCTTTTGGTTCTGTTGTTTTCGGTCCAGCAGGCATGTATAGTATGTGTGTGTAGGTTGCTGTTGATCTAGTAAACAAGAAAAATAGGATGTGATTAAGTAATGACAGCTGAGTCGTGAATAGAACAAAGGCTTGGCCAAAGAAATTATGCTCCCGATTTTGCCCCAAATTGTTGGAGAAATCAGAAAGCTCTATTGGGCTTTCCTAGCCTCTGTATTTTGGGTGGTAGTGTACTTTATGATGGAGATTGTAAATATTGCCTTTGACAGGTACACCGAAGCAGAACCACACAAGTCTGCAACATACAGATTGTGTTTTTTAAAAGTACTTTCAGTTCTGCCATCTGGCTGAATGGCTGTGTGTGTGTGTGTTTGTGTGTGTGTGTGTGGTCTTGCAGTTGCTCACAGCTGCAGTCAAAGATAATGGCTTATCTAAGGAGTCTAGTTCAGTTTGGCACTGGTCATCTGAATTGGTATGAAATTTAAAAGATGACTCAAATGTAGTCAAATGACCCATTGTGAGCAGAGCTTGTTAACTGATTTTTAAGGAGGCTTTTCTTTTTCTTTAAGATTTTCAAATTGATTTATGTGGAAACAGTTTTTAGGAAAACTATATGTGTGTGTGTGTGTGTGTGTGTGTGTGTGTGTGTGTGTGTGTGTGTGTATATCATCTGTATTGCATAAAGTCCCATACTAATCTGGAGAATGACTCTGGATAAATAATACCTGATATAGGATGAAAAATATTAAAAAAAAAGAATCCAAAAGCAAAATTATCGTGGGCTTTTGGAAACATTTCGATTAGAGAAATAGAGTGCTTGAGGAAGGGTAGGAAAGTGAGAGGGTAGATGAAAGCCAATGTTATTTGTGGCTTTTAGAGCGTGTGTGTGTGTGTGTGTGTGTGTGTGTGTGTGTGTTTGTTAAAGTACGGAGCTATCAAAAGTTTTTAAGTTTTGCATTTCAGAAATACAACAGTCGTGTGAAATTGATAGGGTGACAAAAGGATGATGGCACAGAGACAAATTACTGCCTCTGAATGGATGAGAGCCTTAAAGTAGATGCTTGACAGTGGCAGGGGAGAGACGATGTCGAGAAGGCATCAGTAGGGTTTTGATCACGGGATGTGGTTAAGAAGAAAGGAGAAAGTAGGTAAAAGTGGCTTAAGATTTCAGTCCTTTGAAATGATGACCTTTTCTTCTCTCCAGTCTGTAAATCATTCCCAAGCTCGAATCTAAAATCAGAGATGCAGAGGCAGCCTGCCCATGGCCTGGACCTAAGGAGTTCTTTTGCATTGTTATATTTTTTTGGCTGTGACACAAATTTTGTTAGATCTATCCACTTTCATGTAGCTTTTTTCAAAATAAATTTTTTATTTTGGAATAATTTTAATTATAGTAGAGTCGCAAAGATGGTACAGAGTCCTTGTATATCACTCACTGGCTTTCTCCTCTTAACATCTTTCAGTTCCATGATTCATTTGCAAAAACTAAGAAACCAACCTCAGGACACTGCTGTTAACTGAAATCTTGACTTTATTCTTATTCTGCTAGTTTTTCCATGAATACATCTTCCTGGTCCAGCATCCCATCCGGGGTATCAAATAGCATTCAGTCATCATGTCTCCTCTTTTCTTCTGACTGTGTTTCTCAATCTTTCTTTTTTCTTTCTTTTTTTTTTTTTTTTATGACTTTGATAGTTTTGAGGACTAATGATCAGTTATTTTGTAGAATGTCCGTCAGTTGGGGTTTGTCTGATGTTTTTCTCACGATTAGACTGTGGATATGAGTTTCTGGGAGGAAGACCACAAGGTGCTGTTTTCATCACATAATATCAAGGGTACACGCTGTCAGCATGATTTAGTGCCATGTTGACCCTGACCACATGGCCGAGGTAGTGTTTGCTAGGTTTCTGTACTGCGAAGTACATCACCCCAACCCTCCCTTTCCACCACACTCTGCCCTTTGGAAGCCTGTCTTATATCCAGTCCACACTCAGGGGATGATGGGATGTGGGGATTTAAGCCTCATCACTTATGTAAATTATTTGGAATTCTTCTCAAAGGTAGATTAGCTGTTCTCCCTCATTTATTTACTCAGTTGTTTATACCAGTATGGATTCAGGCGTATTCCTTCCTTTCATTCTGGTACTACTAAATGTTTTAGGTTCGTCATGCGTTTTCCCTACCTCAGCCCTAAATTAGCCATTTCCCTAAGGACTTCTGTTTTACTGGTTTGTATTTGTTTTTTTAAATTGGAGAATGGTATTAGAAACCAATATATAGGTGTTGGATGTGCTCATTGCTACTGGTATCTTACCTCATCTATGCTCTCTCACTGGACAGAGCTAGGATATATGTGCATGTCTATATCCTGATGCACATAGTATAGTTTTAACATAACAAAGGATTTATTAATAAGAAAATGTTAGGGAAACTGAGAAATTACAATGTGGATGCCTAAATTTATAATTATTTTTATAAGTCATATAGCTTTAATGTGTTTTTGGCTCAAATTGTCTTTCTTTTTAGTTTACTAATTTTAGGGTTTTCTCTTTCATATCTTGTTAGTGAATATTCGAATGCTTGCTGTATGCTACTCTGATTGTTCATATATTTATGTTGTTGAATTACTATATCTTTTCAGTAATCTGTCTAATAACATCGCTAACCATTATTAGCATTAAAATTACCTGGTTCAGTGGACATGAGTTGGCTTAGATGAGCATTTTGAAACTAGATTGACTCTAGAGATTGTTTAGTTCAGTGTTTTCTTCTTTTTTTTTTGACCATATATTGTGAAACATTGGGCAGATTAAAAAATATTCAAGCTGCATTCCCATCTCCCAGAGATTCTGATTTAATTGATTTAGAGTGTAACCTGGGCACCAGACTTTTACAAAGTTTGCCCAGCTTATTCTAAAATGCGGTCAAATCTGAAAACCCCTGTTTCAGGTCCTCATTTTGTGGATTAGAAAATATAGAATAAGAGTCAAATTTATCAAGTAATTTCTGTTTTGAGGATATAAAATCATTGATAAAACTGGTAAATTCATCATGACACTTAAAGTGTAGAATCTTAAAGGCATTATTACTGGTTTTAATAATTCAGAAGTGCAACTAAGGATGGAAGTCTCTTCTTTCAGCTGAACTGTCTATGGTTTTCTAAGGTGAGAACGTTGAGTGTCAGCACAGGAATGGCTAGTTTTTTCCTGGCATATGTAGCATTTCCTTCTCTGCCTCTCTTGCTCCCCACCACCCCTGTCTCTCTTTCTTTTTTTTTTAACTTCCTGAAATTGAATCTTCTGTTTCTTTGAGATAATTCTTGTAGGGTGTCCAGGGAAGGATACTATGCAAGTTTGTGAGTAATGGATTTTTAAAATAAAGCTGAATTAGCTAACCTTATAGAAGAAGGAAGCACATAAATCTCAGAGCTTGGCATGGTGTATGGTAGATGCTCAATTCACATTTGGGTGGGTAACTTAAATGACTGTATTCTGATTTTTAAACATGTTTCTGCCTCTCAGTCCATGAGTCCTGTAGCCAGCAAGGATCTTTTCTTCAATTAACTGTTAAGATAAGGAATCTGGACTTCTCTAAGCTGATTATTTTAGGCTCTCATTTGCTTCAAGATTTGGATAGACCCTTTCTAAAGACTTCTAGCTCTAGCATTTTATGATTCTGTAACCATAAATATGGCAGTATAATTTTAAATAAATGATACAGTATCTTCTAGAAGTCCAGATGAGAATATGTGCTTAGTTTAGTGGGAGCTCATTAGGGGGTGGTTGATCTAGAGTTAGATCTAGACAATAGACAAGGGAAATTCAGTACATTGGTGAAATGGCAAGAAAACTTAATAGGTAGATAGGATTTGGAAAGGACAATAATAGAGGTTCATTCTCCCCCAACACAGTTCTTGGGTATTCCTAAGAAGTAAAGTAGGGACATTGTTGTTGCTCAACTGTTATCCTCTTATGTGTGTTTTCATCTTTTGAAATCCTTTCACTCATAGAGTTGTCTTTGTACTTTGAAGAAGGCACACTACTAGTGTCATTGAACTCAGATTACAATCACATTCTTATGTAATCTCTCATTCAACTCATGTTGCTTTTGTTTCTTTTTCTTTTTCTTTTTTTGTTTTTAATTCAGATTACCTTAAAGACTGGTCACTGCATTTGGCATTTAAGAAAGATCAAGCAGTTAGTGTTTGGCTATTTAATGTAATCAAAGACAATTTAGGTTAGGAGGCTGAGTTAGTGATTGACTAAGGAGATTTTAGAATTTAGATACCCTTGATTTAACCATTTTTAGAAAACACATTTGGAATCAAAGACCCAGAAGTAATCAGTGACTTGCTCAGAACCTTAGGATTTGATTCCAGATCTCAAGTCAGATTTCTGTCCATGCCACTACAGTCCTTGGAAGAATTCGACACTAGACTGAGTGGGGGAAGAAAGACGTTCTGTTTTGATAGTAATTGGTATGAGGATAATTCATGCGCATAGGTACAATTCTCTTTGTCAGGAAGCCAATCATTTATATAACTTATTATTAGTGTATAGTACTTGTTGGTTTTTAATAGCTTACATATTTATTTGAAGCAATAATTTTCAGGGGTGAAACATTGGGTATTATAAAAAATTGATATTTAGAATTAAGAAAATCCGGTAACTCCTATAACATAAGCCATAGAAATTAACACGAGGAAACGTTTAGATGGTGTGGTTACATTACAGTGATCCTCAGATGGTGAATAACCTTAAACCATAGTAGGAAACAATGGGATTTTTAAATTTCCCCGAAGTGTAGATGGGTGGGAAAAAGTGGAAAAACTTAGCACTTAAAACCAGTGTGGAATGTGACTTGAGCAGTTTTAATTGACCATTTTGATAGTCTCTTGCACGTTTCATTTCCTCTTCCTTGTTATGACAAGATTTAAGAGGATTAGAAAATGGGATCTTTAGGCATTTCTTCTTCCCTTTGGCCATGAACAAAGGTGGAACTGTTCAATAAGAAAATTTTATCTTGAGAGGAAACATATTTAATGGAAAGGTGATAATGGGCTTCTTTGTGAGAAAAGTTTCCATAGAGTGGAACATGTGTGATGTTGTCTGTTTCTCTACTAGGCTCATTACTAGGCATTAATTTATTTTTCCCCACCTGAATTAACTTTATTTAGAACAGGAGACCTTCTGGACTTAGTTTGAGTGGTATTGCAGAGGATGTGACAATTCTCAAGTGTGTCTTTCAGTTCCTTCTCAAGGAACAACACAGGACTCTTTTGTCTCGGGCAGACTATTGCTAATTAATTAATAAATACATTTTTATGCTTCCAAATGGACTCATTTTTAAAAGAGCAAAATGATTCATTTAAAAAACAATGTGTTTCACTTGCTATGTATATTGTTGCAAAGTGTAGACAAGCTAAATCGTTACTTGGAAAATGGTCACTTTCTATATATCTTTCCTCTGAAACCTTTGAGGAAATTATCCTGAATTAAAATAGAAAGGTTCACTGCCATAAGTGACAATGTGGCTGGATTATGAGTATTATGGATTAAGAGTATTATGCCAAATGAAATAACTAAGACAGAAAAAGACAAAAACCATATGATTTTCCCCATGGGGGCTATAAAATAAAAATAACAAATGAACTAACAAAACAAGCAAAAACAGACTCAAAGATATGATCAAAAGGATGATGGTTATCAGAGGGGAAGTGGGTTGGGAGAGGGAGAATTGGGTAAAAAGGGTCAAAGGAAGGAAACTAAACTTTGGGTGGGAGCACACAACTAAGTACACAGACATCAAATTATAATGTTATACATGGAAATTTACATAATGTTATTAACCAGTATTACCTCAACAGATTTAATTTTAGAAATTCACATTTTTAGGAAGCCAGAAAATTGTATCACCAAGTTGTCTTAATTTTTGTTTATAATTTCTCTTTCCATCTCTACTCAACTCTTCTGAGAGCCTACTCTAAAATGATGCCATCATTCAGATTCAATTATTGGATGCAGTAATGTCATACTTATAAACATCACCTGTTTCAAATTGTTGTCTTCTAAAGAACTATATAAAAATACAAAAGTAGGCAGAATAATTATGCTTGCTCTTGGGTTATTACTGCTCTCTTTGGATCAAGTTAGTGGGGGTACTAAGTCCAGCCACAATGGTGATTGTGTATATTGTATCTATAAATTATAATTATTAATAAAGGGTAGGTGACAAAGGCAGAAAGCATTCAAGCTTGAAATTTGGGCTTACTTCGAATTAAAAAAAAAGTACATTGGCAAGAGGTACCAGGATATCCTTGATCAACCTGATGGGGTGGATAAATGGTTTAAAGAGACAATTCCATTTCATGCTGTAGAGAAGGAGTATGTGTACATCTGACTAGAATCACAAGATCTATTTGTACTACCCAAGACCCTGAATTAGCAGAGGTTGGAAGGAAAGGACTAAAATTTATTGTGGGTATTTTATTCTAGGGATATTATACAAGGTTAAGAATACTAGATCATCGCTTTCATTTACAAGCTGTATGAACTTGGACAAGTTCCTTGAGTTATCTGAACTTCCTCATTTGTAAGATAGGAGAAAATGAAGAACTTGACTTATAAGACTTTTCTGAGGATTGAAATGACCCTTACCAAATATGTGGCTTTTAGGAGTTTGCCACTACTGAATCCAGTCATTGAATTTGGACAGTGGCTGCATTTTAGATTAGAAAACTTGGGAAGTTTTGAGTACAGCTGAAATTATAGGAGAAATTATAAACAAAAAAGTAATTCAACTGGATATAAATTTTTGATTGATAAAAAAGAATAGCTAGAATAGCCTAGAGTAATGTGTCTAGTATAAGGTAAGTGCTCATATGTTAGTTTTTCTTTCAAATTGATGGTACATCTATTTCTTAATTGTAATGGTAGAACTATGAAATGATTATTGCCCCCCCCCCTTTTTAAATAAATGAGACTTAGAGAAGGTTGATAATTTGTTTCTTTGGAGGAAAGCTAAGATTGAAATCCAGGCTTTCAAATTTTCCAAGTCAGGCTACTACTTCTATGCCCCAATTTGCTATGTATCTATTTTCCTAAAAGGACTAACAAATACTTATGTATACATTTATTATAAAATTTTAAGTAGGAGCTTGCTGTAATCATTGAGGTGTCTTCTGTTAAAGCTAACTTAACTGCAGACAAAAGACTCAGTTTTTATATTCTACCTGGAAAATCAAAAATTCTGGTATCACATGCCATCTTATACCATAAATGTGCTTGGTATCTTAATCTATTTGTGAAAAGGAATTCTTTACTAAATCAGCTCTTTAGGATGGGAGGAAAATTTGAGACATAACAGCTTTAATTTTTCTATTGCAGTGACTTTCTTTGGACATTAAAATGTCAATTTTTCCCATGAGGAATTTAACAAAAGACCCCAACATATATCTACTGCTAGTTACATTCTCTTGAGAAAGGAATCACTTTTCTCCTGTGATAATCCCTTAAGTAATCGCTACCATTTTCTCTCCTTTTTCCTTTCCTCTTGATCAGTGCCAGTGGCAGGAAGGTCGGGGTAGGGAGCTAGGGTTTGGAAGAGTTGGGATATGGAGTGATCATAGGTGGCAGTGACAGCAAAGCATAATGAAATGTCTGTGATAGTGTTAGCAAATGGTGTCTGTGGCCGTACCATTAGAAGAGTTGATTTTCCTAATTGGTCGTTCCCTTGATTTGTTCATCCAGCATTTCAGAGCTATACTGACAGTTGATAATATTTTCTTCTTAAAGGAGATAAATACAAACTAGAAGGTTTCAATAAATTTTGTGCTTAAGAGTATCTGCATTGCATTTTTGCCAGAAGTGAAAGAGGAAAGGTTTCTGCTTATTTCCTACTCACCAATTAGTTCTAGGAATTGTAGTTGGGTGGTCTTTTATCTTTCATTTTTGTTCTTATCTGGGAAAGCATTGTTACTTAGGTATAAATAGAGATGCAAAAATAGATTATATTTGGACAAAAAAGCAAAGGAAGACATTGGTTCTCTTTCTTGTGTCCAAGGTCTGGAAGGACTTAAATATTATCAAAGAAATCTCCAGCCTTCCATAGGGCAACACCTAAACCCCCTTTATTGAAAGCACTGAAAAGACTACCAGAGGTCATTCAACAATTTTCTACCCGAATCTCAGTACTCTGAAGCAGCAGACACCTGTCATTTACAGAGTGCCTTCTTGAACATTTGGTAGAAATGTTCTCTTCTTTGTGGGGAAGGAAAAGTAATTACCAGGGACAACCCTTGGTGATTGGCAAAAAAGAAAAGAAGTAGAACTTATGCATCATTCAGGAGATCATCCAAACTATCTTGAAACACACAAAATTAAGTCTTTCAGTCTGCTTATTTTGTACAATTTATCTCAATCCTGTCAAGAAGGAAGAAATTTTACTAGGAGTATTTGCTAAATTGGACCTGAGCACTTGAAGGAACCAGAAATTGTCATTGACCACTTTGCTGGAATCCCTTCCTCAAATTTCAGTCTTATCTGACGTTGTAGAGTCTGGCTAATTCTTTTTTCCTTTAAATTTGAAGCAGTAGCAATAGCTAACTCTCTAACAGCCAGTGTGCAAATGCTTTATATACCTTATCTTATTTGATCTTCACAGTAGCACTGTCAAGTGTAGGTATTATCCTCAGTTTACATTCAGTGAAATTAAAGGTCAAAGAAGTTAAGTAAACTCTTCATGTCTCACAGCAATGAATAAGCGATGCCAGGATTGCAACTAGGTTCTGATGCCAAAATACTTTTTGTCTTAATTGTTATCCTCTGCCACCTCTGTCATTTGCAGTGACTATTTGTAATGTTTCCTTTACCCTTTGTCTTTCTGGATCACGCTGCTGTTTATATTTCGCACCATCCTCCTTCTATTTTATAAACCAGAATTTATAAATTCAAATTCCACTTGATGGTCAAAATGGCAGGGTATCATCATTATTCTCAGGAAAAAAGTGTTGTCTAAATCTGCGTGGACAGCTTTTTTTTTTCTTTAGATTTTAAGACTCGTAATGGGATCAAACTAGGGATATTCCCAAGAGAACTGACCATAGTGTTCTTGTTGTCCACGAGATCAATTAAAAAAAAGTTCAAGGTCAAGTGTGACCACTGGAATTATGTGTGAATGCATTATGGCAAATTAAAGGTGAGGCATTATATTTCGTAGTCTTCAAAATTTCAATGATCTGTTATTCAGAAAGGATATGTCCACTGGCTCGGCCATCCATGGTGGAACCACCCAATTATTTGTCAACCCATTCACCACTTTCTGTGGTTGATTCTGCTCTTTGGTTAGGTAGTTTCCCATGACTACAATAGTTTTGCTCCTTTAAAAAAATTAGCAAAATATAAAACTTCTACAACTTGAACTCTTCATTAGAAGCACGGAAATAGTTTTCATCGACGGTGTGAACAATAACCTCACCTTGTGTCGCAGCATCCTATTTATAGCTGGGAGCAGCTGCGTCCTTTTCCTTAAGTTCGAACAGACACTATTGTTTTCCAATCATCAGGTGAATTCTCCTGTGGGAATGTGAGGGACAATTGCAACACAGGTATTATTGATCTCTAACAGCTTTTCTGGAAGGAAGGGGAATCCACTTTAACTCTTAATACCTAAGCATGAAATGTGACATTGGATTCATATTAACTGGACACTCACATTGTTTTTTTTAGTTAGTTTAACAGGACTTCTTTTTTTTTTTTTTTTAATAAAACTATCTTTGTTAGCATTGCATTAGTATTCTAGTTGTGCAAACACTTAAAATCTTTTGTTATGCCAGGTATCCCAAAGATAGACCAACGGCTATTTATTCTTATTTAAAAATGCTATTTATGTTATGAAACGAACCTTTGATCTGTTGATACTTTTGTTATTCTCAGATAGTCTTCCTTCTGTTTGAAATGTTAACAATAGCTAATATCTAGGGAAGTTTAATCCTCTTTCAAATCCAGGGAAGAACATATTTATCTTCGTTTTACAGAAAAGGAAAGTTGAGGAACTTGGCCAAGGTCAATAGAGCTGACAAATGGTAGAACTAAGCCTCAAACCCACCTCTTTCTGTTTTTAAAGCCCTACTCACAATATAGGAGTGTCCTTGGTAGTTTTTCATTTGTCCTATGCTACATTTTTAGTCTTCTTCCTTGGGTTCACATATTTAGAACTGATTAGAAATTAAAGCTCTTTAAAGCTATAGGTTTTGCATATGTAATTACTTTTGATCAAAGATATGTGATTACATTGGAGACAGAAACCATGAGGAGAGGAAAAACGGGTAGCAGATTGAACGAGACATTCTTTTATATATATGTTTAAAAATATCTTGGATATAGTCATAAAAAAGTGGATTACTGTGTGCATTCTAAACATTTTAAGACAGATGTGTTCATTTGTTTCCTATTACTCAATAGGAATTAAAAATTTTGTTAGTAAAATTGAATTTTTACTGAATTTCTTCCGTGATAAGTTCAGAAAGCAGGTGGGTAGAAGAGATCTGAACTGCATTTGGAGGTAGTTTTCTTTCAGAATAGTTAAATTATATTTTCAGAAGTTTGCATCGTATATAATTGGTAGTTTCCCTGTAGTATTTCTTGCTGTAAAAGTATTCTTTGAATTAAAGAAATCATTTAGATTGTGATGGCAATTGCGATTGTTAATCATAGCCATACATAATTGCTTATCTTCATGCATGTTAAATTTGATTCCTGGTGTGTGGTTAGGTTTGATTAATAAATCAAGAATGATGATACCTTTCAGGAATTTAATAGTTGCTTAAGAGAGGCAGTTAAGACTTGTTTTTTGAGAGCTCTCATAATTCAGATTATCTCCCAGATATGTCCTAAACTTCCATCATCTTTCAAAGCATGAATTTTAAAATTCTGGAGAGAAAAACCCTCAGAACACAGCCTGCAAACAACTATGAACCTTCCATAATGCTCACTGATATGCTGCCTCTAACAAATTTTCAAATGTTTATTAAAAATCTGGGAATCTTTATGTATGTTAGAAAAATTCATCTATGTTAGTTCTCATAATTGTTATTAGAAAATAAATTTCAACCTCCAGAGAGGCACAGTCTTAAATATTTACATTTAATATTCAGATTCGTTTTATACACAACAAACCTGGACTAGAAAACCTTCATACATCCTGCCCACAACTGTACATCGTGCCTTCCAACTATCAAAACAGACCCTAAGGGTTTTGCTGGCCTTATCTCATTTAATGCTCACAGCAGCCTTCTATATTGAGCATTAGTTTTCTTACCATTTTTTCACATGGGATTGACTCAGGTTAGATAACTTGGTGCAGTTAGAAGCGTGCACGTGGCACAGCTGCGGATTTTAACTCAGCCTGGCACCAGAGAGAGCATCAGCTTCTCACCTGCTGTGCTAACGCCGAGTGTATTAAAATACACACCTCAGGAGCCATTTCTGTTTTCCCTTGTAATATTTTTTTCCCCATCAGATTTTGCTCAGGGAGGGAAGAAATAGGAGAAATGTCAGTGTAGGTAGGCAGTGGACTGGGACTATCACCTTTTTTTTTTCCTGCTACCTTCTTACTCCCAGACCCCTCTTCCAATAAGAAGCATCATCTGGTGACTTGTGCACCACTTGCTGAGCACTGTGTCAAGCGCTCCAGTTTTGTTTTGCTTTTTAAGGTTGTACCATATTATTCTAGAAAAGATAGCTACTTAACTAGATACCTGTCCTTCCTCAGAGATGGGAGTGCTCAAGGTACAGTAAGTCCTCACTTAATGTTGTTGAAAGGTTTTGGAACTGCAGCCAAACTTCACATGATCAAACCAGTTTCACCACAGGCTGATTGAAACTGAGAGTTAAGTTCCTGTGGCAGCCTATCAATGGTGTAACAAAACGACATTGAACACAAAGGCATTATTCGAGAAGCTGCTGTAAATGGTTCAGTTATTTATTTATAGTGTAAAAGGTTTTGTTTTTTTTTTCTACTCAGATGATTTTGTGTTTTATCATTGCACCTATTTTACAGATTTATAAAATTGTGGTGGAACATTTTCCCCTCAATAGCCCCAATAACATTCTGTTAGTTCCTCACATAATGAGAGTTGATCATGGAGACATTATTTATTGTGAAGTGTAAACATTTGGGTATTGAATAAGTAAGTACTTTGTCCTGATGGTGAATTAGCTGTGGTTATTTGTGGATGCTTTATTTTGGGGGGTAAAATTTGTTTATATTGATAAAAAGAAACAAATAAGAAAGATTGTAGAAGTTTAGTGAAAATGTAAGTGAGGGTTCAGAATCTATTGTAGGACACTTCGGTTGCTTCCATGTCCTGGCCACTGTGAATAACGCTGCTGTGAACATCAGTGTCACATTTTCTTGATCCATCCAGGTGCCTGTGGACACATAGGTTGTTTCCATACCTTGGCTATTGCGAAGAATGTTTCATAAGTCCGTATTTCTTTGTATTATCTAGTGTAGAAAATAATTCGATCTTATATGCAACAGGGAAAGATTAAAAAGTCATGTTCATGCTTCTTAAAATCCATCAGTTAACTCAATCCAGTGGACTTGTCTCAGGCAATCCAAGAAAATTTGGTGTTAAAATTAATCTAGGTAGGTATAAAAACGAGAATTATCTTTTTTAGTGCATTGGAAAAATATATATTTTTTCATTGACGCAACACATTTTAATTGAGGGCATACTATAGGCTAGATGGTGTAGAGTTTTAAAAGCTGCCAAGATGGATATACTGAAAGGTCAAAGAGGATCTGGAGAACAAGTGGACATGTCGCAGCAGTGGAAATCATGTCAGGTATCCAGATGAGTGTGAAGAAACAGTAGTACCCAGAGGAGATGCCCAAAGGCACAATTTTTGGCTCTGAATGTTGCCAGTTGCTTTTAAAGTGATGAATATTATGTTGGTTTTTATCAAGGCATAATAATAATTTATAAATTATGAACTACTTTTTTAAGTGATATGTTTTGATATGATTTACTTTGTATTTCTACATGAGCATGCACTTAATTTTAGCTTTCTGGAATATAATGAGTAGTTGTTATTGTTTATAACATAAATATGTAATATAAGTTATAACTTATATTACTAAGTTGTACATGACATCTTTACAAAAATATTAGAGCCCAATGTCAAAAAAATAAACTGACAGATCATAAAAAATTAGGTGTCCATTGTATTTTGCAACTTAGTCTAGTTTGCTCTTTTTGTGTTAATCTTAAAGAAAATGAAACTCCAAGGCTCTGAAATATTGCAAGCACATAGAATGGTACAAAAAACTAAATGCTGTGCTGAAAATCTTGATGTACTTCTGCTGAAAATCTTTTCTATTGGTATATATTTTGCAAACTTAAAAGAAAAAAAGCTAACACAAAGAGCCTTTTATGAAGGAATTTTTTTCCCAGGGAGGGAAAAGGGGGAAAAGGTCTGTGGAATAAGTTTATTTAATATGACATCAGTTGAATAAAGCCAGCTGTGAGTAATTATATCTGATATTTGATTTCCAGCTGTTTTGTTGAACTGTATTATTGGCTCTCAGGTATTTGGATATTAATTAAATGATGACTTATAAGGGAGTCTGTTTAAAGTAATATTGCTTCAAATAGAACATTTAAAATGGGCCACTAGGTACAAAGTTTTAGTTCTTGCTGGTGCAATTGTTATTTGTTAAAGTCTGTTCATTTTTAACTTAGAGGACACCATACAGTTCAGATATGTTTTGGCAGTATTTTTTCTACATTAGGTATGTATACATGAATAAAATAAATATATTCTCTCTGACTAAAGGTTTTCGAACCCCAGTTATCAAGTCATATCAGATTGAGAACAGAGCAGGTAATTTTTATTTCAGCACGTTGGACACATTGTATAAACAATGGTTATTGTGGAAGATTTGGAAAAAAAACACGGGGTAAAAGAAAAATCAAAAGAATTAAAGAAAGAGAAAAATAAGAAATTAGAAAGTAGGAGCTGGCCAAATATAGATTAATGCTCTAAGGGAAAGAGCAGAGGCATAAATTAGGACCAGACAAGCCTTTTGAGGCCGGGTGAGGTGCAAGAGGAGGGGTACTGGGTGGGAGGGGCGCGTGCTTCTAGAAGAAAGATGTATTTATTTTGCAGGTGAGAAATCTGATGAGACACACAGTCTCTCTTACCTCCTGTGTTGGGATCCTAGTACCATCCCTTTGTAGATCTCTCCAGGCCTCAGAACCAGTCAGACTACATCAGTTGGCATAGCTCCTCACTGTAGAGCCCTCTGCTACTCATATTCCGAAATTCAGCAGTTCTAGACATCTAGGATTATGGGGAATAAAACGAGGTACAAAATGTGCTCCCTCTCAGGAAGCATATGGTCTTTATTGAGTATCGCCTTTATTGACTCGTTCCCACAGATATTCACTTAGATATTTAAAAAAAATACCAACAGCAAAAATGGACATATAATAAGTTCCTTATGAACGACGTGTTAATAAATGTTTAGGAGATTAGAGGAGGGGAGAGCATGGTGGGGTGGTCTGAAAAGGCTTTCCAGGGCATGTGAGTTGAGATGCCCGTTGGGATGGATTCGTGCTGGGAGGCAGAAGAGCCTTTCCAGTGGAGACTGGAGCAGAGGAAATGTGGGAGGGAGCAGGCTGGGATAGGACCTTGGGGGTGGAATGCAGAAAGTCTTGAATGCTCGTGTGATGCATTTGAAATATGATCAATGGTAGTTTTTCCCTGGCTGAGGGGGAAAGCCTATAAAGCTATTTGGGGTCCCTTATTTTGTTATGTTATGCCTGATAAAATGGGAGAAGACCCTGAAACTCCAAGCCGTTGAAAACAGAATGGAAAAAAGTATAACAGGAGAATTAACAATTAAAAAATGAATTAAATGTACAAATAGCAACTACAAGTTGAAGGTAACTCCTAGGGTTTTCATGGGGATCACTAGGCCACCTGCACCAGCAGCAGAAGAGAAGTCTAAAAGTATAGATAGCCTTTTGTGGGGAAATTTAGTGAGAATATTAGTGACCGTTTTAAGTGATGTTCCAGCAGCTTCATATAGTAAGTAGTCAGCTGGTGAGCGTGGTAATTGGTAAGAAAAGTTAGGTCTAGGAGTCACTTGTAAAGAAAGGTGTGATTTCTAAGTGAATGGATCCTTATAATGAAGAATGAGGTTCAAACACCAGCCATGGGCTTCTCAGCTTGGGGAGACCTGGTGCAGCCTGAGGACCCAGGGGAGTGGGGAGGGTTCCGCACTGGTCACCTTTTTGGACATTTCATGCTCTCTCTCCTTTGTCATTTTGTCTTCTTACTGCTTATCACAATCTGACAGTTTTTATGCGTATTCAGTCTCTCTGTCCAACTAGATGCAATATGTTCAAGGATAGGGATTTTTTTTTTGTCTGTTTTGTAACCAGTGCATCCTTAGCATTTAGAATTAGTGCTCGGCACAGGGGAAAAGGCAATATTCACTTGTTTTAAAAAGGTTATCAGGGATTTGAGAGAAAGGCGTTTCAGTAAATTTGAGGACAAGATCACCTTCCAGAGGGTTGTGCAGTATGGATAGTTGAGAAAATGGGCAAGAGGGGTACACCTCTCATTCCAGAATCTTGGACAAGAAATGGAGCTGTTGCTATAGAGCAGGGGTCACCAACCCCCAGGCTGAGGACTGGTACTGGTCTGTGGCCTGTGAGGATCCAGGCCACACAGCAGGGGGTGAGTGGTGGGCCAGGGATTGAAGTTTCATCTGTATCTGCAGCACCAGCGTCGCCCCCTCAGCTCCACCTCAGATCATCAGGCATTAGATGCTCTTAGGAGCACCTGTTGCTGGTGCCTTAAAGGTTGGGAACTGCTGATAATTGTGGGGACCACAATTATCTGTTGTTTTATTCTGATTTATTAACATTTTTTTTTCTACTAAAATTGAGGATCGGCTACAATGAAGTAAAGGTTAAAATAAGGCAGGGCTTATAAAATGAATTGTTGTCTCTGTGATTTTTGATGTTCCCAAGTAGTACCGTTTTTATAGAAACTCTGGTGCTGTTGCTCCCAGCGCGTTTGGATTGCATCTCGGTGCTGTCATCAGAGATGCTCAGTGAGGACCACGAGGCGGTCACCTCTTTACATCATCTCATTCGTTGTTACTTTTGAACCTGCTTGAGCTTAAACAAACAGTTCATTCACCAGGCTTAGTTCGGGGTGAATGCTGAATGTTTTTAAAAGCCAGACCTCCCTGAATTATTCAGAATGATGATTCTGAATGATCACATTCAGGAGGATGAGCTTGTAGGTATTCTGACAGCACACGGAGCTTATGCGTCCATCAACAGCTAGAACATTTACTGTGAACGACAGCGAGGGATCTGTGGACAGAGAGGATGCAGTCATGCCCTCTGCCTTCCCTTTTTCTTTCTCTCTTTTCTCCCTAGTTCATTGCAGAGTTGGCTTTGGCTTTGGCAGCAGACTAGACGCGGGCCATGGAAGGCCAGGCTGCACGCACGGTCAGCGTGCTGGTGGTTCTGCTCAGCTGGGTGTCAAGCTTAGGGGTGTGCGAGTTTGTTGTACTTTTGGTCAGAAGCTGTTGCTGCATGTTTTATTATTTACCTATAATAAATTTAAATAACTAGATAAAAATACACCTTGCCAATAACACCACTAATGGGAAAAAGGAAGATTCGATGCTAAATGTAGGCTCTAACCACATTTCCTCATGTGTGGTGGAGACTGAATAACACTGTGTCGTGTACAAGAGTGAGCTTGTAGATATTTATGATTTCTAGTATAATTCATTTGCTTCATATGTGGTCTGAGGGCCAAGGGCCTGCAGGAGAAGAATATGTGTGACCTCGGCTGGCAGCAGTGGTAGAGTGACAGAGAGAGCATTTGCTGCATTTGGGAGTAAGAAAGAAACCTTGTCTCTGACACCTGTGACTTATAACTGAATTTCTCCACTGCACGGTGGCCATGTGTGAGGATGTTTTCTCTGTCCTTGCAGACTCAGTTGCTTTGAGGACCAGAATTGTGTTGTATCAATCTTCGTGTCAGCAGGATGACATTCTGGCAGAGGGCTTTTGCACAGAGCACGTGTTCAAAAAGTCAATCTACCTGAGTGAAGGGAAAGGATGACAACTGAACAGATTCTGTGCCTCCCTAACCCCAGTCTCTGTTGACATTTAGGACTGAGTAGGGGTCCTCATTTATATTTGGAAGGACATGAGGGTGTTCACTTAAGCTGTGTACTTTTAGAGCATTGTAGCATTGTATTTTACCTCAAAACCAGAAATTATCTAAGTAAGAAAACAAACCCAAAAAATTCAAATGCCATTTCGAGTTTGTTGCCAGGAGCTCTCTGGCCAGAGGGTTACCGATGTGTCTTTCACCCTGTGGCACCCATTAGACTTGCATAATTGTCATTACAATTGAGTAATGACAATGGTAGCTGGTGTTCAAGAACAAGTGCCTACTATGTGCCAAAGGTACTGTTCTCAGAATTTTGCAAATCCGAACCGAGATACTATTATTTTCTTTATTTTGCAGATGAACAAACAGCCACAGAGAGGTTGAGTGACTTGTTCAGGGACACAGAGCGAGTAAGTGGCAGAGTCACGTTTTGAAGCTGGATGGTGTAGTTCACATGCCTCCTACTTTACGCCCAGAGGCCTGGCAAGGAGAGAAGAATACACAAGAGAGTTGCCTGAAAGCGCTCACACTGATTGTCTACTCTGCCCAAGACATCTTGCCATATTTTCAGCAAATTTTCCATTCTGCTGCAAGGCCCACAGTGTCATCAGTAGTTTCTAATGTTAGAGATTTCTTCATCAATTATAAAAATAATTGAAAAATCTCTTTAGGGGGCAGGTCAAAATACTTAGAATACTTTTCTCTGAAAAGTTTTGAGAATAGAGCTGGAAGGAAGAGGGGAATAATTTTGGAGATTGGCAGCACCCTCGTCACCCCTGGCCTTAGTAGGGTTGTCTAAGTGGGTGTCCCAATTTTTTGGATTTTATCAAGTAAAACCATTGATCTTCATGATCACCATTCAAAAATTAAGGTACCATTAGAATGTGGGCAGCTAAAAATTTTTTTCTATTAATGATAAGAGACAAAACAATGAACTACTATCATCTAATATCAATATAATTTCGAAGAAAGCATTATAAAAGGAAGGGAAAAAAGGAAAAATGGTTATAATCCCCAAATAAAGGAGCGCTCTTTAAATCGAGCTGATCAAGAATCTCACCTCATTGTCCTTTTCTCATTTTGTCACGCACTAGGGAAAAATTTCCTGTGGACCTACTTTTGGAGCCTCTTCCCTAGTCATCTTTGAAATTTGTCCTTTCCCAGGAAAAGGGAATTTCATAGCTTTCCTTCTTTCCACATGGCTCCTGAGGTTCTAGGATGCAGTAGCCCATAAGACAAATCCATCTACCCTTTATAACTCCTTCTCTGAAAAATAACACGCATATTAAATTAGGAACACATATTTTAGGAAATGTGGGGCTCAACTTCCCCTCTTCTCTTCCATCTCACCTTTTATGGACAGAACCGAAAGAGGTCAGTTCTGGACAGGACCAAACATTTCTGTGGCATTTAGTGCATCTCTGACTGACGAAGTTGGAAGGCTTTAATGACATATGTAGAATATTCTCCTTTGTGTCTCCTGTCCTCTTGAGAGATGGAAAAGTTTTGAGAATAAGTAATACTATTATTGGTGGTTGACTCCTTGGTAAAACTTTCAAGATGGGAAAACCAGATGTCATATTATTTTTGTCTTTTGTCCCAGAAAAATGGCAACGGAGTGTTCTATATTTAAAGCCTATGTCTATTCAGAAGCGTTTCCTTTTCACTAAGAGGCAATAAAGAGCCTGTGTCCTCAGTGACCTGTTCTGCTCTGCTCCTATTATGTTGGGACCGTCTAAACTCCACCACTGGAGGAAGATTGTCATTTGCACGGTAAATGGTTCAAAATAAGGACTGGTAATTGAGCCTCTGGCATTAGGTCGGTCTTGGAAACCTGAGGCATCTTGAGGGTGATTTTTGTGGTCACTAAGGCCCCTCATTGCAGACATTGAATTCTGTGGGTGGTGCATGGCAGCCCCCCTTCCACCCACCCCAAGCAAAGGTTCTACAGCATATGACCAGAGCCAGACCAGCCGTGGGAAATGAGTCGAACACTAGGCCCGAAGGGGTTTAACTGTTACGTTAAAGGAGAATTGGGAAGAGGGAATTTGTCTAGTTGACACGTGTATGCACATGCACACACACACATTTTGGTTTAAATGCAAGAGAGTTCAAGCATCATTTCTTAAGAGAGGGAGAAGGAGAGGGAGAGGTCGTGTGTGTCTGAAGGGGAAATACTTATACCGACTCTTGAAAACAGGAATTAAGGACCGATTGAGACACTTGATATTTTTCTCATTTGTACACAACAAGATGGGTTTTCAGTCACAACCGAACAGTTGATTCTTCTGATGAGAAATTTTAATTTTCACAAATGAACTTTAGCTGCTTAGATGGTGCTTTTCCCCAGGGCATGAGAGTGAACATAGGGAGTAGGTTGTGTATTCTGAGGTGCTAAACACAGCACTGCTCATTCAATAATCATAAAACTGCCTTGTGGCATCTTTGTTGCTGTATCATTTAACTGGCATTTTCTCCTATAAGAGACTCTTTGGGAATGAGGATTACGTGAGACACTTCATCTATCCTTTAGAATTTATGAAATCCTTTCCTACCGTGTTCAACTCCTCTCTCCTGAAACATGACTGTTCCTGGGGTGCCCTGAGGCCAACTTAAAACAAAGGTGGCATGGGCCAAGCTGTGTGCTCTGTTGAACTCAGATGCCCCCTTGTAATGTTCATGGTTAATTCAAGAGATGATTACTTTATAACTACTTTTGCCTAAAGTTTAGAAACTTCAGAATTCTGTATTCAAAAAGATATAATGAATGCCTTTTTCAGTGGAAACACCCAAAGAAATTTTAGACAGACAGAATAGCTTGAATGTGTACCTTGTACTTCTGGAATTTCTTATTCATGTGTTTTGTAGAGAGACAATGCTTAGGGATGCGAGACTGAATAAATATATCCAGGCTGTGTCATAGACGACAAGTAATATAATCACCAGGTTTTCCTGGCTTTGACATATGAATTGGAATGATGAAATCACAACTCTGGGGCCTTGTGTTTCCTTTCAGTGTAAATTAGTAAGCTCAGAAACAGCCTTCATAATATTTAGGGTTGAAATTAGATCTTTAAGAATTGTACTGAAAATCATACACTCCACCATGGTTTTTTTTTTTCTTTTTTCTTTTTACATTTTCCTGAAATATGCGATGATGTAACTTCCTAGGCGGCGTGAGGGCCTGGGATGGAGTAAAACATCTCAGCAGTGCTGTAGCGATTTGACATTTTTATTTCAAATGCTCTGGTGCTTTACAAAGACGTGTGTGGTGGTGGGGAGGCTGGTTTACAATAAGATCTTTTGCTGCTTGGAGTGATAAAAATGAAATGGTTTTAATAGGAGTGCTGATGGGCTTGTCTCTCCTGCCCTCTTTACTCAGGGCCACGAGGAGAAAGGACTCATCATATTCTCCAAGGTGATTTAAGGAATGCTTTTAAAGACTCAGATCTCTTAAGTTTGGTTAACATGCCCACGTGAGACCCTGGGGACAGTCCTGTCTCCAGTCGCAGGAAAGGACTGTGGGTCTCGGCTTCCATCTAGTGGCCACTTTGGGAATCGTCTCTGTCTGTGCGTTTCCCCAGCTCTGAACCCCAAGACTGAAAACACGTTTTCCCCCTTTCTTCCTCCCACTGTTACTCTCAGGAGCATTCACTTTAAGGCTGTGCATGCCACCACGCCTACAGGAGTGTCCCTTCCTCTTTCTTTGCATTCAGTGCACCCAGTCTGTTGTGAAAAGCAGAGATTCAAATGGGGCATCAAAGACAACTAGTGACTTCGTTCCACGTGTGTGTCTATTCTCTGACCGAGGGGACAAATTGTAAACCCCTGGCCCTAAAGTGACCACACAGAGCACACGTGGAAGGCCAGTGTGAGTGGTCCAGCTCGTTAGAACTTGGATGACTGGGAAGGAAGCTGTCACTGCCAATGGGGATGGGGAGGGGGGTGCCTTTCACCAGGGCCAGAGCAAGGGGGAGTGCTTTTTGAGGGGCCTGGACCCAAGGATCACCAGTCATTTGTATGATGAAGGTGCAAGAGCTCGTTGGTGTTTGAGCTTTGTTTGAAAGCCCGCCCGAGGAGCAGGTGGTTTGATGTGATGCACTTGAGACGGTGCTAATGGGCACATTCTTGAGAGGCAATGGGCATACTCTGCCTGCTGAACCTGATGTAAAAATCTGAATTTATAAAGCAGACGATTTAGGGGCCCTTTATGTGTTTTATGTAAATAATTCATTTAACTTTTTTTGGGGGGTAGAGATACTCACATATGAAACATGCATTCATTTATAAAAATTCTGAAGTCTATAAATTTCAGAAATATTTTAACTTCTATAGTCTTGGCGTTACTGTGTGCTTATAGTCAGATCTCACAGCTTATAAGATCAGCTGCCATTTTCTGAGGGTCTGTATGTGCCACTGTTATGAAACTATATGTCTTCTTCACCACGCAGCTTTGCCAAGCATATCGGTCACTTTGACTTGCAAATGTAGTCTCTATGTCACAACCCGGGTTAGATGTCCCAGCAGGGATGGGGATGAGGATGTGAGCTCTGCTCCATTTGACACCAAGGACCAGAGTTTTTTCATAGTCTTCTCAGAATAGTTTTATGTGTTTCAGTGTAGAAAAGATTTGGATCTGTCTACAGCCATGCCTCCCTGAACATGCCTGATCTCGTCTGATCTCAGAAGCTAAGCAGGGTCGGGCCTGGTTAGTACTTGGATGGGAGACCACCTAGAACTACCAGATGCTGTATGTAGGTGTTTTTTAAAAAAAGATTTGGATCTCCCAAATAAAACTTATCAGCTTACCCACCATGTTAGGAGACTCAGCGAAACTTTGAGACTTCTCACCTCCTTGCCCCCTGTGAGTCTGAGCCTTGGCTATTCCAGCTTTTAAGCTCCTTATTTAATAACTTTCGAGACATAACTCCCTTAACTGCTTGCTAGTGATCTTTGGCCAAGAAGCATAAGTTATATATTTTTTGGCTTTGCAAAGGGAGCCTAAGTTGGCATCAGTCCAGTCTCTGATCCCAAAACTGCTGTTACTTAGGATAATCCTTTCTCTTCCTTCTCATGTTGAAGTCCACAGGCATTTACCATTTGGCCTCTGTGGGCCTGCTAATTGTAGCACAATCTTGACCTTACTTTTCCTTGGTAATTGAAATACAATCTTTTTAAAGGAACCAACATTTAAAAAAAAAAAGAAATTATCTCATACATGGAATGTTGTATCTTTTGAACACCTTACTTCTGCTTATACTTAAAATACATATGTAAAGCATCTATAAAGCAAAACTCATTTTAAACTCTTAGTACAGTGCACAATATGCCCCCTCCATCGTTTACAAAGCATTTGAGAGGAGGGAGGTGTGCCAACGCTGGTCGTGGGAAAGGAGGTGGAGGAATGCATATCTCCTGTCAGCTCTCTCTCCAAGATCATGTTAAAATGTACTGTACGTTGTTAGCTGTTAACAAGTGAAATTAAAAGCTAGTTTTAAGTGACTTATAAGTTTGCTGCGAGGCCTGTTACATTCTGAATGAGTCTCTAAAGAGACATTAGAGAAAGAGCCCAAGGTACAGAGAACGTTCTCTCTATTATGTGAGCATGGAGTTCACAGACTCTGAGCAAGAGGGTTTGGTTGGGTTGTGAACACTCATGCTCCTGAATAATGCAGAGGATGCTTTTGCATTTCATATATGCTTTACATTTGGAGCAAAAAGAAAAAAAAAGAAAGAAAAGGAAAGAAAGGAAAAGAAAGAAGAAAGAAAGAAAGAAAGAAAAAGAAAAGAAAATAAAAAATAAAGAAATAAGTCTTTTTCATGGAGAACTGCATTCCTATTGGCCTGGCAGTATTTTTGTCTGGGCGACAGTGGTTTTATAACTTTAATCTGCTTTCAAATAGCATCTATTTTTGAAAAAAGGATGTCCTTCCTAGGGTAGAAGGAAAGGCTTATTGTTCCCAAAACTGCTGCTTCCTGATTAGAGTGATGTGTTCCTGTTTGTATTTGAGACTACGGAGTTGTTTTTATTTCTTTTTTCTTTTTTTTTTTTTTGAAAAACACCTTACATTTTTAAAAGGTTTTTAAAAATATTCATAGTCATGTGAATGTTATTTGTCTTGAGAGGTGCACTTGGGGAGGGTACAGAGTTCTCACTTTGCATATTCTAGTTTCTTGACCTAAGTGGAAATTGGAATACTTCAGGTGATTGAACTTTCTAGATTTTTTTTTCTTTTTTACTATAGTCAAGTTTATTAAAATTTAACTTCACTCTTGTTTGTATAGAAAAAAATAAAAAGAATCTAGGAATATAATTTCCCGAAGGCCATACCTTCCTTGTTTGGAGAGAAAACTTTGCTCGTGATGCACACACACACTTAGTTTTTCCCCAATGGTTGCAGATTCCATGTTGGTTTGCAGAACAGCACTTTACCAGAGCCTCCACTCTGTCACCTCGGTTTCCTTGCTGGGTCAAGGTAATTTCATGCCAACTTGTAAGTTATTTTAACAACAGCCAAGCATTGATGAGGAAACAGGTGTTGAAACATCTGAGTGAAAAGCAAAGAGAAGCTGTTAAGGGGGCACTGTCCAGGGGCAGGAAGGGGGTGCAGCAGACCTGGGCCACCTCACATGGCTCTCACACCCCCAGATCCCTCCCTATACACTGCTGAACCTATTCCATTTCTCTTGGTCGTGCTGCCTGAAATCATAGACCACCCAGAGATTTGTCTGGACTGTGGAAATGCAAATACTGACATGGAGTTCCCCATGGGAGATTCAGGGTCCCCACTGATCTCTCACCCCCGCATTTGTGTTCTGATTGTCTCATTTTTTGCCCATGGTGCCCCCAAAATGAAGTGAGGCTGCTGAACACCTGGGTAGAGGGCAGAAAAATTTGTAAGAAGATTTAAAAGGCGATATTTGCCTATTTCAAAAAAAATTGCCCAGTCCACCTTCCTCTACCCCCTTTGGAAAGGAGAAGAAAACTCATCTTCCTTTTTTGCCTTCAGTGTTATTTGCCTTACTCACTAAAGCTTGGTAAACCTAATATTTGGCTTCCGTGCTCTTTGGTGCTGGAGAAAGGCTAGGCCACACATTCCTCTTCCTTTTAGTTTGTATTTCATTTGTTCATCTCTAGTCAGTCTCCTTTCGTTCCTCAGAGGTGGAGAGCAGAAATTTTCTGATGCCTTTTCTCGAGCTTCTCTGTTTTTCCTTCTTACCTAAATCTGTGGTGGTCGCACTCATACCACATAGTGAAATATCACATTTACTTGTTTGTTCTCTGCTCTCCAGATGTCCATTTCTCCCCATTCCTTCTGTTAGTTATAGTTAAGAGATTTCAAATTTAGAAAGAACCTATCTGCAGAGCCCTCTGATTCAAGCTGGATAATATTGCCTTCCATTTAACAGGTTCATGTGGAATACATGTCATCTTCTCCCCTAGTATAGAAGCTCTGTGTGGCAGAGACCGTTTAAAATAAGTTTCTTTTGAGATGACTTATTCTAAGAGCAGTCGAAGAAACTCTGGACATAATTCATTTAAGAAGTTTATAGTCTAGTGAAGTACCTAAAGTACTTGAAATAGTTGCACAGGATTCCTGGTTGTTTATTGCTGGACTGACACATTTAAACTTCCCCAAAACGTTGTGTGAGATGCAAATGTTTTATTTATGCAGCCACAGGCATGTAGAAGGAAAACTGCTTTTTCATTTGGTCCAGCAGTGAGGATACAATGCACTTCTTCTCCTTTTTACTCTCAGTTCCATAAAACAGGCTTAGGACCAGCTTCCTGACCCATTCACTTGTGTCAGTCACTTATAGGTGACAATACACCATTGTCTCCACACTTTTATTAACTATTAAGCAATCTTACCTAATGTACAAGTTATCATTGTACATATTGTCTTAGTATTATTCATAGATCTAGTCTGTAACAGGTTAATAAAGCCCTTTAGGTCAAGGGACATACTTTTTACTTTGATTTTGCTTGGTTCGTGTGAAGACAAAGAGACTTTGCTATTTCAAGGCCTATTGTGTCCCAAAGTTTAAGGTTGTTCTTTTCCTCGTTCTGCTTCTAAACGTCCAAATTCTTATCTCCATAATGTTTCTTTTAGATGTCCCCTCTCTCCAAATTTTAAAAAATTCTGCTTCTTTCAACTACTTTCCCAAATATACTTTTTTGGTAGTGTTAATTTATCTGCTTGACGAATGTTAAATGAATATAAATAATCTTTCTGGTTGCTTAAATAAAAGGATTGTAGGCCTTGGACAGGTTATAGCGGGTTGATAGATACTTAAGTGAAAAAACATGTAATGTCTCAAATATAATGTGAACTTGAGGATTATTCAGAAGGACATTTTGTTATAAGTATTAAAGAGACCTTCTCATTGTTTAGGATATTTTTATTGGCTTTCTCTGGATGCAAATAGAATATTATAGCCTTAGGAATGCATATTTTGTTACCTAGGTGCTGGGAAAGGTGTTTTGTTTGTTTGGTTTTTAGCTTTCTGATTTGTACTGAATTTATAGGGTCTAGTTTTAGGTTTCAGCCTTTAAATAGCTTTTAAAAGACTTGTGGGACATAAGAGTACAAATGAGTAAAATTAAAGACCATCAGCTTATTTGAAAGTTGACCACCAGAGGGAGGCACCTTAAATTTTCAATACTGATCAATTTTAAATTGGTACAATTTAGAATGATAAATGCGGTCTTTCCCACTTGACCCTACTTAACACATCCTAATACTGTTTTCAGGACTAAAAAATATTTTAAGCTGAAGACCTTAATATTCTCTTTAAAAGGTTTTGAATTTCTTATCTAGTTATTCTGTGAATCATTGTCCCTTATCTATTCCCTTAATGTATGAAGTTTAATTGCACATACAGTTTGAATTGTTCTGAAAGATTTTCCTAAGGCTACAGACATTTTTTTTTTGTTAATGGAAATAGAGGGTTAGGTTTAACCAAACTCGTACAAGACTTCTACACTAAAAAGTGCAAAAACGTTGAAAGAAATTAAAGACCTAACTAATGAATGAAATCCCATGTCATGAATTGAGAGACTCAGCAGTGTTAAGATGGCCAGACTTCCTGAATTGATCCACAGATTCAGTGGATCACTCAAAAGAGCCAAAAACAATCTTGAAAAAGTAAATATCCATTCACAAATTGTATAATTCTAGATGCTTACTGGAGTCTTAAAATACTAACTTCTTGGCTTGTCATATGAATATATAAGCAGAATTTTGAATATTTTTACCAGTCTTGAGCTTTCATGAATAACTTTGATTTTTTTTCTATGTATTGCAACATGTTCTAGAAAAACAAAAGCATAGTTTCTTTTTTTTAAAGAAAACATTTAAACATAAGCATTTTTATATACAAGAAATGGATTGTAGTAAGAATTGAAAAATTGAATTTGTGCTCATTAATGTATGAAGTAACATGTTAATTTTATATTGAAAAAGAAAATTATTTGATTTAATCATAATGTTGGCAATATCTATACTTTAAAATTAAAACTTTACTTTTTATAGTTTGGTAAAAAGCAGAATAAAAAGAACAATTTATCATGGATTCATTTTCGTACATTTGAGCCAGTTTATTTTATATTTTAATAGCTTTCGTATGTATCCCAAAGGCAGTTGTAATGAATGGCATTTGTGCAGTTTAGCTTTTCTCTTAATAATGCCCATTTTTAATGTGTAAGAAACTTGTATTTAAAAAAATCTATATTTTGGTCTGTAAATATAGTGCCTTGTTTTAGAAGCCTCTTTTTTTCCTGACAAATCTAATAATTTCTATTCTTTTTTTCAAACAGGATCTGGAAATAGTGTATTCCTATTTACACGGTATGGAAGCCTTATCAAACCTGAGGGAACATCAACTCAGGTAAGTCATTGTAAGATTAATAATAGGATGCTAGAATTTTACGAGATCACTTATTATAGTTAAGAAGTAAGATTAAAGATGTTACTTATGAAAACTCTGCCTCATCGAGCCCCTATACCTGGCTTTATAAGTTTTACAAATTGAATTTGGTTTTATGCATATAATAATTTTTTGACATTTCCGCCATAGTGATATTCTCTCTCCCTTTTATCCCCCCACCTTCCCCTTTAAAGTAATAAACATGACTTGGGTAGGTATACAAAAAGGAGCATTATTTGCCATCTTTGCCAATTAAATTCTGCTTCTTAGCATTCAGATACATTAGAAACTAAAGTGTTTTTAACTATTCAGTGATTAGGTCCATTATTTTAGTATGTTTTACGTGTTTATACTATATTTATTGCATTAAATTGACATGCCTCTTGGGAATCACAGATTATCACAGTTTATATCATAGTTGTTTTTATGTGCTCTACTCAGATAAAATATCGCTTCTATTGTATGGTGATACAGTAACCTTATTTATGATTATCTGGCTTTATAGTAAAAGATCAAAAATATATAGTCCAGTGATTTTTTTTTTTAAACTTTAACTAAAACAGAAAATAAAGGACCTTGAGAAGAGTACATATGGGATTACATATATATACCAAGTAGGGCATAATGGGAGGTTTTTGTTATTTCCAACTGTAGTTGGTTATGAAACCAGCAGTTTTTAATTATGAAAGGAATACTTTTTATATATTCGTCTCTTTTAATCTTTAAACACTAAGTAATTTGTGAGCATGTCAATTTTATATTTAGTTGTTAATTGAAAAAAGTGTCAAGAGGATTGAGTACTTCTAAAATTAAATTTTTAATGAAAATCATTTAACTTAAAGTAGATTGCAGGTTAAGTGTTTAAAAATTCAGTCAAGTTTTATTAGAAAGGGCAAAACCACTGGGAGTTTAAAAGATGATTCAAGTTAAAGCAAGAATAATTTTTAAAGTATGTATCTTTTAATTTTATGTTTTTGATAACAGCTATCCTAAAAAAATTTAGCAGCAATTCTCTTTAATCAAATGCAGTTAATCATATGGAAGTGAATTAATTAGCATGCAAATATAAATATCTTCACTTGCATAGAAAATCATACATATAGATAAGATTGAGATATTTATTATATAATGCATATATAGTAATGTAGTTATAAAAGTCAATAATAGAAATCTATGTAATAGAAAAAAGGAAAATTTTAATATGTCTTATGGAAATTTTCAAAATTATGAAAGTAATGATATAACACGGTGAAGTCCCCCATACACCCATTAACCAGCTGTAGAACCAGCTGTTTTCTGCCATTTCAAAGGTAAATTTTCATTAGAAACAACTGATTAATTCAAGGGTATGGCTTCAAGGAGTTTGTATTTTCTTCTAAAGGTAGTGCAGGTTAAGAGCAGAGATGTGAAAAGATCTGACTTAACATTTGCAAAGATCTATGTGGGAATGGACAATAGCACACAAATGTAGACGCAGAAGTCTACATTCAGAGTCTTGGTTAGAGATGGTGGTGGGATAGTGCTGGCTCATACTTGGTTTTCACAGGGGAGATGATGACCTTGGTCAATTTGGGAGATTATCTTTTGGAAACAGGTGCTGACAAAAAGATAGGATGGGAAGAAAAGGGAGGTGTCAAGGATGAGGATGCCACGGTTCTTGGCCTAAATGATTGGATACTGATCGTGAGAAAACAGATATTGAAGGAAGCAATTCAAGATCTGTTTTGGACATTGGGAATGTGAAATGGCCGTTACGCAGCCAGTGGCTACATTGAGTAAGCATTTAGATGAGTGGATATCACAGTGAGAGATGAGGTCTGGAGCATCGCTGTGGAAGGCATCAGTTTACAGGTTAGATCTGAAATCATAGACTGGAGGGCAGTCCATGACGCAGCAGAGAAGAGTGCCGCAGGGTTCCCTGCAGATGATAGATAACCTTTAGATGTAGGTGGAGGAGTGGCATGGAGGGAGAATCAAAGGAGAAAAAATGACTAATACATTTACAAGAAAAACCTAGAGACTGAGGACAGGAATCCAGAGAAGATAATGCTGTAGGGGAAAAGGAGTCATCAGTTGCTGCCAAGAAGCAGAATTAAGATAAGGACAGCAAGGATTCAAATAACACTGAGGATGCTGATAACTTTTAGAGCTTTTTCTTTGGAGTTCCAGGGCCAAGTGATGGGGGAGTGGGAAGAGGGTGAGATCATGGGGATAGTGAGCCTTAGACAACTCTCAGAGGAGAATTTCTGTCCTGGGAAAAGCAAAGTGTGGATAATAACAAAGCAGAGTCTGTTGCTTAATTTAAGACCAGATATTTTTGGATCCATCACTTGGGACTCTCCTTTTCTATGAAGAAAAGGTGTGATTCAGTCTATGGAAGAAATCTGTGTTTAGTGATGGATATTCAAGATTTGATGCTATCTCCTAGAGTTAACTGACATTCATTTTGAATGTTTGGAGTAAAGGATTGAGAAGATGAGAATTACCTCCAAGATAGGGTGGTGGTTGCAGAAAGAACAAGGAAAAAGTGTACCCAAGAGAGTTATTTTCAAGGGAAGGATTAAGAGCATGTAGTGCTTATTAGATTTAGCAAACAGAGGAAAGAAAGATGCATGTGGGTTGATCCCAGTGTCTCACAAATTGGAGACTAGTAGTAGCCCCATTGACCAAAATGGAGGTACTGTTAAAATATCACTTTTATAACCAACTTGTTCCATATACTAATTTCTTCATAAGAAGACATGGTCATCTCATTCTCTCTTTTTGCATTCTATATCTTTGGGCTATACATAATAGGATGCTTCTTAAAGACGCTGTTCTTGAGGTGATTTTGAATATTTAAACATTTAAAAAGTTCATTTCCATAACTTTTCCCCTCAGGAATGAATCAGCTGAAACAGTTCTTCAAGGTTGTAAAGCCTCCATTTAATCATGAGCCATAAAAATACTGAGTTAATAAAAGCTTACTTTTTGTCTGAAATTTCATACCGTTAAGTAACATTCTGTTGAGTTGTGAGTGATGTTATATAACACGTTTTAAATTAATAGGTTTTTCTTCCTTAGCTTTCTTCTCATTTTCTGTTTACCTTGGAGAACATTAACTTGTCCATATCATTACAAAGTATAAAAAAAAAGTACAGTTTTGTTCCCTATGAAATAAATGTGTCGAAGTTGACATTTAACAAAATGTTTTTTTCCCCTAGTATCTCTTTATTAGACTTAATTTTATTTTATTAACCTAGGCCCCAAAAATACTTATCTTGAGACTAATTCATAAGTAATTGTGATTGTGACAAGCCATGTAATCTTAACTTTCTAGACTGCATGGCTCATTTATGTTTTCAAACTATTAGTACGTTGTTTCAAGACAAATGTTGAACTCATGACTTTATTTCTTTTACAGGTTAATGTGTGAAACTGTGCGATATGAAAGACACGAAGCGAATGAAGTTTTATACTAGTAGGTGTTTCCTTTCCCTTTATACATCGCATAATGCAGCAACTAAATGATTTTGTTAAAAAATCAAAGAAATGTTAGTAACAGCTTGCTAAGTCTGCATTACCTTACTTTTGCATTAACTTAATTTTTTATAGTTTAAAAACGTGAAACATTTCAGCCTTTTCCTGTGGTAAAATTAATGTTTATAGTTTTTTTTTGGCTGATAAATTCACATTTGTAGCTATATATTTCTCATGTGTGATTCAGAGATATTATTTTGCATTATGGAGTATTTTGACATTTTGATCATGAAATAAGAAATGGGGTATAGTTTTTCCAACAGAACAAAATAAATATTCCCACAACCACACCAAATGAGATGTAAATAAAACATGAATATCACATTTTAGCTTACAGTTCTTTTAGAAACAGGAAAATTAGCTGCCCACATCTCTTTAGGAACAATTTCTTCTTTAGTATTGTGTAATATTAAAGATGTGTAACGTATTCCTTGAAAAAAATGAAGACTGATTTTTTAAGAATGTAGTAAACATACAGTAGGTAAATACTGGTGTAATAAGATGCGTAAACTGATTTACTAGACATATTATTTGTTAATAATGTGTACCGTGACTGAACATCATCCTGGTGACCTTCTTAAATAATTACTACTTTCCTTGCATATTAGAGGGGATATTTTTGAAATCAATAAAACACAGCTTATCCCTTAAGGCGTCTATAACCTCTCGAGGGAGAGAGAAGTAGAGTAAAAAGAAAACAACAACAAAAACTAGCCAAGCAACAGGCCTGACGAGGTGCAGGGGAAGGCTTGAAGGAAACGAGGAGAGTCTCAGAGATGGGGGTCTTTGAACTACGTCTCCAAAGGGTGTCCAGTGGCCCAGAGAGACTTTGTGGGCAGAAGAAACAGCATGGACAGGGATGGAGAGAGGCGAAGGGGCCTGCCCTGATGTTTTGAACACCGTGGCCAGTTTAAAGTGACTGGCATGTGGTGGATGGGTCAGGATGATGAATCCAGAGAAGAGGCAGGCCCGTGATCCTTGCCTGTGAATGTGCTGTTAAAAAATTGATCTAGATTGTTTAGGCAACTGGAAATGAATGTTTTCCCTCCTAAATAACGTTTTATTGTGGAAAATTACAAATGTTCACAGTATCAGGGAGGACAGGTAACAGACTTTCACACATCCATCATCTAACATTGTCAATTGGTGCCCAGTTATGCTTCATCACTTACTCCTCCTCTCCTACCTCCGACTGGATTATTTTGGAGTAAAGCCAGAAATAGCAATTTACTTGTCATTATCTTGATATGTATCTTTATCTTTAAAAGAGAAAGACTTAAAAAAAAACTTAACCATAGTATTATTCTTCACTTAAAAAAATAATTCTTTATACATGAAGATATTTCTTTGCCTCAGAATTTTCTTTTGCACTTTATTGATTTGAGTCAGATCTGAATAAGGTCTGTCCATTGGGATATTTTGCTAAATCTCTTTTAATCAATAGCTTGGTGGCCAGTTTTTAAGCAGCAAAACGATGCGGCCGAATACCTTCCAAAGTCACTCATCATCCCCTCAGAGACAGTGTCTGTGCCTGTATGGAAATGCAAAAGGGTGGATTAGATCTAGCAGATGGGCAGGGAGTTTCTTAGGAGACAGGTGCAGTCATCTGTGGTTGCAAGAACTTGAATTGAGGCAAAGACGGAATGGGGAAGTCAAGGGTAAATTTTACAAGAAGATACAGTTGGATGTGATCTAGGACGATTCGTAGGTTGTAACTTTCAAAACTTGAATATCTAGGGGCTGTTCAGCAGGAAATTATAAATCCATCTGGGGCTTAAAAGAACATAGATCCATATTTCTATATGTATGGACAGTAAATAACAAAGACATATCGATGAGAGAAAGACTAACATCAGGGGCAATTGCCTTTAAGATATTTATTGTTGAAGAAATTAAGCTGTAAACAACTTAACATATTTATTTCCTTGAAGAACAATTAAAAGCAATCAGTGGAATAGGTAGACACATGTCAGAGTTGGAAATCTCCGATGAATATTATTGAAATTCGTTGAAGCAGTCTATAGAAAGTGTCAACTTTCTGTAATTTTGTCTTTCCCTTCTGAAATGTGGTTTTGGTAGTATTGACGATGATGCAATAATAAGTGCCCCACATGCTCTAATGAAGTACTTTATGTGCATTCATTTACCTCCTCCTCATAGCTGTCTTGTGGGGTAGATACTATCATCACCTCAGTTCTACACAGGAAGAAACTGAGTCTTCAAGAGGATGACATACTTGCCCGAGGTCTCACTGCACAAAATGGGACCTGGATTTGTGATTCTGCATCCTTAGCTGTTAGCCCACTCACCAGCATTTTCCAGCTTTTTTCATGCCACTATAAAAAATGGCACCCTCAAAAATCATGATGCCCATATGCATGTTGGGAACAGTGGGTCATCTTTCCATGCTGGCCTTGCCAAGGGTTGTGATGGTGGCAATGGAAATTCACGAGTGGTTCTGCCTACATTATCCTGACTCCCTAATATTATTTATTTATTTATTATTTATTTAAGTTGAAGGTAGGTTACAGTATCTTTAAATATACCTGTTTTTTTTTTAAAGTTTAGACAGTGAATGTGAGCCAAGTTGACAGTTGTAAAGCCATGTTTTAGATAATCCTAAATTGAACACACTTAGACTAGAGTTTGTAGCAAGAGGTGATTGTAGCCATTGCTCCTTTTTGACTCATTAGAATTAGGTGGTATGTTACTAAGAAGTGAAAAGTCTGTGAATATTCAGTAGATAATGGCTCCTTAAGACCAAAAATTCACCCACAGACTAATTGTGGATTCGTTTAATCAGAGGCCTAGTATTTGGCCAGTCTTGTGATGAGGGTAATTGAAGCGTTTTCTTCTGTGATCCTTGAACAAACACGTTTCTGCTCTCACCGATTTGTGTAGGTGTCGTTTTGAAAATGAAAGAGCCCTTGCATTTGTGGTGTACGTAAATCTGTGGTAGCTTAATAACCCCACTCCTCTTTGGGGGCCTGCTGTTATTACCTCGTGGGGGAAGCGACTTGTCTGTTCATGTTTTCCCCTGAGCGTAAAGCACACAGTGTCATCAAGATATCAAAGACTTCTTCCAGACTTTGGTTTTATGGCCCAGAGATGAGTATTCATTTTCCTTATTATCTCCATGTGCCGGTGACTTCTAAGTCTATGGGTTTTTCAAAATAATTTCACCGGGTAAATATAATACTCTTTTTGATCCACCTCTGTACCTCATTTTTCTCATTTATAAAATGGAAACAGCAAGAATAATAGTACTATTTTTTAGTGTTGGTGTGAGGGTAAGATGCAGTATTATGTATACAGAACTCAGAAGTTCATACATAGTAAGTGCACAAAAATCTTTGCTGCTAGCACCATTATCATCATCATTTTTTGGATAATTCATATTTTGGTTTTTCAGTTTTTTTGCTGCCTTAAACTTTTGTTAGGAAGGAATTAGTGATAGCAATGCTCTAACTCCCAGTGTTTCTGTTTTAACATAAATGAACAGAAGACAAAAATGTTTGAAATTGTATTGACATTTGGAGAGAGTCGCAGTTCTGAGAAAATTGAATTTTTAAAAATTTAGAATTGCCCATTAGAATTTAGCTGTATTCATTTGCATTAAAAAGTTAGATAGAATTGGGACAACTTTACCCAGTGGACAAGATTATCAGGTAATTTCCAGGTTTCTTTCATTTATCTGTTATAGCTAGCTATTTTGCTTACTGCCTTGGGAATACCAAAGTGGTAATATAAATGCCTAACCCGAGGGACTTTAATTTAGAGATATCTTTAAGAATTTAATCTGAAATGAGAAAAACCAAGCGTGTCCTTTTAGCTTTAGTTTTTCTTTAATGGCTAAGCATCTTCACTGTTTCATTTTAATGCATAGTTACATTGAAAGTGCTAAAAACTTTCAGATTGGAAAAATCGACCATTAAAACATTTTTTTGAAGTGTATAGATACACACACGTACCCACACTCTAAATCCGTGTAACTCTGCCTCAGTGCCCATGTCCTGCATGTCCGACTAACTGCTTGGTTTTCTAAAGTGTCTTCTTAAGCAGTTTTTTAAGGGATTTATCTCTCTTTATTGCAAGAGAGAGATTGTTTCTCTATTATAAAAAAAAAAACAAAAAACAAAAAACGGCTGCACTGAGGCCAGTCGAGCCTTTTAAAGCATTTTCATTTAAATCTATAAAAGTGCAAGTTAGAATGTCAAGCATCAGCTCTACTCTCATCACTGTAGCAGTCTTTCCATTTGTCAGCTCGGTTTCCTGTTGGAGGGAAAGTCACTTCTCTGCAAGGCCACCAGGCCACTACTGTCCCCTTCATGCTCTCCTGCTCTCTTATCAGCCAGCTTTGCCCCAAGCTTTACTTTCTGTTCACAATCCCCAGTTTATCTGCAGCTGGTTTTGCATCCTTGTCCCTCCAGGAGAGGAAGAGGTCCTTAGTCCTGCATAGTGTGGCTTTTCCTGTTCTCACCTGTGCGTTCAACCTCTGCTCCTGCCCCCTTTCTCACAGGCTGTAGGTGTGCCAGTGTCTCCCCTGTGTAAGGAACTTCTTGTTGGATTCTTCAGCCCACATCCAGTTATTGTCCTGCTTTTATCCCGCTGGATGTGGCCAAGCCTTTATTTTGTATTACAGTCTTTGTTCTGAAGTGATTTCAAACCCACATTTACTACCTTTAATTCTTTTTCTTTTTAGAAACAAAATACTTCAGATCTCCTTTCTAAATCCAGCATGCTGTATCCACTATTTTAAAGTATCCTCCTCATCCACGTTTCCATGATTTTTACTATTATACTTGCCCATGTGTATAAAGAAAAGGGAGAAACCGTTGTGTGCCATTGATCATACAGATATAAAAATACATATTTTGTCTTTGAGCTTATCACTTAGAACCCCAGCAGAGGAGCAAAAATAAGTAAATAAGTAAATACATAAACAGTATTAATTTTTTGATAAATCTGGCAGAGGAGCAAAAAGAAATAAATAAGGAAATAAATATAAATTTTTTGATAAATCCAGAGGTAATGTGTGGAAAAGATTAAAATTATTACGTAACCAAAAAGCCATCTCCAAACTGGAAGATGGCCATCGTTAGAAGTTCCTTTTTTGAGCAGTGGAACACTTTGTTCATAGGAAATTCTCCTCAGCTCAGTCATGGTTACTATTATGGTGGAAAGAGGTTGGGCCGCATCAAGTCCCAAGGGGCTTGAGAAGCCTCTGATCTGAACTCACGGCTAGACTCCCCTGAAAGCACTGTGGATAATTGGATGTAAATAAGGAAAGTTATGTTCCCTCTGGTTTTGGGCATAATCACGTCGTTGAGAGTACAAGTCTAAGCCGGTCAGAAGAGTTCACACAGTAATGGTACCGGTGAGCAGAAATGCAGCCTTGAACTTCAGCAGAGGCCTGCCATGGAGACAGGCTTTGAGCAGAGCCAGCAGAATGCGATGCAGGTCGTGGAGAGGGAGATGCTTAGGAAGACTTTCTGTTTTCTGGTTTTATCCTTTGGTTGAATGATGTTGCTGAACCAGTAGATACCAGGAAAGAAAGGTATTTTTCTGGCTTTGGTCACTGTGGCAGGCTCCCTGGAATCCCTTGCTAAGCTAAGTTATCTCCACTTAGAACTTTTGTCAGCCTTCCTTTTATTTCTCTCTCTGATTTTTTTCAGCTCAGGTGTTGTAGGGCCAATAGCCCCAGGGGGCCAGGACCCCTCCAGGGTGATGAGAATTCTGGCTCCATGTCTCTGAGATGGCAGCCAGCTCCCCACACATCTCTGTGGCAGTACGTGTGGCCTCCGCTGCACCTCACCCCTCTGTGTCTCTACGTCACCTCTGCTCCCTGAGTGGTCTTCCCCACTCTGATTTCTGGACCTCCCACTGGTGCTTGTGTCACCCATTCCCATTTACCACGTGGTTACCCTCTTCTTGCTTCTCCATGTTTAATGCCCCTGTCAACGTCGTCTGTTCACTCCTCCAAGTCACTTCTGCCATGCTGTGCCTGGCCTGTGACGTCGGAGGGACCCCTTTCTGCCCAGTGCCCTCCCATACAAGGACAGACTTGTCAGGGAAAACTCGGAAAGCACTAACTGCTGCTCCCAGACTGTTCAGATTTTGCATGGGCACTGTTCCTTTGGTGTCTGTTTTGTCCACCCCCCTGTCCCCCCAAATGCATGAAGACAGGTGTCTGCAATCGCCGTTGGCAGGGGGCACATTTTGAGCTGAATGTTACATTAGGTCATTAACAGGCTATGCCCACAGTCATCTCCCTCTGCACCACCGCTCCCACTTCATGACACATCTTCCCTTCCTTCTCAGTCCCCCTCGATTTTGTTCCATCAATAGCCTTTTTTGACTGATCGAGCTCCGCTTTGTTGTATTCACAGCTGAATAAAGTAGCTTTTTTCACATTACTTTTTGCCCCCTAATAATGGTCTCTGTTGATTTAATTAGTTTGCCTTTTCTTTTGATTTGTTAGCTTATTCTTTCAACCCCCTTTCAACCTCAATTTGTTCACTTGTGTGAGTTGACTGCTTTATAAGAAATAGACCATGTGGAGCAGCACACACAGCTCTTGTGTGGAGACATCACCACCTTGTGGACTTCTGGGATATTGCTGCGGAAATTCTTTAAGCCTGGCTTCAATTTTCTAGTTACTGCTGAAATACACCTTTGACTTTCAGACACTTCAATACCATACTTACTCAATTATTAATTCATTCATTTAAGAAAATACCTAAGTACCAGTCAGACAGTATGTAGTGTGTATATTGGGGGCACCGATGAGTTATAGGAGTTAAAAAGCTAATGGTGGAAGACTCCTAATAATAATTCGGAGACTGGCACCTGATTAATGTGAACCTTATGCAGAGGGCGCTGGGAACCCAGGAGGAAAATGACTCACTTTATTTGGAAGATACTAAGACATTTTCCAGAGGAAGTGGTAGTGAACTTGGAATTCAAAGGAGGAGTAAGAAGTTTACTAGACAAAAAGGTACTATTTAGAAGCCTGAACAGCAGGTTTGTTCAAAGGCCCTGAGGCCTAGGTGGGAAAAAGGTGTAGTCTAGCTGAACAGGGTGAAGTTTACAGTAGAGGCTATGTCGGGGATTGGAGCAGAAAAGAAAGTTGTAGGGTGGCCCATTCAACGAGGGTTACAAGAGAGGAGGGAAACTAGTATGTTTTATGTACTTGTTACGCAAGGCACTCCACATTACTATCTGATTAAACCAAAGTATTGTTGTGAAGAAGGTATCCACATCCCCACTTTATAGTCGAGGAGCTAGAATTTCAGAACTGGACGTCACCAGGGTCACATGGCAGAGTATTTGCTGTCACAGTATTTTTTTTATTACCTTTAGACATTGATTACCTTTACTTCATAGGTATTTTGTGATCAGGGCCAGGAAAGCTGAATTTACAAGCCTTGCGTTTATTTTGTTCATAGTAATTCTGCCTTCAAAAGGGGCAGATGTGGAATAACTAAAAAGCCGGTGAATGTTTATTATAGCTTCTATGTCACAGTTAATTTAGACCATGGTGACATTTATTGTACTTTTTAACATAATAAAAAAACTATAGAATAATTATTATTTGCATTTAATGAGCAGTGTTTATTTAATCCTTGCAGTGGCTCTAGTAATTTGCCCAAAGCTACATATTTAGTAAGTGGTAATCTACCTTAATTTGCTAGTTTTCTAGATTTCATTTCCCAGGCCAACTTTTGCTGATAAAGGTGCCATTGTAAGAGCAGATTGAAATAAGTTTACAAAATAATTCCTTTTTTTCTTCTTTTCAGTGTTTTATTATTTGTTATTAAAAAAGTTTTTAAACTACTTGCATCTGGTAGAACACATTTTTTCTTGACATAAGTTGGAAGGATTTAGCGTTTTCATTCGAGAAATCATTTTACTTTTATGATTTTGTTGAAACTGAACTCCGTTTGACACTATTTTCCTTTATGTTTTCTCGGAGCATTGCTGTTGAGGAATTCGTAGTTGGGAAATTGGTCGAGGATGAACTTGGGAGGAACAGTGATCAGCTGTTGATTCGCTTAGGAAGCAGATAACAAAATGAAAATGATTAGGTGATAGTGATTGGCATTTTAAATAAACAACTTATTTAGTATTGTAAATAGAATTTAGTGGTCTTTAAAAATTTTTTTTAAATGCCTTCAAAAGGATAATTTTGATAAAGTCTTTCTACATAAGAAAAAAATCTCACATTTTAATAGAAAATTTGCTAAAGGTTATGAACTGATTTCACAGGAAAAAAAATAGATATGGCTCATGTAAATAAGAAAAAAGGTGCTCTTGTAATAGTAAGAAAAATGAAAAATAAAATCACATTAAGATATTGTTTTCATCAAGCAGATTGGCAAAAACCCTGATGTCTGATTGACAGCTTTAGTGATTGAAAGCTGTGAGCTCCCCTGTGGCTTTCCCCTCACCCACCCTGCCCAGCCACAGCACACTGGCCGCCTTGCTAGGCGGTGCCAGGCCATGGCCTTTGCACTTGCACTTGAGATCCTCTCTGCCCTTTGCCTGCAGTGCTGGTCCCTTAGGGATCCACTTGACTAATTGATCTCCTTTCCTCAAATATGCTCTTCTCAATGAGATGTTTCCTGACCCTACCACCCCCCGCATTTAAAACTGTGGTACCCAAACCTGTCTTCCTTACTCTACACTATTTTTTCTTTTCTAGAGCACTGATTTCTCATTTTCCAATTTATTTATTTTTGTTTATTATCTGTATTGTCCCACCAGAATATAAGTTCTATGAGGATGGGGATTTTTTTTTGTTGCTGATCCCTGATGTATCCTAAGCTCTTAGAACAGCCCTCATCATAAAATATTGAACATTTGTGAAATAAATATAGCAAAGTATATTAATCAGGATGTGGGGAAGCAAGTAAACAAACAGGTTGCCAACCACTTATGGAGGACGATTTGACAGTGTTTCTCAGAACCACAGTGTCTGTACCTTTTGGCCCAACACTTGCATTTCTAGTTACTTGTTACAGTTACTACCACACATACAAGATTACTCATTGCAATTTGTATTTATTTTAAAAAAATAATTGCATACGATTAAAAACAACTGAAGTGACTCGGGATGCTGAAGTCAAACATGGCACATCCACAAGATATCAATCTGGTGAAAAGATCTCTAAGATTTAGCGCAAGAGAAAGAACACTGTAGAGTGTACTGTATTTTCTGTAAAATGAAAAACAGTGGCAGAGGGAATAAGAATAAGTGTTTATTTTCGTGTGTGTATGCATAAAGAAATTCTGAAAGAATCTCCAAGTGTGATCGAGGCACGTGGGAGCTTAGTCGACAGGGGAAAGGTTTGGGAAGACCAACTTTTACTGTTTATTTCTATTTTATTTATTTATTTATTTGTTTTTGTTTTATGAAGCAACAGAAAGTATTATCAGTTCAAAAAACTAAAAAATGAAGTGTGGATTTGTAGGTGCTATATGTCTAAGGAGCATCTAAAATATTTATATATACTCACAAAATATCTTTAGTTTATGTGGGGGATAAAAATAATTAAAAAAAAATAATTCCAATAGTTGAAAATACGATTTTTATGGACATATTTTATACTATTTCATTGTTCTTTATGATTCTGAAAGTAACATGGGCACTACACTTTATGCTGTATATGTTTTGATTTTTTTTGTTGTTATAATCTTCTGATTCTATTATCTTTTCTTTCCAGTCCTGATGATATTGGGACCTGCTGGTATATCCTCCTGTCTGGTTCCGTGTTCATTAAGGAATCCATGTTTCTTCCAAGAAGCAGGTATCGTATAGACATTCTGTAATAGATTATCCATAAAGCTTGAAATCCTTTTGCAGAATTGAGTTCTTTTTTGTGGAATTCTTTACTCTTCCTATTTCCTGTTCCACTGTCACGAAGCCAAGACAGTAGCTTGGGGTGTTAATACATAAATCTTTAAGAAAGGACTGTTTAATGTTGTAAACACTGTTTCAATCTTTTTAACAAAGGGCAGGAATAAAAGACATGCTGATGACATGTCCATTTGTTGCATGAACATGTCAGGCTAATTTAGGACATGTTTGTTCATCGGAATAAAATCTGCCTCTGTGAGAGGCAGTCTCATAAACATCTAAAGAGAGGAAAAGAAAGTTCATTGAGACCACATGGGACTAGAAATTGGACTTTTCTGCCTCTCAGGACCAGATGGTCTCTCATTTCTGCATCTGTTTGTGGACTGGCTTCCCGCTCTCTGAGGCTATTAATGTCTTTCTCCCTGTGACTTTGGCTTGTACGTGCCAACTGTTGATTTATGACCTTATGTCCCTAATGATTACACCATTTGACTCCAGTGCCCATATCTTTTTCTTTGGATTCTTTAGGCTGCAATCTGATTGGCTGGGCTCGGGGCTGATGTGCGCTTAGTTCCAACCAGCTCTGGCCAGAGAGGTTCAGGACTCATCTGTTTTATTTGGGGCTGCCCACGTTCAAGTTCCCTGACTGAGGGAACTTGTTTTTTCCCCAATTGTGTTTTTTCTCACAATTAAATGTTTTTATTTTGACTGACAAAATGTCTTTATTTAAAATCACTGAATAAATATTTTATTTGAATTGACTAAATTTATTAAAGAGTGATGTTTACTACCTCCCTCATCACCTTTTATAACCTAACTCTCTTAGAAACTTAAAAACTTAAAAAGTCACAGAGTCAGTGAGACTGGGACAGGGCCTTGATATCAGCCTGGGTGTGGTGATAAAGGCACAGAATCGATGGCCCTTGACAGCCAGAGTGCCAGGGGCATGTTGCAGCCCATGAAAAACAGCCTCTGGTGCAGTGCCCATGCCTGTGTGCCCTTCTGCTTCTCCGAGGTTGTCTTGGCAGGCATAAGTCTCTTTGGAAAATGGTTCCAGGAGGGAGGGCTGATCTGTCTCTTGTCTGTTTGTTGTTCTTATAGTAGTGATAATTATAGTAATTGCCTTGACGGTGGCAGTAGTAGTAATAGAAGGAGTAATAGTTGTTGTAATAACACGATGATGGTGGAAAAAATAGTTAAGTCTTTGATAGTGCTTTCTACTGGCCAGACACCATTTCAGATGCTTTATATGTGTTGCATTATTTAATAGCACAGCTTTCCTTTGAGCTATGTACAGTTTTTACCTGCATTTTATGAGCAAAGAAACTCTGGCAGTATAGCATGGTGGGTAAGATTCTGCTTCAGAAGCTTGGAATGACCCTGAGAACCAGCTCCTATAATTCTAGAATCCTATTTCCCAGGAGTATAGAGAATAGAAAAACAATTAACTCTCTTCCACTTCTTCATTCAAGAACCTACTGTTTGGTTCATTTTTGGAAACTGTCTAATTCTATTTCTGAACTTGGAAGAAAGTGTAGGTGAAACTATTCAAGTATTGGCATATTTTTAAAATTACATGTAATGTAAAGAGTAATAATTACTACATAAATTATCACAGATACAAAGAAAAGGGAAAACATCATTTAGAACTCCTCATCCAAGATAATCATTCTTTAATATTTCAGTGTTTTTTCATCTAGTCTTTCATGTATGTGTTTCGCATACTTTATAAACAATTTAATGTCTTATTTTAATTAAACAACATGTATATGCATTGCCTCGTAATATTAAAAATTCTGTAGAAGCTTACTCTTTATAGATTTTAATGTCTGTTCAATGTTCAGTTATATTAACTTTCCACAATTTGATCAATAATCATAAAGGGTAAATGTTTGATAACTTTTTATTATAAATAGTGCTATAATGAATGTGCTTTGAAATTTATATGTGTTCAAGAGAAGAGAGGTTAGTGACTTCATCATCATCTGGATGCAAGGTCTGTTGTGCAAACTCCATCTACAGACCAAGGTCCGATGATGGTGAAGGAGCCTGCGAGGTCCTGCTTGACAACCAACCATCAGCAAACCAGTCAAATAACAGCTCATTCTAACTCATGGAAAGGGAACCCACTATTCAGAAAGCTGTGTTCAAGAAGAAAGAGGACTTGCAGTTCAGGCCTATTTCATGAGCACATTGGGCTCTATGTCTAATTATTTTCAAAGATGACATAAGTTACTCTTTCTGTGGCTGGCTGTCAAATGCTTGCAAGTCAGTCCTTTAATGGGATGAAGGAAGGAATGGTGTTTGAGACTGAATGACAAGCTGGTGCTATTTATAGGTTATTCCTTCATGTTGCACCTGGTGACATTTGCCCTGTCCAAGTTGTTTGTTTCCTTTGGAGATGTTGCCTTAGGAATAGTACTGAGGCTGTTTTAGTAAAAAAGAGTCTCTCCTGGTACGGTGCCAAATGTTGACATTAGTGAGTCATGTATATTTCTCTCCCTAGAAAATATTGAAGTTTAATTAAAGAATAATATGGCTTAGGTGTTAGTAACAGGCTGCTGGTTTTATAAAATAACTAGTTCACAGGTGAGTCTCTACATCTGCCACATTTTTATCACATTAGCCTAGAAATTGGTCACCAGTATGTACGTGAAGTAACTTGATCATTCTCTTGAAAATGTCAACTCATTTAGACAGATAATTTACCCTTGACAGTTAGTTTTGAATCAAAGTACTTTGAAGAACAGTTTCATATTTTTAACTTGTACAAAGTTCTACTGCAGGGTCTCTATTAAGTTCTGAAGTACACAGAGGAAGCAAGATGAGGGACTCTTGGCTGTCATTTAACTCAATGTCTCACCGGGGAGAAGAGGCAGATGCACATGAACCATGAAAAAATCTCCTCAGTATCAATGAACATGACAGTGTAAATCGATAGAGCAAAGACCACACAGAATGCAAAATCCCTTCCAAGACAGGAGTGTTTTCATGCATGTGGATGGTACTCAAGGGTGGCTCCTAGGGAAGTGAATTTTGAGTGTGGTTGATGATTTAGCTTGTTGGGCAGTGGTTGGAAAGGAAATCGAGGTAGAGTAAAGAGCATGGCATGGAGATGGAATTGAAGGAGGGCGGCCCAACCCCATATGATAACTTGAATGAGGACACGATGGGGTCAAGTTCCCCAGAAGTGCAATCTCGGAGAGCACTGGCAATGGTGGTGGCAACGAGAGGTCTGGTTTACAAAGCCGTGTCCTTTGGTCATACTCTTGGTGGATTGGGTCCCAGGCAACGTTGGCACACATCACTTATGTGTATTATGTTGGCTGTGTCCATTTACAATGAGTGCTTCTCTTTCATTGATACCAAATATATCCACAATTTAAAAATTAAAATTATGCTGTGGTGCTCTCAGCGATCACATTTAAAATTAGAGCTGGCAGCTTTAATGAGGATAAGTGGGGAAACAAGACATTTAACTAATCAGTTCTAAGAGGCTGAGATACTATTCTCATTATGATTCACATGACAAACAATGAGCTACTTGAGTTTAAAAAATCGGAAGTCTACTTTCTGCTTGCCAGTGCTCCATGATAAGTTAATTGATTGCTCGGAGAACTTGGTAGTTTTACAGTAATATTAGATGGTGAAACAATGAAAGAATGATTCTGCATGCGGTGGGGACTGAAGACATTAAATATTCCTTATTTCAAGTAAAGAGCTTTATAGGATTAGAAAATCATACTCTTGAAAGAGTATAAATTTGTTATAAGTCATGTGATACCTTACTGGCAAGGGAGTATGGCATTTTAAAAACAATTCACCAGTGAATCATATTATTGAAAGGTGGGAACTTTATTAGACATTAAAAGTATTCAAATGATATGAAGAGAAGTGATGATCAGAGTTCTGGAAATTGGACATTACAGGTAAAATTTACCATCCGGTGTTGGCAAAGTCACAACAGTGGGAGCACAGAGAAAGCATGGAAGGAAAAGAGTAGTTATTGAGGAAGGAATGGGGGAAAAAATTAAAGAAAAAGAAAAACTACAGATCATCTTAAAACTGTCCTCATTCAATTTTAAAAATAATATATTGATCTTACATACCTCACCTGCCACCATGGGAATAAATATGGGAAGAAATAGTCTTAAATGAAGTGATATGTGAGCTTTCAGAAGTTTTCTTTATAGCCAGCATTATTAGAAGTTGATTATTTCTTTAAAAGAAAAAAATAGCCTCCCACTTTCCCTTCCTCCCGCCTTCCTTCTAGAGAAAACATAAGACTTTGTTTAATTCCTGTTTGAAATGATCTAAAGGAGTGGACAATGGCAGAATTAGTAAATGCTAATACGTTATAGAAGAGCTCCTTATTTCAGGAATCGTCTTACACCACCTCCTATCACATTATTTTACAGAAGCAGGTGTTTGGGGTCTGTAGTTGACCAGCTAATGATAATAGTCAGTCAGGCAGGAAATCATAGAGACAGACTTCTATTTTAACTTAAAAATGTCCAATTTGATCTATACACGTAAATACATGTATAAATATATAAAACAGGATTAAAGTATGCACGTGTATGCATGTGTGTGTGTGTGTGTGTGAGAGAGAGAGAGAGGAGAGAGAGTTTGTGTCAGTCCTCTTGGACTTAACTATTTAGCTTCAGCCTTCTACAGTTATCTTCTCCACACATAATTCGGCAGCAGTTTTTAAAAACTGACATATCTGCATCAAGATTGCCAAAGCATTCTACTTAACAGGTTAAATAATCATTAAGTTAACTAATAGTTATCAAAAATGAACAATAAATGTATTGTTTTTAAAACATAGTAACATATAAAACCTAATCACAAGGGATAGTGTCCTAAAAACTTCTGTATCTTAGGAGGGTCATTTACCAAAAGGATTATCCAAAGTGATGAGCAAATGGCTGGGACTGATTTCCAGAATCAAACATCACCCTAGGCTATTAGTTATGCCTTTTCCAGAGAGTCCTTACCTTGATGCTTAATGAGTATTAATAAGCCCTTCTGTTCTGACCTCTCTTTCTAAATCGCTCTCTGCAGCTCTTACATGCTTATCCTTTCATCTTACTCATTCATCCTGCGAGTGTTATTGAGTGCCTCTCCTGTGCCTGCCTACAATGTGGTGCTGAAGCACATAAAGATCCTGCTAGCAAAGCCAGGAAGTCAAACTGTGTCTCAGAAGGAGGAGGGGTCTGGTGATGCAGGAGTGGTCAGTAGGATGAGAATAGGGGTGTGACCTCCAGATCTGCGACACTGAGGTCAGAGGCGACCTGCGTGAACAAATCAGTCTCAGTGGAAGGCTGGAGCCCTCTGAGGAGACAATGGGAAGATAAGAACTAGCAAGAGAAATGTCATCATTTAAAAGATTTTTATTGTGAAGAGAAGCAGGGAAGTGGGGTGGTGGCCGGGAGTTGGGAAGTCAAGAGCGATTCATTTCTTTAAAATGAGAAGGCACCAGGGTGTGTTTGTATGTTGATGGAAATGATACAGCAGAGAGGGCAAGGTAGATATGGTAGGAAGGAGGGGAAGCTTCTGCAGACGTGGACAAAATCCAGTTTGGAGAGGTATAAACTTTGGAAAGAGCGAAAGAGCTTCACCTTGTTTTTAGGCTTAGAATACAAGGTGTTGGCCCGTAGATTGTGGAGTTTAATGGTGGGTATTTAAGAATTTTGAAGAGAGAGAAAGAAGTTATGAAGCAAAGGTAGTGTCAGGTGCCCATTTGATGTATTTGTGTTTATAGATGATTTTTTTTCTTTTCCCTGTCAGCTTTCAGCTGTTGAGGGGCAAGCATGGAGCAGGTGGTTACTGGGTGTTGCTGGAGTCTGTACTTTGCCAGTTGTATACACCGAAGGCGAGCAGAGTGCAGGAGATAAAGGTGTACCTGGAACACCTGTATCTTTATGTCATTGGCTCCAGGTCCTTTGAACTCTTAGATACCATATCTGGAATGCAGCCACCATCTACTGGTCAGCTTGACCCTCTGCTTCTCCCATTTCTCATGGCTTTCATAAACGGCTTGTCGCTTAGATTAGAAATTTCTGTGCGTCTTAGTTCTGACCTCTCTTTTGTCCCCTGACAATTGCTTTTTTAGGAAATGACACTTCTGAGTTATAAATGACAGGACGTATCAAATCAGCTGCCTCCATCGCCACTGCCGCTGCCTCTGTGCAGGTGTTCCCTGCTCTGTGACAGTAGCTCTCCCTATGCCTTCAGCCCTTCCATAGCGTCACTGTATCATTGTTAAAAAGCACAGACTTTTTTTTTTGTCGCTCCCTTACATAAGGAGCTTTAATGACTTCCAACTACCAAAGAGAGAATTTGTTTTGGTTGCATAAAAAAATGGCTTAAACGCAGTAGGAGCTCAAGAACTGTGAAGGAGATAGTCCAGGGTGGTATGGTGGCTCCCCAGTGTGAGCAGGGTGCGTGTCTCCATCTCTTCTCCACTCCTGTTAGCACGCAGCTTCTGTTGTCAGGGTTGTCAGTTCTCAGCACAAGGAGGCTGCCCAACTCCAGCCAACATGTCTGTGATGGAAGCTGGAAGCAGGAGGAACGACTAAAGAGCGACAAATGAACTCCCATCCAGATCAGATCCCTTGGAACAACATTGCTTTTTCTATCTCATTGTCCAGGGTGTAGTCATATGACTACTTCAGGCCACCTAGGAGCCTGAGACATGTGTTTTATTCTGAGATGCAATGTGGGTGTGCCCCACTAAAAATAGTCATATAAAAATACCCTTCTAAGGAGACAGAGGAGATGGATGTTGGAGTAGGCAGCCAGCAGCCTCGGTTATGCTTGCTCCTTAGTTTCTTCTCACATTCTCTTAGTTGGTTAATTATCCTTCTTTGCTAGACCATTCTTCTCTGTGGCCCTGTGCTCTCCCACTCCTCCTCATCAGCTTAGCCATACTGCTTGAGGTCTTACATCATCTATAATTCCTCCTTGTCCTACCTCAAGTTGACTCAAGTCCAAGTATTCCCTGGACACATATCAAGTAAAGATATACATTAAAGATTTTAAGGAAATGTTGATAAGTAGATCCAAAGAAGGCAAAATTATGAAACAAATGCAAACTTGATTTGACTAAAGTTGATGGATCAAAGGGAGAGTTTAGTTGCACTTGATCTAAATATGTGCTGTGTTAAATCTGAGATAAGAGAGAGCTCTAAATTAAAGGAGTAGAGTAAAAGATGTAAACCATACAATGGGATATCCTCTACTGTTCCCCTGTCGGGGATTAGTTGTACTTTCTGCTTCGGTATGAAACATCTCCATCCTGGAAAGCTAACCTGGTTTTTAGCATTTTTTTGAGGCCACCCCTGCCCCCTTTAAATCACATTCTGATGTGATACCTCATGCACAGAGCAAGGAGGCTCTCTGGAGAGAGAGTTCAGTCACTGGGTCAAGTTGGGGATTTGGTTGCTATAGCTACAACCTTACAGATGCGCTGTACGGATAAATGCAAGCTTTGGGTCCTCTCTGGAATACTGGCTTCGTTTGGTCGTGTCTTCACAAAGTAAGTGGCCATATCAGGGAGGACTCTGATGTTTCTGTGTGTTGAGCTCGTGTGATATCACAGGTCATCTGATGTTCGAGGTCTTGGGTTACGGAATTTGTCATTTTATGATCCTTGTTATAAATGAGTGCGTGGGAGTGCACCCTAGGAGTTCCTATTTGCAGCTATATTTGGGTTTCTCTTGTAGAAGTAAATATATTTCATAAAGGTTTTAAAGTATAACGTGTGTGTTATACTTAGTTTTTCTCTGTAAAATGTTTGAACTGTCTGTCTGCTGTTAGATGTAAAGGAACTCACAACCCTTGTTTGGACAACAGTGGTTTTGGGGCCTGGGGTGGGAATGACTGTTTTACCTGATGAATTCAAAGTCTCTTAAAATGTATAGCAGCTAAGTTGGTTTTTGTTTAAAGAAGCATACTTTCAGTATTGGGAACACTAATAGAAAATAACAAGAATAAGGAATATTGTTAAGAGACAGATTGATATACAAAACAAATTATACTTGGTGAAGTAGGAATGCCTTTATTAAACTAAAATTTCCAATTGGAAATTAGTCATAGTTGGGGACATTGTACTTTATATGTATATAAATAATATACACACATGTGTTTAAATCATTTATACATATCATTAATACATATGTATTAAAGCCAATAACATTATATATTTGAATGTTAAAGAAAATGACTTTATATCGTGTATTCAAGTTCAGGTTTTGGATGTACCGAAAAATGTTTAAAAGTGCTTCAAGAATTAAGAAGTAATTGAAACATATAAAGTGAAATAATAGCTTAAATATGTATATCAATGTCCTTTTGTGTTAGAATTTAAATGTAATGTAGATTTTAAAACTATGTGCTAATTTTTCATTACTGGTAAGAATATGAGCTCTAGGTTTAAAATATTAAAAATTGTTGGTCTCCTTAGCTGTTCCTTTTTTTCTTTTCCTACGATTTTTTATTAATTTAATTTTAAAAAATTAGTTTCAAGTATACAGTACATTGTTTAGCCAATGTATTAATGCTAATTGCATTTCTTATGCTGTGCTCCCTGTCCCTGTGATCATTTGTCACCTTAGCTGTTTCTTACTTTTGCCACACATTTATGGCTTCATGAGGGGCATATATGTTTTTGTGATTAAATATAATATATAATTTCTGGTATTGCATATTCGTTTATTATAGATCTACATAAATATGAAAAACCTGTATTTTCTTAGTTATATTTTTGTCTTTTTTTTCGAGTCAGATATTTTGGGTTATTTTTTGCTTTTATCGATGGCTTACTTAATTTTTTTCCTCGATTATGTCAGAGTATAATGGGATTATAGTCCTTCAAATACAGTGGAGAAGAGCTGCCTGATAACTACTCAAACCTCGGAAGTAAGAGTTTTAATTTTTCTGAGAATGTACTTAGAACAATAAATAGAAAAGGCACTGGATTAAAGTCCTAGTGTTTGGCCCCAAAGATGGTTAGATGATAACATGGAGCAAGACTAGAAAGATAAGTGACCAAGGCAGAGGTTTCCAATCATCTATTGTAGGACACTTTGGTTGCTTCCATCTCCTGGCCACCAGGAATAATGCTACTTTCTCTGCATCCTCTCCAACACTTGTCATTACTTTTCTGTTGATAACAGCCATTCTAAAGTGTGTGAGATGGTATCTTGTTGTGATTTTGATTTGCATTTCCGTAATAGCTAGTGAAGCTGATTATCCTTTCATATGTTTGTTGGCCACTTGTATGTCTTTTTGGGAGAAGTGACTATTCAGTTCCTCTGCCCATTTTTTAATTTGATTGTTTGTTTTTTTGTTGTTACTGAGTTGTCTGAGTTCTTTGCGTATTTTGGATATTAAGCCCTTATCAGAGAGGTGTTGCTTATAAATATATTTTCGGAAGGTTGCCTCTTTGCTTTGTAGACAGTGTCTTTTGCTGGCAGAAGATTTTTAGTTTGATATAGTCCCATTCATTTATTTTTGCTTTTACTTCCCTTGCCTTTGAGGTCAAATTCATAAAATCCTCTTTATATTTAAGGTCTCTCAGTTTAGTACATATGTTTTCTTCTATGCAATTTATTATTTCAGGTTTATATTTAGGTCCTTAATCCATTCTGAGTTAATTTTGTTGTGTGGTGATAGACATGAGAAGAATATATTTTTTTTATTCATTAAAGTTCCTTGGCACATTTGTTCAAAATCAGTTGACTATATTTGTTTTGGTCTATTTCTGGAGTCTTTCTTCTAAATCAACCTACATGTCATACGAATACCACTTTGTGTTCCTTTGTATAGCTTTATAGTAACTTTTGAAATTATGCAGGTAAATTCCCATCTTTGTACTTTATTAAAATTGTTTTTGTTTTTCTATATCTTTGCCTTTCTGTGTAAATTCTAAAATCAGCTTGTCAGTGTTAAATGTTTGTTAGGATTTGGTTGGAATTGCACTGAATCTATAGATCAGTGTGGGAAGGTTTAGAATCCTAATGATATCAAGCCTTCTAAACCATGAACATGGTATGTCTCATCTTTTGTTTGTCTTATATAATTTCCATTTGCAAGGTTAGTACCCCCTTGTAGTTTCCAGTGTACAGATCATGCACATTCTTTGTGGAATTTATTCCTCAGTATTTATTTTTGGTGATAAGTAGTAGGATTTTACCACCTCATTCTATAATGGAAGATTGGAAGTAGAGGTTAAACAATATTGTCAGTGTTACCTATTGGTGGAATCAGAAGGAAAAATTACCTACAAAACAAGATGAAACAAGCTAAGTACAGCATGTGAGAAATGTCCATGTTTCATTCAGTTGCATTAAATAAATTGACATTTTATTACTTAATTTCTTTGCAAGAAATTATATATATGTGTGTTTATGCTTTTCCTTTCTTGGAAATTTGTTTTTTTAATTTCCAAAAATTATAAATGCAGTATTATTCAAGTGGCCTGAATTATTTGTTCACTGTCTCACTTACAAAGACATGCCTCTTATTTCAGCTGCTTTTATGGCATATGCCAGATTTGGGGGAGGTTGGTGCCATTCATGTAGGACCTTAAAGGATATCGGATGTTTGGTTACCATTCTTGAAATCAGTTCATCTTCTTTCTGGTTTAGGGCCAATCTCAATTGTTCATTTGAATTGATCGACCATTTTTCTCATTCACGAGTTACATAGATCTGTTTGGTTATTTCTTAATATAATTGTTTAATTTTTCTCTAATGAATTTTATAAAAATTAGGTCATTTTTAGATCAGATATCAGCGCTAAGCTTCCTTGTCTCTTCAACCCATACATGGTGAGTTGTGCACAGTGAAATGGCGACCGTGTAACTAGGGCATTTGGATAAGGCCTGTGTCTATATGCCAAAGGGGAAAGCTGTTATGGCCCATAACTTTTATACAAACTGATCCGCTGCCATCTGCGTACAAAGCACTGTGATCAGCAGAGACCTGTTTGTGCCACTGTGTAGACTGAGCAGCAGATCAATTTAGCTGAGCTGTTCTCTAGCAGTTCGGTCACGAGGACATAGACACTACCAAAGTGTAGTCATCATCACACTCCCGTCCTTTGCTGGTTCAGATGGTGGCAAGAGAGAAAAACTGCTTGCTCTCTTCACCCCAATACAGCCGAGGTAAGATCCACCTTTTTATTCTTGACAGGGCAACATGAAGAAAATCAGCCTCTTTTCAACTTTTCCCATCTTGTTTCCATTTAAATTTCTGCTAGTCTTTTTCATGATAATCCTTCAAACCAGGGATGCACTTCAGCATCCATTGGGTGGAGAGGAACGTGAGTAACTTGAGTCAATTTGAATAGCAGCATTGCATTGCCGAGCACATCTAAGCATTTGACCTTGAAGACTCAGAGGAGAGCAGACATTGCAGATTTCCCTGCTTGCCCTTGACTTACCAGGAGAGGAGATAATGAATTAATAGAAATTGATAAAGAGCGGCTGTCAGGCAGCCGCTGAGGTCATGAGGCTGGTATGCAGAAACAGGGCCCATACGACATGCGTGACACATAACTGCAGCCAGCAGGGCTGGGTGGGTCATCGGAGCAGGAAATTAGCCATCAGAAGGAATGTTGGCTCCCTGCACAAGCCACAGCCGCATGGACTCACTGAGAGAAAACGGGGGGAATGGGAGTCCCCGCTGCTGCAGAGAAAAGAGCTCCTGTAGGAGGTGGCATCACTCCTGCGCTCCCTGGTGCTTCAGAGATACTGTTGAAGACAGTGCAGGTTAGATTTTTTTAAAAGAATTCAAATGTTCATAACCTAAATCTCAAAGATGTAGTACTTCTCTGTTAAAGAGACAACCAGCTACTGAGAAACGAAGAGGGGAAAACACAGCTACAAGGCCTCTGCTTGAAATCTTTTTCTTGTGCTCTGTTTTTCTAAGCAAAGGTTAAATGTTGAGGTTCCCTGTGCAGAGGAACACACCTCTGTTCATCTGTGTACAGTTATTATTGTTAGAATATTTCTAAAAGAGCCTTAGAAGAAATTTAGAGATGCCTAATTGTATGTTTAGCTTTCCCAAGTCGTGACTCCAGAAATAGGAGCCTGTTAAAGGCCATGCCTTATAAACAGTTTTTAATTTCCACTTACATGCAGCTTATGCATGTGCTCGATGTGTGTATGTTTTTCTTTTAAATAGCTATTACTTTTTTGTTGTTAAACTAACTCATAAAGACCAAATATTTAAAAATAGATTAAATGCATTTTTATGGTAAGTCTTTCAAACCACTTTCTTCTTAAATAATTTATTCTATTAAAATTTATTCCTGTGTATTCTGCTCATGTTTGAGAATGAAATTGATGGCCTCAGCACTTTCTTAGATTTTTTTTCTTGACATTAACTGGCCTCCTGCTATCTAAAAACAGTATCGATGTGAATGTTTTTTGTAAGTCCTAAATGAGTGCATTGATTTTTGTTTGAATGCATCATGCCAGTCATCGAGTTAGATTTAAAGGAAGAAAGTAAAATTTAGTCACTGGTCATCATTTTCTAGAAAAGAAGGCATGAAAAATTGATATCTGGGAGTATTACATTTTTCATCTCTTTGTCAATTAGGATTGCCTACCAGTAGAATCTCAGTTTGAGTGCTGTGCATTGCCCTACAGGGTATAGCCCGACACGAGTAAGTTTACATTCCAACACCAAGGCATGCATTCCACTGGGCAGTTCTGACGTACAGCAAGAATGTGGAGGCCCATACAAAGGGCTAGTTTAGGGACGCTGATAGAGGAGGCTTCTGTGTTCAGCCACTGCCTTTCGTGGAAACTCATGCTGGTGCTCTTGGATCGACTTGGGGAGGGGAAAATGTGGTCCCAGAAACTTAGAAAAGGATGGCCTTACACCAGAGTAAGAGCCTGCAACATCCTGTCTGGTATATCACTACCTGTGGGTATTTATGAAAACTAGGTAAGACTTTCTATTCTCAAACGTTTATTCTCTCTTGTTGTGAGTCTTGAACTTAAAAGAAAGTTTATCAGGCTATTAAATTTGTCTCTATTCTACATTATGTAGAAAACTAGTTATTTCAGAATTTTTGGTCTGCATATTTTTGGTACTATGAAGTCATTCAATTTTGTACCCGTAGAAATATGGAATTAGTTGATTTCAATTTTAGGAACAATTTTTAATTTTTACTATGTTACATACTAAAAGTTTAGCAAACACTTAATTTAATGGGAATGAAAATCGGGATTGATAAACTGTTTTTGCAGCAGCTGCTCTTCAATTAGTTGTACTAAGAGAATAGGAGCATTTAGGATTAATCTCCTTGTAATGCTGCAAGTGTTTCGTTCATTAATTACTTGTTGTGAATTTAATTTCTTTTTAAAAATATCCCAGAAAACCAGTAGATTGATTCAGAGTAAACCTGCATTACTTAGTTGTCATTTGGTTAACATAAGATATAAGGATATTTTTTAAATACATTGGAGTCGGATTTTGAAAGCCAGGATGTACCATGTATTTATACAAAACAATTTAGAAAAATTTAAATTAGGCTATAATAATTAAATTTTTGTACTGAGTAGAACCAGAAGACTGTCAACATTCTTAAAACAAATCTGTCTCTCCCTATCTCCTTCTCTCTGACTTGATAGCCTCTTATCAAAGGCTGGTATCTAGTATAGAAAAGACTAACATTTTTAAATATTTGGGCTGCGTCTCATTAATAACTTTTACCTACATCTTTCTCATTTTTGAAAGACAGTTATTCATATGTATATTCTATTTATGTTTTGCACAATGTGTATATATGTATAAATATGTACACACAGAAAGATAAACTACTAGAAGACTGCGATTATCTTCAAAAAATACTTTAATTCAAAGTAAAAAATAAGCTATGTCACTTTAAAAATTAAAGAGTTTGTAGTTTAAAAATATCTTTGTTTATCTTGGTATGTGGTGTTACAAGTGCCATTTCAAAGAAGCAGATGTTCTATTAGTTGCAGTTCTGGCAGCAGCTGCCTGAGGAGAGGCAAGGTTTTTATAGATTTGACATTCAAATCTTTGACGATACCAGGGTAACCCCCGGGCTCTTGATGGTCATTTGTAATTTTGATGAATCTCAATCGTCTTCTGAATTACAAAAGCTGATTTGTATTTTTCCCTCGACTAGCTAGTGAGGGAGCCTAGCCAGCCTCTGAGAATCTACCTCTGTTCCCCACTGTCACTGGGTAAATGTGCGCCCCTCTAGCAGTATCCCTCAGGAGATCCAAGAATCTTTCCTCATCAGGGTCAGGTTCCCCAAAGACTAGAGTTTATGTTATTACTGAATGTGGAAAGGGGCTACAGAAGAGAGCAAGAGAAGGGTAGGGTCCATGTCTCTACACCAGAATCCTACATCGCAGAGTCTGATTTGTCATTTGGGGCTTCTCATTGGATTGACTTTTAGGTGGGTTGGCTCAGTGTCTCCCACTGTGAAATGAGAATTGCACTGGAGGGCCAGGTCCTCACAGGGAGTGTGAGATGGCATAGACATATGTATTATAATCACTTGGAGGCCTTTTTTTTAGATCTTAAAGACTTTTTTTTTATAATTTTATTCTTTGATTAGATTTTGCATTCAATATTATTTTATGTTAGTTTCAGATATACAGCATAGTGGTTAGACATTGATATAATTTATTGAGGACTTTGATGTAGCACAATGGATTATGCCATACTTTTCAGGTGTGAAACTGAAGAGAAAAAGATGCCAAGAGACCCTTTTTACTATATAATTTAAAAGTTTATCAACTCTGAAATTCTATAAATTCATGATAGTTTCTGATACAATTATAGGAGAAAATATGACATGATTTTCATTAAACTCATGATGCTCACGGTTCTGCCTGTTATCACAGCTGCTTTTGTACTAATCGGCCATAGAACACAAACTAAAGATTAGGGGCTATATTTAGGGAGTTTCTTATAAGCTCTATATTGATCACAGGGTTTAGAGTTATTGTAATATGTGTCCAGTGACCATTTGGAAAGGAAGAAGAAGCAAAATTCTCTCTCTCTCCCCATCATATGTGGAGATGAGATGATGGGAGGTGAACTCTAATTTATGGCCAGGGATGAAATGAAAGTGGGATCAATTCTGGGTGAAAGAAAAATGTAGGTATAATTGACTGTCTTCAGAACTCGGATCTTAAATATTTCAGTAATTGTTAATTTTTAAAATCTCTTCCTAGTTTTCCTTAAAACCACACCTTCTGTCACTTCTTGCTAAATTAATATAGAAAAGAGATTGGTTTCAGGTTTATCAATGATATAGTTCAGTCATTGAACTTCAGTCATTGAACTTAACTCTTCCTTTGTCTCTAAGGTTTGGTCAAAGTAGAATTCCTACTTTTTTTTTTTTATTCAGATCCCAGAATTTTGCTAAGAAACAAAAATCCAAAATGAAAGCCTCTAAAATAAAAATCCTTGATAAGTGTCCATTATAAGACTTTTTAAAAATTGTTCATTCATACATTTATAACCACCTTTCATTGTTTTCACCTTTTGGCTGTGTGAATAACGCTGCAGTGAACGTTGGTGTGCAAACATCTGTCTGAGTTCCTGTTTACAGGATTTTGAGTATTTATCTAGTAGTGGAATTGTTGGCTCACATGGTAATCTATGTTTAACTTTTAGAGGAAGTGCCAAACTGTTTCTCACAGTGACTGCATCATTTTATGTTCCCACCAGCAAAGGACAAGGGTTCAAGTTCCCTATATTTTTTTTGACACTCGTCATTATTATTTTTTAAAATTATAGCTATCCTAGTATCTTATTCACATCTGGTATCGCATATGAAATTGTATCTCATTATGGTTTTGATGTGCTTTACCTTAATGACTAAGAATGTTGAACAATTTATGTTTTATTGGCTACTTGTATGTCGCTTTTGGAGAAAGATTTATCAAGTCGTTTGCCCTTTTTTAATTGGGCTGTTTGTCTTTTTGTTGTTGGATTCTTTACATATTCTAGATGTTAATCCCTCCTCAGATATTTGATTTGCAAATATTTTCTCCTATTTCATAGACTTTCTTGATAACGTTCTTTGATGCGCAGAAACTTGTAATTTTGATTAAGTTCAATTTATCTACTTTTCCTTTTGCTACTTGGGCTTTTGGTGTCATATCTAAAAATCCATTGCTGAATCCAAGGTGATGAGGACTTATCCCTATTTTTTATAAGGGTTTTACGGTTTTGTCTCTTTTATTTAAGTCATTGATACATTTTGAGTTGATTTTTAATACATGTGAGCGGTAGGAGCCCAACTTTATTCTTTTTCATGTATACATACAATTGTCTCACACGTTTGTTGCAGAAACTTTTCTTCCCTCATTGAATGAACATGGAGCCCTCATCAAAATTTAGTTGGCCACAGATATGTGAGTTTATTTGTAGTCTCTCAATTTTATTTCATTTATGTCTGTCCTTAGGCCAATACCATACTATGTTTTAGTGACTGCAGCTTTGTAGGGCATTTCAAACTCAAGACGTGTGAGTTCTTGAGTTTGTTCTTTTTCAAACCTGTATGGCTGATTAGGGCCTCTTGCAATTTCGTATGAATTTGAAGATTGGCTTTTCCATTCTACAGAAAAGGCTGTTGAGATTTTAATAAGGATTGCATTGAATCTGTAGGTCACTTTTTACAGTCTCTTATAAGACATAATAACAAAAAAGAAGCATTAGATAGGATTATTTGTTCATTTCTGACAGTCGCACCAAGAATTTGGAGCAGAATATATAGTCCCATGGCTTTTGAACAGTCCTTACCTATTTTAGACTTGTCTTAAATCCCTTAAGGATTGCAGGATACTTTTAAGTTACCCAATTAGTGTAATCTGTATCATTTCTAAATTTTCTAAAATCATTATTTTAGAAACTGAAATGATAGCAACTTTCAGCTGCTATGATTAAGACTGAATGAAGTGTTCTTTTAATTTGTGCCCCAGGTCTTGTAGAAAACCATTTGGATTCCCTTAGGTTTGGTTTGGAAACTTTTTGGTTTTGTGTTTTACCTCTTAAAAACTTATCTAGGGCGATGTTCTAGCATAGATTTACATCGTGTCCTAGAAGGAGATGTATAATAATTTTATTTTTTATTCCTTTCTGGGGTGTCCATCATTGAGGGAGGTGTGTCTTTGTTGTGTATGTTAGCAGCTTCCTGTGCTAATGTCTTTAAAGACGTCTGTTTTTCATTTTTATTTTTAAGCTGAAACATGAGAACCCTTTATTTTTTTAGTATACTAAATGCCGTGTGCGTTTGGTACTTTTTACAAAGAATATTTTATTTCCAATTTGGATCCTCTCATTAGTGCTTTCTTGTACTTACATACAACTTTATTAAATGTCTTTATCCTTACTGGCTTTGTTTGTATTTTACTGTCTAAAAGTCTATGTGTCATTTGCAAACTTAAAGATTTCTCTTCATTTTTTTGTACTATCACCTAAAATATTTCAAAGAAGTGATCTTAAGGTCATCTGTGGAGGATTCTTATCTCCAGATGTCTATCTGGTTGCCTTTTTTTTTTTTTTTTTAAATCTCTACACTTATTTTCCAGAACTGAATTTTTAAGACTTTATTTGTATAAAACTTGGTCAAAGATTTTTGAAAACTTACTAAATAGTGACATTTACTTCTGTTTATGTATTACTGTTTCAGAGAATAAGACAGTAGAGGCAAAAGTTTGTCGTGGATTTAATGAATTTTCTAGCTGACTTTTTTCATTACTCCCCCCTTTCCTCTTACCCTACAGCTTCTGGTTTGTAAGCCAAGAGTAAGTCATCTCACTAAGAGAGTCAGGAGGAGGCTTTGCATTGATGAGGCCCCCCAGCTTGTGCAGTTTGACCTATGCTTTGGCTCTTTTGAGACTACTCTTTCCTCTAGGTTCTTGGCTGTGTTTGAAAAAATAGATTTTTGAATAAATAAAGTCATTTCTTCTGCCTTGCTAGAATGTGTTCTGTATGCATTCGCCTCCTCCGCTAAGCATATTCAAGAAATTAATCAGATGGAAGGTCTACTCAGTAGGACTTGAGCCTTTTGTGGCTTCACACAGTTTCATCAGATTCTGGTGCAGCTCACTTCCTAGATAACTTTCATGGAGATTAGCACATTTTGGGGTATGCACACTTTTCATCCCTAAAATAATTGTGTTAAAATAAATAAAAATGTGAATTTCGTACTAGCCACCAATTTCTATTGAACTGATGGCTAATTGGTGAGAAAGTTTATAGCCTTAATTCTGAAATAGTGCGTTGTCGGTGCAAAAATTAGGCAGAAAATAAATGACTCTCATAGAGTTTATTTGTGTGGACTTTACCCCTTTTGTTGCTAAAATTTGTAAAACACGTTGTTATTTTTTTATATAACCATTGTATACAGTATAAACTTTTATGATTTTTTTACTAAATAAATTTTAAAAAAGGAAAACCATTTGATCATTATGTTTATAAAACCTGTCTAGTTCTATAACTTAATAGGATAAAACTTAGAGTCACATAATCTTGATTTTCTTTGGATTTTAATGTTATTTTATTACTAATAAACCCTAAACACTCAACGTATATTTTTACCTAGTTATATAACAGGATTAAATGGACAACGGTGCTGTAAAACCTGCCATATATTTTACTAACACATTGAGATTATTTCTCAATTTCTAGTGTACAATTAAATTATAAGATTTATTGTAAAAAATTAAATTGCAGTTTCTAGTTTCAGAAACCAGAAACAATTTTTGTATGTGGTGAAGATTTTGTGTACTTTTTGTGGTATTTAGTTGTAAGCCAAAAAAAGAATATTTAAAAATTCAGGTTATTTTAATTGTATGAAAAATAACATGACAAGGAAAATAGGTTTATTATATAATTTTTGGCAAATCTTTTTCACTTTAAAAAGCATGCTTGTGTAAGTATGTGTATATAAATGTATATATGAATATTTTTAGAAGAATTTTTCAGATTAAGTATAGTCCTGTTTTTTAGTTTTCATAGAAAAGGAATTTTGGAGCAGGAAAGGACTTAAGTGATGGGCTAGTCTCACCTGATAATCTTACAAATGAGAAAACTTTTGAATATGAGAATGGTCAAGTTCGTTTGATGGGAATCACAATACAGTGAAACGCTGACTTTCCTTTTCATCTTACTTGACTTTTTCTCTATAGTTTGATACATTGTGTACCACCATTATTCCAGAGGATTCTAAATGGAACAAGAATTTTCATAGCAATTCACTCGAATGGTGTAATTAACTTAGAAAAAATTTTTTGATAAATAGTTCTTTGGAAGAATTTTGTCTCATTTTTCTCAAGGATAGGTTATTAAAAAATAATTACTAAAAATGTGAACTGAGGGAAAGGAAAGATATTTGCAGTTGTGAATGGACAGGGGTAGGCACACATTTGTAGAGCAAGCCAGGATTACCTACTTTGGGCAGGATTTTCTCTTCATGATTCTAGTTGGCATAGAGGTATGTCAGACAGAATAAATCCACTTTATGTTAAGATGCTTGTTCCCACAGACAAGGCAAAGTTGCCATGTTTGAGTTCTCTAGTGCAAAGTTTTCAGGAAGAATGGGCTTTTAGTATGCATATCCACTTAAATCTCTTTTTAGCTATGGACAAAGTGTCTTTGGGTTAAGTACCTTTTTTTATTATTATTTTTTAAAACAAATTTCAGCATAAGTTGATTTGAAAATTTAGAAAATTAAGTATACTGTGTAGGTGAAAGAAATATTTAACCTAAGTGGCTTGTTATAGAAGAGACTTCATGTACTTTATACTTTCTTTGGCTATTTTTATAGTTTGTCATTGATTCCGTTCTCATCCCTATTAGAATGCTCTAAATCTTCATCTAACTGGGAATGATTTAAAACAGCCTAACATAAAACATGTTCACACTGATTCTCCTTTAACTACATTATTCATTTGAAAACGTTGTGTTGGAATTTCCAGAAAGCTAATGGTTCCATGTTACTTTTTGTGAATAATGATTAAAGATAGTTTCTCTTTCTCCAGTGTGTACTTTTTGTAGTTGCTTTTGTTTTTCGCTTTCATTTTTCTTGAGTGATGGCTTAAATTCACAATTTATATTCCCTAAATCTTTTTCTTCTCTAGTTTTGGCAAGCGGTCTGCAGGAAGCTTTAGACGTGGCTGTGAATGCATTGTATTGGAGCCTTCTGAAATGATCGTGGTAAGAATACTCCTGTGAAATACATAAAAGCATTTTCACAAACTACTTATAATAGTGTATTGTATGTTGTATAAGTTTGGATATATTTATTTAATAATTTTTTATTAGAATTTGAGTTCATAATCATGTTGTAATTATTTATAGGATTGAATTAAATGAAAAAGTTAGAAAGTCTAAAGGGGACAAGTACCTAAATGTTTGATGATTGAACTTTGTAAATCAATCTGTGGTGATATCATTTAATTGAAATTGGAGGGGAATCTTTGAATAGCAGGATATTAGCTTTTCAAATATTGGTTGGAATAAGTAAGATATTTAAATGAGTCACAGTGATATGTATTCAAGCAACAATTACCATAAGGAAATCACTTCAGTTCTTTTAACTAATTGAAAGAAAATTGGGGAACTCGTTTGCTGGTTAACCGCTTTGTTGAGATCTTTCTCTTTTAACTGAATTTGTAATTTTAAAAATTATATTTAGATAAGACATGTGTGTGTGTGTATATAACATAACGTTAAAATTAATAATAGCATTTTTTGATGCTTTACAAAAAGCCTGTAACGTTCTTCCTTACTATGTAAAAGTGATTTTAAATAGGATAATGGTGACTCCTTTTTATAAAATCAGCAACAAAAATGAGATGAAAGGAATTCTCAGTGTAGATGTTCAGTTGATATTCATATTCGTGTTATTCCCCATGCAGCATCTTATCTGGGAAGGAAAATTTTATAAAATCAATGATGGCCTATTATAGATAATAGTGGAAACTTTTAATTCATATTAATGAAGTATTTGGTAGACTACAAGTCTATTTTCAGAAATGATATAGGGTTTTTCCCTATGATGTAAAAGAGGAATTCAATCGGAAAAGAACTTCCCAGTCAAAACTGGTGAAACTTTTGGTAGAATTTCACAAAATTTACTCTTAAGTGAGAAAGTGGCATGGTAGTGAGTAAAGATACAGGATTGGAAAAATATAGTCAAATATAGCACCTTGTTGCAAAACTTTTAGATAGTTCCTGGAGATCTTGGCCTCCATTAGTGCTATTTTGGGTTTTTTTCTGAAGGCTTTTTGATCTTCAGTCTTGCTTGAGGATTTTATACTTCCCGAATGTACAAACTACCAGGTTTGCCAGCATGAGAGTAGTTTTAGCATCTAAATATGCCTCTCTTGTGGGCAGTCACGTTTTCATTATATAACTATGACGGGGATTAACCTAATGTAACTTTTAGCCTTTATCAGTCCACTCATCGGAGTTTCTGAAATGTTTAAAATGAGGAATTATTATTTTTTAAAAATAACACTATTTATACAAAAAGAAACTGAATCCAAGAATAAAAGTAGGAAGAGAAACCCTTAGGTAATCCACCAAGGCCATTCTACTAGCAGTCCTGTTTAAGTCATTTGGAATTTGGGGGTTTTTGCAGATTTGCTCATAGGCATTGGAGTTTTTGTGCTTTAGTTAACAACGGGGCACTTGCCTTCACAATGTATGGTAGTGTATCCTGTGAGTTCTTTCACTCCTAAATCAGTACAAAGTACTACTGAAAATATCCTCCCCATTGAAACTACAGGAAATTCGAGAGTTACCCACATTGTCTGTCCTAAGTGGAACTGAAAATGCCTCTTCATAAAAGAAAAATTACTCAGAGCCAATTAGTTCCAGAGAAGTTCAAAAACACTTAAAAGTCTGTTTAGATAATTTATCTACAAATGTCTTTGCAAAATGAATGAATATGGACTGTCTGTAAGTTTTATTCTGCATCTAATATTAATATGGAATGTTGTATTTGAAAATAAAATTTTGGGGGGTTTTATTTCAGGTGGACTATATGGATGAAAATGAAGAATATTTTCAGCGTCAAGCTTCTCATCGACAGTCTCGGAGGAGATTTAGAAAAATCAACCAGAAAGGTGAAAGACAAACAATTATTGACACTGTGGATCCTTATCCTGTGGGCAAACCACCTTTGCCTAGAGGCTATCATACGGTAAGTATACAAGAATGATATTTCTATTTATTTTTAGTTTTTCATTGGGAGTTTTGTGAAAATATTTAAATTTTCTATTTTTGATGAATAACTTTTTTTTTGTGATATACATATCCAAAGTGCATATTTTGCTGGAAACACACATAATATGAATACATTTTAAAGAGAATTGAAATACCTTATCAAAATACATCGATTAGTTTTTTATTTCTTAAAATGTTCTCTGAAGATCAGCTTTTCTGATCAGCATGTACAGTTCTAATTGGGATATTTCAACTTAATCTCAAATTTTAGCACACCTCTCCCCCCAATAACTGGTATACCTGTTTTTTAACTCAAAAACTGTGTGTGTGTATAACATATTATTTTCAAAGCTTTTCCTGCCATCCCGAAATTATTATACGATAATTTTTTTAATCTGATGAAGTGAGATGAGCATAATTTGAAGTGATGCTTTTTAAAATCCCAGTGTAAAGACTCTCTGAAGTATTTCTAATATGTGACAAGGTTCTCTTAAATGCCATAGCCCATTTGATTGTCATTTGAATTTATTAATTATTATTCATAAATATTTGATAAGTAAAATTTTTATGGTGAGGAAACCAAGGAACAATGAGTGATTTGTACAACACTCCAATAATAGCAATTTTAAGCATTATTTTTCTTATTTTTTCCCCTGATGGCCAGTCTAAAATACTTGCAAATATAATTGAGGATTTCTGTTTTCACAAAGAAAGTAGCTTGAATTTATACATGTCATAATAAGGCCACAGGTGTTTAATCTGTACATACAGTATCATCAAATGAGTAGTCATTATATGTGAAATTGATTTTAAAATATAAAAAAATTAGTAATTGAGAACTTTACATTTCTCATTTTTTTATTGGTTTTTGTTTCTTTTACACACAAGTATAACTGCAAAAAACATGGGAAAATGTATATAGACTTAAAACTATGTACTCAATATATAGTAACTTTAAATGATATATTTTATAGCCACACTTCCCATGTTCTGTGTGTGAGAGCTCTTTGTATTTGAATATTTAAGCAGTTTTGACCACCAGCTACCCGCCTCCTCCTCTCAGTACCCATGCACTATTTTAATTTAACATGAATTTCATAGTTGAATCCTTTCATTGAGCTCATTTGGAAAAGGTTGCTTTTTGCTCATCATAAAGGCAGCTTTGTCTGTTGGAGAGACTTGGTTTTAACAAAAAATAAATCTATGAAAGGTTTTTTGTTACCATTGTCTGTTAAAGAAGGTAGTATTTTTAGTATTGATATAACATCATGGAAGAAGGAAACATAGATTAAAAATAGTTGTACATATTACTAGTATAATATATATTACAATATTTAGCCAAGTCCTAATATTGTTAATATACTTTGTGCTTTACAATTATTTTTTCAAATCAGATTCCATACTAAAATAGTTAGCAGGCATCTCAATTACTTAAAATTCAGTGTTAAGACTGATTGGTTTAATTTTATAGTCATATTTGTCACACTTAATTTGGGAGGATCATTTTATAACTCTTTATCTCTCCCATACCCATGTTTTCCTCCTCTATGGAATACTTCACTCATTTTCCCTGTGTCACTTCATTTTTCATCTAATTTTTAAAACATGTGCGTGTGTCATTACAAGCTTACTGTTTTTTTTAAGTGGTTTTTAAAAAAGTCTTACCTGGTCAACAGGTTACTTTTGTTAGGGAAAATCCAGAACTGGGATGAAAAATTTAACTTGATTGTTAATGGATCATGTGCTGGTTTACTAATTTGTAACATGTTGATATTATTTTTACTAAATGAATTTAGATTGGCAATAACATGGTTTTAATTGAAAATATTAGATTCTGTTTTTTGTGCAAATTGTATTTTAATTATATTTATGTAATATGTATTGTTTTACACTATATGATTTAATTTAGGTAATCAGTTTTGTTTTATATATATAATAACACAAACTAAAAAAGAATTAAGTGAAAATTACTATTCTACATTAGTCCTAAGTCATCTTATTCTTAAGAAATAATTTACTTTGAAAGTACCCTACTAGGGTGGGACTAAGGATGAAAGTTTATTTATAAGATGCATGTTCATATTTCACAGGTGATTTTTAAATGATTGCAAGTGCATTTCAAGTGCATGGCTAAAGAACATAGAGAACATTATACATATAGCCGATTCTATATGATCATTCTTAACATTATCTTCATTTTGGCAGATGTACTATATAGCATGTCTGATAATTCTCATCTTTTCCTTTCCTCCTTTATGGCACTCATTTCATTTTGGCTCAAAGGAATGCACTAAATCTCAGGTATTGTAATTTGTGTGTGGTCTCCTAATACTAATCTAAGTTTATTTGTTAATTTGCATTGTAACTAATGAATGAGTTTATAATATTGATGTGTTTTGCTTGGTCTTGCTCCTTTGTATTTTGCCCAGAATTAGTAAAATCTCTTAAAAATTTGAAGCTATTCATGGTTTAGGTTATGGCACAGGCTGCTTTATTCGTGCAGGCCTGGGGGTGAATTGCCCACTTTCTTTGAAGAAAAGAGTTAGTCTCCAGCCATGCCACCCTGAACAATCCTGATCCCATCTGATTTCAGAAGCTAAGCAGGGTTGGGTACTTGGATGGGAGACTGCCTAGGAAGACCATGTGCTGTAGCTATAAAAAGTAAAAAAAATAAAAAATAAAAAAAATAAGGGATTGTAAGCTGACAATGTTCTTGCAATCTGTGAGGTCAACCAAGGGTTGCCTCGCAAAAAAAGAAAAAAAGAAAGTGCAATTTATTTATTTTTAAGAATGAGTGGAACACTGTTCTTCACTAATCTGCTTTACAAGTAAAGAAATGAAGACAGACCTAATGAAAGTTTAATTGCTTTTTGTGTGAAAGCTTATGGAGGATCCATTATAAATTTAAATTTTATATGCTGTAGGTGAAAGCTTTAAATTTCAGGAATCCAAATGCGAGAGCATTTTGGGAGACCACTGGTAAAATTGTAATCAGCTAGAATAAAGGCTTAATTAAAAAGGAAATTCAAATTAAAAATTGCTTGTATATTCTTATTTGTGCTTTATTTTTAACCAGACTTCATGCTTTTATTTCATTCTATATTTCAATCAAGAGGCCTTTAATAATACCTTTGCTCAATTCTTTCATGCCACTACATGACTAATCTATGATTTTCAGTGATACCCTTGAAATAATGGGTCAAATTTGGGTTATTGGAGAATTTGTAGTCACAGAATTAAAAGTGATTGGTTTCTCTGGAAACGAATAGGTTAAGTAGTAAAATTTTATAGTTGTGTTTTCTTGTTGCATAGGAAAAAGATCATGAAAAATTGAATTCACATTAGAAATTTATTACCAATTTATCATCTTTGGCTATTATAATAACCTTGTCTGAAAGTGAGAAATATTTCTATAAGGTTTTCAAATTAAAATGAGGCAGATACTATATGCTCTGTACAAGAAATTACATATTAAAATGCCACAGGTGGCATGATTGCTATTCTGTATTTTAGAAGGACTGCTAATTTTTAAATGATGTAAATCTAAAAATTTCATATACAATTTTTAAATTTGATAAAACTATATCAATACATTTTTAATTGTACCAGTGTTTTGAGCTTTCCTTACATACACTTTAAAAAATATTAAATAAGTAGCAGCAGTTTAAAACAGATTGTAATAATTTTCTTCAGAAACTTGAATACTCATATAGTTCATGTAGACTGTTATGAGGACATTTTTTCAAGGCGAGCGTGTGAGGTTTGCAGAGGAAATATGCATTTTAAAATGCAGTGAGAAGGGAAGATTGGAGATGGCTTCATTAGCATTTTCTTACACTTCGATTATATTCTTAACCTAATTTTGGCAACAACATGATCATAATTAAAATTATTGGATCCTGTTCTTTTGAAGATGTATCCGAAGCTGTATTTCAAGCAGCCAGAAAATGGGATGCACCATCATGAATTTTTAGTCTTGGAGTGGGTAAAGACTATAGAGGCAGGTGGTAGGTGGTTCCTGGCAGAGATTGAAAGATTTGGGGACTGATTTGGGACTTGGGACAGGTATACTTTGTCCCAGGTTCAGAATAGGGTCATCAGGGAAAAGTTTGTTTCACCCATAACTACAGGCCCTCTCTGCATTCGTGAGTAATTTATTCTAGAAGTTTTTGTAGGTAGGGTAACCTGAATCGCATAATAACAGTGGAGAGGAGAGGCAGTTGGACTTAAGGGGAGGAAGGACCTTCTTAGCTTTTACCTATTGGACTGGTACATACCTGTCCTGTCATCTTTTTAATTTCTCCTTTTTTTTAATGAGAAAAAATCTGGGAAGAACAATGATTATATAGAGATATGAGGCTGAAGGCTGAAAAGATCTTGTCCTGGCTACATTGTGGAGTTGATGTGTACCAACGGACCTTTCAAAAATTTACAGCCTTTCTAGGCTGGCTGCATAATTAAAATGTTCTTCACACTTTGCAGTTTTGATTGACTTTCTACTCCCACTTCTACTTGCCCAAAAAAGGATGGCTCTGTTTTATACAAATTTGATTTAGGAGAATTTAAACATGGTTTAACATAAAGCATATTCTTAACATTTTAATCAGTGCAAAATTCTTCAAAATAATGAAAACCCAGTGGTTGGTCATATAAAAAGTTATCTTTCACAAAATTTTTAGTAACCCTTTACTGCAGTGTGAACATATACTTGATAGCAGTGTTTAATAATTATGTATTGAATTTTTTAGTAGATGAGATTTAAAGATCTTGCTGCAGATGTACAAAATAATAAGTATTCCACCTGGCTTTTTTTTAATGATATTTCAAAATCTGTTTATGTGCATATGTAGACATTATTCAAATATAGGGAAAATTTCTTAATTTTAGTATTTTCCTTATTCTTTAAATTCATCAAGCATTTGTTTACTTAATTGGACCTAAAACCTTTGTCTTAAGTATTGTCATCAATGTCTGTTTGTGAATTGTAATAAGATAGAATTAAAGAAAATTTATGTATTCTATTTCTTAGAGTACACATAGAGAGGAAATCTCAGTATTTTCATTTATGTATTTTTATTCATTTAATGAAATTTATTGAATACCCACCTTGTTTCAAGTCTGTGCCAAATTCTGGGGTTATAAAAGTCTGCAGGACTGACAGAATCTTGTTCTCAGTGACCTGATAGTCTCACAGGGAATGCAGATAAATAAATGGGCAACTAAAATTTGGGAAATTCCAAATACTAAGGAAGCACGTAGACAGGACACTTTGAGGAATCAGGCATGGCTTCTTAAATGGCTTAATATCTTGGTTCAAAGAAAAATATTCTTTAATCCAGGAAATCCCAATAGAAATGTGAAAACTGAATTGGAGAGTAAAGAATAGAAAAGGGGGAGTGTGCAGAGGGTGTTAAAGAGGAGTGATATATACCAACCCCCCCCCACACACAAATTTTGCCAGATACTATTTATTGTGCTCATGCCTGATGTTTTATCATTTGCATCAGAGAACCTTAAAGAGAAGTGTCAAAAGTATCCTTTGCTTTTTCACACTCATTATCAGCAGGTTTACTGGCTCCTTTTCACCTAGATCATGTTGCATTTTAAACCCTGCAGAAGGTTCTCTGTGCAACGATCTTGATCATTAGGTGGACTTAACAATACTGTGCAATATGTGCTGCAATTTCTGGCAAAATGCAGCATGTTGAAATATCTGCATGGTCACAGTCTCCTTGTTTTGGGGGGACAGTTTCTCTTTCTTACAGTTATAATCAGATATTTTTGTTGTTTTAATTTATACAGATTGGGGAATTACAATATAGAAGAGGCATAGAAATTGAAATGTAAATCAGGCAATAGTTCAAAACATGATTTTCATCATGCTATTAACAGCACGCATTGCAAATTCACGCAAGGCAGTTGAGAATAGTATGCAGAGTGCTGTTTACCCAAGTTTCAGCTTCTGTTAGAGGATGTCTATTTTTATATATTACATCATCTCTGCTGCAGAACTGCCATGTCCACTGGGATTTACTGTTCTTTCATTCCATTTTGAAAGAAAGCTTGCATTGATGTCATAATTGGACCCATCTTTGGGTTACACTTTGAAATTGAAAGTCATAAGAGTGCTGTGTAGCAAGTCCTGCAATATTTCAAACAATTTATTTGTCAAAAGATCACTGCCACTTTGTCCTGCCTATCATTGTGAACACTGGTGGCCCTCTATGCCTGTACATGTTTTAAATAAACTTGGCTAAAATTTAACTTTTAATTTCAACAGCAAAAATCTTTTTCATCTCGGACCATTTTATTTCTTCTGTGATTTTTTTTCTTTTTTTTTTTTGTCATGAGATTTTGCAGTGCTACATGCTGATTTGAAAACTGTCTCTTTTCTTTGGAAAAATCTTTGATATGTAGACCTACTTCCTACCAGCGCTGAATCGATCTTTTTACAATTAAATGATCAGGCATTTAAGTGGTCTGTTTTTACTGTTTGAAATATTGAATGACTAAAAAATGTTTTCTTACGATTTTTAATCCAGTGCTGAAACATTATGAACTTGGAATGACTTTCTATTAGCTAGAAGATACTGTTGACCCCTGGAAGAAACTCTAGCATTTTATTCAATGTATAGGTGTTAGGTTTGAATCACTTGTGAAAGGAAATATTTTAATTATTTATATTAAAACAATTTCAAAATGTCTACTACATTATAATATTTAAGTATATAAATTTCCCTCCTTATTCTCTCAAAAAAATTAATCATTATTTATATCTCAGTAGTAAACTTATTTTTATTTAAAAAAGCTGATTAGGAGCAAACTTACACTTCTGAAAAAATAACAGCTTTATCAAGTTATAATTCGCATACCATCCAATTCACCTATTTAAAATGTATATAGAATTCAGTGGTTTTTCTCTTTGGGGGTAAAAAACATATAATTTTAAATTTACCATCTTAACCATATTTAAGTGTACAATTTAGTATTTTTAACAATATCAATAGTACATTTTGACTGACTTGACTCACAACCAATTCGCAGATGTACCCAGCATCCTCTGTGACAGTTTAAGTTATACATAGACTGAAAAATAACTTTTAGACGTTTTGGAACAAAAATAATTAAAGAATCTATTGAAGAAAAAAAAAACCTTACTGAATATTTGTTTGTATTAGAGCAGTTTCTTATGGACTTAGAATGGAATCAGGTAGTTTTTCTTTTTTTTAAGTCTTCCCTTTTCTCTTTCAGCTGGAGGATAGGAATAGTTGGATGTAACCTAGAATTTGGAATTGCTAGCCTAGAGGAGAAATGGTGCGATAGCAGAGTGGGCCAAATCTTAAATATGAATTACTGATTGGGATAAATGGTGAAGTAATTTAGAAGGGAAAAATTGGAGAATGAAAAAGAAAATATTTGGGTTGTCTTGATTTTCCTCAGATGCCTCTGAAGATAGCACTGATATTTGGTGATGTGGTTTGGGTAAAATCCAGAAGGCATATTTGGTTTGGGAGTGTTAGCAAATAAAGTTAAAATCTCAAAATAAGTTTTAAGATTTTTTTTCACAAATTATTAGCATATTTTTACTTTCTATCTCTTTTTGTTTTTATTGAAATAGACAATTAGTTACTTGTATTTACATTGTACAATTCAATTTTTTCCCACTTATAGTTGGCATTCAATAATATACCAGTTTCAGTTGTATAGCATTGTGATCAGAGATCCTCATAACTTGCAAAATGATTACCCACTGAATCTAGTACCTCTCCTCCTCCTTATATATTTATTACATTATTAACCATCTGCCCCTTGCTACACTCTACATCTCCATGTCTATTCTGCAACTATCCATTTTGTAGTTACTTAGTGATCTGTAAAGAAAGATATTTTTGCTTTATTTAGCATTTTTCATTTAGAGCATTTTTCTCGTCAGGAATTTCATTCTTGAAGTTCTGTTTCTCTCCCAAAGTTCTCTGACTCTGACTCCCCTTCCCAATTAAGATCATTTTAAGCCATTATAGGTAATTATAAAATATTTAAAATTTTTAATGCAAAAATTGGTGTGTTGTGAAAGTGTGGTATAATCATAAGTGTAAGGTGTCTGTCAGATAACCTTGGAAAATTGGTTTTGGTCATATGCCAGTATCACTAAGACTAGAGTTAGATCCCTCCTCTAGAAAGATGAACGAACACCAGGGGTAGTTTTAACAACATCCTGTGGGCGATTAGTAGTTAATGTTCAGGATCGTCATACTTATTACAAATTGTTTTGGTTTGGTAGTGTAAAATCAATAAACAACCTAGCAATGCATTTAAAACTTCTTTATTCTCGAAATAGCCTTACCATTTTTCTAGAATTCTCTTCTATGTTCGTTATCCTCTACTTTGAGTATCTGTTTTCATTTTTAGAAATACTGTCTTGTCTTTTCTATCAGCTTCTTCTACTTATTTTAAGACATTAGTGACTGGTTTTCCTTTGCCATTCCAAAGTGGATTACAACTCATAGTGTGCTCTGAGGTTCAGTGTGATTCAGTAACCAGCTACTGAAACAAAATATATAAAAAGGTAAAGTTTCCTTTGGAACAGGATTGGAAATGTTTCCACTCCTCAGATTTCAAACGCCGGGTTTCCCTTGGTGAAAGCTGAAATGCCTAACAACAGGGCTACTGATCACTATAGTTTTGTGTGCATTATTTCTCACTGAGAGAAATTTCTCCTTTAAATAATTGTCTCATTTTTTTCTCATTATATTTTACCTTTACTGTAAATACCACGCTTTGTAGTAGTTTGAGAATATTATCAATATCTTATTGGTTTTTGCTTTTGTTTTTCATCTTAAAAGTCCTTTGGATTGAGTGGTATATATTTTTAAAGTCTGGTCCAACAGATTTTTATTGTGTTTTATGTCCTTGGAAAAACATTTATTTCCTATAAAATACGAGCCATCAAGAAAAATAGGTTTCATTAAACATTTGTTCTAAGGCAGTTATTTAGTAATAAGCATTTCTTATGTGGAACAATACATTTTGCTTATGTCTGTCACACTGTTGAACTCAGATATCAAGATGATACCTGAAGTTCATTTCAGATTTCTTGTTTCTCATTCTATCCCATTTAGTCTTAAGGGTCAAGTGTAGAATGAATGAGTGAATGCCTTATTTTGTTTAGTATTTTATTATAGATTTATTGTTCTGTTTTAATACCATGAATTGCTACTTTATGACACAACCAGGAGATATAATCTCCCATAATGTGACTCATCTGGCCAGTTGTGAGCAGTTCTAACGATGTAATTGTCTGATATATAAAATGGAATATTCTAGTATTAGCCTTTTAAAATATCAGCATGGTAGTAATTAAGAACTTCAAAGTGCAACTAAAATATGAATAGGTAAAATACTGTGCCTTTTTAGAGCTTTTAAGGAGAGGGAGACATTAGATGTGTGGTTTGGGCTTTGTTTTATTCATTTATTTATGAGAGGGAAGATTGAACATTGTCATCGTAAGCTCATGTGGTCATATCAGTAGGCTGCCTTTTTCAAGAGGACATTTAAAGGATTGCTGTGGCATCTGAAAATTTTCTCTATTAGAGACAATCTTCTATTTGCAGACAAATTTGCTTGAAAGTATTTCCTGTCTGGAATATATTTAATTATATCAGAAGGGCAGTCACAATTCTATTCCTGGTAGTGAAGTCCATCGATTAATGCTTCCATTTATAAATACTGTGATTTTATTTTAGAATGAGCATTATTGAACCATTATGAAAACATGTTTTTATATTAATTTGAAGATACTAGGTTTTAAAAATGAAGATGTTTGTTAAAAGTTATATTTCAAAAGAACCAATAAAGTCTTTGAAAGCAGATAGTATCTTATATTCCAATTTATATGTTTTGCACAGCATACAATAGGTGCTCAGCAGGGTCTTGGTTGTATGATGATGTCTTTGGATCAAACTCCTAGAATTAACATTAGTTCATATTTCTAGGAGTGGCATCTGCACAATCCTAGCCATCTATACAACATTAATTAATGATTTGCCCAAACGTTGAGTGCAACTGTCTTTTCAGAATATCTTGGATAGAAGAATAAAATTGACCCTTTTGAATACTAAGGATGTATACCAGTCAGCTAGGTGTTTTCTCATACATTTTGTCAGTTAAACATCTCTGCAGTTCTGAACTCTAGGTAATGGTGTCTCTACTGTTGGGAGATAAACATGCTGAGGTTCAAGAGGTTAACTAACATGTTCCATGTGTATGGTCACTGAGAGTCAAACATAGACATACGTTCTTTCCGTTCTTGACACATGAAATTACTTATTTTTAAAAATAAATTCAATGTATATTAATTTTATGCTACTTAAACTTTCAGTTTAATCTAAAAGACATAAATATCAAATTATTCAACTACTTTAGATGCACACTGTTTAAGAACCTTTAAATGAAGTAGGCTAGAGCATAGAATGTCCAATGTGAAGAGTAGTCTCTGAGTTACATTTGCAGTGGTGATAGGCTTTGTTTGATTTATATTTTTTGTTACAAGTGTTTTTCCTTTTTGAACCATGTATCTCTCATCAGTAAAGCACAGCACTACTTTTATTCTCTTTAACCTTTCTAGTTTTAGTCCAGTGGGTTTTCACTGGTAAGTAGTACTATTTCATAACAAAGAATGACTGTGTAATTAGTGTATTTTAAAAGTTAGATTTAATCGTAAGTAACAAAAGCCAAATCCTCCTGAAAGATCTTTTTGTAAGTATGACTTTTTAGTGAACCAAAACAACTTGCTCTTGTCTAAACGTAGTTTTCAGAGGTGAAAAACCAGTGTCATAAAATTGCTTGCTCCTGTACCAGAAAATATTGAAAGCGTTTTGGTAACATTTAAGAATATTGGGGAAAAAAAAGAATATTGAAAACATATAATAAGTAATTTCAAGGTTTTTAAAAAACTTTCTATAAAATCAATTATCCGGTTATGTATAATTTTTAATAATACAAATTATTGCTAATATTAAGAAAATTACTTTTTACTTTAAGTTTGACAGCTCTTAACTTGGAAAGTAAGGATGTTAAAAATTTCTAAACTATTGTCAAATTATTACTATAATTTTTAAAAAATAAGAGCAATTAATTTCTTTTCGACTGCCTATGCTGGAAGACAAAAATCTCAGAATAAAGGATAGTCACCACCAGGAAATCTTATCTCAAGATAGATTTATTTCTATTCACGTGGTCTCTCTTTTTCTATAATCCTATACCATATTACCCCTTGTACTCCTATTTTGCTACCAGCTGATGTTTGTTTACAGCTATGTTAGATAATGTTAGATAAGATAACTGGAAAAACTTGAAAGGATTTTAGGAATCTCCGAGCCAAACTACTTAAGGCAGCTTATTTTTTCCTGTATAATCACTGACATTCAGCCTTTGCTTTAAGATTTTAAATTACACTTGTCACTGATATTTGAGAGAAAGTCCTTATAGAATGTGTGTCAAAATTGTCTCCCACTACCTGGTATCAAGTAAGGGTTTAGTAAATCATAAGTTATTATTTATTATAGAAAAGGTCTAATTACCAAGAAACTCTTCCTTAATTTTAGTAGAATGTTGCCTCCCCGTAATTTTAGTTCATGGTTCTAGATATGTTCTAAAGCGACCCTAATGCATATTCATATTCATATTCTATTTCATATAACTGTGCTGCAAATATTTAAAGGGATCCTACTTCATCAAGCATATTCTCCGGGTTAAACATTCCTAACTTCTTACGGCTTTCCTATCATTTAGGTTTTCTGCTGTCCGAACACCATAATTACTTATTATCAGCTCTAGGTCATGTGTCTAGAACCGGTTGCTACAACTTACATAAGGTCCTGCAATACCCTGCAGTGCAGAGTACAGCAGAACCTCCTGTCTTCCTTGCTCTGGATATTATATGTCTGATGCTGTAACCCAAGATTATCTTAAGGTTTTAAAGAGTTGTGTCTGGCTCATATGGAACTTTGACCAGTTAGACTTTACAGATAACCTTTCCCAGCTTTCTCCCCTCTACAAATTGTTCCTCTAGCCCCATCTGCTCTATCCTGTGCTTGTACAAGCCACAGTACGATGGCCCACATGTAGGTCTTTATATTCATCCCTCTTCAGTTGAAATTTGCTGGTTTTAGTCTACTCTTTTCACCTATCAAGTTAGTTAAAACACCTATTTTCAGTAAACAGATTGGACATCTTTATGGTTCTACAACTATTCCATACCTGTTTCCTCATCTTGAAACTGCTGTCATAATACTTCACAGGTTAGTTTTGAAAAAGTTTAAGTGAGATCACTTATGCATTGGTTCTTTGAGCAATTCTACTGTGTGTTAAATACCAGAGATAAACCAGAATTTATTACTGACAGTATCAAATAAATTAAAAAATCGTATGGTCCCTGCCTTCAGCTAACTTATATTCTGGTTTGTGATCAATATTATTCTTTTTGTTACATAAGAATAGAGATAATTAACAATTCATTGTGTTTGTACAAAACATATGAATCATAAGGGAGTATGTTACATGCCAAATTAGTAATAAATATAATAATTACCATTTGCATTTGGAGTTCTGCTTTGTGAAATACTATAATAGGGAGCCAGTTTGAGGCCTTTGCTCCTTGAAAAACCAGTGAAATGCTTTGCAGCCAGTGGACAAGGACTGTCCACCTCTGTAACCTTGAGCATTTCAAGATGAAGTCTGGTTTTTCTTAAAATAGTTTCTAGGAAATGAAGTAAGCTTTGTTAAATCAGCTATTAAAGTCTGTTCATTTTTCAAATGAGTGTATTTTAATAGCCCCATTCTTTATGTTGGAATTTCTCACTGACTTACAGGCTTCCTTTTATTTGTTGTTCTGCATGTCTCCATCTCATACCATCTTTAAATTTTTTCTCTTTTAATATGTTATATGTAGATATTGAGCGTATTTATTATAGATAAGCTACTACATTGTTTTTTTCGTAATGAATCAGATGCAAGATAAACAGTTTGTTGTCAGAAACTTTTTTATTACAGAAAGTAATAGCTTAAACATTTCTTTGGAACATATCTTTGGAGTCTGGGTGATCTCTTTTGGACTTTCAATTAGATCTTGCTTGTCATGGACGTGTGGGATGTGGGCTTGATGGATGAAAGTTGTAGAACTTGATTATGTGGTTCTTGTAGAACTTGATTATGTGGTGAAATGCATGTAACATTTTAATTTTTCATTTTAACCATTCCTTAAGTATGGAGTTCAGTGGTGTTAAGTACATTCACATTGTGAAGCTGCCATCCCCACCATCCATCTCCAGAATTTTTTATCCTCTTCAACTGAAACTTCATACCCATTAAATAGTAACTCCTCTTTACCCCTTACCCCAAACCTCCTAACAACTGCCATTTTCTGTCTATAAATTTGATGACAGTAGGTTTTTTATATAAGTGAAATCTTACAGTATTCATCTTTTTGTGACTTGATTATTTCACTTAACATGGTGTCTTTAATGTTGATCCTTGTGGTAGCTTTAATGGAATTTCATTACTTTTTAAGACTGAGTAATATTTCATTGTATGTCTATACCACATTTCATTTATACATTCATCCATAGAGTGGCTTCTATTTTTTGACACCATTTACTTTTTTTAAAAGACTACTCTTTAGAGCAGTTTTAGATTTATATTAAAATTGAGAAAAAATCACAAAGATATCCCCTATGTCCCCCAGCCCCCACACATGCAAAGCCTCCCTTATTACCAACATTGCTCATCAGAATTGTCCTTTTTTTTTTTAAGCCAAGGATGAACCTGCATTGACACATCACAATCATCCAAGGTCCCTAGTTTACTTTAGGCTTCACTCTCGGTGTTGAACATTCTGTGGGTTTGGACAAATGTATGATGGCACGTGTCCGTCATTATAACACCAGACAGAGTATTTTCTCTGCCCTGAAATCTTCCATGACCCACCTGTTTACCTCCCTCCACATCTAGGAACCACTGATTTTTTTATCGTCTCCATAGTTTTGCCTTTTCCAGAGTGTCATAGAGTTGGAAGCATACAGTATGTCGCCTTTTTAGATGGACTTCTTTCAGTTAGGGTTATCCATGTAAGGTCCCTCCATGTCTTTTCATGGCTTGATGCCTCTTTATTTGTAGCACTGAATGACATTCCATTGTCTTGATGTATCACAGTTTATTCATTCACTTACTGAAACACATCTTGAAAGACCAAGTTTTGGTAATTATGAATAAAGCTTATGCAATTATGAATGTAAAATGAATTATGAATATAAATGTCCATGTGCAATTTTGTGTGGACAGAAGTTTTTAACTCTTGATATTTTTTCGTACTGAGTGCCATTGCTGGGTCTTATGAGGAGTATGTTGAGTTTTGTAGGAAACCACCACACTCTCTTCCAAAGTGGCTGTACCATTTTGCACTCCCACCAGCAATGAATGAGAATTCCTTTTGCTCCACATCCTCACCAGCATTTGGTGGTGTCTCTATTTTAGATATCCACCCTTCTAATAGGCATGAAGTGGTGTCTCAGTGTGGCTTTCATTTGCATTTCCATGACATGATGCACCACACCTTTTCATTTGCTCATTTGCCATCTGTATATCTTTTCTGGTGTGGTATGTCTGTTAAGTTCTTTGGACCATTTTTGAATGAAGTTTTATTGTTGAGTTTTAACTTTTTCCCATTTATGAAAAAAAAAAACAGTGTGGCTAGTGTAGGAATGCTATGTTTTCTAGGATTTGACATTTTCAGTGATCGAACTCCTATAAACAGAATGCTATACATAGAATGATGTCATTTGTTTCCAAAGAACATCGATATGCTGGAGCAATGTGAAAATAATAATAAAAGCGAGATACTTCATGGCAAATTTTGGGGATGAGGTTAGGGTTGTAATCTGTGAGTTACCTCAGGGCAAACAGGAAAAGGGTTAAATGTTCTCTGCATATCTGGATGAGTCCTTTATCAGATGTGTCTTTTGCAAATATTTTCCCTCAGCCTGTGGCTTGTCTTCTAATTCTCTTAATATTGTCCTTCATAGAAGTCTTTAATTTTAATGAGATTCAGCTTATCTGTTATTTTTTTCATGAATCGTGTCTTTTGCATTGTATTTAAAAAGCCATCACCATACCCAAGGTGATCTAGGTTTCTCGTGTTACCCTATTATTGTAGGTGTTTGATAGTTTTGCATTTAGGTCTGTGTTTGATAGTTTTGTTCATTAGGTCTGTGATTCATTTTGAGTTAATTTTTGTGAAGGGTATAAGGTCTGTGTCTAGATTCTTTCTTTTTTCTTTTTTTTTTGCATGGGTATGTTCATTTGTCCAGTACCATTGTTTGAAGAGACAGTCTTTATTATATTGCTTTTTCTCCTTCAAAGATCAGTGCCATTTCCTTTTAAGTCACATCTGTCTCTTAAAGAAAAGTATTTGAGATTTTGACAGGAGCCAGTTTACAAGATCAGATATGGTCCTTTTGGTGTCTATTCCCGGTTGGTGGAGATTTCATTCATTCAAAAAAGTATGGGTGCCCACGATACGTACCATGCCAGATGCTGCAAGTCAGTGGCCCTGAGGGGCCAGGGGAGAGGGGGAAGTGGGAACTAACTGCTTAAATAATTTTGTGATTAAATGTAAAATCACAGTCATTGTAAGTGCTCCAGGGAAGTTATATATGACATCATCATAAATTTGCGGGAGTTTCACCAACAGGTTTTTGGGAGTGGAGTGTAGTCATTCAGGAAAGGAGAGTTCCAGGCAGAGGATATGACACGTGAAAGGACCCTCTTGGCTCATTCATGGAGGTGACCTGGAGGACATGAGCGTGACATACATCTTAAAAACACACAAATCTTGTTAGATTTTTCACGTTTTCTATTATGTATAATGTTCATAGATAGTTTGACGATGAAGACTGACCATGTTTCAGAGTTAAAATGTGCCTATTCCTCATCAACTAAAACGTCTTTCAAATAACTAACTAACCTAGGTGAGCTTTAGAGTTTATGGTAGAATAACATATCTTCATTAAATGTAACTACTTCTTAAAGAAGTTTGGGTTTTTCAGAAAATAAACTTGAGTGGGTTCATTTTGATATTTTTTTTTTTTTGCAAGCCTGTGTGTGTGTGTGTGTGTGTGTGTGTGTGGTGTCTGTGAAAAGCACATCTAAATTTCTACAAAGCTCGTTAAAGTGCCTTTTGTAAATTGTCGATAGATGCCTGTGTCCTACAGCACGGTGGGAAAGAGGTCGCACCCATGCCTTTCTCCTCACCTTGGGGCAAAATCGTATCTTAGTTCAAAGCTGTTCAAGTAAGTCCTGGCTTCATTTGCCCACCCTGTCTTCAGGGATCTTATTTGGAGTCAGCAATCCATGGATTCCGTCCCTCTGAGCCTTGCTTAACCTCCAGCCGCTGCTCTAATCCAGGCAAGAGCTTGTTCCTTTATCTGAATTGTCCATCGCTGCTACCTTAATGAGTGAAATGGTTAAGGAGAGGAGGGGGCGAGCCTTCAGGAATGTGGGTACCATCCGAGCTGAATATTTCAGTGGATATAGGGAGAGGGAGGGCGACAGAGAAATCCACTTACATCACTAGAACTGCATTGAGTGTGAGCCTGGCAGGTTAAGAGACAGACTCCAGTGTCTTGCTTTCTGCAGGAAGCAGCAATGCCGTTTGCTTCCTAAGAGGAATTTTTTTTTTTATTGAGAAAAGGAAGCTTTCTCTCTACCCAGGAAATGGCTTTCCTGGTGCGTTGCTATGCCAACTGCCTGCAGCCATGGTCCTCCAAAGTAAGCACAATAATGTAATTATATTGGTGTCTTGCATTCAGACTCATGATTCTCGAGATGGTGTGTGTGTGCATGTGCTGTGTGTGTCTCTGTTAGTCACTCTCTTGCGAGCAGTCGTGCCTGTGTTGAGTGTGAGGGACAGACATCATTAAATTAAATGTCCATCAGTGTCATGCTGCTAAGATTAATTGTGCAAACTTGGTTAGTGGAGTGGGACAGGGATCACTGGTCACCACTCTGTCAGCATCATTAGCAGCTAGGGAGGAGGTCCCGATGCCCATGCTCTGCCCTGGTTTTTTTTTTCCCTTTTTTTCTTTCTCTTTTTTCTTTTTTTTTTTCTTGCTTGGAGGGGTCCGTATGTGTGATTGCAAATGAAACAGGAGTATTCACAATGCTTGGCTGGATGCTAGGGACTGCTTCTCAGGCCACCCTGACTGATATAATTCTGTATTAAGCCTTTTTCAGGGGAGTCTGTGTGCAGTCAGCCATTTTAGCTTTTTTTTTTTTTTCCTTCTCTTCTGCCTTTTCTTTTGCCTCTTGTCCTTCAGTCTCCGAAATGATCTTGTTCTCTTGGAGGACTGAGAGCTGTCTGAGGTTTCCTCAGTCTTGTCCTAGCCTGAGATGGTTAGAGTTTCAGTGTTATAAAAATGGAGATGAACATCCTTGTTCGGATTCCTTTTCTGTTCTACAAGTGTGAGGGTTTTTTTTAAGCTTGCCAGTAGTGACACTTTAAGCTGCAGCATGGTTTCCTCCTCCCTCTTTTTTTTTTTTTTCCTTTTTCTTTTAATTTAATGCTGTAGAGGATGACTTGCCATCTATGAGAGATTGGTACATGATGTGTAAATTCAGTTCAGCATATGTTTCTTCATTATGAAACCACTAGCAGTCCCAGCTAACCATGGAGTTATGGGCCAGCAGGAGAAACATTCAGTAAGTATCGCAAATGCTGCTTGTGCTTTGATAGCACATCATGGAGAACTGCTTTAAAATGGGAAATATTGCTACTTCTCTTCAGAGAAAACCATTTTTTTTGGAGGGTATGGTAGTCTGCTTGGAGGAGGGAGGGTGAGTTACAACTGGCTTGTTCTTCCAATTTTGTTGAGATTTTTAAAAAATTTTAAACAAGGCCAACAATTTATTTAAAGCAAAATCATGAACATTGAGAAAGATTGGACAGCTGAGTTTTATAACCAGAAATTACAGCTTGACAATTCATCTTTTACTTAATACTCGAATAGTTTTTTGTTGTTTTTTTTTTTTTTTAATGTTTCTATGGTTGAATTTCATGAGAGATCATGAGAAAGATTACTGGGAACCGGCATCTGTAGTAAGGAATTCACATGGAGGTTTGAGTGAGGGAGAGAGATCTTTGATTATTGATTTGGTAATAAAACGATCGGTGGGACTCATCTGACTTCTTAACATGGACTAATAGGAAATGAAAACACAGAATATTTTTGAATGCCACAAGGATTGCTTCTTGATAATTGATCCCGTGAGTCAGCTATGCATTTATCAAGCCGAAATCCCACAGGCAGCTACTGCTGTTTGTGAGAAATGCTTTTCTGTGGCTCACACCACATCCCAGCCTCCTGTTACAGGATGCGAGTTCTCACAGTGCCACTTTTCTATCACCACATTAGAAGTCTCTGCCATCACACCAATTGATGCTTTTATATATTTATACACACACACTCGCACACACACACTTTTAAATCCCCAAAATGAAAATGCATACATTTAGGCAGCTTATATAGTAGTTTAAGTATTTTTGAAATGTCTGTTTTTACCTCCTGGCATCTAGCAGATATTATATTTGGGTATAGGAATTACCTTTCATGTATTCTAAAAAGAATGAGATGTTAAAAATAAAAAAAATGGAGATAAATCGCTGAGGCTTTGAAAATTTAGAGACAGAAGGCCGTGAGTTTAGAATATGAGATGCTTAGGTGTTTATGGTTATAATTTAGTTGTGTTTGTCATTATGAACAAAATTATTAACCAGATCCAAGAGATTTTCTTCCTGGAAGTGACTGTGAAGGCATCATCTCACTGTTCCAGTGAACCACAGGATGTTCTTCAGGCAGTAGCTGTGTTGGAAGCATGTGATGCTGCTGTGCTTAGGGCCCAGTCCCCTCATAACGAGGTCTATGTGGCACCTCACTAATTAAATCTCTTCGGATCAGATCCAAAAAAAGACCAGCCTATACTAGTTTCACTTACAGGAGAGGTTGTTGAGAGAAGTTCCACTATGTTCAATTTTATTAACAGGGCTTTTGAAGTGAAGCTCCTCTGTAGTCATATGTTTTTTCCAGGGAAAAGTGAGAGTATGACTTAGAAACTATATTTGAGGAACTGTAGAAGCAAAGTTTAAACCACAGGTTTCTTGTTTATCTTTTTTTTATATCTCCTTTCCCCAAAATGGAGGGAGGGGATATTTAAATTAATAGTAATATCATTTTTATGAATAAAGAAAATTGTTAAAACTATTCTCTGGTGAGGCATGAAGAAGTATTCCTAGATGGATGAAAACAAGCCATTGGGATGGATAATACTAAGTAGTGCAAAAACTAGAGTGCTCAGTGTCCTCTTCTGCAGGCATGTCTGTGTCCTGACAAGTGCTGTATATTTTACCAAAACTGAGAGTAATGCTGTAGCTACAGTAACGTTGGCCATAAAATAGCTTTGAATCGAGCAATTTCTAGAAAACACGTGAGTGGTTATTTCTCATAACACTAGAATTTGCCATCCCAGACCGTGGTATGTGGCAGAGCTGGCAGCTTGTGACATTGGGAACTTGCTGTATGCTTGTTGATGAGTCTTTGGTTATCTAGAGTTGACTGTTTCATGGGTAGACCTGTAAGATTTTAATTATATGCAAGAAGTCGAATAGGAGAATATTGACTCTGGCCCTCACATAATAGGTGACTCAGAAAACAGTTGTAGAGCAAAAATGAGTGAAAATGCACCTCTTTTGGCCGATGAGGTTTTATGAGCCTGTCAGAGGTCATTTTAAATAATAAAATACAGTAAATTCACAATTCCATTTTTGCTGCTTTGCAAAGCATATAGCTTTTAAGTGGCTTTGTTTCTTTGACTACAGAAAGGAGGTGAGATATTAAAAAGCAAAATGTTAAATTGGAGGCTTTTTAATTGGGCACAAGCGGTAAACTCAGTTATTCTTTGTCAGAATTTTCAGAGCTTATGGGTTTTTATTCATTTTTTGTGCAGCCCAGTGCATATCTCCTTTGCAAGCACATGATAGGTATTGAATTTTTTATTTAATTGAAGTTTTGGATTAATTGAGTCTCATTTAACCTTTTAAGAAAGTGAATTTTATGTATTTTGTCATCTCCCCTCCCACTCTCCATTCGTGTCAGTTGACAAACACTGAGGTAAATATGTGTGTGTCACTCAACATTCACCCAGAACTGGGCTGTTTCCTCTCATAGTCATCTAGTGCTTTCAGTGAGTCTTCAGAGGAGCCTTTTGATTTTGTGAACTTTGAAACTAAAAAGAGATTGTTAACATTTTAAAAATGTATTAAACTCCATTTTCCAAAAGACTACTGTGGAACACTAGTTGTACAGACTATTAATAGATATTACATGAAAAAGTTTGACAGGCTCCGTAAGTTGGGAAAACCTTGGGATAACATTAAAGACATCACTACTCAATTTACCAACTGTTTTGTGTTTTTACCCGCCTCTCCTCTTTTTTGCCTGCCTCAGATTGTCTAATGGGAACAGTATTCCTTAAGCGTGCTTTTGAAAAGTCTGCAATAGAGGAATGACTTTGAAACTAAATTTTTTAAATGAATCACTTCTAATAAATAGACTTGATACTACCAAGCTGATAATCTAGTTGTCCATTTCTATAAAAATTACTGATATATGAAGTACGCCGTACTTATAATAAATAAAACCCCAGTCATGATTAAATAATTAAAAAAAAGTAGTGTTTGTAAGAAAATGCCCTAACTAAATGTAGCACATAAATAATAATAGCTGTCACTTATCGTATGAAAGGTACTATATTACATGTTTTCTGACTTAATGATTACAACAACCCTCGAAGGAAAGATGTATTATCACCTTTTTTAGAGATGATGAAATGGAGCAACACGAAAAAACTTTTTTTCTAAGGACTAGTAAGTGGTAGAGCCATCCTCATTGAAACCCAGGTTTGTCTGATTTCACAGTTCTTCTTCAACCACAAACCTGAACTCCCCTTGTGTGGTCAGATTTAAATCAGGTGTGTAGATTGTACACTTATGAGAGCTGCTATTAACTAGTGGAATACATGGCTTGCAGAAATACTGGCTTTTCCCCTGTGACTCTCCTTTTCCCTGGTAGGTATGACATTTTAAGTGCTGTGAATATAAAAAAAGTAAAAACATCATGATCAAAATTATTTTGTCGAACTTATAAAAAACAGTTACAGAAAGCTACTGATTGACAGATACAATCACTAATGCATCTGTCCTTTATGACGTGATCTTGAGACTTGAGTTGGGATGGTCAGGAATAGATGCCATTCAGCCCAATTCCTTTTTCCTGCTTCTCAGTGTTGGCCCTATCATGTACCTTCTCATTTTTGCTGCTTAACTCTTTGAACATGAACTTGATACCTCAACTTCTGTGTCCCCTTCGTAACTTATGACAGCCTAACCTTGGTCGGTTGCCCTGACCTTCCAGCTCTACTGGAAGCCCTGAGTCTTGCTGTTTCATCTCCTCTGTTTCTGCTTTAGTGGAGTCTGCATCCGTCATGGAGCCCAACTTTGATTCATGATCACCTCTCTGAAGTCCATACTGGCCATGGCTCATCCGCAGTCTTAAATATTGGTCTCATCATTTCTTATGCCTCTCAATCAAGAAAGATGTACTGTAGCTTAACCATATGTTGCAATTCCTGTTGATCGCGAAGGCCTCTATAGCCTACATTTTCTCCCTTATGAACATATTTTTCTCCCAACTATGCTTTTTTAAAATGTAGGACAAGATGATGTGATTATGAACACTTGAGGCTCATTTTCTTTTCCTATTTTCCAGCTCGCAGTGCTGTTGGCTTAACTTTGACTTGTTCCTTGTCTCCTCATAGTCATCTCTGCTTTCTCTAATGATTAAGTAGTACTTAATACATAATGCTCAATTTTATTAGTTCTTCTAATTGATGCTGATAGACCAATTTAGTCCATACAATTAGATGAGAAAAGATATCTTGAGTGAGTTCTCCCCCTTCTTCATTATTAGTGGTTGGAATTCAAAACTATTTGTCAGCTGTTAAGAATACAGTATAGAGAAGGCATTTCTACAATGCAAGATAACATGTAAGAGTCCAAGGCAGGAAGACATAGGACATGAGGAGTCAGAAGGTTATCAGGAAAAATAATGAGATCTTTATTGTTCGAATGGGGTATGTTAGAGATAGTAGGTCAATACAGGTAACAGAGGGGAAGATATTAGGATACCTGGCAAATTAATGACTATAGTTTGAGCATCCAGGAAGAGTATAACCTCCTCTTCCTCTCCACTGCCTTACTTCTTCTCTTTTCTATCTTTACCTAGAATGGATTTAAGAAAACTCAATTTTTAAAAAATTGCTTTTATCCTACTGTGACAGTTTGACCTTGTCTGAAAACATAGGTAAAGTGTCTCTTTAATATAATTTGATTCATTTTTCTTAGCAATGTAAGAAATAGCACTGATATGTGTATATATAGATGTTAGGTTATTCTTTTAGGGCTAAGACTCCACCTTTACTTTATCTGATCTTTATTTTTGTTATAATGACAGATATATTTCCTGAGATGAAATAAACTTATCTCTTGGGGAGGTTTTCCTCTGTGCTAGCTAGCAGAAAGGCCAGAGAGGAAGGAATATCCTGTCCTTCTATTCAAGGACAAGGTCATCTTGCTTTGGAGTTGGACCAAGAAACCTTGGCAACAAATAATAATAGATCTTTTTATACTGTTAGAAATGAAGAAATATGTTTTTGAAACTTTCCGATGCATTGTAACACTACTTATATGTATAAGATTGAAAAAAGCTCTATCTCATTGTAGAACATGTTGAAGAAAAAGTGTTTTTTTCAAAGAGAAGTATACTTCCCATTTTTACTTTTAAGTATTGTATAGTAATGATTCATTTAAAATGGAAATATTTTAAAATAAAATCAACTAAGATTAGTGAAAAAAATGAATAATCACTTAAGAGTACTTGAAATACATCATTAGAAGCTGAATTATTCTCCTTTAGCTATTTCATAGTAAGATCACTAATCATAGTTTTTCTCTCATTTAAAATATGTTAGAAATATTGATGTTTAATTTGCATCAAAATAAAGGCTTTGTAAAGTTTGTCATATAGATATAATTATCACTGAAATATAATGTGAAATTCCTTTAGTCCATTTCCTTGATTTTTAGGCCTGACCTCACTCTAAATACTTTGTTTAGGTACTCTGTTTAGCAGTCCTTCCAGAGTGATAGTTTTCTTAATTTTTCTGTGGTTAGTAATAATCATCATATCAAAGTTATCTTTAGAAATCCTTAAGTACTTTTTAATCCTTTATTACTTTATATGCCTAGTTATAAAAGGAATAACTTATTACAGTCATAACAGTAATGTTATTCCTTTTATAACTAGGCATATAAACTAAGACTGTATCAATCTTTTGTAAACTTTTGGAAACTTTTTCTATTTAGATCCAACAACCATTTTATCATTATCCATATATTCCATTTGTATTATGGTATATGAGTTTTTTTAAAGATGATTTTAAAAACAAGGGAAAAATGAATGTCTGGATATACATATACACTCATAGGGGTGGGGGAGAGAGAGAGATTTAAATGAAAGTTTATAAGCGTGTTCTCAAGGTCTTATTTTCTTCATCATTAAGAAGTGGTCTTTATTTTTTGAAAGTCTGACACATGTTTGTGACTAGTGCCATTTATAGTATTAAGATGTCAGTGCTATTGGTACTGTCTTAGGTGTTATACAGAGTGGGTTAAATAGCATAGTGCCTTTTTTGGAACATAGATAAAACTCTTGTACAAAAAATTATAAGAGAAGATAAATACACATTTATAACCTTTATACAAAAAATTATAAGAGAAGATAAAGACACATTTATAACCTTTATACAAAAAATTATAAGAGAAGATAAAAACACATTTATACACATTAAGAAATGCTGCAATAGTACACACTCACAAAAGCAAAATGACCCCCTATCTAGTGCATTTACATAGTCTTTTTAAACTCTTGGTCACAACCTCTACCTTATTGATATAGAATCACCCTTGCCACATAGAACTAGTTAGTTGTCAACCTCTGCCATTTTTTTTTTATTAATTGAACTTCTAGCATAGAGCTTTTATGTTGGTTATGTTGTATTTGCTCATATATATATAAACACATATATAGTGTGTGTATGATATATAATGCTTGATCTTATTTAATTGCATAGTCTATGATATGTGATTTCTGCATAACTTATCAGCCAACACCTAACCTAAGTTTCTCTTACACATTAAGTCACTATATAAACATTCCCCACATCCTTCAAGTCTTCATTTCATATCCGTACACCAAACCCTCTTTTATAACTTGTACAACATGTTCATTATAAAGGCTATTCTTAAGGACATTTTAGGCATAAATTAACCTTACATTTATTGGTTGATAAAATGACAGTCTGGAAAACACCTTTAAATTACTAAGGTACATATTCTTTAGTGAACTCTAGAGAAATACATTATTAATTTATAATATTGATTTGGTTTGAATATAAAATGAAACATCCCCTCCCCTCATATATGTATGTGTGTGTGTGTGTGTGTGTGTTTGTGTATACACACACATATATATATGCAGTATTTCATGCATATTTTTGTGTTTATATAAATATCATTAATCCCTAATATTCTAATTTAGTGCATTACTAATGTAGAACAAGCTAGACCTTAACATTCTGCATAGCTTACTTGATCGATAAAGGCTAAATTTCAGGAATATATGTCCTGTCTCTTGTGATAAATAGTATTTTATTTTCTTCCTGCTCTATATTAGATATCTTAAAAGTACAGATTACAATGGGTGTACCTTATTATGGGTTATTTCCAAAAGGTGAACATTTCACTTATTTTAAGTACTAGTACAGAACTTCACACCTTTCATAATAAATGAAGACAATGAAACATCGCTGTAAAAAATGTAGAATTATAATCTTTTGATTGCCTCCATTCTTCTAGAAAGAAGGAATGGGTTCAACCAGACATTTTTGCCCTTTGGAATATTTTTAATAAGTGAAAGCCCCCCTTTTTTTCCCTTAGCAATTAAGAAAAATGTGAAATTAAATGGGAATACTGTGGCATATCGTTTTTCTGGGTTTTATGGAACTGAGAATTTTTTATACCTTTAATATTAGTGAAAAAGAAAAGAATTTAGTAGAATTCTGTAGTAACTGGGCCTACAGTGGCTGGTTTGGTGGGGTCAGGGAGAAGGTTGGCAGAAATCAAGTGGTGAGTACAACTCACACCCCAAAATTCTAGTGATTGAGAATGCAGAGGATGAAATTAACTTTTTATTTATGGCTGACTAATCTTACATGTATTTCCTATTAAAAGTATGCTTTTCTTCATTTTAAATGACAAGTAAAAATACAAATGTGTTTTTATAATACATTCGTATTACATTAATGTATAAGGCTCCCTATTTATTGTTGAAATTAATCCCATTTGCAGAAACAAATGTCAAAAGCATAGTACTTTAGGGATAACATTTACCTAAAAATAAAAATAATTTAACACTTTTATTTAGAACAGATGCCCTTTTTGAATAGCTAAACTAATTTTCAGTGCTTATTTTATTTCGTGTATGGTTATTCAGGCGGCAGTTTGGTTTGTGGCTTGCCTGTGTTATTAGTTTTGTGTATAATTTATAATTTAAGAATGTACAATTCTATGTTCATTGAACAAAAAGACAGAAAACAGATGAACACAAAAACAAAAAGTACTCCAGTTTTCGTACCTAGATAAAACCATTGATACATAGCCTTGTGTTACACAAATATTGTTTATATTGTACCATAGTATAAAATCTGATAGTGATATTTGTTCTAAATTTTACTCCCCAAAATTTATGTAGAAGATACATTTAAGGACAACTGATTTAAGAGAAACATTGTTAACTAGTATGAAGCTTCTATCATAAGCTGTTTTGTCTACTCTACAGTTCTAAAGTTTGCCAAACATTGTAATATATATTAATATGTAGCATAACTGTTTAATATGTAATACTTTAAGTTTTGAGGGTAAAAATATTTACTTAAGAGTCTCTACAGCTGGTGTTGGAGTTCCATCCCAAAAGTAGAGAGTAAGGATGCAGAGTGCTTTTAACAAAGCTCACTATTTTCATTTTTTTGTGCTTTTTTTGAAGTTTATACAAAATTTTAAGATGCAGGACATCAGTATTAAAGTGTCAAAAGGAAGAGAAGTGAGCTTTCAAACACCTTAGCTAAAGAAAATATAAATGCCTGTGACAGCATGTTTTATCTTCTCCCCTTTCCACTATGTGTCATGTACTTTATCATTGAAATCTTTTAATTGTGTTCTTTTTAGTTTGGCATATTTGCAGATTTCTTTACCTTTCCTTATGCTATTTTCTTGTTATCCCCTAAAGAAAATTAATCTGATGTAAAGATTTAAAGAATGTCGACTGAAGAACAAACCTCACACAAGTTGACAGTAGTGATATTAAATGAAAAAGTTCCTTTTGCTCTAGAAAAAGAGATATGGGTAACTCAGATGTCTCAGTTTTTTCCTCAGAGGGAGGACTATTTCTGCATAGTAAAGGAGAATTTAGACTGAAGTTCTTATTTAATAAAAGTGGTCAGTGTAGCTGAATAAAGTGTGAAAATAAATTGAATACTTATTAAATTTGTGGCTAGTTAGAAAAAGGTAAATCTATCTTGATGTTAAAAACATAAGAAGACCATTGACCAGTGCAACAGTGTTCTCAAACCATTATAAAAAAATTAAATCATACATGGGGATAAAAAAAAATTACAGAATGTTATTTACATAACTGTTAATGCATTTTCATCTGGGAAGTTATATTTTGTTTTGTTTGTTTTGAAATGATATGTTCTGCTTATTTGCCTTTTGAGAAGAGAAAGTTAATAATGAAACAATATATCCTCAATATTTTCTTGTGGCTTTTATCCAGATTTCTATACAAGAGATTTAAAAATAGGGTTTGAAAAGTTTTCATCTGTGTAGAGTAGTATATACTTCACATGCTGGGTGAGCAGTATAAACAAAAAATAAACAGAAGTGCATAGGCAGGAATGTCACATGTGATTAGAGTGGTCCCCAGAGAAGGAAATAAGACTTGAGTGGTGCCACAGATAAGGAGAGAAGCAAAATGTGAAGGTAAAAGGAAATAGGAGCAAGGCACACAGAATGGGCTGAAGCATCGAATCAGAAGCGTTCATGTACAGTCGAGGAACAACCAGGCTGAGTTAGAGGCAGCTGGAGGATGCAGGATGATGAGAACAGGGGTCAGGATGCAGAAGCCTTCTAATGTCAGGTCAAAGAGTTCTGGCCTAATGCTGTGGATTCGTGAATAATTACAAAGTTGTTCATGGCAGAATATAGTAAAACAGTGTGATGTGGCCGGGCTCCACTGTGGGACTGTGATGTTCATGAATTAGGTGTCTTGTTTTAGGTCTTCATTCAGGGCGGCTAGCAGTTAGGCCATCTCTCTCGATCTGGACACAGCTAGCTGACGGAACCATTTCTCACTTCTAACTTATTATTTGAGCAGGTGGGAAGGATCAAGAATTCGCCAGGGTTATTTTCCTTAAAAATTTGATTGCATGTATTTCAATGAAAATGTCATTTTCACCACATCTAAGATACCTAATTGATTGATTCACCTTACTTTAAGTGACCCAGTATGCTCTTTTCATTGATTATAAGTTGGGTCCCAGTTTCAAAGATGTTAACATAAAAATCATGGATCTTAGAAACAATGAAATGTGGGATTAGCCACATTAAGATATTGTGTTTAAAACATTTATATGTTACAGTAATAGCAGTATGCAGATAGTTATGGAACTCGATATACTATTAGTCTTGCCAGTTTTTTTATTTTTTTTAACCACAAAATCACTTGTTTGAGGAAAACATGTTCTGTTTTTGGTCTTAGTTATTTGATTGTGAATAAGTCTGTGCCTCTGTCTTAGAGATGCTCACAGAAAAGTAGCAGAAGAGAGACCTGCTGACAGGTGTCGAAGTGTTATGTGTGGGGCCCATAGAGGAATGTTTAGGGGGTAGCAGGGGTCCCTTAGGTGGACACAGTGAATAGGGGCCTTTCAGTCAGATGGATTTGGTTGGTTTTAAGCAACACATCAGAGTCATCTTGAAGAGCTAGAATACAGAGTTTGAAAAGGCCCAGGTTGAAACAGGGTTAATAACCTACTTTCATATTGATTTCCATACCAAATCATTGTAATCCATGTGGTTTTACTTTCCTGTCCTCAGAGGAACTGAAAACTGACATATTGAAATAACTACCTAGGTCTCCACAGAAACTCTCAGAACGCAGCAATGGATAGGGATGCGAGGGTAGCTCACTTGGAAAGTGAAATTACTCCTAGTAACCCTTCTGTAAAAATAGTTTATACACGTGATAGTGAAAACGGTAATCTGACCAGTTGTAACCTCGGCTCCAGAACAAGGAACTCAGATTGATATTCTCACTTTTACGTTCTCAGCAACGTTCTAAACTCTTTTTCAGATATTACCACATTTAATACTTACAGTGCATATATGTTGTGCTCTTTTTATATGTAAAGAAATCAAGACAGAGAGGTAAAGTAACTTGTACATGTAAACACACACACACACACACACACACATGCACGCACCTGCACATCTATTTTAGAAGCTGCACCGAGTATCCTAAACTTTGCTTCTAGCACATCATTGCAAGGATGGACCAGTTCCTTATTTTCTGTGTCTCATCGATGATCATGCTCATTAGAAAGGTCCAGAACAGGTTATTACCCGCCCTTACCCCCCGCCATGTTCAGAGGTGATTTTCTTTAGTATGAGTTTCAAAGGGGTTGCATATGTACCACATAGTACCTGCTATCCCTGCCATAAAATATGGAGTAACTTTAACTTGAACTTGGGAGAAATAAAAAGCAATATATTTTTTCCCCTCAAACTTGGCCAGAATTGCAAGAATACGATATTATATTGAATACTTACTCTTTAACTCTTTACATGAAAGTTTTCTCTTGTTGAACTTTTATGGGACAGCCACGTTTATCTGAGGTTTCCCATCTATATGGTTTTCCAGAGGTCTCTCACATTATCCTGATTTTAGACTTGAATACAGAAAAGAGTCCTTTTTTTTGACTTATTGTTTGGGTGACACGATTGCTCTCTTATTTCCAGTTAGATAAGTAATTTATGAGGAGCTAATTTTAGCATCTAGCCAGATGAGAGTTTCTCAGCCAGACACACTTAGCAACAATGTCTTAGCCATTTCAAGTACATGAAAATGAATAATAATTAGGTCCATCTTGATTACAGTTTCTTTAACCTTCATCCCTATAATGCATATTCTTGGGACTATAGAATAAAAATACACCTTTTAGAAGCTGTGTTGAAATATGCTTTAACGTGGACATAACAGAGTGACCTGAAATCCAGTGGTTATGGTCCTTTGTGCCTTAAGGACAGTCTTTCCTTGGCAGTGTTAATGGCCCTAGGTTCAGGCCCCATTCTCTGTAAGCAGGATGATGGGCGGGACATTGGAATAGGGTTAGGGAACATCTTTCAAGGCCAAGTACTTAAAACTATTTCTATGGAAGTTCAAGTACTGGCTTTGTTAGCCACTCCTGTTACTTCTTTTCTCTGTTGCCTTCTTTAAGTGTTATCCGAAGATGCTGTTGGAAAGGATATTGCCTTCGATTGGTTATAATCAAGTTCACAAGTGGCTTTGAAGTATTACCCTGAGCCTGAGAGCAAACGGAGTACATACTGAGATGTCATGGTGTAGAAAAACTCACTTATTAACAGCACTCATTGCGTATCATCTTCGAGCATGGTAGTAGAGACATTTAAAAGCGAAATCCTCTTTATTTCATCTGCTTTGAATCCTGGTTCTGACGTTGACTAGTTGTGCAACTGTTAGGCAGGTCATTTAACTTCTCGAAGTTTCTGTTTTCTCATTTCAAGACAGAGATCCTGATTCCAACCCTGATCCCCCCACAACATTCTTCTAAATATTATGAATGATTCCATTAACAGTTACAGTGGTTTTATTAAGTGCTTTACAGATGTTATTTCATCATCAAAACAATCCTAGGAGCGAAGTGAGATTCTCCCAGTTTTACAGATCCAAAAAACTGAAAGTTTAAATAAGGGAAATATAAAAAAAAGTTAGTTTTCAGAATCTTCTTGCAAACTGTAAAGCTCATGCCATTGTCAGTTATTGACGTGAAATCATAGTGCCCTGCAGTCTTCACGGGTGGGAATCCCAGCTCTTCTTTTTAGCTGTGTGACACTAGGCAGATTACTTAAATGTTCTGAACCATTTTTCCTAGACTATAAAGTGCCATTAATACATACTTTATAGGTTGTTTGTAGGGATTACAGATCCGACAGTGTCTGGCACACAATAGTATCCATGATTTTGATTCCCACTGTTCCAGCTAGAAAATTTCTCTTTTCTTGGTTTTTAAATAGAATGCTGACAATGATTCAGAGATTTATTTTTCTTTATCTAATTTTACATTCATTGAACGTGATTCTCTGTTGGACACTGTAGGTCAATTATGATTTGCTTTGAGATCCTTCAGTAATGACTTTATACAAATCGGTACTGGTTTCCAAAATAGCTCAAAGATCATAGTCACTGTGCAAAATTCCTGTTAAATTTTCCTTAAATATTTTCAATCCCCCCCCATTTATTAAGTGATTTTGTGCAAGTCGAGCGGCTTAGTAAGACCTGTCTTTGTAGTCATTTCGTGTGTGTGCGTGTGTGTGTGTGTGTGTGTTTGCAAGGAGGTATTTTTAGATAGTTTAGCTGAACAGCAATCTGACGTCTTTAGAGGAGACATCAGTTCATTATGTGGATACAAATTCTATGCTTTCAGCTTTTATACACCAAGTCTTAATTTAAATCTGTTCTTCTTGCCTTTTCTAACGAAAGAGACGATATCATGGTATGTATTCTATTTCTTCCTAAGGCTGACCTTTCTAATTAACCTTTGCTTAGCTAAATGATCAAGGTAGAGATGCCTTTATTTGCTCACAACTTAAGATAGATTATAGGAGCATGGAATTTGGGGTCATATTTAAATATGCCATTATACATTATGCTCCACAGTATTTTTCTATTGCAGTGTGTGATTCAGGGGATTTAAAATAGTCATGGGGTTCATAAATGCTGCTTTCTTTTAAGCAGAACAATTTAAAGGCCAGGATGTGGGAGTCCTGTACTTCTTAACTGTACATATTGCTTTATCGGTTAAAAAATGCCTTTTGCTTTGAGAAAGATAATTTAATGCTGGGCATGTCAGTCAGAGGGACGTGGTGATTTGCTTTCTTGTTGCAACTCTCAACACAGTGTTGTAAATTAAGTTACGATAATATTTCCTTTTATCTGTTTCTTTTCACCTCTTAAAAATCTGGGAAAAGAAGCTCTTACAGCTTAAACAAATTAATGTTAGTTTCTTGTGACTTGTTCTCCCAAAAGGGTGCCTTTGGCTAATAATAAATGTAGAACTTATAGATGTGTTTTTTTAATTTTACTAGAGCTCATTTTGGGAAACTGTTTATATAGAAGTGCAAAAGATTTTAAAAATTAATTTCAAACACATATTCTTTCTTCATTTTCCAAAGTTCAGAATTTATATCTACTTCATGTCAAAATGTCAGAGCTTGAGTGAAAACTTTTGTTATTCATTCACATGTGTTATCTGCATGGTGAGAAGCATCCAGGATTTAAGGCATGGTTTTTAATTTTTAATTCTGTTATTGGATAATATGCAAATCAGTTGGGATTTTAACGATTGCAGTGGAATCCCTCATATTTTACCTTATTTTGTAAGCACAAAGCATTATCATAGAAAGATGAGTTAGTTAACCTAAAGGAAGACATGATCTTGGAGAGTTAGGGTAATAGGCATCTCTGAAGATGTGGAGCTTTTATTCTTCAAGTGAGAAGCATAAGTCATACAGTGTGTGTGTGTGTGTGTGTGTGTGTGTGTGTGTGTGTGTGTGTGTGTGAAAGGGCGAGACATTTTGTAGTATGAAAAACAAAGAAAAAATCCTAAGGGTGTTTTAAAAAACCCTTTTTTGTTCTTAAAAATTAGTGGTGTTATGTAACCATTTAAGAATTTTACTGAAGCCTGATATTAAATGACTCAGATTCCTAGCTTCTTAATGATGCTTCTTTACAGGGAAATTCAAGCAGTTGCCAGATCCTTAAGCCATGAGTTCATTCTCTCCTTGCAAAATTTGCATGCAATAAAAATTGAGAATCTGTGCCAAAAGAGGTGTTAGTACTGAAATTCGTATATGCTAAGTGTAACATATTTTATGTGAGGCTGTTTCGCACTGAAATCATCTCTATTTCAAATTCAGAAAAGTGACCAACTGGAGGCGAAAGTTTCTTAACCAAAAAGTGGCATAAAAGCTCCTAAATCTTGCTTTATTGGTTCCTTCTTCTTTCCATAGCATCTCCACCTGAATAGTCGTTGTTCTTTCAGACTTGTTTCCCCCAGATCAACTGAGAAAGGCACCCACCTCCTTCTCCCACAGCAGTGTACTGTTCATGTCAACCAAACATGCCCTCATGGAGGCCAGGTGTTTTCTTATCTCACCACTGCCTTAGAGGGAGACACATATACACTTCTCGTACCCATAACCCTGAGGAACCCTTCAGGAATTGTGAACATTTTAAGAACTTTTTGTAAGGAACCTGGTGATTCTCACCACCCTGGGGAGCATATGGGTTGGGATGGAATTTGGGGTCATATCAACACACACACACACACACACACACACACACACACACACACACACACACACACAGCCAGCCAGCCAGCCAGCCAGCCAGCCAGCCAGTCATTTGCACTGAGATAAGCAAAGCAGGGTCCTTGTGGGATCCTCAGTGCCTAACTTCTCAGGTGTTTTTTTGAATTGACACCCCATCCCCCTTTTCCTGAATTAATGCTGATTACATCTTATTTTGTTGTTCCATTCACTCCAAAATATCTCGTACCTTTAACTGGAGTATGTAAGTCTTGGAAATTGCGTAATTTATCACCTTTTCCTTCCTTTCAAATTGCAAGTCAGTTATGCACTTTGGAATTAAAGATGTCTTAATTTATTCTCTCTGCATTGACTAGAGATTGTTTTCCACCTCTGTTCCTTTTCATTTCTTATTCAGTTTTCCATAATCGAAATATATTTCTCCTTTCCCAGTTTTCCATAGTTGGGAGAATATGTTAGAAAAAGCCTTGTTCAGTTATATATGATGCATACCTCTAGTTTGCTATGAAGATATCTAGTTTATAAGCATCTGAATGACACATGTCAGACCGTGACTTTCAAGGAAGGAGGACACACAAAAGAAATCAGAGTTTATGTCTGATTTGCTCGATGTGTTTTTTTTCTTTTTTTATTGGTGTTTCGGTTACTATTTTTCTTAATTCTAATTTTCAAGTGAGTTCTATAAATTAAGATGTAAAAGGAAGGAGATTTTTTTTCAATCTCAGGTGTTTCTTAACCCTGTTGATAAAATTGAAAGTATTAAAGAATTTTACTTAGAAAATGACAAACATCTAGCCACGTTTATGTCTCACCTGAATTTTTGTTAGGTTCATTCATTTGGAGGAGGCACTAGCTACTTCTCATATTCTTAAAAAAAAAAGTTTGTGGGCAAAATTCTAGATGTTTAGCTTTATTTTAAACATTATTGTAAATTATAAATGAATTTCTATCTCACATATTTGTGGGCCTATATTACTTTTTTATTTTATTTATTTATTTTGGTTATATGTATCTAACACTCTTAAAGGCTTAGCTCAAAGAGGAGAGAAAACTTGAGACCTTTTACCTCTTGTTATCTCATCTGTTTAGTGATTTCAGGAATCCCTACCCCATTACAGTGTGGTTCAGAATATGCTTTTTCTCATCATAATTACCTTGCCTCATCATTTGTTATTATTTTTGTACATATTAACATATAAGCACTTAATGAGTAGGAGAAAAGTTTTACAAAGTTTTGCTCCCCCAAACCATGCCTTGGTTGATTATAATTAAATTCAAGACTGTATATTCAGCTGCCCACTAGGCATCTTGAGGTGTAGGTGTTGTCACCTCAGATTTGACCTGGCCAAAATACAACTCCTGAGTGTTCTCCCAATCACCTCTAAAAAAATGAAACCCAACTGAACAACCAACCAATTAACCAAGCAGGCAACAAACCCTTGTCTTTGTCCAGTTTTCTTCATCTCACCATCAGTGGCATCACCATGTTTTCAAATATTGAAGCTCAAAACCTGACAAGTTATATTAGGTTCTTCAGGTCGCCCTAAATGCCATAATCTTCAGCAAATATTATGTGGCCTACCCTCATCATGAATTCATGCTCTTCTCTCCACCTCCATTTTACTACCCTGTCCCACCTACCATCATCTACTCACTCGGGCTGTCCCAATGGACTCCTAGTGTTCCCCTGATTTCTAATCTGACCTTCCTCCAGACCATTCTTCACACAGCAGCCTGACATATCTATAAAATGTGACTTGGGCCATGTCATTTCTGTGCTCTTAAAACTCTTCATTATTGCTCATGGAATAAAATCTGTACTCCCCACGAAGTTCAGGCCTACTCTTCTTCCTCACCTTGTTCTCCTCTCCTTTTCATCTCCTCCACTTCGGCGGCCTTGACCTTGCTTTTGTCCATTTAACTGACCAAGCTATGGAGTCTTCCCTCTAGTTCTTTCTTTTACCTGAATTTAGTTTCCTTTGATTTTGATCTGGCTGGCTCTTGACTCTCTGATCTCACGTGTAGGAAGGTTCCCTGGCTAGCCAATTCAAAGTAGCCACTCAGGCTTTTCTGCTACACCACATTATTTTAATTCTCCTCCAAGCATGTATTATTATGTTTTTTTTTTCTTCTTCATAATTTTACTGCTTATTTGTTACGTCTCTCCCCACTGAAATGTAAGCCTCACGAGAGTAGGGACCCCATCGGTTAGATTCTGTACTCTATCTAGACTGTCTACGATGTGTTAAATGTGATGAAGCCATTTAATAAATATTTATTGAATGTGTGGAAAGCTCTCTGTTCCCAGGTCTGTGGGTGGGTCCTTTGTGTTTATTTATCTCTCATATCAATGTGATTTTCTCAGAGCACCCTGCCCAGGTCACCTCAATCTAAAATAGTCTCCCCATTTCCAGCCATCACTGTCTATTACATTATTCCCTCATTTCAGTATTGTTTAGAGTACTTACTGATATCTAAAGTTATTTTATTTGTTGTTACTTATTTCTTCTTTCTCCTTCCACCCTCCAGTTCCTCCTGCTCCTAGATTGTAAATCCCAGGGAACGGGGCCTTTGCCAGTCACAGTCATTGCCACATAAGTAGCTCCTGTAAAAAGGCCTGGCTTGTTGCAGTAAGTCAGTAAACACTTGTTAAGTAATTGAGTAGACGGATGAGTCTTACAATTCTGAGAGGAGTTCAAACACTCTTCAGCTGCCAGGCTCCTCTGTTGGACTCTGTACAGATAGGAAGTAAAACACTTTGAGTCCAGAAGTTTTGTTTTTGACTTTTTTGTCCTGATTTCCAGGAAATCCTAAGTATATTGCTTAACTCTAGTTATTGTTACCCTAGGTTTAGTATAGTTTCATCCCTCTTCTTCTAGTCATTCTCTTTGCATTTTATTCTGACAGTCTTGTTTGTAATTGCTGGTGGAAAGGGGTAACTATAGAATTGGGAAAGGAGAGAGGACATTGGGATCAGGCAGTTCTTGTGCAGTTTCTCAGACTCAGTATCCTCAACTCTAAGGTTAAGAGTTCAATGATTTGTATATTTTTTAAGTGCTAACTATATTTTAAGCATTTTGTTTGAAGTAGGGGAAAGAGTGATGAAAAAGAGTGATGAAAAGACGTGTTCCCTTCTAGACTCACCTAGAGAGGGCTTCAGACCGTTAATCAGCAAGTACTGTAAAGCAGGGCTAAGTTCTGTGACAGGCCGCATTCTAGGTGTCACATGAGCATCTTAAATTAACTAACCTCCAGGAGGAGAGTTCAGAGAATTAGCCATCCCAGAGGCAAGGGTGTTCTTCTAGGAGGAGGAGACAATGAAGACCCAGGGGAGAGAGACAGGGTGTGACATTTTAAATAACCATAAATAGCTCTGTATATCTACAGAGAATGAGAGACAGGGAGGTGTTGGATGATCAAAGGAGGAGAAGATAGCGGGTACAGTGGTGAGGGGTCTAAACTTTTTCTTGAGGGTAAAGGGTCGACTAAAAAGATTTTGTGCAGGGGATTGACATCATCTAGTGTGCATTGTTTTATCATTTTATAAGAGTTTAGTCTGGCTGCAACATGGAGAAGAGATTGAAAGGGGAATAAGAGACTCTTGCAGAAGCAAGACAGTGGGACTGCAGTAGCAGGGGGATGAAGTGGGATAATCATTTCAAGTCCCCTCTCAGTATTCTCGCACGTAGCTGGGCTTCATTGATTTCTTAAGTTCCTGTTTTTACCAAAGGTGAATTGGGACTATGTAACTTCTAGGTTATGGAAGTTAAGCTGTTCATACCTAAAGACATTTTCAAGTTTTTAGACTACATGACACCATAGATTATATTCAACCAGTCATGACTGTTCCTAAGTGTATCTTGATTCGTGCTCTTCTATTTCCCCAACATAAACTTGATAAGAAATTAACGTGCATACACATACACACTTAACATAAAAGATCAGAGAAACAACTTGACGTTTGAGGAAAGTAAAGCTTAAGAGAGTGACAATATTAAATGTTTCTGCTAATTTAGGAAAAGTGTGTTTTACAAGAGAGTTACCCAATTGATTATATAAATAAATCTTTGTAGATGACTGAGAAGGTCATGAAAAATGCTGGAATAGTGTTAGGAAGGAGTCGTCCTAAGAAGTAATGTGTGCTCGACTGTGTCTTAGTAACAAACTATTCATTTGATGATACAACATCTAAAGTTTACCAGTCTAAATAAAAAAAAATTTTTTAAAAAGAGGGAGGGGAAGGATGGAGGAAAAAGGAAAATTTATGAGACTTCTTGCAATTTATGCAGGGTATTTTTTCTGCTGGCCCTGGGCAGTGAGTAATGCACAGCAAATGTTCAGTCAGTTCTTCCACAGTGCCCTCCAGACAGAGCTAAAGTGATGAAATTATCTGGTGTGCTAGGGCTGACACATAAAGCCCTTGAAAGTAAACATTACATTAAGTGTCTTATCATTGAAGTCCTTGGAAATAGATGCTAAAACGAATACCTTTGGCATTGAAGTAAAGGGAAAAACCGATACATTAGACACATAAAATGAATACCTGTTATTTTTGTTGGTAACTTAAGAGGGATAACGTATAATTATATTTTGATTTCAAGATTATGGTCTAGCTAAGTTGTAATACTCTTCACAAGGAAAGTAGAAGTTAGAACAGTGTTTTAATGAAATCCAGAAATGAACTATTAGAGGTAGGTCTGAGATGTCGTTTAAAATCCAGGTAGCTTCCTCTGTGTGTGTGCGTGTGTGAATGTGTGTCACACACACACACACACACACACACACACACACACACACACACAGCGTACCCATAAATGATAACTTAGAACAGACACAGCTTCACATTTGAGTCACTACCCATGGTGTGTCCATCAAGAGAAGTTACAATGTCCTTGTTTGGTGACCACCTCTTGACACAGGTTGCAATAAACACCATTTTCTATTTATGATATGTGGAATCACTCCTATATATTTTATTTCAAAAAAATAATACTTATTCACATTTAAAAACTTTAGAAAAAGTTTTAAATCCATGATACATTCATAACGAGTGCTCAAAACCCTCCAGTGGCTTCCCATCTCACTCAGGGTAAAATCCGAAATCATTACCGCAGCTTTCCTACATGACTTCACCATGGAATGTGTCCCTCTGTCCTAATCCCCTCTGGTCTTCTCAGAGCTTGTGCTGACCTCCTAGCTATGCTAAAACATGCCAAGGCCACCTCCACTTTTGGCTTTTGCTCTTGATGTCCTTGCACATGAAATGGCTGTTTCTCTGTGTGATCTGCAGGGTTCAGCCACGCACCTCGGTGAACGGGTCTTTACCCAGTTGTTACCCTAGCAGTGATACAGGGCATTCATCCTCTGGATCCCATATCCTCCTTTATTAATTTTCCAGTTACTTATCTTTATGTGATATGTCATTATTTGTTTGATACACCCCCACCCCCATATTCTACCACCACTAGGATATAAAGTCTGTGGAATCAAGGATTTTGAGTATATCCAAGCTTCTTTTAGGGAAATAAAATTTTATTAATTCTTATTTTTTAAAAAAGACAATAGCATGAATGTCAATAGATGTATTTTTTCTCTATCAGTCTATTCAGTGAATTTTTGAGTACTTAAAATCAATTGACTAGGTGGTGTCTAGTCAATAGGTTAATTTTCCATTTAACCTATTAAGCAGTACTTATTGAGAATGAATAATTATTTGGAAGCCATATATTCTCATTATTTAATATTTATGTCTTTAAATTTGAGTAGATAGTAGTATTTTTCAACTCATAGGGCAATGAATATATTTTATGTTAGTTTGGTTCATAAAGTACTACGATACTTAGTTGATTTTGTTTTTAAGTTGTATAAATAGCCCGAGAATTTTTCATACAATGTTTATTAATCATATTCCTTTGGCTTAGTGAAATACTAGACCTATCTCAGTTTTACAAAAACATAAATATAAATATAACATAGTTTATAAATATATGAAATGTACTACATAAAGTATGTATATAGTATGTGTACATGTATAAGGGATGTCTGTATATATATGCATATATGTGTGTGTATGTGTGTATGTATATATATACATACTATATATATGTATATATGTATATATAGTAAAAATGGTATGATTAGACCTATTCTTAGGAAATGAGAGTATAAAAAATAATTTTTTTATCTCAATATCAATATCATTTCTTAGGTCTTTCCAAGCTATCCAGTCACTATCATATCAAGCTCTTTTAATATTTGCTGATACAAAATATTTATCACTATTTGACAGTTTTCTTCATTATCCTTTTGTTTTTTGTCTCCACCCACTAGTAGTGAGAGCCATGAGAGCAAGGAGTTTATCTTACTTACTTCTGTATTTAGAAAACCTGGAATAGTGCCTGGCACACCGCCACTAAGTGAGTTTTAATAAAATGTGTCTGACAATAAGTAAAGGAACTCTCATGCTTATTTTATCCAAATTACACATGATACCCTGAAGTCAGGATGTTATCAGAGCCTACCTACTTCTCCCTAAGGAATTTAGAATTTCATTGTGGAAGATTTTTCACAAATAGGTCACGAAGATTATTATAATAGTTATATGAGTTAATAGAATGCTAGCCATTGTACCAAACTGAACAAACATAATGGTTCAAACGAAGTAATTTATTTGCCTTTTGCAGAAAATCCAAAGCAAGAACTCCCCATCATTTAGTGAACAGTTCCCTTCTGAATGGTGATTCATGGTTTCAGGCCCCTCCACTTTGTAGCTCAGTTGTTTAATCTTTAATGCCAATCTTCTCTTGTCTCCTGATGGAGACTGTCTTGATGCACAGAGAAAGGAAATGGCAGCTCTTGTGGAAGATTTTTATAAGTAAGGTGTGAAAATGGCATACATCACTTCTGTGTGTTCAGACTCCAAAGGCTTGGACTCAATTATAGTGACACATGTCATGGTAAAGGATGCTGGGACATGTAGTCCAGCTGTGTTCCCTGGAGGAGGAGAACATTGGTGGATAGTAGCCAGTCTTGGCCATTTCATGGTATTTTAATAGAGACCTAAGTACTTCTGCTTTTGGATGTAAGTAAGGTAGCTTTGATAACTTATTAATTAGTTAAAAGTCACTTGTGGATTTATGTTTTTAATTCTGTATAAGGCTTTCTTTCCAAACCAGTTGTTTATTTTTGTTCACAAAGAAGACAGCTTAGATTTCACAGGAATCTTTTTTCCTTGACTTTATACATTTATTTCCCTGACTCCATATTCCCTTGAGCATTTGTACAGCTGGGTAACTAAGCACAGTCCCTTTGGAACTCATCAAAGTTGGTGTCTAATTGGTCATTGAAGCTGTCTTCTGGTATTACTGCAACTCCTCTGCCTCCAAGGATGGCTCCATTCATAGCACCAATCCCACTTGGTCCTGGAAGTCAAGAGACTGAGAACTCAAGTTTTGGTAACTAGAATATTATCAGTATTACTGTATAGATAATCACAAAGTTTGCTAAGAAATATATTTATTGAGTTGGCTTTCGCATTAGAAAGTGCACCTATGGTGGTATTAGTGTAAAGTTTCTTGAAGATGTGTACTGTTTAAGGACAGAGATTTGTGGACATGGACAATAGGCTAGTGGTTACCAAAGGTGGTGGGGAGGGGAGAGGAGGGAGGTAGACTGGGTAAAAGGGGTCACATATGTGATGACAGAAAGCAATCTTAACTATGGGCGGTGAACACATAATGCAATATATATATATATATATATATATATATATATATATGCCTTACTTTTGAAGTGTACACCTGAAACTTGCTGAATTTTGTTAACCAGTATCACAAAAAAAAAAAAAAAAAGTGTACTGTTGTAATTAGGGAAAAGACAGGTACAAAATTAGGTTAGAATATAGCCCCAAATAACCAATATCAAGAGTCAGGGTACAAAGTAAAAAGGGTATAGATTTTGGAGCCTTTTCCTTGGTGGCTTTGGACAAGTCACTCAAGCTATTGGAGCTTCCATTTCTTTGGCAATTAAGTTCAGCAGCTTAGAACAAACACATCAGATATTCAGCATGTTGCTTATTACATAGTACTTGTCCCCAAAATAATAGCATTAATTATTACTAACATATAGAGAAAATACACAAAGGAGTTTAGAATTTAAATAGAGAAAATGCTAACCCAAAGAGGATTTTAAAATTAACCTGACTCTGTGCCAACAGTCGCCATGTGTTTTATTGAAAATTTCTTGGACTGAGTGCTCTTGTAATTTTTTGGAATCCCTTGGAGAAACACGTGCTTTTCAGATTGGTGGTTATTGATGGTTGCAAAGAAGCTGGAAAAAAAAGGGGATTATATGCTGTGTGTGTGTTTGGGGTGAGATGGAGTGTCTGTCACTTGAAAATGATCATAAAACTGTGTTCTTAAAAGGCAACAGGACATTTCATTTGGCCATATTTACACAATAATTAATCAACCACTTCAATATTTCTGTGGAAAATGATATAAAGTTTTAGATCCCAAATGAACAGTTTCATTATGAAAAAATACAACTTTTTCAGATGACCAACTTTCAGTTGTTCTGATATTACTTGAGAACTGCTCACTCTGCCAGGCATCTTTCTTTAAGGTGATCGAACTGGCTGATTAGCTTATAACTAATCCTGGGTATGTGTGTGTATTCTTTTTTCTGATTGTCAGATGTTAGGGAAGTTATACATTAGGCAGGGTTTTTTTCTTCCAAAATTAACTACCAGAAAATGAATTGCTTCCGTCTCATATTATGAGGTTCTCTCTATTTATTTTACTTTTTAAAAACAACAACAGAAAGCAAAGAAGTCCTCTTCAATAAGGAACATAAAGCAGAAAGGACCTTAAGTAGTCCTAGCTTGGAATGCTTGTAAAGGTCCCGTGATGGAGCTGGTATAAAGAAATTCAAGAAGTTTTATGGTTTACACAGATTTAATAACGATTCCTGGCTATATCATCTCAAAATTGCAAGTACAGGATATTACCATAACTCTTTAAAGATTAGTTTATAAAGTAAATAGTAAATGATTTTGCCTGTGAAGGACCTGCAAGACAAATTGACTATTTTATCAATAACCAAGAGTTTTCAAGTCAACTAATAAATTAATAAATACATTACAGTTTCCTGCTTAAGTGTGTGTGCTTTGGAGCCAGACGTCCAGAGCTGGAATTAGTCTTTGTCAGCCTTTCACTGTGTGGTCTTAGTGCAAATCACTTAACTTTTCTATGTCTCCTCTTAGTTTCCTCTTATCCGAAATGGTCATAATGCTACCTACTCTCTAAGATTGTTGTAAGAGTTAAATGAGCTAATATTATCTGCAGGTGCTAGCATAGGGCCTGACACGTAGTAACTGGTATCCAGGGCATCTTCTTGCCTTCTCTCTGAGAAAAATGGGGCAGAGCCTTACATTTCGTCATGGATGATACTTAGATCATTCACTTTCTCATTAGACTAAAGGATTCCACTTTTCTGGTTTGCGGTGATGTTCAAGTGGCTTTCTTTTCATTCAGTGCTTGCTTTCACCATTCAACAGAAAAGGCTTAGCAACAGGATTTGCTTGAAAACGTCAATCACGTGACTGACAGACTCTCAAATGTTCTCTTTGTGTTCAAATATCCCTAGTTCACAAATGTACGAATTAAATTTTAGGTAGATCATAAATTGCCCAGTGGTAGCCAGTGAAGTTCATGGTTTATTTATGTGTTTCTGATCCTAAAAACAAAACAAAACAAAACAAAACAAAAAACATGTGGATGACCTTTCTGTCCTGGAGAGAGGGCTAGGTCACCGCCACATTTCAGTAGCTCATTCTGAAATAAAGGTTTATGTTTGGACAGAAAGCCATGTGCAGTATTCATCTGCATAAGCTATATCTTAATATCAAGTCCTCTCTGTTACAGTTCCCTCTAAGACATTATTTTAATGTAAGAAAGTAGCAAGGAACTTTTGAGGATAAACATGGCCACATTGCACTGGCCTCCTGCACAGTGGTGTTTCTGTTCAGACTGCCTTCTAGAAGCAGTTTGCTCAGGATGGCAAAGTAATGTTTTGTAGTTAAATCACACCTACTTGGCAGCATGTGTCTGGGCCAAATTCATGACTGTTTTGGAGCCTTTGGCAGCCAAACATAATTAAGACTATACTCACCAAAGCACAAACGCTTTAAGGTATTATCACTTGGAGAGAATTCTTAGCTGTGAAAATTCGAGTTTATGTAATTATAATTATACTATAAGCACATCATGACAATGAGATTTTTTTACTTTGCATAATTTAATATAGTATTCTAAGTAGTAAACCCCTCCATATGAACATATGAGTTACTTAAACTGTAATATATAGACTTTTGAGGGAAATAGATGTAGACTACTAATGGTAATGTTAGGTATGACAATATCCAAAATAAATTAGTTTTTTTTTTTCCTCATTGAATTTGAAGAAATATCTGACCTAAGATGAAAGAACCTTGACTGGGACAATGACAGAAGGAATGAAAGAGAAAGGCATCTTCTGTACAGTAGAGTCTGTAGGTCACTTGATCATTTCATTTCGTCATTGTGTTGTTATTTTAATTTTACAGAAGGAACTAAGGTACACAGAAGTTAATTAACTTGCACAAGGTTGCTTGCCTACGGAGGAAGCTGACCAAAAGATGATTCCATGTCTCTAAAATGAGGCTTATGCCTTTTGAGCCTGGTAGGAAGCTGGGAGAATGTTAAATTTCTACAAATTGGTAATTTGGGGCAGGTTTTTCTGGTAGATATAAAGCAGGCTTTTGTAGAACCATTGTAAAGCTTAGTCATATCAGCATTTAAAAGTGTCTACTTGAATGTTAATGAGGGACATTATTAGATTTATCAGTTTGTTAAATTACCTCTTGACGCTTTTGGAAAAACTTTGTTTCTTGCCTTTATATATATTTATGAACAAAAGAGATTGTTGTGCAAAAAGCTTTCTCTCTGCTTTGTGGAATACTGACGGATGAAGTGCTCAAGGATGAGTATTGAATCTAAAGTGAATTTTAAGGGCTTGTAAGGGAAATATAAATTACTTCTGATGAACCATATTCAGAAGTCAAAATTTTTACTTTTCTGGTGTTCTCAAAGAAATATTATGATTTAAAGAAGTAACAGTTGACCATATTATAAAGTGGTCTTTACAGTGAAGTACTGAATAATATTTCTCTACTCACAATACAGTTTTCAATAAATGATGAATGAATGGAAAGTGTGGGAGGCTGTATTTTCACTCACACCTCAGAGAAAAATAGGAAATGTGTCCAGTAACATACCAACTCTTTCTTTCAGAGATTGAAAATGTGAGCGTAAAGATTACTCACAAAACGCTAGTGATGACGTGGGGGAAAAATAGTATTTATTTGGGTAAATTCTTCGTTTTTAGTCACCACGTGTGATATTTAACTGACTTTAGGTAGTGTTAAGGTAAACTGCCAGGGATGATTGGATAGATTCCAGTAGTCACCCCAAACCTTGTGTGTTCTCTCGTAACTATTGAAAGAAAGAGATTCTAAGGTTGGTTGGGAAAATTTTCAGTTAAATAAGATTCAACTGATGATTGCAGTATTTTTTCTTAATTTCCTTTATTTCATTTCTTAGCAATATGATAACAATGCATTGTGAAACATGAAACTATTATATTACATGTCCAGTTGTATACTGACTCTTTCTTGAAGAGCTTGAAAATGTGAACATAAAGATATATTTTGAGGTTAGGAGGGCAGCCATGCTAGTTTCTGTTACATTATCAGCACGTTGAGTGAGGATTTTTACCAATTCCACAGAGTACTTGCTTAGTGGCGTCAGAGATTCAAGGCATTCACACTTGCATTTATGTTCAAAATAGAGCTCATTTATTAGCTACTAATTTTATAAATGCCAATCGTTAGGTTAATTAATAAATTAAAGACTATCAAATTCCTATTCCTATGAGACAAGTCTTTTGTGTAGTACTTCTTATTGTAGCATCCTTGCTTCTCCCAAAAAAAGAAAATAAAACAAGATATTATATAATACACATCCAGATTTAATTAAATGGATTAAGTTTATGCTTGCTTTATTCATTTAAGACTCGGATTTGAATATTACCCTTATTGTTTCTTATTTGTCAGTAGTGTTTATGGTTAAATTATGATTCAGTTATTTGCCTTACAGTAGTTTGTTACAATTGTGAATCACAAGTACTGTATTTTTAGGAATATAGGTTGCTTTATCCAGAAAAATTTTGAGCAGTAATATATTCATATAATCAAATATTGAAATAAAAATATTTGAATGATAAGAAAAATATCAGTGAGAGATATCTTTGCTGTGAAATATATTGGCGTTAAGATCCAAATGTATAAAATATGTCGATTTCCCTTTTCATTTATTTATTATTTAGTTTTATTTAGGTAATTGCTGTATATATACCAATTTTAATTTTTTTAACCATAATTTAGGTTATAAACAGTGTCTAGCCTTAAAAGACAATTCACAGCCCTGCCTTCATCTGAAATTTGATAGCATACAGATAGTAATTTAAATACGTACTGGGTCAAGCCTGGAAAAGGTTAGAATAAGTGAATCCTGTTTGGGGCATGTTGTGTCCCTTTTTTGGATATTTTACTCAAACCATGAGTTACTGTCTCCCTAGGGATTCTGTGTTGCCCTGCTGTCATCAGGTTTAAACATGGGGGCCATGCCAGTGATTCCCCCTGACTTGTAGCTCCCATGAGACTCATTTCCCCAGGCCTGGCTCAGTGTCTGTTCCATTAGAGTGCGACGGGTGGGCCGGATCAGTGAATTTCAGACCCTTTTCCCTGACAGGAACAACTTCTACCATTTTTCCTCTTCTGTAACCTTGGCTGATATGTACTGTCAACACAGTTCAATCATGGTACTGCTATCCCAGTCTATGGGATAGACTTTTTGAACATGTCATCCATTTACTCTTAAGTTTAACATGACATAATTTCATGCTCTTCTGCAAAGAATGTAGGGGATGCTGGGACATAAAAATCCATGTTTGAAAAACTGTGGTTTATTTTTCTATTGTAAAGAACATGAATTTTAATGACTTTCGGGTAGTAGAAATTACATTTAGAATTGGAAATGTCTTATGCACCTTGATATTCCCTTTAACGGTGTCTGACTTAGGAGATAATCAATACGTATTTATAGAATGGAATTGAATTAGTAAGAGTGAAAATAATTCTTTTCTCTTTAGACAGGCTTTGCAGTTCTTGTCATAGTCACGTGATTCTGGTATTTGTGGTTGCAAGTAGGCACAGATGAATAGAGGTGGTCTATATAGAGGCGAGATCCATGTCTGTTCTATGAGATTTAGAGTTCTCATAGCTCATGTTGCTTGCTGCACAGTGAATTCTTAGGAAAGATTACCAGCTGATGGATACTGAAGAGACGAGAGTCCAATGAGACTTGAATAAATAATTGTTTAGTGAGTAAAAATTCATGAGTTACATCTTCATTTGACATATTTATGTTAATTTTACAAGTCGTACTGTGTGGCACATACAACCTGAGTGATGTCTATAAAAGATAATCAATAGAAATCAGGTTGTTATTCTGTAATTACACGTATCGATTGATGCCTTTTAAAATCACTGAGCCATTGAGTAATGTTTCCCCAGTTGCCTTCTGCAGTGAGTGACTGAATATCAATGGAAATGTAGCTAGGATGATGAAGGCTACTTATGCTGGCTTTGAACACATTTTAACATCTGAGATTTATTGCTGAACTACATATAAAATCATAGCCATTAGTGCATCTTTGCAAACGTCTGTCTTCAAATGTTCCTGAGGAAATCCTGCAAATATTTTACTATCCCACATTATGAAAAAACAAATTCTTAATTTAGTGGTATTCGCCTATCTATTCTTTATAGGAAAATTGTTATTCTCCTGAATTTTATCTAATATTTAACAACATCTTCAATTATTGTTTTAAAAAACACTCGGCAAGATGCATCATGTTTGTACTGATTTTACACATTTAAATAAACATCTCACTTCTCTGAGTTCCTCTAGCATATGTGTTTTATCTGTTTATTAAGCATCTTATAGTATGCCCCCTAATAAATTCAGGCTAAACTCTTTCCTTTGGATACCTTGTCTCCCATAAAGTTAAAAAATACTTCTGTGCAGACTATATTAAATATTACTGAATATCATAATCTTTTCATTGAGTCAGGCCTGAATGTGAGATAGAAATACATTTTGCCTCTTTGCTTGGAACTTCGAGGTGTCAAAACCCATTGGCCATTGTCATAAACCTGAATCACCTTCCTCATGAGGCTTATTCTAACTGTGTAATAGTATCTTGTTTTTGGAGGGGGAGAGGGTTGAGGTCAAAGTAAAGAATGTTGTTAAGGTAAACTCTTATTTAAGTTTTATTTTAATAGTCTATATATTTATTATTATTCATCAGCTAAATAGGACCAATATGCAGGCAGAAAAGAATATCAGTATTGCATGATGTCAGCGTATATTTTGACATCTCTTGTGTATTATTGGCCAATAGTATAATAAGTGTGATATTTTAGTGCCCTTTACTGAATTCAAAAGAATCGATAATGACTTACAAGAGTGCAAAATTCTTTCTTCATTCTATTTTTTAAAAATTTTCCAATTACAGTTATCTACACTATTACATTAGTTTTAGGTGTGACAGTGCAAGATTCTTAAGTGCAGTGTGGTTTTAGTGTCTTACTAGCACATGGTAAGAGGAAAAGGGCTCAGTAAATACTTGTTGAATGCGCAGATGTATGAGTGCTCCCTTTTTCAATGCATTTTCTTGCCTATATGGCAGGGTGGGGTGGTGGTGGGGAAGCACTTGAAGGATACCTAGCGAATCTGTTCAGTAGAGCTATATTTATTTAGGGTTTAACCATGAACAAGTAGAAAATGGTACGTTTGTGTTGTGTATAAATAGGTAAATGTTCATAACTTTCTCAATTCTAAGTTCTTTAAAGGCTTTCTTTTCTCTCTTCATAGAGCCTAGCACAGCTGTTGGTATAACAATCCATTTTGTCGTTTCTAAGATGCTTATTTAAAAAAATAATTTCTAAATATAATTTAGGTATATGAAAACCCCAAATCTGTTTTCTTATTTAAGCTGCTGCTTTTCACAAAGTTGCATTTGCAATGGCTAACAAATAATAGCGGATTAATTTGCTCATTAGTATGTAATTTGAAAATTTTAGCTTATTGGATTAAATGCTTACCCAAGTTAATCTAAACCACCAAACCCACCTATCCAAGTATTGAATTTAGAATTATTTGAGGTTCACCCAGTGCTCATAAACTTTAAAAATTTATTTTGTGATTTTTGGTAAAAAGGACAATATTTAGTAATTTCTGAATTTAAAAATGAAGAGTCTTAATAATAATTTTGACTAAACAATGTGGAATAGAGTATAATATAACTTTTAAATGCCTTCCTGGAGTTCTTGATTCAAATTGTAATCCTGGTTTTTCCTGCTCCTTCCATAGCTTCCTGCAGATTTCACAAAACTCCACCTTACTGATAGTCTCCACCCACAGGTGACCCACGTTTCTTCTAGCCATTCAGGATGTAGTATCACTAGTGACTCTGGAAGCAGCAGTCTTTCTGATATCTACCAGGTAAGAAGATGTTTTTCTTGTCATTTGCTTATTTTTAAGTATTCCAAGAAATTATTATTATTAATTGATAGAATCTGTAAATATATGGTGTGTATATTATATGTGCATCCATGTACATAAGATGTTAATGCTTATGCTTCACACAGACATGTAGTATGTTGTACACTTTTTTTAGGAAGTAGAACTACTATCTAATTGTATTTGTTTGTTTCTGCTATTACAGTTATCAGGATATTCAGTAGAGCGGTTACAGTGGAAATGTTTCTCTTGACTTTGTGTTTTGTTAATTTGACTGTAAATGTATTAGGTCTATGGCTCTTTTTTGACTAAAACTGTAAGCAAAAAGTGCAGAATTACGCTTTTATAGTAAGTGTTTTTTATTAAAGTCTTGGGTATGACAAAAGGAGATTAATAAGAATGAATCATTGAATTGTTTTTCTTGGGTTTTTTTTTATTACCTGTAGGTGTAGTTATGTGTTAAAGATAAATTTTTATGATATCGATGGATAGAAAAGAAACTAAAACTGCACAATTCAAAAAAATGTTTTAAAAGCAAAATAATTTTAATTGAGAAATAATTCATTGGCTTAGAAAATGCAAATTTTGGAAAAATTTGACTAGAATACACAAAAAAGGTCCTTGGGGGGTCCTTAAACACATATTGTTAATATAAGATTTTGGATGGTTCCAAACAAAAGAAATATAATACTTTACAAAGTGTAATTCTTGGCTTTTTTGGAATTGTGATATAAGATGATGATAAAAATACCTTTTTTTCTTTAGAAACATATGTTCTTTCAGGATCATTGAGGTATTTAGGCAGTGCTAAGTTTTTATTTAAAAAAAAATACTAAAGTAACTAAACAATTGGAAGCTCATCAGGGCAAAGTGTATTTAAGTCCTAAATTTAGTAGATCTTAGAAAATTAATTTTGTTTAATATATTAGGTACAAACTTTTCTATAATTCAGAAGTATTGTAGAGAGCTTACCAATAGTCGATTGCCACACATGCAGTTATTTGCCGATTCTTGAATTAGTAAGACTTTCTCTTATTTTACAATAAGAAATATAACTTATCTGGCTCTTTAAAGTAATTTTTCAAATTTTACTTTGCATTAAATATCAGCTTGTACTTAAATCTTTAGAAACTAATCCTATTTTCAAATGTTAAAGGAGGTGCATCAGGACAATGAACAGTATAAATCAAAGCTTGCTTTATTTTATATTAATTATCCTATTATAAAGGATACTCTTGAATAAGTGTTAAAAGAAATCAACTTCCAAAAGTAGGTAGCATGGGGGTGGAGAGAGGAGAGTAAATTTACCCTGATGTCTTCTAATCTCTGAGGTGACTACATTTTAAGGATCTGTAGTGGGAACACAGTTTGAGGTGTGGCAGTTGTCACTGCTTTCTTCAACTATATCCAAACCCAAATGGTACTCCTACAGGGTAAATCTATAAGAATTAAGTTGTTTATATAATTTATTGAGGCATATTCTGAGGGGAGTTCTAGCTTTATGTGCTATCACCTTAAGTTTGTGAGGAAAATCTTGATGGCACTTCTGCTGTCCTCAGCCACCATCAGAATGTCTGAGGATCCAGACTGTGGTGAGAGCTTGCAGCCTGCAGTCTGGTTTTATTTTGGGATGTAGATGGAAAAGAAGATCGCTGTGTATTGTTTTGATTGATTTTAGTTGAGTTTCAAGGCTGTTCATTTTAAACCTGATGAAAGGTGTGTAACATATCAGTTTAGATCCTTCATAAGGACAAATCCATGTATGTATCTAAGGATTTAGTTATTGACTATTCAGTATTTAACAGTTAATAGAAATTCCCAGTAGACCATATCTATTATTTTAAAATCAGAAATTCTTAAGGTGAGAAGAAACCTCACAGATATACCTGGTGCAGTGACCAGCCTTGTATTTGAATTCTCTGCTAACTTTTCTACCAATCAAGCATTTGGTTTATTCTTAAACAATTCCAGGGATGGGCATCTACCTTCCAGGACAGCCCATTTAATCTTTATATAATTCTGACTTAGGAGAAAGTTGTCTCATTGAAGTGAGTATATATGTTCATGAGATGGACACAGAGGAGTTTAAATTAAATGCTGTATACAAGAGAGAAAGGGTAGAATAATTTTTTTCTGAGATGGTGGGGGCGGGGGGGAGCCAGGTGGAATAACTACAGCTTTAAGAAAAGAAACCCTCCTTCATTTTAACAAGGGGCATATCATGGTGGGTTTGTGGTGGGGAGTTTGGGAGTTGAGAGAGTGTCTATTTGATGGCTTTTATTTTTCTGTCTGGAGAGTTATTTGTTAACAATCAAAGAATTGGTGGGTAGAGAGTTTTAAGGAGAGAGCAGTTTTGAAATAGTTGTTTCGGAGAGTGGGAAGCAAATTGGCCAGAGCAGTTAGCGGCTCAGTTGAGGTGGTGCCCTCAAATACATAGTGATTTCCCTCTGCCCAGTTAAGTCATTTTCTTCACACACACACACAAAATAAAGATTTGGCTTCACCCAGGACTGAAGTTTTCCTAAATTAGTGTAATACAAAGACGAATGGAGCAACATGCCAGCCTCTTTGTAACTGCAGAGCTTTGTTTTTGCATGCTTTCTGCCTGGAACGTTTTCTCCTAGTGTGATGCTTTTTTTTTCTTCTTCCTACATTTTCAAATACCATCTTCTCAGAGAGGTTGTTATTTCTTTCTTTATTTTTTTAATTCTCCTCTAAAAAAAAAAATAGGTTCTCTTTTGGTTCCTTTCCTGGATAGTCCTTTTATTTAGATTGTAATTGAAATGATTATTTTTATATTGCTCTGTGTGCCTACTAGAATGACAGCCTCTAGAAGGCAGGAAGGTCCTCTTGTCTGTTTTCTCACTAGAGCCTAGTACAGTGCCAGAAAATCATAAGCATTCAGTAAAGATGTGTTGAATGAATGGGGTTGAAACATTATACTAGAGAAGATAAAAAGTGTGAGAGCTAGAGATAGAAGGTAGCAGAGTCTTGAAGACTGGAGATCATGGAGAATAGCTGAAAATCTTGTTACCTTGGAAGCAAATGGAAAACAGAACACTTAAGTTGGTGATACTACCAGAGCAGAAGCTCAGGTGAACTGAAAATCATTGGACAAAAATGGATAGATCAGTAGAACAGAGAGTTCAAGCGAAATGGAACTCACATGGAAGAATGTCGCATATAATAGAGCAAGCCTGACAAATCAATGAAGAGAGTGATGGGATGTTCAATAAATGGTCTTTAGGCTGGGGGAGTCATTTTATAGTCTCACTTTATTATCATAATTAAAATTCCAAGAGTTGGCAAACTCTTAATGGTATAAAGAATGATAAAAAATTTAATAATTAAAAGATCAGTTGGGCCAGAGACTTAAAGTCAGAATATAACTCACTAATGCAAATTAATGAGAAAAACACTCAGCTCATACTATAACGATATTCTAAGGGCAAAAGTACATGGTTTGCAGAAGAGAACATGCAAATGTCTATACCTTAAAGAAAATATTTAAACATATTAGTAATTGAGTATGCGAGGATTTAAATATGTGATTTTTTCACATCAAATTAGCACAGATTTTAAAAAAATATTTATAGATAGATATTCTTACACCTATTAGGCTTGTAGGTTTTGGAAAGAAGCCTAACAATTTACATTAAGAGCTTTAAAGAATTGTTCCTCTCTTTTAGGCACATGCATATATATATTTAAAGCCTATATTGAAATAAAAAATTGACATAAAATTAGGAATAGCATAAATTATGATAAACCAATGCTAGCATTTTATTTTTTTTCAAATATATCTTCATACTTTCTCTCTCTCTCTCTCTCTCTGTGTGTGTGTGTGTGTGTGTGTGTGTGTGTGTGTGTGTGTATTTCTACATATAAATATAAATATATATATATTTTTGTTTTGGGTTTTTTTTAAGGGAAAAAAATCTTTATTGATAAATAAGTTATAGTGAAATAAATAGAGTGATGGTTTGATGAGGAAGAACAGCTCCAACAGAATATTAGTCTCTCTCCCCCTGCCTCTCACTCTTGACTTCTGCCTTCTCACTGGCTGCTTTGGATAAAGAGGTCTTGTTGGGCATGCAGGGCCTCCTCAGGCCCTTGGGGACCTCTGTCTTCCTGGCCATGGTTTTGCCTGTAGTTCCTACTCACTTCGTTGTCTCAGTTAAATTAGAATCAGCATTAGCATTCAGTATAACTTTTTAGCCTAAATTTATATTAGGGTCTGACTTAGGTGCTATTTGAGTTAAATATGTACGTGTTAAATTCTGCACAAAATTTCTTTATGTTGAGAATGCTTATTAAACAACTGTCTTAAACATGGACATATGTGTGGGATATTTGATAAGCAAAACGTTTTTTCTAAATGATTTTTAAGTGCTTAATGATAAAGCGTGTGTAGCAGTTAGTTTAGTTAAATGAAGACTTCACTAGAGCTTTATTCCATTTAATATTTCCTCAGTTTTTTTCATTTTCTTGATATCTTTTAAAAATGCAAAATAAACTGGTTTTAAGAACTATATTTTTAATAGCAATTTATGTAGTCCCATTTGATATAAATAAAAATCATAGAGCTTTCAGCATTGATTTGAGACTATTACTAGGTTTTTTTTTTTTTGAGACTATTACTATTTAACTGTAATATACATCTAAATCTGTTAAATTGTGGAAGATAATTTAGGACAGAAGTTATTTGCCTAACTGAATATATAAGCCTTTCTTTTTGTTCCTAAGACAAATAAAAATCAGATACCTTTTAAATATAAATTGTCTATGTGCACATCTTTATTTACAATGAAGAGTTTAAAGAGTAGCATTAATCTTAGTAATAGTGTAGTTTGGAGGAAGCTAGAAAATAGCAAGTATTTTGTTGGTATACAATACATGCCACTTAGTTACAGGAAAATTGATATAACACAAAATTCAGTATTTTGAACTACACTTGTTCTTACTTCTTTTGGGTACAGAAGATTTACTTAAAACAGTTAAAAAATGGTTATTTGGTCTATTTTAAGGCCACAGAAAGTGAGGCTGGTGATATGGACCTGAGTGGGTTGCCAGAAACAGCAGTGGATTCTGAAGACGATGATGATGAAGAAGACATTGAGAGGGCATCGGATCCTCTGATGAGTAGGGACATTGTTCGAGACTGCCTGGAGAAGGACCCAATTGACAGGACAGATGATGACATTGGTAAGTTTGAATGAGAAGAATGAACCTAAGAGCAATTAAAAATACTTAGAAGTAAAATTGTCTGATATAATAGTGCCAAAGAATAGTGGGCTTTAAAAGTCATTAATTTATACATTTTTTTGTGTGTAAACAGTTGCATTTATTGAAAAAAATTTCAGTTTCACTCAGGTAATACCTTTAAGGGTCTATAAATAATACAACTTCCTAATAAAACCCTTCCATATGAGCCTTTCCTTAGATCACTTTATGACAAAAAAAAAATAATAAAAGTAGACTTCTAAATAATATTACTTACATTAAATTTCTTGTGATCACTATTCCTATTAAACTCACGTGTTCTGAGTGTAAACACTAGTTGAGGCAGTTGGTAAAATTGCTTTGTGAAATGACTTGTTTCTCCTCTGATTCCATATGAAGCTGAGACTGACCAGAAGAAGGTAGTGGAGTGTCAAGTTGGCAGCACTTAAGCTGTGGTGGAATGACACTAAGGTTAAAAATCTTAAGTGGCTGTGGTTCCCAGTACAGAAATGTGTTTGTTCTGCATTAACCCTTTCTGGATAATTAGCCTCTGCATTTCTCCTGAAGTAAGGGATTTAACTGCTTCTCAAATACCCATCCTTATTCCTCCTTATTTTAACCCATTTCTTTCCCCACCATCTCAACTCTCCCTTCCAAAAGTGCTGGTAGTTCATAACTTTTTTGAGGGTTCTGTAACCTAAATCAGAGTGGTTCTGTTATAGGGTTTCACTTTCTTGTGTCTGATGCTATCCATTGATCTGATTTTCCAGTGTCCAAATTTGTATTTCACTTTACTGTTCTCTAAACCTCCAGTATAATAATTAGTAGGAGAGAAGTTATCACAAAACCAGTAATATCACTAATGAATTTTTGGGCCTTAAAACATTTAGATGCCATCATTATAGAAGTATTAGTGAATATATTTTATACTTCATTTACTTCAAATTCTTCATCTGTGTGTGATAATTTGCCTTTTCTGATTGTCTAAATATATTATCTTAAATTTAAAACATATTTTTTGACAATTTCTAGCATCCTATTTTTCTTAAGACCATGAATCTTTGCTTGCCTCAAAGAATTTGGATGTAACTAGGGGACGAAAAAAGTAAAATGTGTGGTCTGTAGGTGATATTTGAATACCTTGTGGTGAGGGGTGGAGGATGGAGGACAGTCGAAGAAAACGGTCTGGACATAGAACTATCTGTAATATGCTGGTCAGAGGACCACGACTTGTACATTTTTGCCTTTCTGTGAAATCAGAAGGTCAGTGCATGCAAAACAATGATTCCGACCTCCCCAGTGTAGTAGATATGGGTCATCTCTTGCTATGGTTTCAAAATTGCTCCATTGCTTTCCCCAGGAATAAACATATTTTATGGCCTCTCACAAATACACCTTCTCATTCTTTCTGTAAGTGACGTGCTTTGATACTTTCTTCTTCTTCTTCTTCTTCTTCTTCTTCTTCTTCTTCTTCTTCTTCTTCTTCTTCTTCTTCTCCTTCTCCTTCTCCTCCTCCTCCTCCTCCTCCTCCTCCTCCTCTTCTTCCTCCTTCCTCCTCCTTCCTCCTCCTTCTTCCTTCCTCCTTCTTCCTTCCTCCTTCTTCTTCCTTCTTCCTCCTCCTTCTTCCTTCCTCCTCCTCCTCCTCCCTCCTCCTCCTCCTCCTCCTCCTCCTCCTCCTCCTCCTCCTCCTCCTCCTCCTCCTTCTTCTTCTTCTTCTTCTTTTCTTCTTCTTTTTTTTTTTTTTTAATTCTGGTTGCAACAGTAAGTTGATTTCCTGACACATCAGTCTGGGTCAGGGTGAATGAAGAACACTGTCCAATTGGACAGAGTCCCTGGGTACCCCCTATCATTGTTATGCTCCTGATCGAAGCCACTCTTCAAAAAGTCTTGCCCAGGAGGGATGACGTAGGGTCTAATCAGAGCAGACGTTACCCAGCTAGACCAGAGAAAATCACCCAGTCTGACCTTCTGGAAATATACATTTATCTGTATATGTAGTATACCCTCATACATAGAATATATCTTTCTATTCTACATTTTTTTATAATTAACAAACTATATTCAATAACATAAAATTTGTCATAAATCCTGCTAGAAGGAATGTGCATAGGGAGCATTTCATTAAGTGGGGACAAAAAAAATAGTGGAATTTTTACTTAGCCGAACTTTTGAATGAAATAGCTATGATAATAATTATAGCAATTCTCATTAATTATTTACTCTGTGCTAAGGACTTTATCATCTTTATTGCATTTGATCCTCACCACAATCCAATGAAAATAGGCATATTTTTTTTTTACAAAGGAGAAAAAACATGCCTTCAGGAAATTAACTTTCCCAAAGAAATATAACTAGTAGTTATTCAGTGATGTCTGACACACACCCTGTGCTCTTTATCGCTTCCTGTCATGTCCAGCGTTAACTTTGGAGGCGGGCAGTCCTGAATCATGTCACTGCCACCTCCCAATTATATGACTTTGAGCCTCTGTTTCCTCCCTGTGAAATGAAAAAGAAAACATGCACCTCATAGAGTCATGGTGAAGAGTATGGAAAGAACTTAGTCAGTGATTAATAAAGCCACCCAATAGTAGAGAAAATTAAACATGGAGACCACAGGACTGGAAGAGATTGTGCAGTCACCCATCCATCTTGTCAACAGCTGAATTCCCCCGAAGTATGTTTTTCTCCACAGCATTGCCAATGGAAAGAGTGATCAAACTTTTCTTCCTTTTTTGCTAATCTGTCAGATGATGAGAAATAATATATTAGTTTTTATTTGCATCTACCATAGAATGCAAATTTTTAATGGACTAATTTTTATAGATTTGTCTGATGCAGAGAAAATACCCCTTGGTAACTAAATCTTGGAATATCTTTGGATTGAAGAGGTTATTTCTGCTGTTTTGGGCATCCACTTGCCCAAAAAGCACTGGAAGGGAACTGCTGGCTTTTAGGAGAATTCCCAGAGCTCCATTTCATTTCAGCTCATCATTTCACCCCTTAATAAACTTTAATAAGATCTTAGCTCAGTTTTGATGGAAATTCTCCCATTTGAAGTTTATTAGTTTATTCATTTCCACTAGAACTTGAATCACAGTGTATACTCTTGCTCCTGAATCACAAGAAAATATCACCATTTCCACAATGACAGAATTCTTTGTAGACCTGAAAGAAATTCAACTTGTGCTATGAAGATACTTAATGTATTTTTCAGTGGGCAGAATTGTAGGGCATTTCAAAAGAAAGAACCCTTGAACATTTTTTTTCTTGTTTATTTTTAAAAAGGTATAATTTTTACATTAAAAATCTTTACTTTTCAGAACAACTCTTGGAATTCATGCACCAGTTGCCTGCTTTTGCCAATATGACAATGTCCGTGAGACGAGAACTCTGTGCTGTGATGGTATTTGCAGTGGTAGAAAGAGCTGGGACCATAGTGTTAAATGATGGCGAAGAGGTTAGTAAACACTTCTACCACTTAAAAAGTTTTTATTTGAAGTTCTGTCAAGACAGCAAATGAACAAAAAAAGTCCTTTTTTTTTCCCTTAAAAAACAACAGACAACAATATGTTTGAATAATTCAAGAATTATGCTATGCTCATTATTACATCAAAGTATTCTTGATCCCTTACTTTATCTTCTAATATTTACAATATTTCAAATGGTACTAATAGAGATCTTTTTATGTATTAAACTTTTCAGATTTTGTAACTTAAGTGTTCATAATATAATCCTTTTGTCAGAACAAAATAATATTTTTATTGAGGCAGTGGTGATCATTTCATCTTATTTATATGTGTTTTGGGGAACAGAAGAAATTTTTTCCATTATGTCATTTTAGGGAAGACTATCCAGAGTCAAATCAAACGAATGAATAATGTGTACCCTGTGCTAGGCATATGAAAATACATAGATATATGGCTGTGCTTTATGCCTTAATCTGTCAGTTTGGTAAATAGTTAACTTTACTGTTTTTTTTTTTTTTGCATTATTTTTATTTTATTTTTTTATAATTAAAATGAAAGATCTATTCAGTCATTTGTAGGGACCGTTCTAACATTTACAGTTGCATGATCGTGATGTTATTTTCTGCTCTACCTTCATTTTTTTTTAATTAGCTGGACTCCTGGTCAGTGATTCTGAACGGTTCTGTTGAAGTGACTTATCCAGATGGAAAAGCAGAAATATTGTGTATGGGAAATAGTTTCGGTGTCTCTCCCACCATGGAAAAAGAATACATGAAAGGAGTAATGAGAACCAAGGTGGATGATTGCCAGGTATAAAACGTTACTAAAAATGTATATTTTATGTTTAATAAAGAACAAATCTTTGCGATTGTAACATTTTTCTGTTTATATAAATAGGTCATCTTTTAGGTTTATAAGTAAGATTTTAAAGAACTATTAGTGTTTTAGTGTTATCACACCCCAGGAAATTAAAAATAAATCTCTTAAAAGTTACTCAAATTCCAACAGAACTAAGTGTTCTTATAAATATGTTCTGTTTAAAAAAAGTTATATAAATATACTTTAAAATTTCCATCAATGATTGGTAATCTATTCTTCAAAAACTATGGAAGTAAAGCTTCCATTATGAAAAGAAATTATAAGTAGATTAATAAAGATGATGTGATAGTAATGCAAAGTATTTAAATATATATAAGATTATCAATTTATTTTTAGAAGTCATGAAAATTAATCTTAGTATGAATCAGTAGGAAAACTTGCTAGTAAAAAAATAATTGCTGATTAAAAAAATACTTGATAGCAAAAAAAGTCAATGCTGATATTATAGTAATATTTAATATTTAAAAACTTTTAATAAAAGGCTAGAAAAAGTGTTGAGACCAGATGTAAAATTTAGGTAGATTACTATGACTGATAACCTCTGTATTCGTTAAAAGTACGTTTAAGATGCTTTTGTTATCAAGTGTTTATAATATATATCTTGTCTTAAAAAATATCTTTTGAAAGATAAAATATTCTAATATAAATAAGAAAATTTGACTTAAACTAATTAATGTTAAGTGCTCATTGTATTTATTATTCTGAAGTCTAAAATACATCTAAATATACTTTATTCTGAAAGAACATCATTGAATTTTTATAGTGTCTGATGAGTGTTAAATAATATTCATTTAAATATTAATTTTAAGTATTTTACTTACCAAAAGGAAAAATGGTCATGGCTTATTTTGTGGAATTTTTTGAACAGACTTTCTGAAATAATTTCTTATCAATATAATTAGCAAATTTATAATGGAATTTTAGTATCTTTTATTAAAATCATTTTTAGTTTAAAATCTTTTAAAATTTTTTCAAACTTTTAAAAACCATTAAATGGTAATTATGTCTTTATATCTGTCCTCCTAAGATTCCAGTCCCCTCCTATAATGTTTTCCAACTGTCAAAGAAGAGGCATGAAAAAAGGACTCTCCAAATTTTATTATCTGATTTTTAAAATTGTTAGGATTTTTAATATAAAGTACATATATTCTAAAAAATGAAATTTTCTTGACCAAGGAAGAAGTACATTAAAAAGTAGAGAAGGCTGATTAAGTAAGTTCATTACTGCACTCATTAGAAAGTATGGGAAAGACATAGAAAAATGTCAGTGTTGAATAATTAAAGCACTGAATTATTACTACTGCTAGGTCTCTTGCAAGCACTTTATCATTAACATGTGACTTATATTTTATTTTAGTTTGTCTGCATAGCCCAGCAAGATTATTGCCGTATTCTCAACCAAGTAGAAAAGAACATGCAAAAAGTGGAGGAAGAAGGAGAAATTGTCATGGTGAAAGAACACCGAGAACTTGATCGAACTGGAACAAGAAAGGGGCACATTGTCATCAAGGTAAGACAGACATGCTGGTATTTTTTTTTTTTTTTTGTAGCATCAGTTATGGACAACTTAAGATCCCTGACTCCCTTTTGAATGCATAAAAGTTACCAGCTGTAAAAAATCTTTATATTCCCTGGTGAAGCAGTTTTTTAAATTATCATATATATTAGTACCCAGTTCATCTTCCGTTGAAAATTTGAAATCAGCATAGCATACAGGTGCTCCTTATGCAGATTAGTTATTAAACCTTTTATTTGTTACAGGGCACCTCAGAAAGATTAACAATGCATTTGGTGGAAGAACATTCGGTTGTGGATCCAACATTCATAGAAGACTTCCTGTTGACTTATAGGACTTTTCTTTCTAGCCCAATGGAAGTGGGCAAAAAGTTGTTGGAGTGGTTTAATGACCCGAGCCTCAGGGATAAGGTTGGAAAATGTATTCTAGTTTGACTTTTAAATATGAAATATTCAGATATAGACTTAAAGATATATATATCTATATATTTTTGTCATGTCAATTATGTTCAAATTATTTTAATAGAATAAGAGAATGTACTTTTTAAGTGAAAGTGATACAAATGTTAGTTCTTGTTAAGGTTTCTAGGTTCAGTCCTAGCAATGTCTTTTTTTCTTTTTAATGCAAAGGCTAATAAATTGGCCAGCAAGTGTTAAACTATAGTTCTGTTGGAAATGTGTTAAAACACAGCCCCCAAACATTGGGTTCCATCGGAATCTGCGTTCTCTAGTTCAGTAGATGGTCAGTATATACTAAATAAAAGTTGCAATTTTTTAAAATTGATGCCAGAGCAGCATTTTATTGCAACCATTGCTAGTTGGTAGGCCCCAGTAATATAATTCTAAATAGACCCTCCTCAGCAGCTCTTAAGAACTCTGTCAAGGCTAGATTGGATGATAAACTACATAGTCTTATGAGATTTGAGAGTTAATCACGGCCTGCACTCGTTTCTCCTTTCCATGTGCAGTCTGATTGACACAAGAGACTTGGGAGTGGTGGGGGAGGAAAATCCAGAACAGGAGATTCACAGTGAAAAGCCCCAAGCTCTAGTGTGGGTCCTGCCACTAACTATAGCTCTGTGGCCTTAGAGGAATCCTTTGGGGTCATTGAGAAGACGAGTTATAGAAGTCAAGTTCTTCATGCTGTGTCTGGCTCAGGGCAAGCACTTAATGCATCTTATAGATTGCTTGCTGTTGGTGGTGGTTGGTGGTTTTCAATCTATGATTTATGAGTCTTGTTTCTTTAATGTATAATGTGGCTAGTAGACTTTTAAGGTGGCTTCTCAGCTGCACAATTTTAATTTTATGAAAAGGTCAGGCATTAGATGTAGTTTTGAAGGAGATCATCTTCTGGGTTCCCTAAATTTGAAAAATTGGGCAGTAATAATAAATGACAAAAAATTAATCTGATTATAAAGATTGGACTCTTGAGTGATTAGTCAGGTTCTATACTGTAATAAATTACAGTCACAATATGTTAACTATAAACAGTATTTTAACTATAGAGAAAATTTAGCTGTATAACATCATCTCTTTCTTGATTGCTAGAATAGTATGCTTAACTTTCTCACTTTAAGAGAATGTTTAAAAACAACTCTCAGAACATTTCTTTTTAGCTTGGTATTCAAAATTTAGAACAATCAGGGAGATCATTTTATATTCTATATAAATGTCTAACCAATGTACTGTATACTTGAAACTAAAAATAAAATAAAATTTAAAAAAACAATTAGAAATGAGAAATTTTAAAAATTTAGAAAATTAAACTCATATAAAACAAGTATTTTGATTGTTTCAAGTTACAGTTATATTTACTTCATTTAGTAAAATTTTTCTAAGAATTCACTTTATTCCTGGCTTTGTTATAAGTATTAAGGAAGCCCTTAGAACATAACAGATAAAGTTGTCCACATGGAACTTATAATATAATGAACATCACAGATGTTGACAAATAACATATAACTCTCAGCCAGCCCCTTCCTTTCACAGCTTGTTCCTTTAGAGATCTTTCTAGGATAATAATGTTCATTTCTTTTTTCTATTCTGCCCTCTACCTTAATTTTTTAAATTTCTGCCCTACTTTGCCTTCTATTTATTTATTTATTTATTTATTTATTTATTTATTTATTTATTTGAGTTTTAATATAGCTTTGTTTTTATTGCAACCTGTTTCAAATATAATTTGAGAGTAAGCGTGATGTAAATTATCTTCATTCACAGACTCAAAACCCTTCTTGGCAAAGCAATGTATTGTCTATATTCAAAGTATAAATATGTATTTTCAGAAGGTCATTTTCTTATAAAGAAGATTCTTGCTGAAGGTTTTTGTTGTTTTAGTTTGTTTTCTCGTTCATTGTTATTAGGTAAAGTGTTAGATATCTTTTTTGAAATCATTTTAATCACAAATTTTTTGCATTAAATCTTTAGAAAACCTCTTGAAAATCATTGATTTTTCAGGTTACACGGGTAGTATTACTGTGGGTGAATAATCACTTCAATGACTTTGAAGGAGATCCTGCTATGACTCGATTTCTAGAAGAATTTGAAAATAATCTGGAAAGAGAGGTAATAGTTGTGATTTCTTTTTTTAAAAAACCATCACTTTGAAGTTCATTTTATTCAGCCTCTCTTTGAAACCACTTTTTCTGAACTTACAGAAAATGGGTGGACACCTAAGGCTGTTAAATATTGCGTGTGCAGCTAAAGCAAAAAGGAGGTTGATGACATTAACGAAACCCTCCCGAGAAGCTCCTTTGCCTTTTATCCTACTCGGAGGCTCAGAGAAGGGATTTGGAATCTTCGTGGACAGTGTCGATTCAGGTAGCAAAGCAACTGAAGCAGGCCTGAAACGAGGGGACCAGGTACGATATCTCTAGGTACAAACTTTAAAGGGGAATATTAGTGTCTTTTTTTTTTCCTTCATTCATTTGGGAGACTGGAAGTAATTTTGTGACTTTATTTTTAGATATTAGAAGTAAATGGTCAAAACTTTGAAAATATTCAGCTGTCAAAAGCCATGGAAATTCTTAGAAATAACACACATTTATCTATCACTGTGAAAACCAATTTATTCGGTAAGTACTTTCATTTCTCTCTCTCTTTTTTTTTTACATTTAGGTCTTATTTGTAAAAAATCACTTTTAGAAGTAAATATTTCAAACATCATAAGAATGAAAATACTTATAGTAAAGTGTAGATATAGATTTAATTATATAAGTATGTAATTAGACCCAAAGCAGAAGTTACTGAAGTGAGGACCATAAAATTTTTATTTTATCAATGTTTTTATTCATAATTGTTTTTAATACCTGTACATTTAAAGAATATCCTATCTATTTTAACTTATTCTGAGTGGAAATAATAGAGCAATGTTATAAAGGAGATTCTTGGTTTCTTTCATTTATCGGAGTGGTGTTTTTCTATAGAATTAGTTTTAATAGCTGAAGTGTATACTTATCTATTTTCAGTATCTACAATTGCCTTGAATTGTTCACATTTCTTATAAATGGGTATTTTGTGCTGTTTATTTCCATTTTAGTATTTAAAGAACTTCTAACAAGATTGTCAGAAGAGAAAAGAAATGGTGCCCCTCACCTTCCTAAAATTGGAGACATCAAAAAGGCCAGTCGCTACTCCATTCCAGATCTCGCTGTAGATGTAGAACAAGTGATAGGACTTGAAAAAGTAAATAAGAAAAGTAAAGCCAACACTGTTGGAGGAAGGAACAAGCTAAAAAAGATCCTTGACAAGACTCGGATCAGTATCTTGCCACAGAAACCATATAAGTAAGTGTCTCTATAAGTTTTCTGTGCATTATCTTATGTGTTATAATGATTGCAAAGGTAATGATGTAATTAATGTTTGCAAATGAGTCTAAAAATGTTTTAATCTTTCACAGCTGAGCAGTCTCAGAAGCAATATTACACAATCGAGTTTTTTTAAATTCTGTTTTTGCCATTTACTTGCTAAATAACATTAGTGTTTTCTCATTTGAACTATTTCTTTTCTCATTTGGATTTTTAAAAAATAATGTGTGTTTGTTCTTGTCTTTTTCATGATTTAAAGTTGTTTCTGCTACTGTTTCTGGGTATCTTCTTTACCATCAGCATCTGCTCTTTGCCAACCAAATCATTGCTTCTTCCTATTGCTGCTTTTCATCCTTGTCATTCTATTTTCAGTTCTTTAACTGTTGCCATGATGTCACCAACCAAGCATAGAACTTCTTTTCTTCCTCCTGGTGGGCTCTACAGTCAAAATGTATTTTTGATCCCTTCTTGGCTGTCTATTCATGCCAGGAGCTCAAACTAGACAACACTTTTAGCTTTGCTTGTTTGCTTGGTTTTTTCTTCCTTTTAGCTTCTTTTAAGTGTTGAAATGTTTTGTAAAACTCAGTTACCATCAGCCAAAAATTTTTTAAATGTTAAATAGCATGGTGCACCATATTCATTTATTGTATTTCTCATACTTAAGTGATAGAGATAACTCGAAAACCTATCTGTTATTCTTTGATAAGTTAATGCATTATAGAGGAGCAGTAGATATAGACATGCAAGACCATGTCAAGCATTTCTTTTTTTAAATTCCATTTCAGATAGAATTTGTATCCACAAATTAGAGAGATATGGTCTAGAATATTATTGATGGGTTGAGTGTCAAACTTGTGTTGTCCCCATTGAACTATAATGATCGATGGTTTTGTATCAGCTAAAAAAGACTTCGACAGCAGAGTCCTAAGGATAAACAATGATGATTTTATTTATAGACTTGAGAATATGTTCATATCGAGTAAGTTTCTAAGGGACAATGAATTAGGTCTGCTGGTATTACAGAAAATAGGAATTGATTTTAAAGTGACCCTTCTTGATAAAAAAAATACCTTATTTTAAAATAGATTTTAAAAATTACTTAAATGTAGAATTAGTAGCAACACAATAACAAGAAGGATTTTAGAGCTATATTTAATCATGAGTTAAATATGAACCTAAAAAAAATAAAACAAAAGTCAACATGACCCTGGCAAGTAGTATTAATAGAAATGCGACAAGTAAGAACTGCAGTGTAATCCATCCACAGTACAGGATGTTAGCAAGGAGCACAGCATGAGAATACTATGTATAATTTTGTTCTGTTTGTATTTACAAAGATATTCAAATGATAGAGAAGGGAAAAGAAAGAACAATAATGATTAGATGTGTTGATTTTAAAACACCAAGGAAACATCTTGTTTATAATTAAGAAAATGTATGACATTTATGTATTTTATGAAATTGAAACAATTCATATATGTAATACAATTGAAATGAGAAATAATTGTATTTAAAAGAAGGCTCAGTAAACTCTAGCGTCAGTTATATTACTGTGATTGACTTGATTGATACTAGTTACTAAAACTTCTCGTGGAAGTCAGCATGTGTTTATGAAGATTTTTTTGACAAAGTCTCTAAGCTAGTCAGTCAAAAAAGTCTTCTGGAATATTTTATTTTGTTTTTCTCTCAAACATTATCAGTGTTACAGAAGGTGAGATGCTGAATGATGGCACATTGGCAAGGAGAGGCATGATAGTGTCATGTGAATAGAGGGTAAAGGAAAGGGTGAGGATTGTAGAATTCAGATCTGGTTGTCAGATATGTAGAGAGAGCCTGATGAACCCAGATAAAAGAGGGAACAAGTCAACAGACTATGAAGTTAACAAAGGCCCCAAAACAATTTCGGTAGCAATGAGAGGAGAGAGTTGGAGAGGTCAAATAAGAGGATGTATGTGCTCAGAGACACACTTTTCTGAATTAAATCTGGAATGTGCAGTACTTTCAATCCAAGAGTATCTTTATGTCTGTGAATAACAGAGATATGAACAAGGGGAGAGAGTTCAATCATGTTAGGCGTTAAATGTTGTAGAGAAACATTCTTAAGAAGGCAGTTCTTTTTGGACCTGCTTGGAGTATATACTAACATTTATAGCCATTAGCACCAACAGTGGCCCAGTCCACTGAATGTTTCACCTGAGCCCATAGTAGTTGTCTCGTGTCATGTACTACATCCGATATTTTGGGCAGTAAAGACTGGCTTATAGGTTTAAAAAGTAAAATTCTACTAAATAATGTGAAGGTTTTAATGTTTCATAGAACATTATACTTTGTCTTTATATACAATGCCTGTGTGTGCTTAAATGGAAACTTTATTTTGTCATGGACTTTAAATTTGGAAGCATTTACACTCAACTCATCTTTAATTTTTGTTTTGACTTGAAAAGAAAGCTCTTGTCCTTGTTTATTTACTCTATAATTTCTATTTTCCCCCCAAATAAAAAGAATGCTGCCTAATCTCTTTTTAGCATAGCCATTAAAAAGTTGTATGATCTAGCTCTGATGTCTGAAAACCTAATTTATGCAAATGCCATAATTTTATTTATGAGACATTGGTTTACATTTCAATCTGAGTACAATTTTTTCCCTTCATTTAAAGGTATTTATAGAAACTCGACAGAACTCTAACCATTTGTTTATGATCTAGTTTTTTTTGTTTGTGCATGCATATTGTTTTATTTTGATGTTTCAGTTTGGAAACAGTTGAATCTTCGAATTTAAAAATAATTTTTATATATTATTAAAATATGTTTTAAGAGTTATCCACAGTAACAGACGTTTTAGAAATGGAAATTAGTTTGTAGCTATCCATAATAAGCAGTATTTCTCTGGGATCTTAAATGTTTAACTAGAAATTCTGAGAAGAGAATTAAAAGGAAAAGTGAATCATTGGATTTCCATGTCCTCTACTTTGGTACTTAGAAATGTCACCATGCACCACTGCTTTTTATGCTCTGTACAATTAAGAAATAATGTCTGTGTCAGGGTTTATTTACATTTGACTCCATAATGATCTTATTTATTTCTCTGAAACATCAGAGAATGAAAATAGGAGTTTGGATTTTTTTTTCCCCCTCTGTTCATTTTACTCCATTTCTTCAGTTCTTAAAGATTAGATTATAAAACAGTTTATCATTCTGATGCAGAAGTCATCGGTTGAGTGCAACTAAATGTGTTATTTTGTGTGTGTGGAGTTCAACAGGAGTGTTTATATACCAACTTCAAAACCTTGAGTCAACTCAAACCGCAAGAACAGGTTGCTATTTAAAAATACCAACAAAATATTAGATGTTGCAGTAAATGCATTCCTTTTAATATGCTTTTTCTTTACTCTATTTCCATTAGTTCACTAGAGCTTATCTTTTCTTGAGTGATTTCTGTACCGAGAAACTACTAATATTTGTTATGATTTGCCTTATTAAAAAGACATAGCTTTCAGAGAAACATACTATCTACTCAAGAACAACAAAATAAGTCGAGTTGGATACGCTTAAGCAGTAACTACTTTTTCAATTTTCAACCAAATATATTCATGATATTTTTACATTAACTGCAAGGTTTATGAAATAGGGTTTATTTGTGGCCTGTGTCTATTGTATAGGGATGTCATAACATTTTAACTTGTCGATTATTAATTTTCTGATTTTTCTCTTTGTTCAGTGATATTGGGATTGGTCAGTCTCAAGATGACAGCATAGTAGGATTGAGGCAGACAAAGCACATCCCAACTGCATTGCCTGTCAGTGGAACCTTATCATCCAGTAATCCTGATTTGTTGCAGTCACATCATCGCATTTTAGACTTCAGTACGACTCCTGGTGAGCACTGCCCAGATTTCTTTTGTATTATTGTAGTAACCTTTTTCCTTCTAATGTATCTCTTTTGGTTTGGTGTGGATTATATCAGCCACTTAGAGTCAGGGTGAACCTTAAATTTCAAAGAATTGGAGCCAGCTCTTTATCCTTGAGACTGTTTTGATATGGCCATGGGCAAATTAGTCTCTGAACTTGTGTTCATTTTTTTATAAAATGAAGCTAACACATGCCATGCAGACATTACTAGGTCATATTATTTTTTTAATTTTTTTATTTTTAAGTTGTTTTTTTTTATTAAGTTTATGGGAGTAACATTGGTTAATACAATTATATAATTTTCAGGTGTACATTATAATTGGACATCTGTATATTCTAGTGTGTGTTTACCACCCAAATTCCAGTTCTCTTCAGCTACTAAGGTCATATTAAATAAATAGAGTAAAAGGTATATTATCAGTCAGCTTAATAGGCTTTTCAATATAATAAAGATAAACTTTAGTTTTAAATTTTTCATTTTTTGCTACTAACCTGACCATCTTACGTGCAGCTGTTGTGTATTGATGTTTGCATTTATCTGTAGTTTATTTAGTTATCTATAGAGGAAAATGTGTTCTTGTGACATCAGTATATTGACTGCTTTAACCTTTGAAGAACTACAGGAATGAAGGGGTGAAATTTTAGTATTATCTTTTCCAAGAATATTTTTTTTCATATTACTTCACTTAATTGTAATCTCATAAGTTAAAATTCTTTCTACTTACATATGGCTGTTCTATCCCCCAGACTTGCCAGATCAAGTGTTAAGGGTTTTTAAGGCTGACCAGCAAAGCCGATACATCATGATCAGTAAGGACACCACAGCGAAAGAAGTAGTCATTCAGGCCATCAGGGAGTTTGCCGTGACCGCCACCCCCGATCAATATTCGCTGTGCGAGGTCTCTGTCACACCTGAGGGAGTAATCAAACAAAGAAGACTTCCAGACCAGCTCTCCAAACTTGCTGATAGAATACAACTTAGTGGAAGGTATACAGTCCCTATCTTTTTGGATGTGTTTACCACCCAAAAAAGTCTAAGAGATGAACACTTGATTTCAAAGGGTTTTTAAAATAAGTAAGCAACTACATAAAAGTCTAAGAGATGAACACTTGATTTCAAAGGGTTTTTAAAATAAGTAAGCAACCCTGCATATTACAGAGTTTTTATCCCCTTCAATAGGAATTGCTTTATCAAAATAATTGCACACAGCAAATTTCAATCTTCACAAGGACGTCTTAACTTGTTCAAAACAAGGGCGCTGTGATCTAAGTGTTGTTAACCTCCTGCCAGCGTGCAAGCAGTAACTTCTCTGGGCTGGCTGGCAGGATGATGGAGAAAGCCAGATGTAAAGTCACTTTGGGTTGATCCATTTTGAACCCATCAAGAGTCACAAATTCACTGGGAAAATAGAATAATGACCTGCATCTGATTTTTCCTGCTTCCTCTGTAGAGCTTATTTCCTTATGTAAACTGAAATTTTAAATTTAGCTGTTTTCCATCATTTTTAGCAAAAATAAAAGGGTTAAAATAATCTTGAAAGCTGGGAAGGGTAGGAAAAAAGGGAATTATGACTGGCTACCCTTGAAATTCTCTGTGATGTGTTAGCTTTCATCAGTGACTTCAGATAGGTGATTCTATGATCTGGTGATTAGGGAGCAGCTGCATCCTCATGGTCAGAAAGAATCCTTCCGTCCTTCTATTCAGTGTTCTCGAAACATCCTCTAAAAAGGAGCATCATTCTTCCAAGGAATATCATGAGACTGTTGCTTAGGCTTTGAACTTTGTTTTTCTTAGATATTACTTGAAAAACAACATGGAAACAGAAACCCTCTGTTCAGATGAAGATGCTCAGGAGTTGCTGAGGGAGAGTCAGATATCTCTGCTGCAGCTCAGTACAGTCGAAGTGGCCACACAGCTCTCCATGAGAAACTTTGAGCTCTTCCGCAACATCGAACCCACGGAATATATCGACGATCTATTCAAACTCAAATCCAAAACCAGCTGTGCCAACCTGAAGAAATTCGAAGAAGTCATCAACCAGGAAACGTTTTGGGTAGCCTCTGAAATTCTGAGAGAAACAAACCAGCTGAAGAGGATGAAGATTATCAAGCATTTCATCAAGATAGCACTCCACTGTAGGGAGTGCAAGAATTTTAACTCAATGTTTGCAATCATCAGGTAAGAGGGCAAGATTCAGTTCAGTTTGCAAGTGAAAAACATGTGTCAGTCCAGGAAGACCATCTAATTTGTGTAAGTGTAGTCATTTTTAATCGAGTCATATTAAACAGTTCTTTTTCTCTGAATCCTAATCTTAATCTTGAATTTAAAATCTCTTGTATGCTAATTTGGAGCCCAGAAGTATCTACATTCACCTTTTTCTTTTTTTAAGCTTTTTGACCTTGGGCAGATTATTTGAAGTTCTCTGAACATCAGTTTATTTCTTTGTAAAATAACAGTATACCAGAGTTATCAAGTAGATTAAATGACATACAGTAGTCCCCCTTATCTATGGGGAATATGTTCCAAGATCCCCAGTGGATGCCCAAAACCACAAATAGTACCAAACCTTATATATACTCTATTTTTTCCTCTACATGCATACCTATGATTAAGATGAATTTAAAGTTAGGCATAGTAAGAGATTAATGACAGTAACTAATAATAAAATAGAACAATATACTGTAATAAAAGTTATGAGAATGGCTTTGGGGCCAGTATGAAGTAATGTGTTACTTAAACATAAACACTGAAATACTATAACAAATCTAGATGGCTATTAAGTGACTAATGGACGAGTGGTGTATACGGCCTGAACACACTGGACAAAGGGATGATTTATGTCCTGGAGGGATGAAGTGGGAAAGCATGAGACTTTATTATTCTATTCAAAATAATGCACTTATGAATTATTTATTTTTTGTAATTTTCCATTGAATATATTAGTCCTGGAGTTAACTGCAGGTAATTGAAACCATGGATAAGGGGGACTACTGTAATGAATGAAGTTCCATCAGACAGTGCAAAGGAGATGCCCAATAAATATTAATTTCCTTCCTTTTTAAGTGCTTAGATTGAGGCTGGAGGAAAATACAGACTGAAGCAATTAGCTATATTGATACTGAAGGTGATTATAAAATTGGTCATTTTCTCTGTCTAGAAGTTTGATCATGTTCTCACTACTGTTATGACTTCTGTTTTATTTTATTATAGTAAGATATTTGGTCACTCTGCTGTGTGCCAAGCACTGCTTTATGTCTGGAGGCAAAGCAGTGAAACAAAATCCTCCCCTTGTGATACATTCTAGTGGTTTTGGTCATAGTAAATGAATTATGAAAAGTATAAAGAGAAGAAGAGTAAAGCTAGAACCCCTTGACCTTCCATTCTCAATACCTAGAACTATTAATAGTTTCCTATGAATCTTCCTGTAAATTGCTATGTAAATACAGCATACACACAGAGGTGTTATTTGCGAATAAATCAACAATGCACTATTTCACTTACATCATTTCATTGAGGTTGAGTCATTTAATTTGGTACCACTTTTCCTTTTTCCTTCTTCTCAGTGGCCTAAACCTGGCGCCAGTAGCAAGACTGAGAACCACCTGGGAAAAACTTCCCAATAAATACGAAAAGCTATTTCAAGATCTCCAAGACCTGTTCGACCCTTCCAGAAACATGGCGAAATACCGCAATGTTCTCAATAGTCAAAACCTACAACCTCCCATAATCCCTTTATTCCCAGTTATCAAGAAGGATCTCACGTTCCTTCATGAAGGTAAATATAACCTAGAAGCGTTCTAACCCTCACTTGCGGAAGGATAGAATAGATCCCATGTGATTCTCTTGTTCTTCTTTGCCATTTATAGGAAATGACTCAAAGGTTGATGGGCTAGTCAATTTTGAGAAGCTCAGGATGATTGCAAAAGAAATCCGTCACGTTGGCCGAATGGCTTCAGTGAACATGGACCCTGCTCTCATGTTCAGGACTCGGTGAGTATGCCATCTTCAGTGGCGCACGTGGGACTAGAGAAGGTTGAGTTTTTAAAGCTTCCTGATAAATTAGAAATTTTCAAATATATTTGTAGCATGGCAAAAATTCGATGAGGTCATGCAAAGGGTCTTTGCTGAGCTCTACTTTGGAATAAATGTCTTTCTGTATTGAGAATGCTTTTGACTGTCAGTGAAAAGAGTTTGTCCTTCATAAAATGTTCATGTAACATGAGGCACAATTAACGTGTTCCTTATTTTTCAGAACACTGACCTATGTAGAGCTCCAACTCATAATTGATAGTAAGAACTAAACTATGTAAATAATCCAAACATAGTATTGTTTTACTGTGCACACCATGAATTTAGCTGTCGATGTGGTCAAAATGATTAGTCCAGTGAAGGAGAGGACAGGAGTTGGTCTTTTAAAACAAAAAAAAACTAAATATATTTGTCTTTGGAGCCACATAAATATTTCAGGTAAACTTGTGTGCGTGAGGCGATTATGCAGTTTAATGTTCGTGGGCTTCTTGTACTGCTTATCCAGAAGTCTAGTCCTTTCTTTCTGAGCTTGTGATCTCTCTGTCTCTCTTTCTACACCATGCTTCAATCTCCATGGCTCTCACTTACAGGAAGAAGAAGTGGAGGAGTTTGGGGTAAGTGCTGGAGAACTTGCACATCCACACAGTTCTTATTCTGCTCATTGCATTGTTTTCTTACCTGCTATATTTTCTGATGCTTTGCATTTTTTGCGCTTTTTTCTTAACCCTCTGGCTCTAGCAGAATTGCAGTTGACAAACTGACTTCAGGTTTAATCTGTTGGGGCTTTTGCTTTAGAGGTCATGATCCATGGGAGCTGTGATTGATGATTGTTCTGCGGAACCGTAGGACAGACATACTTCTGAGCTTTCAGAAAGATGTTATTTTAATATAATTTCTATGTTTTGAAATGGGAAAAGCCTGAAGCGGGGTGACGGGGAGAAAGGAAAGGATATTAGAAGTAAAAATTGTGCAATTTAAATACAATTGCACAGCTATTTGAGAAGTCAATGTATGTAATATAAAAGGTGCCCCTAGGCCTTAAAACTAAATTTTTTACAGCTCAACTAACTACTGTTTTCATTCTATAAACCAATTCTTTTTAAAAATAATTCTTAACAATTCATGTGCTAGTTTCTATACATATATGTTTATATTTGCATGACCATTTTATTAACAATTTGACCATGTTACCTCAGAATCTTACCACATTTAACCCCAAAAATAAGAAAAGAATTATAAACATTGCAGGTAGTTTTTTTTTAAATGTATATAAAACATCCTTTTAAGGAGAAGGAAATGTAATGTAAATCCTAATTATAACTGTATTCTTGCATGAGATTTTATATAGAATAATTATCATCTGCTGACTTCTATGAGAGGTAGAAAAGTAGAATTTTCCAGTTAGAACTGAACAGGTACTAAACATATATGTATGTACGTAGGATTCTTTTTTAACTTAAAAAAAAATTATATTATTCTATAGTCCTTTGTCACAGTTTACTTACCAGAATGAAGCATGTAACCTTTGAACATAGAACATTTATGTGAGTCTTGGCATGATTCAAATCAAGTTATCCCATGCTAGAGTGAGCTGCATATCTGCCTTTTCATCTTCCAGGTCTCTCAGCCAGGGTAGTACAAATGCGACAGTGCTAGATGTTGCTCAGACAGGTGGTCATAAAAAGCGGGTACGTCGTAGTTCCTTTCTCAATGCCAAAAAGCTTTATGAAGATGCCCAAATGGCTCGGAAAGTGAAGCAGTACCTGTCCAATCTGGAGCTGGAAATGGATGAGGAGAGCCTTCAGACGTTATCCCTGCAGTGTGAGCCAGCAACCAACACATGTGAGTTTTCTCTTAAGTGGCTGCAGAATCTGACTGGGATGCACATTTGTCTCCTGTGGGATGCTGAGGGTGGTGACACAATAAGGCTTAGTGCAGAGGGGGTTAGAGCATCTTGAGACATACTGACCTTTCCCTGGAATGTTATTGTCCAATACCATGCAGCAGTGTCCTAGGCTAGGCCTTTTCCTCCACCTGGGTTAGCATGGGGAGGCTGACACCATAGACCTATTTAGGGTGACTGTGGTTTTGGTTTCATTCCAATATAGCCAGTATGCAGGCAGAGGACATCCCTCATTTTCTCATAGATACTTCCACAGTCATGGGCAACCTACAAGGGGTGAGGGGCCCACCAGAGCTGCAGAGAACTAGATGTGCTGCTGCCTTTATACCTTCACCCCAGACACACTCGGCATTAAGTTCAGCAGCCACGTAAAGCAGTGGCTCTGCTGCACACGATGAACCATGACTTGGCCTAACGTGTTGCTTCCCAGCCTTTAAAAATGTGGCCAGGCTAGCCATGGGGGCAGTTTTCTCTTTATGTGCATCTGTATCTAAGACAGAGGCATTTTTCATTTAAGAAACGCTGGGTCTTGTATGGGCAGGTCCGAAGAGCCCTTGTATTGAATGAAAATGTGAGATAGATGACTCGAGAAAATTCAAGTTCTTAGATTTACCCAGGACTATAAAAGCTCTGTGTATCGTGATGAAGAGCTTGCCCTCTGAAGTCCGATTGGTCTGAGATCACATCCTGTTTGTTTCTCATTCTAGCTCTATCACCTGAGGCTAGTTCCCTAATCCTTAGCTTCTTTGTGTATAAAATGCAGGAAGTATGCATATGTCATCGAGATGTTTCTAATATTAATTTACTATATCTATAGGATTTAATTGCCCTATTAATTGGTTTGCCTTCTATCTGCCATGGAATTACACACTCAGTGTAATACTCAAACAGTATTAGCTACCGCTAGCTAACATATCCTACCCTATAGGAGAGAAAATTGAGTAGTAAAAGGATTGCGGTTAATGCCATTTATTAAATAAAAACTAAGCTCGTATATGTAAAGGGATTTTGGACATTATTTTAGGAAAACAGTTCCTAACGTTTTTCCTGTTGTAGTTTTTATCATACGTTTGTGGTTTTGTAGAATATACCTAAACATAACATAGTGAACTATCCACATTTTTCTCTATTTTAAATGTGGTATTTAATAGTACAGTCATCTTTTGAGATAGCTAATATCATAAAGCAAATATCTTGGTCCTGTCACGCCTTTAATATTTTCTGTAACTAGCTGGGGTTTACCTCCTGCCCCCCATTTCTGTCCCTTCCATAGGCAACAGAATAAAGAATACACGTTTTAGTGTTCTCATTGCAGAACATCCTCGTGCAGTTCTGAAATGGTCTCATATGTAGTTACCAACATCTTAAATTTCTTGTTCTCTTTTCAAACTTAACAATGATCAGTGCCTAAGAATCCTGGTGACAAAAAGCCTGTCAAAACAGAGACCTCCCCAGTGGCTCCAAGGGCCGGGTCACAGCAGAAAGCACAACCCCAGCCGCCGGCCCAGCCACCACCGCCACATAAAGTCAACCAAGGACTCCAGGTTCCCGCCGTGTCCCTTTATCCTTCACGAAAGAAGGTGCCCGTAAAGGATCTCCCACCTTTCGGTAGGTGATTAAATTCATATCCTCTTTTTGGTGCTATTTACTGTCATGTTTGTCGGATTAGAAAAAAAAAATGCGCATCTTAGATAACTTTGTGATATTCTTAATATTCTTGAGTCTCCCCCTAATTGTCACCTCTTAATAAAACGTTGATGTTCAAAGTTAAACTTTACTTTTGCCAGTGGAAGGGCCTGATTTTATAAACTCGTTTAATCATGCTCATTTACCATGGCAGGGGGTGGGAGCATGAAATGGAGAAATTATGCTTTCTTTTACTTACTTAATTTTTAATGAGCATAGAAGTTCGCTTTGTGTACATTATTAAACTGATTTTGCCTTGTGATCAATGAATTACTGGAATTTAGGCAGAATGTATTTTTAAGTGAAATGACTTGTCTGGAGGTAAATTCTTATTTGTTGAATCTCTGGTACTGTAACTGGAGTGGGGGTGGGAGGGTACACTTAATTCCTAAATATTAAGGAGCCAAATCACGCTTTATCTTCTCTATTAAAAGTAATAGATCTACTAGTTCAGTCCCTTTATGTAAATTACACAGCAAAATTATTTTTCATAAAATTTACTTGGTAGTTTTTTTCACGTATGTAAAGGAAACATGTTAACAAAGGGAAATAAGTTTTTAAAGAAACCGGTGGCAAAGAGTTTACTTAGATAAGATAGTGTTGGCTGTTCCTGTCCTTATGAGTTGGGCAAGAATCTTGTATAGCACATCCTTCATACCCTCTATATTTGGCTCATTTCTCCTGATCAGCAAGTTGACATTGGGGAAGAGTGAGAAAAAAATACCTTTACTTGACATTTCCCTTTTCAAATATTTGTATTGCTCCCCATCTCAAACAATTTGCATAACATCTTTCTTGACCAGCATTTCCCTGGAAACCAATTTCTCTTTCCTCTTATACACTGAGCTTCTTATATCAAAGTTATTCAGTCCTTCTTTTACCTGAATATAGCCTATGTTAGCCCAAATGGAGGTGTGCTGAATATAAAGCTATCCCCTATTTTCCCAGAAGGAATATTTCTCAAAATGTTTTTAGACCTATTTGAATTTATGAGCTTTACAAATGTGGATAAAATAGTCACGTGTCTTCTTGTGATAATTAATTTAACATAAACCTTTAAAGTCATATAATATAAACTGCCAATTTAGAGATACTGAGCCCCTCTAATCTAATTCATGAAATAATTTTGTCCAAATACTGTCTGCATTGCGAATCAAAACCATCCATATAGCTTTAATGGTGTTGGTATTTCATGCATTCATGTATATTAGTATCTACACATGTAATTAAAAAATGTTGCTTTCAAAATGATTTTAAAAGATTATATTAAAACAACATCAAACACATAAGGTGAAATAAAGGGCTAAATATTAAATTTCATTGCCTCTTCTTTAATGGATTCTGTTAAGTCTAAGAACATTAAAACTAGCATTAATTGAGATCGTTTCAGGCTATAAATCCTTCCTAAGTATCTTTTTGTTGTTTGAAATAAGGTAATTAAGAGTGCTTCAGAATAATACTAGAGGCTTTGTAAACTATTTTGATGTGACTTCATTATTAATTATATTTTTGAAAAATCACCTTATATTAGCATATATAATCCTTTTGTTCCCCACCCTCATTCTTCTTGATCCTACACCTTTTTCATGGTCTCTGTGACAGTACCATTTCCTGGGCGTCCTTCTCCCTTCTCTTTCATCTATTTATTTATTTAATAAATCTTAACTACCTGGAATTCCTTAGAACTCTTTTGTTTGCTTTCCTTGCTCTTCCTTTTAGCTCTTGGCTCTTGACCTCCATCCTGTCATTCCACTTCCCCAGAGCTAACATGTCCAACAACCTGAAAATACCTGTTTCCAGTTCAAACTTGACTTCTCAATAATAAATATTCTTTTTTTTCCAACTGTCATCTGATATATTGTAGAATAAAAATGGTGATCACATTAAGATTTAGAACCTAAAGGAAAATATCAGAAGCAGTCCATTTGTGTAGCCCTCTGGGAGGTGTCAGTCTGAGACCAAACTCCAGGTGTCTTCTGCCTTCTGTAGTAAGCTTACTGTTTATACTGTGACAAGCACAGAGACCACTGAAAATGTTAGTAGGTTGACACTAAATGCAACATTCAGTCTTAACACAAAGGTTTTTTGTGATCAACGTTCTTTCTTTTCAGTCTTGAAATACAGATTTATTCATTTTTCCCTTACAGGCATAAACTCCCCACAAGCTTTAAAGAAAATCCTTTCTCTGTCTGAAGAAGGAAGTCTGGAGCGCCACAAGAAGCAGACAGAAGATACGATATCAAACGCATCTTCACAGCTTTCTTCCCCTCCCACTTCTCCACAAAGTTCTCCAAGGAAAGGTAAAGCTAAATTAGTGTTTCCCTGTATAGTGATCTGTACAGTTCAGCTATAATGAATTCCAGAGTGATATATTACATCAGTTTTGATATTAGAGTCATTTAAAGCATTCTGCTATCTAGAATAACCAATGGACTTTTTTCTCTCTGTTTATAAATCGAGAAGAATTTTGGTATTTTCAGTATTATGGTAAATAGTATGAAACTTATAACTAGATAAGGCCTTTTAAAAAATGCTTTTTGAGTTATTTATTGTGAGTGTGGAAAGAATTCTTTTTACACTAAAAGTTGTATGAACTAAATACGATTGATCAGATAATACGAATTGCAGAATAGAGAGCTTCATAGACATAAAAACTAATATCTTCCTGATTTATTTTTTCATTGTATTAACACGGGTCTTGATTACCTTTTCTGTTGCTGTCTTGTTTTCATTTGACTCAGACTTTCCTCTTTACACTGATGCTTTCTTATATTAAAATAATAGACAATTTTCTGCCATATAACTCTCCAGGATACTTTTTTTTCTTACCCTTTAACTGAGTGGGTATTAAGCCAATGAGAAATGCTAAGATGCTTTTCCCTAGAGGAAGACCACAAAGGTTAATAAAATGTGAGATTTCACAGAAACAGCAAATACCTCTTCTGTTTTACTTTTTAGAAATTGCAGATATCTGTGCATTTTGTGTGGGTATCAGTCTCTGCTGTCCTGTTCAGTGGATACATCTAAATTCTTTTCTCATCCTGTTGTTAGGTGGCATTGGCAATCATCTGAGATCTTTTGGCTCCGGGCAGTTGGACTTAACCAGTTCCTCCTCTTCTCTTGGAAGTGAGAACAGTAACAAGAATAACAATGCACCACGGACCTATGGGATAGGTGGGGTTTATAGAACAAAACCTGGGTGGGAAAGAGAGGAATCATCTCATTAGTTAAGGAAATTGGGAGAATTCCTCTAAATGTCAAGTGCTCCATCTGAGTGATCCTTTTCTCTAGAGATGTGTTTTTGAACAGGCTGTTCAGGGAAGGCTGTAAATCTTATCTGTCAGAACTTGTAATGCGTTTTATAAAAAGACATTTCACAGATGAACACATTAAACCTTATCAAGACCTGTGCAACCTTTAAAAAAATAAATCAGGAATTAAAAATTTACTGAAAGGAGGGGGAAATACTATTTAGAGGGTCAATGAGCAACAATTTAGGTGCTCTAGATTTAACTTTTTATTAGCTGAGTGGCATTGAAACATTTGTATCACATACATAGAATCATGTAAAATCAGTACTTTCAGTAATATAAGGTCCTTAGTGGTTTTCAAAGAAATGAGTATTCAGAAAGAAGATAGGAATTTTTTCATTAAAAATATCAAGTGTGTTTCTGATTTTCAAAGTTATTTTTAGCAACAAATGGAGTTAAGTATCCTGCAGGTCAAAACACAGACATCTGTTTAGGTATTTTTTTAAAAGTGATGGTCTGGGGAGAAAATGGAGTTTTTGTATATTATACTCTTCAAAACAACTGGATTTCATGCAATTTCTCCAATATATTATTAATGTCAAAAAAACAAATAGCAGAAATCCAAAGATATTTTCTTCAGATTTTATTTCTTACACATCCACTTAAAATTATGATACAGATTTCCAGTTGAATGATTCTATGCCACAAAATTCTAAAAATTGAAAACCATTGGAAACAGGATTACCGACTTTGCAGTTTGGAAAAGAACATACTTTTAAATCTGATCCTAGTTACTCTTCATAGTTTCTTTTCTATAGCTAATCATAATGGTGAAACTTGTATTTAAGGGACGAAGAATAGTCAAGTAGTACCATGATTTCTGCATCATGTCCTGGCCCACATAATAGTGTTTTCTTTTTTCCTTTCTAAACTTTTGTTAAGCAAGTAAGCTTCATTTGAGTAAAAAACTACTTTATCTCAGTCACCTGCTCTCCACAAGTAAACAGTCCCCCCCTACCCCCCGCCATTTCAGTGGTGATGCCTTTGGCCTATATTTTTTGTTTGTTTATTTTTACTTCTGTTTGGTAGACTTCAACATTATGTGCTACACCTACAGCAACTAATTAACATGCTTGTATTTCTTGTGCAGGTTATACTTTGGCTCCCAGTGGTACTGTGGATAATTTTTCAGATTCTGGTCACAGTGAAATTTCTTCACGATCCAGCATTGTCAGCAATTCTTCCTTTGACTCAGTGCCAGTCTCTCTGCATGATGAGAGGCGCCAGAGGCATTCTGTCAGCATCGTGGAGACAAACCTAGGTGTGGGCAGGATGGAAAGGCGGACCATGATGGAACCCGATCAATACAGCTTAGGGTAGGTGCCTTTTCTTTAGTGTTCTGTACCTTCTTTCTTCCATCTTTTAAAAATGAGGTTGTTTTTTTTTCCTAGTGTCTATTTCTGTTTATTTTACACGATGCCTAAGAACTTTTCTCCCATCCCAGTTACTAACTTTCACAATTTCTAGGTTATTAAGTACCATGCTATTTTTGTTGTGCTTTTTGAGTTAGGTTTATTCTTCTCAGAACACAGTTCTGTGCTGAAGGCAGAGGGTGACTTTAGGATCTATCCACTTCTTTGGTATGAGCTGTCTTCCTGAAATAATAAGATTATTCTGAGCCTTATAAGGAAAATGTTCATTTATTAGAAGGAAGTAATTGTTCTAGTCCCTCCGTATTTATTTCATGGTAATTAATGACAAGGTGAGAAAATTGGATGTGACAGACTGGCCACTATAATGCATTTTGGCGGTGGTTTCAGCCTCTCCCCGAGATGAAAGGAAGCCACCTTCCTAGGAAAAAGTATTTTGCTTTTATCATAGGTTTATTAGTTACCAGTTGTGCTTTTTCTTTTTCCTTTCTTTCAACTGCTTAGGTCCTATGCACCAATGTCTGAGAGTCGGGGCTTATATGCTACGGCGACAGTCATTTCTTCTCCAAGCACAGAGGAACTTTCCCAAGACCAGGGGGATCGTGCTTCACTTGATGCTGCTGACAGTGGCCGTGGGAGTTGGACCTCGTGCTCAAGTGGTTCCCATGATAATATCCAGACCATCCAGCACCAGAGGAGTTGGGAAACACTTCCATTCGGGCACACTCACTTTGACTATTCAGGGGATCCCGCAAGTGTATGGGCCTCAAGCAGCCATATGGACCAAATGATGTTTTCTGATCAGAGCACAAAGTATAACAGGCAAAGTCAAAGCAGAGAGAGCCTTGAACAAGCCCAGTCCCGGGCAAGTTGGGCCTCTTCCACAGGCTACTGGGGGGAAGACTCAGAAGGTGACACAGGCACGATAAAGCGAAGGGGTGGCAAAGATGTTTCCCTTGAAGCGGAGAGCAGCAGCATGCCATCTGTGACCACGGAAGAAACCAAACCTGTCCCCGTGCCTGCCCACATAGCTGTGTCGTCAACTGCTGCAAAGGGACTCATCGGTAAGCTTATTGGGGAGCTTGTCGTGTCTGCATCATGGCCTCAATCTAACTTATTTCAAAAGTAAAATCATGTGTTTCTGGTTCTTTCCCTCATTTTATCACCACCCTCCCCCCTCTCCCCCATTGCTGTATAGGGCTTGCAATGAATAGTGGTTAAGAGCCCAGATTCAATGGTCAGGTGCATATAAATATTTTCCATCACAGTCTATATACATTCAGTACATCTTCACTGTCAGGATCAGTAGGTTGTCGTGGCTATTTTCTGGTCTCATATTGATTCTTTTAGCTGCAAATTATCAGGAGGGATAGCCATTCTTTGTAGAGGAAGAATTTTGTTTTCATTGAAACTTTTAAGTATTTTATTATTCTATTTTGTTCCCTTGGATAAATTGTATTTAGAACTTATACTTAGTTTATTTATCTTCTGCTGATTTTTGTCATGCAAATTATTTCTGTGCTCAACAAATTCTCACCATACACTGTGGAATAAGGGAGAGGGTGCTCAGACATAACGTAACGAGTAAAAGCTTAGGAGTCAGGCGGATTGGGGTTGGGATCCCTGCTTTGCTCCTTCCTAGCTTTGTGGTATTGGGCCAGGGTACTGTTTCCTCATCTGTAAAATGCGTTAAATAATTTTTTTTTTCTAAGATAGTTGCTGTGAGGATTCAAGGAATGCTCAGCGAAGTGCGTAGAACCATGTCCAGATAGTATTTGATGAGTGCACGAAAGATATCATTGCTTTGTTACTGCCATTTCTGTTGTGAAGTCTCTCGTATTCCCTCTGTCCTCTCTGGATGTATTTTCTATGATACTTTAATGTCTGTATAATTGAAGTGTAGGAACACATGGGATATAGAGTGAGACGTTCCGGAGCATTGAAAATGTCACTTTTATTAGCAGGGAAATTGTAGTTATTTTACCAGGTAAATAGTCAAATTTCATATCCTTTCAAGGTGAGAGGAGATAAGTTAATATGTCCTCTTAGGTTAGAAATTTTAAAGCACTTTCTTTTAACAAACTAATACTCATACTTTTTATTGCAAAGGAGAGATTTTTCAGACCTTAATTGTTTGGTCTAGAAATTTCAAGAAAATAAACTTTGATTTTACTTACTTTACAGATTTCATGTCGTAGGTCATGATCATTAATACAAAGACTTCAAGAAAAAGACACACCTTACACATAGTTTTAGAGTTTTTAAACTTGCATCATTTTTTTTTACTATTTCATATTTATTTCAATTCACGATTTTCCAGAGTGAGGCCCCAGAACAGGTGTAATGTGGCATTGATTCTCTGCATGATAAGGGTAAATGCACCAAAGCATGCATCACCTACCTAGTCCCTGGGCTAACTCATTGGGGATAGAATACTGAATGTGCCTTTTGTGTTCTCTCTCTGCTTCATCTCCAACACACCCAAGGGTTAGATGTCGACCTTATGACCACTGTATTCAGACACACAAGCCAAGTTTTCTGTAGCTCGTTTGAAGTTGAAGGTTCTGGGCCACCCAATCACTTGGCCACACAGAGATGACCATTTTGAAATGGAGTTTTGTTATCATCGCCCCCCCCCCCGCCTGTCCCATCCCGGCCTGCCCCGTCCCCCGCCTGTCCCGTCCCCCACACACGTCCCATGTGCTCCCACGCCGCCTGTGCCGTCGTGATGGAGACCGTCACAGCGTCTGTGTGGACAGGAGCGCCCTGCGCCCAGCACCTCTAACGCCTGGCCCGTTGTCTCCTCCACAGCGCGGAAGGAGGGCAGGTACCGCGAGCCGCCACCCACGCCCCCCGGCTACGTGGGCATCCCCATCGCCGACTTCCCCGACGGCGGGCACCCGCACCCCGCCAGGAAGCCCCCGGACTACAACGTGGCCCTGCAGCGCTCGCGGATGCTCGCCCGGCCCGGCGACACCCCGGGGCCCGCGCCCGGCCCCCGGCCCCCCGGCCGGCCGCAGTGGCACAAGCCGGGCGAGAACGACCCGCGCCTGGCGCCCCCCGCGGCCCAGGGGTTTGCCGCCGAGGAGGACGGTACGGAGGCCCCGGGACCCCCTGACCCAGACGTGGGCGCCCCGGCCCCTGTGAGGCCTGCCAGGCGGGGCCTGGGGCCTTCTGGGCGCTGCGGCCACCCGTGACCCTGACCACGCGCAGCGGGAGGGGCCTGCATGCCCAGAGCCCCTGAAAGCTTTGACTGGGGTGTGTGTGCGCGTGTGAGTGTGTGTGCGTGTGTGTGTGTGTGCGCGTGTGAGTGAGTGTGTTCGTGTTCGTGTGTGCATGTCTGTGTGCGTGTGTGTGCGTGTGTGAGTGTGTGCGCGCGTGTGTGCGCGCGTGTGAGTGTGCGTGTGTGCCTGTGCCAGTGTGTGCATGTGTGAGTGTGTGAGTGCGTGTGTGTGCGCGTGTGTGAGTGTGTGCGCGTGTGTGTGTGAGTGAGTGTGTGCGTGTGTGTGTGTGCGCGTGTGTGAGTGAGTGAGTGTGTGTGTGCGTGTGTGAGTGAGTGTGTGTGTGTGCGCGTGTGTGAGTGTGTGTGCGTGTGTGTGTGTGAGTGCGTGTTTGCGCATGTGTGTGTGCGCGTGTGTGCGTGTGTGTGTGTGTGCGAGTGCGTGTGTGAGTGTGTGTGAGTGTGTGAGTGTGCGTGTGTGTGAGTGTGTGTGCGTGTGTGTGCGTGTGTGCGAGTGCGTGTGTGTGTGTGTGCGCGTGTGTGTGAGTGTGAGTGTGTGTGTGTGAGTGTGTGAGTGCGTGTGTGTGCGCGTGTGTGAGTGTGTGTACGTGTGTATGCGTGTGTGCGCGTGTGAGTGCGCGTGTGTGCGTGTGCCAGTGTGTGCATGTGTGAGTGTGTGAGTGCGTGTGTGTGCGTGTGTGTGAGTGTGAGTGTGTGTGTGCGAGTGCGTGTGTGAGTGTGTGTGCGCGTGTGTGAGTGTGTGAGTGTGTGTGCGTGTGTGTGCGTGTGTGCGAGTGCGTGTGTGAGTGTGTGTGCGTGTGTGTGAGTGTGAGTGTGTGTGTGCGAGTGCGTGTGTGAGTGTGTGTGCGCGTGTGTGAGTGTGAGTGAGTGTGTGTGCGCGTGTGTGTGAGTGAGTGTGTGTGTGTGTGCGTGTGCGCGCGCGTGTGTGTGAGTGAGTGTGTGTGTGTGCGTGTGTGCGCGCGTGTGAGTGTGAGTGTGTGTGTGAGTGTGTGTGTGAGTGCGTTTGCGCGTGTGTGTGTGAGTGATTGTGTGTGTGTGCGTGTGTGCGTGTGTGTGAGTGTGTGTGAGTGTGTGAGTGCGTGTGTGTGCGTGTGTGTGAGTGCGTGTTTGCGCGCGTGTGTGTGCGCATGTGTGTGCATGTGTGAGTGTGTGTGCGCATGTGTGTGCGCGTTTGTGCGCGCGCGTGTGTGTGAGTGAGTGTGTGTGTGTGCGTGTGTGTGTGCGTGTGTGCGAAGGTGTGCATGTGTGAGTGTGTGCGCGCGTGTGTGAGTGCGTGCATGTGTGTGTGTGTATGAGTGTGTGTGTGTGCGTGTGTGCATGTGTGTGCGCGTGTGAGTGCATGTGTGTGAGTGTGTGTGTGTGTGAGTGCGTGTGTGTGAGTGTGTGTTCCAGATGGCCTAAGAGACTGTAGGAGTGGTCACTTGTCATAAAGTGCCACGTGGCTGCGCTCCCTTCCTCAGTCCAGGGTGTTCTGTTGACAGCACCATATTTGGACTCATCTAGATGAGTTCCAAATGAGTTCCCAGTGAAAGGGGGAAGAAGAAATACACTTCCCTCTGAGTTTTTAGGCCTGCCTTCACCACTCTGCCTGGCCAGTCTGGAATGAGGAGGATCAGGGAGAGCATGCCCGCCTCTTTCCTTTTTTAAGTTTGGATTTTAACATGTTTTGGTATGCACATAATCCTAGGGAAAAGCAGACCACAAAGAATGAAAATGATTGCAGATAACCACTGTGAACATTTTGTCATATATCCTTTTAGACTTTTTTATGTGCATGTAACAATATTATTAAAAAAATCATTTTATAATATATTATTAAAAAATCACTTTTATAACTTTTTTCAATGAATTTATTTTAGTTTTTCGATAGAGTGTAACTACTTCTGAATTATATATCCATTTAAAGATCTGCATCATATATACTTTATCCTAAAATTATTATTATTAGTCATTACCTGGGAACAAAAGGCAGGGGTTTCAGGTGAGGTGTACCAAGAATAGCTCTGGTATTTTTAGTGAGCACGTCAGTGAACGTATTGTATTCTCTCTAAGCACAAGTAACAGCTTCTTGCTCATCGATTTATTTTTCTTTCCCGGCCACGTTTGCAGAAGATGAACAAGTATCTGCTGTTTGAGGCACAGGCTTTTCTGGATCCAGAGTGGGCCCCCTACGAGGAGAGCACAAGACGATGTCCCCAGCATCGGAGCCCGGGAACTCACATTCTGAGGATGGTGGACCAGTTTGCCTCCTTCCCTGCCTTAAAAGCAGCATGGGGCTTCTCCTCTTCTTCCTTTCCCCTTTGCATGTGAAATACTGTGAAGAAATCGCCCTGGCACTTTTCAAACTTTCTTGCTTGAAATGCACAGTGCAGCAATCTTCAAGTCCCCACTGTTGCTGCCTGCCACATCACACAGTATCATTCCAAATTCCAAGATCATCACAACAAGATGATTCACTCCAGCTGCACTTCTCAATGCCTGGAAGGATTTTTACAAATCTTCCTTTTAGATTTCAATCCAGTCCTAGCACTTGGTCTCATCGGGAGAATGAGAAAAGCTAGCCATTGAACTTCTCGGGGCCTTTAACCCACCAAGGAAGACAAAGAAAAACAATGAAATCCTTTGAGTACAGTGCTCGTCCACTTGTTTACAATGTCCTTTTTTTTTTTTTAATGAATTTTAAAGATTGTGTTCAGAGAGTAAATGTTATATCCATTTAATGATTACAGTATTATTTTGAACCTTTAAGTAGGGTTGCCAGCCTGGGTTTCTAAAAAAAACCAAATATGCCGGACAGGGTGTGGTCACACGAAGAAGAGGGGATGACCTGGCTCGCGACCCTGTCTTCCCGTGTCCTTCTGGCCTCACCTACGAAGTGCCCTATCCTGGAGGAGTATAAAACGTTAGCCAATTCCGAAGATACCAAGACACCCCCTCCACACCTTCCCCAGTGGGTGGGGCTCTTCTGTCAAACTGTTTGCACATGGCCAGGGGAGGGAAATAGGACCGATGTGTCCTGTGTCTGAGCCTTATGGAGTGCAGGACAGTGTCATTTGAGGGCGTGTCCTGCTCCATGGAGATGGATGGCAAACCCCATTTTTTTTTTAAGTTATGTTTCTTTGACGTTTTTGTTCTTTTAGTTTTAGGGATTTTTTTGTTGTTTTTAAAGAGAAATGTTTATAACTGGATAGCATTGCAGTGACAGCAGCTTGGGACTGTTGGAGCTAATGCCAGCTGTTCATACTGCTCTCTTAAGACAGCTTCCCTTTGTTGAATTGGCATTAGGGAATAAACAAGCCTTTAACACGATAAAAGATCAAAAGATCGAAAACCTGGTTAGATGTGCCAGCCTTTGCAAGGTGGGTTAGTCACCAAAGACTAACCGGTAAGTGGCTTTATGGACACTCTGGATAGAGAGAAGGCCGACGTGTAGCAACCACCTGCTCACAGCTGCTATTAACCCTATATGACTGAAATGACCCCCTCCACTCTATTTTTGTGTTATTTTTTTGCACAGACTCCGGAAAAGTGAAGGCTGCCAATCCGAGTAGTACTCAAATGTGAGGAACTGCTAGTCTTGGATTTTTTTTTCCATTAAATTCAGCTGATCATATTGATCAGTAGATAAACGTAAATAGCTTCAAATTTTACAAGTCGAATTGCAGTGTTTTTTCACTGTATCAAACAATGTCAGTGCTTTATTTAATGATTTTCTTCTGTATCATGACATTTGTCTACTTGCTTATATATTACATTGTCAATTATGCCTTTGTAATTTTACATGTAATATGCATTATTTGCCAGTTTTATTATATAGGCTATGGACCTCATGTGCATATAGAAAGACAGAAATCTAGCTCTACCACAAGTTGCACAAATGTTATCTAAGCATTAAGTAATTGTAGAACCTAGGACTGCTGATCTCAGTTCTCTCTGTGATGTCAAGTGCAGAATGTACAATTAACTGGTGATTTCCTCATACTTTTGATACTACTTGTACCTGTATGTCTTTTAGAAAGACATTGGTGGAGTCTGTATCCCTTTTGTATTTTTAATACAATAATTGTACATATTGGTTATATTTTTGTTGAAGATGGTAGAAATGTACTATGTTTATGCTTCTACATCCAGTTTGTACAAGCTGGAGAATAAATAAATATAACATAAAGCCTTGTCTACATTCTTGACAAATCGTGCATGCTTTTTTGTTAATGAAGTGGGATAAAGCCCTTGGGTCTCACAATAAGAGCAAGTTCTCAGGAGGCTGAGGAGGCAGCCTGATCTTTTAGGTAGCTTTCTGTTGATTTAGAGAAAAAGAATGAATATCGTTAATGGTAAACCAAACCATATTCAGAATTCACAGTGTTTCTTGAGGTTCAGTGAAAAATGAAGATGGTGTATTTGTACAACAGTTGTCTCTTCAACTCTTTTCCAATAAAACTATTTGTGGGACATAATATTTTGATTCCTGATATGCGCAGTAAGATAAAGGACCTCAGACTACTTAAGCTCTCATTCAAGGTCATGACCACGAAGTGAAGAGTACGATTCAGCTAATGATCTGGGACTCCTGAGGAGTACATGAAGAATAGCATGGTCATGTCTGTGAGTTCGAATGTGTGGCAAGTCTCAATATTTCGGTCTATCGGAAGAACACGCATAGAAAAAGGTAAAAAGCAACAACCCGTTCAAGCACATTTTGAAATTAAGGACTCATTTCTTAGCCTCAAGCAGACGTAAATGAAAATACTATCCGTTGCTCACTGAGAAGCCTCAAAAGTCAGAGTGGAAGGATGTGGGAAAACAAGCATCGGACATGAGAAAATGTGAGAAAGTCTGAAAAAGGAATCAAGAAAAAGTTGACCCCCCATGCCAAAGTGGCCACTGGCTCACCTAGAGACCTTTCTGAGGCATTTGTGCTTTGCTGTCTTGGTGAGTAAATTTTGAAAATCTAGCCATCAGAACAATTGGAGAATTAAAACCAGAATTAAATCCATACCTTTCAGAAAACGAAGGTACTCGTGTGTGTGTGTGTGTGTGTGTGTGTGTGTGTGTGTGTGTGTGTGTGTGTAGGGGGGTCATGTGCTGGCTTCTGTCATCTATTCACTATAAAGCCTGTTGCCCAGGGGCACCCCTATCAAAACAGCAACCTGTGCACTCGTTAATGTGATGCTCAATTTAAATCTTGTCATTAAAAGCTGAATTTTCTCATCTGTTTTTTAAAAATATTAAGAATCTGATGTTTTGAAAAATATTCTCTTCATCCTTCTATGTTATATCTTGCAAAAAAAGTAGGAAAATGACAAATCAGCCATGGTGCCTATTATTTTCCTTTTGTTTTAGTTTATCTCTACGTAACAAAAGACTTGTCTCTGCTTTAAGATTTCGAGAAATATACGTTCATCGGGTGGGATCAATAACAGTGACAGAATTTTAATCTGTGTCGTCTTAATAATAGAACTCTGCCAAGTTTTAGGAATGTTGTGGAAAGTGTTGGCAAATGCCTGATGCTTTGTCCCTAATCCAAAAGGCCAAACAGACCTCAGTCTGCTTCCACACAGGGTAGAGCCCTTCAAATATTTCCTCAGCTTTAACCCATTTTTTTCTGTTGGGAGGTATAAAGTGTATGCTCATAATATGTTTTGAGTCTAGTTCACTGATAATATGTCTCAAATTTTTTTTGAATGATACAAGCTGCCAAAATGTGTCTGTTAACCTGTTAGGTCTGGGTACTGATGTATTTCTCAGTGTCTTTTACACTTAACGTGCTCTCTCTGAGTCAAGTTCATGAGACTCCTTTAAAAATAGCTTACTCGTAGAATAAAGGAAGCACAGCAACTGAAGGGTTAAGTTGTTGATGGGGAAGACACGATTTTGTGAATAATCAGTAAGAATGTCAAGCAGGGGTTGAAAAGGGCAATAATGTAATGGAAATGAGTAAAGCAGACTGCAATGGAGGTGACATGATGCTTTTAAGAATGGCTTAAAGGGAATGATAATTGACCCAGTTGAGAATGAGACAAAACCATTCACTTGGAAATGAAAGATAATATGTAATTGCACTTTTATCAACATTCACATCTTAGCCAAATACAGGGCAAGCACGATAAAATCCCTGCCTGTGTTTGAGAGGATGCTATTGCCCAGTTGGTTTTTACACTGTCACATGCCTATGGAAGAGGGAAACTTATGGAGGTGATCAAAACATGGCATGCGAGTTTAAAGAATCTTAGAAAAGGCTTTATTTCATGGGCGATCAAAAGAGTCATAACAATTTCCATCATGGGGAAAATCATCTAAGCATAGAATGTAATATCTGAAGTAAATTTAAAATCAAATGACCAATTTTGTACAGGTGAAGAAAAAGTGAAATACATTCAGTCCAGGGTATTCAACACCTCAAAAATAAACGTTAGTTCCATTTTTTATTTTTATTTTCTTGTCAATAGTTTAGTAAAGTTTAAAGAACTTGTAATAATACTATTTGACCTAAACCTGAGTAGTTGAAATGCATTGTGGCCTGCTGGTTACCAATGAAGTAACGGTATATCAGATGATTGGATGTTTTTCATAATAAGGTTGGAACATTTCAAATAAGATTACAAAATTGACTTAGGATCAACAGAGTGTCATGTATCGCATTAAGATGAAAATATGGACAATGATTCCAAATGTAGTTTAATGAGCGAATTTCATTCATGTGCATGAAAATATGGTCTACTTAGTATGGTCTAGACACTTTTCTAGAGGCTGGGTAGTTGCAGATTTCAGTAAAGTGGACCTAGGTGCCTTCAAATTTATCTTCTTTTGGCAGCATCTCCCATTTCTCCTGCCGTGGAGTAGAAAACAATACAATTATATAATAATATCAGTGTAATACTGTTTTATTAAGATAAATCACTATCTTATCAAGCACCTCGATCACAGTGAAATCAAAGAAGATGCCTGGCCCAAGAGTGGCCAGTAGGCACACCAGCATCTTTAAGAAAGTCCTAGAGTGAGCACTGTAACCAGCGGGCAAAGCTCCACCGACTTGAACTCATCATCACCTTTTTTTTTGAAGTTTCTGTGCAAATGCAAAAAAAAGATCCAAAGCTGTGCTTAATGAAGTCAGAAGAGTTGATGCGTATGAAGGAATAATAAGGGGTCTCTGAGGTCAGAAAAGTGGTTAATCAAAAACAGGATTAATGTTCAAAGCTTGGCACGATGGACCCTGTTCCTCAGGGCCCAGCCAAATGATACATTGTCACTGGACCTGAATGAACCTCCGGTTTCAGAACAGCCCTGAAGCTTGGCTCTGAATTGTCCTTGTTCTTCTGGAATCCAGGATGGGGAAATTCTTGTTCTCTGTGTATCCTTTTTGAATAAGCACTCTGCTCTCTGCACCTAGAACAGTGCCTGGAATAGTGTAAAAGTTGTAAAAGTTGTACCATAAATGAATATGGTATCAAGAACCGTACGAGGGCCCAGATGACACAGATAAATTGGAAAATTGAAACCAGCCAATGTGCATTTATGGAAGCGCATCGGAAACTGCCCAGTAGTACTGGTGACTATTTAAAAGTAAAGTAAGTAGCTATTTTTAAAATTATTTTTTCTTTATAGAGGTATAATGGACAAATAAATGACTCTTATCAGGGCTAGCAAGGATTTAAGATTAACAAGAAGGAGCAAAGAGTAAAAGACTGTTCAAGAATTAAATTTTTTGTAGCCGTAGGAGTTCAGGTGGATCAAAGATCAATAAAGACTTAAGTATCCCTAAGAAGTCTTCACTTTGTTGATAATTGTCACCATAATAACAAGAATATTTTTCTTTTAGTCGTATTTCTTAGCATCTAACAAAGAAGTGTTTAAAGTGGTTTATCTCTTTGATTTCAAGTGTCCTTTAAGGTCAGTCGAGTATGATGGTGCCTAAGAAATTTAAATAGCCATGTTTCCTTTCACTCTCATAAAGCATGAGATCCTAAGACTCCCCCAAACGAAAGGATCTTGATTGTGAGGGTGGAATAGGTTAAACAGGTCCACTTCATTTGGAGTTTTATTCACTCAGGAGGAAGCAAATTATCTGTGGATGTATATAAATATCTCTATTAAAATATTCATGCTGTCATTTTTCTCTCCTTCTCCAGAACCAGAAAGAAACCCAGAATTTATCAGCCCTGCACATTGTAAGCCTTGAGCTCCCGAGGTAATCCAACCAGTGATGCTAAGTGAGACTTCCCTTCCTCCCCCGTGGCTCTCCCCAAAGCTTCCCCTTTGTACCCTCCACACTGATCAAGGATGCCCTGCTGGATGGAGGTCACGTTGGGGCAGCAGATTTTGGGAGGAACTGATTCTCATGACCTTCGAGTGCCACCCCCCTCTGGCCTCTAAATGCTGGGAAGGCCTCACTGTGTCTCTAAATCCAGCTTTGTCCACCCCGACAGGAAGACTCCACCCAGTGGTGACGGCCACACGGAGAGATTTGGTGAGTTCAAAGCGTTCAAGGCTTCAGTGAGCTTTAAGTGGTTTTTTAAACCAGCACTTTAAATGTGTTTTTGGGAACAAAATGAGATAAAACTCAATAATATCTATTAACTGTCGTGGTGCCTTTTTTTTCTCCTCAGAATATTTTCTCAATTGATTTGTACCATGAAAGAGTTCCCTTTTCTCAGCCACTCCCTCCCCTTCTTCTTCCCCTGGCCCCCACCTCTGGTCCCCACCACCACCACCCACCCTGTTCTAGGAAAATAGTTTCCTTTTTTAGTGTTCTTCTATGATGAAGAGTGGTTTTCATAAGAGGACTTTTAAAGCACATTCATTCCCCTCCTCAGGCTCCCTGTGAACCCTCTTGCCAAGTCTTTGGCATCTTTTGAACCCAACTTTACAACTTATGCCAGCTCGTGCGTGTCCTCTCATCATCCTCTGAACTTCAACAAAATAAGCTTTTTCGTTGCCAATGATAAAAATTCAGGCTTTTAAGTAAAAATTAGAATTTTGGAAAATGTGTATCTGCCATGGTAAACTTGGCAGATTCTCAACAGTTAAAAGCCTTTTTTTTTTTTTTTTTGATGAGGTTGGTAGTGACACCTTAAAGAATGTGATTTTTTTAATATTATAGAATCAAATGTGTCAACAAAAAAGGTTGAAAACCACTTAAAATTTAGGTTGGAGACGTGTTACCCAGACCATTTTGATGCTGTCTTACTAAAAACAAACAGACATAAATCACAGACATGAAAATTATGAGTTCCTCTATTTGGAAATGATGGGCAGCTGTGCTTTCCAGTTGAATTTAAAGGTGTTCGTGGACATCTGGGGTCCCTTGAGAATAAGGTAAGAGCCATTTTTCTGTTTAAATGTATAGCAATAGGACTCTTGAAAAACGTTGATTTTGTATTTCTCGTAGTGTAATGAAAAGAAAAAGATCTGGAACATTCATAATCCACCTTCCATCTTGGGTTGAATGCACTACAGAGAGAACAATTTCTGGAGTTATAGAGATCTTGCTCTGGAATCCAGATCATTCTCCTTCCAGTTATGAACTTGGAGAAACTTCCAGCTCTGAGTCTCCAAGGTGGCCCTCAATGAACTCTGTTTTCTGGTTTTTATACCCATATGTCCCCTCCCATGATGGTTATGTGTCTGACCAACAGAATATGGCAGAAGTGATGGTGTGTAACTTCCAAGATTATACTATGAAAGACTGCAGCTTCTGTCTAGAGTCCTTAGATGTTTTTTGGAGATATTTGAGAACACAGCCCTGGACAAAAGCAACTGCCGTGCCATGAGTCCACCCGGGCAGCCTGCGGAGAGGGCCATGGGTGAAGGAACTGAGGCCTGCCAACCGTGATTGTAACATCATGAGAGACCCTGAAACACCCAGCTCTGCTGCTTCTGACCAAAGAAACTATATGTTATTTTCAGTGACTATGTTTTAGGGGTGATTTATCTATTTAGGCAAAAATAGATATTATCTACAGTGTATGAATATTTTGCTTTTGTTCTTTGAAATGTGTCTTGAACCTTTAAGAAGTATTTTTCCCTAGAAATCGGGTAAAAGTTGGGCTCAGTTGTGTGCATCTCAACTAGAAAGATCAGGTCCACTAAGGTCCACAACTCTGCCTGGAATAGAGATGTTCCTGGAATGTCAGGCTCACAATCATCCCTGTATTTCACTCTTTTTGTGATAACTGTTTTTCCGGTCGTTTTGGTTGCTTGTCATTAGTTCTCTAGGAGAGTCATTAGGGAGGATTGGTGGGTTAATTCCTACACTTAAAATGTATTTTGGCCAAATAGAAAATCCTTAGCTCACTTTTTCATGAGCATCTTAAAAACAGTATGCCATTATCTTGCATAAGGTGGTACTAGCTTATCTGAGGACAAACTGGGTTTCTTTGGAGTGCTGTCATCTTTTCCCATTGATGCCTAAAGGACATCCCACCCCCCGCCTCCCAAAAGCTATAGTTTTGTTGGAATATCTTGTACTGTGAGATGTGGGCTAGTATTTTATGCAATTAGGGTATATTCAGTAAGTCGTTTTATATCTCCCTAAGGAATGTTCTATAGAATTTTAGATTTTAGCATTTATTTGTATCAATTACTTAGGGTTTCTGCTTCAGAAACCCCCTTTACTACATTTCAGATCTTCTTTTAGTGTCTTCTAGAACTTTCTTCATGTCCACGTGATGTTTAAATTTCCTCTTTTCCTATCTTCTACTTCCCTTAAAGCATTTTGTGTTGTGTGCGATTGTATTTCGTTTGGTTTACCTTTGTTTCTCAAATGATTTTCTTCTAGATGTTTTCTGGGTACTTTCACTTTAACATTGTCTTTCCTCGTTTATTTATGAACTTGCAAAACTTCTGCTTTTTAATGTTTTATTAAAGCTTATAATAATGTTGCTTATGTTATTTTAACATATTTCAAAATATTGTTACAGTTTCTATCCATTTTGTGAGCTTGAGTTGCTGGCTTTATTTCAGAGCATGTAAGGGTTTAATATACTTCCAGTTCTCTTTTTCTCTAACAACAACAACTTGGTTTGAGATTTGATGAATTCTTTTCTGCAGCTCATTTTTAAATGAAAGGAGGTCCTTCCATCTTCTTTAAAGGAGGGATGAATGAGCTAGGATAGCTTTTCTGATTTCATGACTCTTGACCTCTCATTGGTTTTCACAAAAAATGGCAGGGAAATTCCTGAGATTTTGCTCTTCTGTTCCTTTCCCTTAATTTTATCTGGACCTTTTTTTACCCCCTATTGTTTCTGTCCTACTCAATTAGGATTCTACTTTTAGCTTTTTCTCCTCAGTACAGGTGTTGGTCAGAGTAGGTTGGTTTGGTTCATTACTTTCAAGAGTTCATAGACACAAACCCCTGACATCTAATATGCTCAGTCTTCCTGCAGCCCCACTGAAGTCATCTGCCTGCAAAGCACCCTCCCAGTTTCTACAGCTATTTTCCAGAATAGTCCACCATGCTTTCCAGTGAATCCCTGTGAGTAATTGTGTAAGGAAATTCAGAGAAACTCAAAACCATACTGCCATTCCTACGTAATTCTCAGAATGTTATGCTCTTGCCTTTTCTTTTGAACAAGATTTCCTCGGAAGTGTTTTCTTAGAAAACTGTGCATCTTTTTAATTTGATTTTTCGTTAGTTTTAAAACATATTTATTACGTAAATTTAAAAATGTACACAAAGGTAGAAAGGACAGTCTACTGTCACCCCTCCATGTAGCCATTGTCAACAATTATTAACATATCGCCTATTTTATTTCATTTTAGCCCTATATCCTCTTGCTCCCTCAGTGAATTATTAAAAAAAAAAAAAGAAAAGAAAAGAAATTCAAGACTTCATGGCATTTCAGCATAAAATACTTTCATTTTTTAGTTATTTTTGAATGCTGAATCATACACACACACACACACACACATATTAATTTGAGGTGACTTACAACTTCACACAAGTCATAGTACATCATTGAGCCTTGGTTTCACACACCCTTAAGAGAATTGTGTCTGTGGATGAACCACAGAAATCAAAATTAGGAAGAGTCTATCCTTAGAGATTTACGAAGAGACAATAATACTCAACAACAGCATCACTTCGAACCATCTCTCCAGTGTCTACATCAGAACATTTGAGAGTCCTCCTTAGTTCTCCTTTCTCTTCCACCAGCAGAACCAGCCACTCAAAGTCCTCCCTATTCACCACCTTCGATACCTCTACGCCCGCTGTCACTGCCTTAGCTCAGGGCTTCCTCGTCTCTCTCCCGGACTGAGGCAACACGCAGGCTTCTAACTCATCTCCTGATCTCTAGTCTCGCCCCCTTCGGTGGCTCCTCTAAGAACCATTAGCAAGGAGTCCCATGAATGGGAATCGATGTATTTGGCTCTCCTGTTTAGCACTCGGTGGCTTCCTATCATGTCAGGATAAGGAAAACCCTCCTTTTGAAATCAACTAGGCCGGTCAGGGTCTGGATCCTGATTATTCCTTTCATCTCTCCTTTTACTCTACATAAATACCACTTGGGTTTTTTCCCCAAGGCTCTAAATTGTTTTAGACTCCTGTGATTTCTCATATGTTGTTCTATTTTTTTTCCCCAAAAAACACTTACCCCAATGCTGCCAGCAAACTCTAACCTTCAACAATATCTCTTCCACATTTGGGTGTGGGGAAAAAAGCTTATCGAGGAAAATGAATAGATTTTGTTCACAAAGATAAACATTATTTTGAACGTTCAGTATTCTGCTCACATTTTTTATCTCATTTGCCCCTCAACAACTCCTCCACGACGTAAATAAGGCAGGTATTGGTTTCTGTGGGTGAGTAAACAGAGTAGTGGCCACAGTCAGGGGGTGGTAGACGCAGGGGAAGGCCCTGGAGAACTCCAGCAGGCCCCATGCATGCTGTGGTCTATGGAAACGGTGCCCTGAAATGCTGCAGCAAGCGAATTTGCCTTTGTTCCCTATACATCACTTTCAGGATTCATAGCAGGGGATGTCTTTCATTATGCAGATTTTTGACCTTTTTTCTCTCTCCTGTTTTTGAAGCTGTCATGACTGCTAATTCTGAATAATAGGCCCCTGAAAAGCTTTCTATTGGAATAACGTGAGTTTTTATTTCCCTCACTTTCTTGACTCACCAGTGCATCTAGGTCAGAAGTTTAGGAGAGCTGGGTTTAAACCGGCATCCGTGTTTTGTTATGGTAATTTTTGATTTTTAAATACAGAAGCGGTTTAATAGGAAAAGCCTGTTGGTCCAGTGAGAGGTCATGGGAATGGCTCCATCTGAATACAAAGAACTGGTTTTAAATGATTGGATGGCCAAAAGCTTCTAGAGCACAAGGCTAGGGAAGCAGCTTCTGACCTTTACCTGCACATGAACTAGAAAGGTCATCCGCCGTTCCAAAGGCAGTAAGAGTTCCAATCTGGATTTCTGTGGTGACTTGGAAAGACGGATCACTCTTTTCTGAAAGAAGATAAAAGAATGGGAGTGAGGAGTTGTGAGCAGCCAACACTGACAATGGGAGCTGACATCCCTAGAATAGCCCCAGAAGCTCCCATTTTTTGCCAGATGCGACATTTAACAATTTTTTCATTTACATTTGATAAACAAAAGTTTAGAAATTCAAGTGTTGTAACATCTGTAGTCCTACTGTAGCTCCCAAGATTTGTTAAAACGGAAAAGATTTTTATTGTAAATTGTTTTTCTTCAGATCGTGGTAACAATTTAAGATTTCAACAAATGCTTTTTGATGAAAGATACATGAATAATAAAACTAAATTCAAAATTCTGAGACTTTTTAAAGTTTTACTCCATAGTTTCAGATTGTAATGTCTCTGAAGATGCTGATTTATTTTTGAAGACTCAAATGAATAGAACATGTCAAAAATAAACGGATTCATGTGGATGCATGATAATACCACGGTTTAGTCAGGTCTATATAGCCTCTCCCCTCAGTAATATAATCTTGAGAAAATAATTAGATAAGACCAATTTTTTTCAAGAGGATATTTAAGAAAAATTGGATACTTTAAAATGGAAAATAAATTAAAGCAGCCATTTTAGCCCTCAGAATTATATTTGAGAATGCTGAAAATTAGCTTTCAGTTAAAAAATAAAATAAAAGTATGCTAGATGAGACCTCTAGTGTTTGCAGAAGCTTACTGCAGTTTCATATCAAAAATATCTGCCTCTGGGAAGATGGGATAAATGTACTTTCCCCTATTCTTTCCACTAAGTACATCTAAAGACTCTGGCATTAGAGAGGAAACAAACGGAAGATGACTCTGAGAGGTGGACAGACTGGCTAGGGGTCTCAGGGCCAGAGGAGAGACGTTCCCAGGGTTTTCTTTTTGCCTCATCTACCCCAAACTTGGAGCTAAAGAAGTTGGCAACTCAGAAACGCCAGCGAATGGAGGCCAAACGAACCAAACCTGCTCTCTGGCCAAAGGACCAAGGACTGGGCACTGAGCAAGACACAAATATTAGACAGTAACTGCTCTGCTCCAGGGAAACAGAGCAGAAAAAGTTGTGTCTCCAGCTTCCCCAAGGCAGAAAAGCTGAGTGAAGAAGCCTAGATTCCCACTGTCCCCAGCCTAGGCTGGCAGTGGCCCCAGCTTCCTCTGGAAAACCTCCGCTGGGCTTGAGGAGGGAGCCGGGGCCCTCACCCCTCTCGGGCAGTGTTGGAAGAAACCAGGCAGATCCCCACACCCACCCAGCAGCGGTGAATGAGGTGCCCTGCCCCTCCTTGCTGGGTGGTGACAGAGGTCTACTGTAGGCTCAGGACTTGATTATCCCCACCCAGCACTAGTGATGCCAGTCCTCCCCCGTAATGTCAGTGGAGGCAACGAGGACAGGAGTACTAACAGGGCCCCTAGACCCCGCCCGACCTGGGAGGTGGTAGTGGTGGCTGAGTCTAAGGCAGGAACTTTCAGCTTTCACTCTAACAGCAATGAGCAGCCCCTCCCCACTCAGACATCCAGGAAGGTCAAGTGGGAACCTCAAATTCGACTCCATCCAGTGGGAAAACTGGATTTCAAAATGTGGGCTAACCGAGTGATAGAGCTGGGACCTCTACAGGGCTCCGACACTAACCATTTCGCACTGAAATTAGGAACATGAAATCATCATATCATCTGTCGCTTTCTATTGGAAAGAAGGGATGACTTGTGAAGCTATAATCTGGGATGGATGGCTTCGAGGAGAGGGAAAAAGCTAAGTCCAAATCAGGCATGGAAAACAAGAGACTTAAGATCTTTCCAAGATAAATAAGAGCATTAAAGTCCAAAACTCCAGCCAGCTTCAGAAGCAGTCCATTGGAGTTCATCAAATGCATCTAAAGCTAAAAGTTGAATGAGGCTCGACGCCTTGGAAGGTGAAGCAGTCTAAGGAGGAACCTGGGCCAGCAATGACTATGGAGCCTTTGATTCTTGGCCTAACTCAACTCTGGGGCAATCTAGGCCGGACTGGAATGTCTGCACCACGTCCCATTTGCCCAGAGCCTGGAACGGTCACAGCTTCGGACTGGGAATCGCAGACCTCTGGCCAGCTGTGTGTCTGTCAAATGGGAAATTCGCCCAGAAAGTTCACCCTGGGGATGTGTGAACACGACACCCATGTCCATCAGCTTAGGAGAGGCAGCCTTGCGCTCCCTGGAGGCGCTCAGAGTTACTTTGATTTTCTGGTTTAACTAAATAACACTTTTTTGTGAACCCAGAACTGCCCAGCATGATGAGTGTTATAACCTACAGAGCTCTCACTCTACTGTGATGATTATAAAAGTTCTGTAGAGGGCAGCATCCTAATACCATGAATCCATGCGGCCTACACGAGAGTGGACATGAATGGTAATAACTGATGTATACTGAGCCTTTTCCGTGTGCTAGGCATGTCGCATTTAGTGACAGGCCGATGTGTCACAATGCTATCAAGTAGACAGGATTATTCTCGCCGTTTTTCAGATAAAGAAACTGAGGCACAAGGAGGAAAGCCACTTGCTGATGCTGGTGGTTAGAAAGTTGTGGAGCTGGGATGGGAACCCAGCCTGGCTGGCTCCAGGGGCCATCTCTGCACCTTTGCTCTGCTGCGGCCAGAAAGGCTGTATGAAGGAATGGTTTTCCTTGAGATTGCCTTGGCATCTGTGATTTCTGGGCCCGAGGGAAGACTTTTTCGTTCAGACTCAGTTTGGAAGTTACTTTTCTTCGTGAGAAGTGGATGACTGTAAAACCCCCTCCACCCCTGTCTCCTGTGATGTGAGACTCACAGGCTTTGGTGAGAAGGAAGCACACGGAGCCCTGGAACACGAGTGCTGGAAGCTGTCGAAACAGAAGGTCAGGTTTCAGTGCTGTGTCTTATTCCTCCATTGACCTCTCTTGGGTTTTAGAAAATTTCATTTCTCTCTGCAAAGGATCTGCTGTTCTTGGCCCTTTTTGCATTGTTTGGACTTGGCTCGCGGAGTTCCCCAGTCTCAGTGTTGCCATCGGTGGAACTGGACTACAGAGCAGTAAGAGAAAAGGTGACAAACGCATTCAGAGAGGCTGAGTCTCTACATGTAAACAGACTCGGGGGAGAGAGAGCTGGAGTGGATCAGAAGGTGCACGGGCCGGGGATCATGAGAGAGCTTTAGGGTTAGCACATGATGGCATCCTGAGTAGTTACAAGGAGGGAGAGGGATGAGGAAAGAGAAAAGGAGAGATACCGAGAAGTATTTCTGTGAATTTAAAATGGGCTCTCTTTTAATATTGTTCAATAAATGCAAGAAAAGATTGGGATCCCTTTAAAAAATTATTTTGCTTCTTGTGTGGGCCCTCTGTGAATACAACTTTGAACAGAAACCTGGCAGCATGGGTCCCGTGTTTGGTTATAAATTCACATGCTTTGGTAGAGAAGGACCACTCCCAAAGGCAAACAGGTTGTTGCAGGAATTTTCCAGACGTTTTTAAGGGGAAATTTTTTTTTTTTTAAATTATTGAGATGATAAAGAATACTTTGCATTGAAAATTCCGACTTGATGGAAGGGTAAGCTAAAAAAAATGAAGATTTCTAAAATCAGAAAGAACCAGAAGAACAAAAAATCAAGAACAAGAGTCCAGTCGGAAAAAAGCAAAATACTTTTTAACTGCGACGTGGGTTGAGAGGCTCCTTGGAGGAATTCTAATATCAAAATCTTGGCGTTTATGATTTATCTATCATTCATCCTATGTGGTCGTTAATTATATAAGTCATTCTCATTTTGTAGTACAGATTAAGTTTTTTGTTAATTTTTCAGCCATTTGAATAATGTCATGATTTAAACAACCTTTTGTTATTCCCACAATTATTCCTCCTGGGCAAAGTGGATCCCTATTAAGTCGCAATAAAATTCTGTGACTCAAGAGAAAAGTCAGGTAAGCAGCACCCCCTTCGGGCTGTTTTCTTAATTCAGCATATACTCACCTGATTATACTATTATAATCAATCATTTAAGAAAAAAAAGAAGCTATGATTTTAATTTTATAATAAAAATAAAAAATATATAAATGTAAAAAATATAAATGTGAAATGTGTGTACATTGTGATTTTCCAGATTTCTTTATTCATGTAATTATTTCCCCCCCTATTTCTCTAGGTCACTTTTTCCAAATAAGAAAAAATTAAAATCAGACTAAGACTATATAATCTGCTCTTGGATGAAGAGAGAACACCTTATCTAAAACTAGATTTTTATCTTCAAGAATCCAAGGACTGGTTTGTGCAAATAAACTTTGAAAACCTTTGAAGGTTGTGAAATGGAAAGCTGTATTGGTCTCATTTTACTTCGTTTACTCGAGAGGATTTTGAAAATCGAGAAGCTTTGGTTCAGTCACTCTCATTATTCTATATCTTGGTGGAAATGAGAGTATAGTGCTCTGAACATCGTGTTTTCATCGTTGTCATTTAATCTTTTGGACAACCGAAGGATTTTTATTTTTAATTTCCCCGGGGTTAACTGACCTTACTAGGGGTTCAGGTTTTCGTGATGTGGTTTTACAATCCTAGAGCCCCTTTGGATCACTTTGGTGAGAAAATAACCCTTTCACGATGCAGCCCTAGGCCTGAGAAAAGATCACTGCTGCTCCCCTGACTCCAGGATCATCAGAACCCCACAAACAACCCCACAAATGGACACTGTAGCTCAAGGACAGAGCTACAAATTGGGCAGCAACAGGAAACCAATACACTTAAGTGGGATGGATATTTTTTGGAAATGGACCACCTTGTACTGGAAATATTTTGCCTCTGCAAGTACTAGCAGCTAGAAGAAAGAAAAAAGATCTCCAAATATACCTGGGCCCCCTTCTCCGAGTTTATTAAAGAACATTTTTAATCAGAGAGAAAGATGGGGATTTCCCGGTAAGTAAGTGAGAAGCAGGTCGGGAGGCCTTCAAAGGAAGGAGGGATGGATGGTTCTCCGGCCGACCTGAAATGTGGAGAGACGACGAGAAGTTCCACTTCTCCTCAGGAGACAGTGTGTCAGTCAGGAAAGCATTTCCTGTCCGTTGAAATATCTTTTTATAGCTGGGAAAAACTGGGGAAAGTCAGCGGGTGAGCCCTGGAGAGGATATTTTCTTTTGTTTATTTACTTTGGCTTTTTGAAATGTTCTTGGCCTTGGGCAGATGTTTTTGACTCTGGGGGGAAAACAGACCTAAGGGCGATTAAAGATGTACCAAAGAGGAGCCAGCATCATTGATTACTGCTCTGGAGATAACCTCAGGGAGGGACCAAAAAGGAGGAGGCAGGCGAGGAGCGCCTCAGGCCTGGGATGCCACCAAGCCGGGCTCTCTTTGTTTCTGTTGCGCCTTTGTCTAGGAGGTGACTTTACCCACAACCTGTCCAAAAGCTTGGTTTTGCCTCAACTTTAACTTAGACACCATGTCCTATCTTGGGTAAATGCCACTTTGTTTAAAGAGACATATTCTCGGTGTGTGTAGCTGGAGGCCCATCGTGAAAAGTCAAGCCTGCCAGCAAGCTTCTTGCCGCCTTCTCTTTGCTTTTAGCTCTTCTGGAGAGACAGGGACTGGCTGAAGTATTACCTAGAGTTAGCCTTAGCACAACAACTCTTGATCAAAGTTAGAGACAAAATTATCTTTTTGTAAATTTCTTTTTTTATTTTTCTGCCCACAGCACCCGGTCTTCCTAGGTGGTCTCCCATCTAAGCCCTAACCAGGCCCGAACCTGCTTAGCTTCCGAGATCAGACAGAATCGGTGAAATTCTCTTTTTTAAAAACTCCCAAACTACATGAACCATTTTCACCCTGAGGTGAGAAGTCCGAGTGAATCAGCTATGTCCATGGATTAAATGTTAGAGAGGAGGAATGATGGTTTCAGCTGTTTAACTTACTGGCATCACTAGAGGATTATTTTTTTCCTTTCTGACTTGGATTCTTCAAAGGTTGGTGACAGTGGCAGGTGTAGGAGTGGGGAACGTGTTTGTGGAGGGTAGGGGTGGAGAATAGGTTAGGGAGAGCCACCTTATATTGAAAGATAAATTTAGATTTTTAATTTAAATTAAGTTTAATTTAAATTTAGTTTTTAACTAGCAGCTGCAAGGAGTAGACTGACTGAGGCTAGTCCGAGACCCTCAAAGAACCGCAAATAACAAAGAGGTTCCCCTAAAAGTAGCTACTATTTCCTGGGTGCTCATCTGCAAGAGAGACGGTCTTTTCCACAGTTTATCATTTTAACCCACCCAGCGACCCTCTGAGGAAAATACTGTTGTCATTTCTCATCTCTAAAAACGGAATGAAAACAACGGTGATATCTACTTCACGAGGGTGTTAGGACAATCGCTTGCCTGGCATCACCTGTAGGGGAAATGGGTTGAGACAGTTTGAAGCAGCATGAGTCTGGGGCACAGGAGGCGGTCAACATACTTCCTGATCATGAATGAATGAAGTCATGTTTGTTTCGTTCGCCTTGAGGGCCTGTAGGTGATGGCTCTGCCAATTTCACAAGATGAACCAAGAATAACTATTGGGCTGTTTATTGAAGGCCTTTTAGCCTTTGTCTATCTTCACTGCTATTCAATCGCCATTGAAAATTATCTAGAGCTAAACTCCAGGTAAAGGGAAAGACTGATTTCATGGAAGATTTGTAAATTATTTAGGTAACAAAGAAAGGACAGAGAATTATATATATATAAATAAATATAAATAAATATAAGTATATATAAATATATATATTTGTGTGTCTCTTTACATATTTATATAGATACATATATACACATCCTTTTTTATCTCAATTTTCACTGATTTAAAATACATATGCATCAAATCATTCTATCTACCTACTGGCCTATCTACACCCATCTATATCTATCTATCAACTATCTATCTATCTAATCATCTATCTATCCATCCATTTATCTTAAACTCATGGATAGTTTAATGGAGACAATAACTGAAAAACGAAATAGAAAAATATCCCAAAAGTGAAGCTGACCAAAATGGACAGTTCTTCATGTTTTTAGAGTTCCAATTTCACCACAGGGGCTAAAGAAATGGGCTATGTCCTTGTATCTAATTTGCATTTACTGTTAGTAAAGATCCCCATGCTGCATCTCTTCCACCTTCATTGCTTATTTTATGAATCTTTGATTTGCTATCGTTTTGTAAGCTTGCTGTTGCCTATCACTCTGACAGAGCCCAAGCCACCCTTTGTGAAAAGTCTATTCCAGTTATTTTGAAAAATCTAAATCCTTTCCCCTGAATTTCCTTAAAAACACACACGTTTACATTTACTCTCAAAAAGAACCTCCAATATGTATTTGGTTCAAAGTAGCTGGGACCCCAAATGACCAAGTCATAGACCTTTGTGTCTCACTCTGAGCGAATGTGAAACGGCTCCACAGTCTCACCTGGAAGTCACAGCCGTTTCCAGCGTCACTGAAAGAAACCAGGGGGCTGCAGGTGGCCCGCCACAGGAGAAGGAAGCACAAGCTACCTGAAGGCGCCAGAGCTCGTCACAGCCTCCACGCAAACCACACCGGTGATGCAGACGATACCTGGATCATGGCACTCTGCAGACACACGTGGTCAAGTAGGAAAACCGCATCCGTCTCCAGTCTTGAGATTGACCTGAAAAGCAATGCCAACCAAGGTGGGGACTCTGAACTAACTGACTTGTAATGACTCAGGTGTGAACTGTCTCTCCCAAACATCGCTGTCGTGCTCATGGATGAGAGAGCTACCCTGCCCAGATACCCTTTCATCAAGATAGGATTTGAAGCTTCCTTTCTCGGGGGACACGGGGTTGGGTGCCCTTGGGTAGAGAAATGGACACTTACCTGTGTGTTGGCACTTGCAGCTCTCTGGGAATGTCTTCCAGCACCACTGAGAAATGGGGAATTTGCCTCTAAAGTCTTTCCCTGATATAAATGTTCATGTGATGGGCCATCTTTAGAGTGAACGTGCTCCAAAGAATGCAAAACGACCGGAAGGCCTCCGTGGCAGCATTAGGAAGGCCTCGGAGCAGGTGCTGCCAGTTCCACAGTCTGTCACGCTGTCCTCCTCGGACGCGAGTGTTACAGAGGAGGTGGCCATCTGGTCCCCGTGATCGTGACAGATGAGAACTGAGTGCCATGCAAACCGATCTGTTGTATTTTTAAACCACGGGGGAAAGAACTTAGTCTTGCTCAGGAAGACCAGAGCTGAGACTGAACTGATGGCGCAAGTTCTGAATATACAAGGCCTGATGTTTTAGGACATTATTTATCCCCATGAAGGTTTTGTGAGCAAGTCTTAGTCTTATTGCTTCTCCCCTCCAGCCACACGTGACCCGCATGGCACTTGATTGACAGGGCTCCGAGGGCCTGAGTGGCACTGGGCGGAGTGGACAGGGCAGCAGAGTCCGACAGTGTGGACACCAGCGTCAACGTTGCCAGTGGGAAAGGTCACTGCTCAGGGGGGGTGGTCTCATTTAATCTTTTAAAAAGACCAAGAGGCCTTTAGAGAGGTCAGGGTGCACCACCAGGTGGAAGGGAAGTGGAGACATCAGGAGGTCACCAGATAAAGACCTGGGAAGAGGCTGGGGAAGAACGTGTGGGCCTGACTTTAATGAAGATGGACATTTCCCTCATGTCTGAATATTACACATGTCCAGGCGTGTCTTACACCTACTCATCTTCCCAGCCCATACTCCACCCCAAACAAAGCCGTGTTTAAAGCAAAAAGTCCCGAACCTTGCAATAGATGGTGCCTAGAACTGAGGGCACAATATATGCACTGAAATGCAGGGTGCACCTCTAGCCTTGTGAACTGAGAATTCCGATTTGCCATCCACAGAAGGAGATGTTCTGAGCAAAAGTCTAGTATTTACCTGTCTTACGAAGACTGGAGTATAAATTTAGGCCGCCCATTGCAGAAGCAAAACAGAGACAAAGAGAGGGATGGAAGATTATTCGTGTCGTTGTGACCAGCCAGGTCCCCTCCTCGAAAATGGACTCTTCGTCAGAAACCTCATTTTAATCAGAAGGTGAAAATGCTACGGGGTTTCTCCACCAGCTTGAAAAGTCCATCTCTGCAATATTATCTCATCATCAGGCCCGTAGTGTTCATTGGTCTTTGTGATTTTTCTTTCTGTAATCTGCCTTCGCAGGCCCCTTACCTGCCTCTTTCTGATGATTGTTTTTTGTCCTTTTTATTTTTTCTCAGGAATCCATGCAGGAAAGTATTTTCTAAAAGCTTTTTTCTTTTTACAGGAGACTTTAAAAGTCTTTGGGTTGAATTATTCTGCCCTTAGGTATTAATCCTCTAAAGCATTCTCTCTTAAAAAAGCATTTGAAAGCTGTAACAGATATAAATATCTGTATTTGACCTGTATCTGTACAGCGCTGTCTGTCTGTCTCTAGACAGGAATATCTTTTTGCTTTACCTACACTCAGAACGGTTTCGAAAGCTGTGGCCTTAAATGGATAAATATGTGGGCAAGGGTTTTGTAATTAGAAACCGCTATGTGAATGAAAGACTAAGTGCCATTTCACCTGATTTCGTTCGGGACTGAAGGTGCTCGGAGACCAGCAGGCAGGGGACAAAGTCTGGGTCCTGCTGCCAGCAAATGCTTCGGCCATCTGGCCTGGCAACGTCAGGCTGCCACCTAGCCCAGAGACCTGTGCGGAGATGGCGCCGGGATGGAGAGCATCATCCCCAAGGCCCTCAGGAACACCAAAGTGTTTTTCTGTTTTGTTGTTTTTGGTTTTGTTTTTCGTGGAAACAATGACACACTCTTCCCCCCACCCCCAACCCCGAGAAAGGTGAATTGTCTCAATTTGAGTGAAACTTCCCAGTCGTCTCATGTGTTGGTCAAGTTTAGAGTCTGCCCCTCCGACCTTCGTATCTCCCAAGGGTCCTGTTGATGCCACCTCTTCTGCAGAGAGGACGAGGAAGCCATGGATGGATAGGACAGCCCTTGGGAAACCAAAGCTCCTTCGAGATGTGGATCTGCACAGCGACTGCTACTTGTCCAGGCCTGGCTTGGAAACTTCCACAGACATTTCACTCCAGGAGATGGGACATCTGTCCGAGCTGTGGAAGTGTGTGTTGTTATGTATGTGGTGACGGGTGGGTGCTCGGCCAGGTCCTGTCTGGATACGTGTGCAAGGTGTGTCCCCCGATGCATGTGTGCTTGGGTGATGTCAGGTGCGCACACGTGGGTGCAGAGCTCCCCGTAGTGCTCACCTGGAGAAAGTGCCTTGTCTGTACGGGCCTGGACCGCCTTGCACAGAGCTGGTTTGTGGTTTGGTGTCCTGTCTACAAGGCCAAGTTTCCAGGACGGCCCTTGAGAGGAGGAGGAGGAGGATTGGGCCTTCTGGGCTTGGGAATTCATGACACAGACAGTCTGCAAGTCTCCGATGCACAGGAAGTGGCTTGATGATGGTGTGAGGTGACAATATGCCTCCAGGGATGGTGGGGACAGGGTCACCAGGGAGCGGATGGGACTTGGGGTGGGAACTCGCTGCGCTGCATTTCTGTTTGGTGAGTCAGGAGGTCGAGAGGAAGGTGGCCGGCTCATAACTGGATCGTGGTGGGAAAGAACCTGTCTTGAGGGTCTCTGCAGCTGAGTAGCTGACCCAGCATCCACGAACCCCCATACAGCTCTGCGGAAGGGTTAGACAGCATCCAGGGCATCTCCGTCGCTGTGGATGGATGTTTACCCCGAGCCAGGCACTGCTCTAATCCCTTCATGCACGACCTCATTTCATTCTCAAAACAATTCTTTGAGGGGTGTGCTATTCATTATACCCATTTTGAGGAGAAAAATTGAGGCCTGTCAAGCGAAATGACTTGCCAAAGGTCACACAGTCGAGAAGCAGGGGTCAGATTTTGAATCCAAACTCTCCAGATTCAAAACACCACTCGTCATCATTGCAGGGCACTCCATGGTCCAAATGCCCATTTTACAGAAGACGAACCGGAACATGAACAATTGGAACAATTGGACATAAGGTAAATGGAAGAAAAATATTGATATTTTAAGAAAATATGTTAAATTTTCAGCAAGAGTGCCAGGTCCATTCAGTGGGGGAAAGAACAGCCTCTTCAACAAGCGATGCTGGTGTCATGGCAAAATGATTTCCAAACTACGAGGTCCTCCCCTGACAAGCTGTTCATGAAGCGAGAGGGTGGAATATGGACATTTCCAGACATGCAAGAGCTCAAAAATTTTACTTCCTGCAGATGCTTTCTCAGGAAACCACTGGAGGATGTGTTCCCATCAAAACTGTGTGGGAAAAAATAGGATGAAGGACAACAGATCGCCCAGGAAATGGGGTTTTATCCCAAGGGCAGCAGAAGAAAGATTTGGGGTGACAGCTGTGCAAGAATCCTTGTTAGAATACGAAGGCTGGAATTTTTAGGAGGGAGGTCTTCAGAGCAACAAACAACAAACAAAAACAAATGACAATTTGATGATTTGGACTGTGTAATAGCCAGGCCAGAGAGAAACTATTTATCGGAGACGGAGTGAATGCAAAAAAGTGAGAAAATAGATGACTCCAGGTAAAACAAAACGTTGTCCATCGCGTACACGTGATTGGAGCAGACTACTTTGATTTAATAACATTATGATACCGCTGTACAAGAGGATGCAGGAAGCAAATCTTATTTTCCATTTTGAGTGGTCAACGTGTAATGTGCAAAATTAACAAATCAAGGAATATTGATTAAAATAATTTTTAAAAATGAATTAAATAATGCAAGCCGTAGCTGTAATGATTTCTAAAGGTTTTGAAATGGTTGCTCTTGGGAGGCAGGAGTTGAGGTCGTGGAAGGTAGAGGACAAATCATTTTTGCTTTGTGACTTTTATTTTTTCTTTCTTTTTTTTTTTTGCAAGGCAATCTTCGGTCAACCTCACAGATTGCAAAGACCTTGTCAGCTTATAATCCCTTATTTTTTTTTTTTATTTTTTCCACCTACAGCACCTGGTCTTCCTAGGAGGTCTCCCATTCAAGTACTAACCAGGCCCGACCCTGCTTAGCTTCTGAGATCAGACATCAGGCTTGTTCAGAGTGGCGTGGCCATAGACACTGTGTGAGTTTTAATGTGCCGTGCACGCCTTACTTGGGTTAAAAAAAAATTAAAAATTAGTCAAGGAAAAAAATCACAAATGTTTAGCAGAGGATTATGTGTAAATCTGCAAGTAATCCTGATAGAGCATGAAAATTAAAAATGAACTTCTGACATCTCCATTTTCAGCAGTTTAACAAGAACGGATATTCTGAAATGCACTCCCACGTCCAAACACACACATGCCGGAGAAATGAGAGTAAGCATGTTTTTAAATGTGTTGCTGAGCTTATAAGTAAGGGAAGTCCTTCATGAATAAATAAGCGGTCAGATAATAATAACCAAAATCATGCCCCTTCAAAACAAACAAACAAACAAACAAACAAACAAACAAACAAACAAAAACATAAGCTGAAACCAGTGTGGCTGCAGGAGCAGGAGCCTGGATTGACCTAGAGCTTTGCTGATTAAAAGTTCCAGAGAAAAAGAATTTCAAACTGACAAAGAGGTGAGTTGAATCCTACATCAAATGAGGCCTTTAGTTAAAAAAGATAAAGTTAGAAAAGTCTGCATGCTGATAAAGTGAACCAACAAGAAAGGAAATCGGCCTGTTTCTGCTGATCTTAGGTTTTGAAAAATTCATAATAGTCTTCCCTAGTGTTTGGCACCACAGTGTTACCCTCGTGGAGGCCCAGAATTTGCATTTCAGCCTGGGCCTATGCCAAGTAAACTCAGTGCAAGAAAGTTAAATTGAAATGTTTTGAGAGCAATAGGCTTCCTAGCACTCAGCAGAAAGCAAGGTGAAGCATTTTAATGCAGGCAATTCGGGTTTCCCAAATTGAAATTTCAACTAATTGTGAACTCCTCCTAAAATCCATCAAGTTTTAGGATGTGTGAGGACACGAGGCAGCATGAGCAAGTCGACAGAAGCTACACCCTGCATAGACTGAGACACATGCAAAGACTACGGATACAGAAATGAAAAGAACGTGTACGAGGTACGCGTGTCAAAATAGTTTAAGTTAAATGAAATTAAATGAAAACAGACGCTCATAATGACAAACAGACAAACCAAAGTTGAAGCAGAGCAAAATGGGGCGATTTGGAAGAAATCTGTGATGTCTGAGACAGGGTGGTATGGGAGCAAGGACAGACACAGACTCCCAGAGCAGGACAATGTCCAGAAACAGACCCTCAGCGTGTGTGCAACTCTGAAGTACGATGTCGTCAGAGAGCATGTGTGTGGAGAACTCAAAAAACGGTTTTCAGGTCATTGTCTCTCTACGTGGAAAACAGCTCTCTATCTCATGCTGTAAACAGACAGCATTTTCACGTGGCTTAAAAATGAATGTGAAAGACAAAACTTTAAACATGAAAAAGGGAAATGAAGGAGACTATACCTTCAGGGGATAGAGGAATTAAAAAAAAATCCAATAAAAGGCACAAGCCATAAAGAATTGATAAATATAACCTAAAACGAAACAGAAACTTCGATCATCACAAGCCATCATCAAAAGCACAAAAAAAGACATGAAAGGAGGAATTACAAACGTGCTGTTTAGCCCTGGAGGGGAGGAGGGAGGTGGGTGATGAACACCCAGGGCCTTCATGCCATATTGTGTTATTTTATTCTTATTTCATAAACTGAGTAGGGCACGCGTTTCCTCTCATCCTTCACATGATTCGTACACTTAAGTGTTGAGTGATCAATAAACATCGACACCTCAAAACGACAGACACCAGGTAAACGGTTTCTTTCCAACGATTTTAATAAAAAAAAGGGTTTTCCCGGGCTCTGCGCCCTCTGGGTGGCTCACGCGCCCCCTCTGCTGGCAGCTCGCCGCCACCGCGGGTGATGGCCTCTTGATTGCAAGGTTGATTGGTCCCGATTTGCAGCTCCTTCCAGCCCCACCCGTGGGCTCTGTGGGATGCAAACTTGCCACGAGAGGCCTCTCCAGGGCACAGGATACATTGACCCCGACAAACCTTTCTGGGCTGCCCCCCTCCTGGAGACCTGGGTAATTCAAGGGGCTTTTGATATGTAACAAGGGAGGAGGTGGCAAGTTGCAACAGCTCAGCTGGGTTTTGGAGGTTGAGAATTTCAGGGGAGGAGAGTATTTTGGAGAAAGAGTTGAAAGAGCGTGTGAAACAGGGTGCCCTTCCATGCTTGTGTGCATTAAAATTAATATTAATCATTTACTTTGCTTGGGTTCTAATTTTTTTTCCCCCTAATACCATGTCAGCCTGTTCTTGTGTCATTTTCCCCCCAGGGATAATGGACAAGAAAGGCCCATCGCTTTTTGTGTCCTGTCCTTTCCCAGGCTGACATTACTTATTAAATTTTTCAATTTCTCATATATTTGAGAGGTTTTAGTGAATGTATTCATCATGGGCTGTATTTCCAATGTGTTTATCTCATTCGCTCATTGCACTCAGCTCTTAAAGATCTGGTAACTTCTTTATGAAGCGAAGGCTAGCTACTCAGCTGTTTATCACTCGAAGATATTCTTAATTTCTCTTTATTTTCTAAACAAATGACCACAATATAGCACTGACTGCATTTTAAAACTTAAACTTTGCTATCTCGGATACAATCTGGGGTGTAGGTAAATATTATACGTTCATACTAAAAATTGTTAATCTCAGAAAAAATCCATCTGCCCCAGATCCCAGATCCCTAGTTGGTGGTTTCCCTTGCTGCTTGACAATAATCTTGCTGTCAGTCTAAGTAAGTCTTTTACCCGTTCAGAATCTGTTGAGAGTTTTTGATTCTAAAAACAAAACAAAACAAAACAAAACACTCCACTGATAATAGAACATTAAACAAAACATGTTCTATTTTCTCCCTTTCTGAAAATAAATGATATTATATATACATCTTGGGAATATACATATTGGGCATTTTGACCTTTAAAATGTGATGCTAAAAGTCACCTGTGACAAATGGGGTCTGAGTGGACAGGAAAAAACCGAGAAGGAAACGATGAATGTGTTAACAGGAGTGAGAGAGGTGTTCAAATGAGGCTTCATGTCAGGGAAAGGATTATAAAAAAGGGAGCCCTCCAAGATCCACATTATATAATAATATTTAAACAGTCGATCTAGGGATATTTTGGCTTTTTAAATTTTATTTTGACTTTTTAATCATTTGCAAAATGATGCTTAAGAAAAGAAGTAAAAGCAATTATTCCTGTTAACACTGGAGGGAAGAGGTAAGGGAAGGGTTCTACGGGGACCACCAGATCCAGAAAGAGATGGGGGTGGTGTCAGAGGAGGTCGTGGAGAGGATGTGACCGCTGGGTGACCCCCTGGCTGGACCCGGCTCCTCCTCACCTCCCCCCTGTCCTTGGGACGTGCATGCTGCTTGCATCCCCCGTGCTAGAAGCTGCCCTACAGACACGACCCTGAGAGAGTAAGGGGCAGCCGGATGGTGCAGGTGACAACCCAGGTAAGGCCTCCGTAAGACCATCAAGATTCTGGTGGGTGGATGTGGAGATCTACTCGTCAGGGGGCTGCCCCACGCCAGTCCCAAGTAAGTCCCTTGCTTTTGGCTGCTCTGTCGGGAGGGGTGACCTGCCTGTTAGATGGTCATGGGCTGCCCCGTGAGGACAACGATGCCCCCAAACACCAGCTGGTCTAAGGGACTCGTTTGAGAAGCTGCACATGATAGTGCGGCCAAGAAGTCACAATGGGCTGGCTTCGGGCTCCAGTGTCCTCTTGCAGCAAGAAGAAGGACATGCGACCCCTCCCCTCCCTGTTCTCTATAATTCGGGCCTGGCTGACTTCTCGGCCTCAGGTTTCAGCTTAAACATTTCTTTCTCATGGAAGAGTTGGCAATCCTTCCTACATCCCAGCTTAAATCGGTCCATGGACTGCTCATCATCCCAGTGTTTCTTCCTTCCTTCCTTCCTTCCTTCCTTTCTTCCTTCCTTCCTTCCTTCCTTCCTTCCTTCCTTCCTTCCTTCCTTCCCTTCCCTTCCCTTCCCTTCCCTTCCCTTCCCTTCCCTTCCCTTTCCTTTCCTTTTCTTCTTTCCTTCAGAAGAGCTCCCATTGTTCGATTTACCACTCTACCCCTCCCCTAGGACTATGCCTGGCACATAGCGGTACTCAGCAGCCTCGGATAATGGAAGAGCAGCTGTTATCTCTGGGCCTGCTGAGCGGTTCACGAGGGTAGTTACATATCTCCCCACCTCAAGTGCCTCTTTTGAAATACTCTTTGAAAAATAAGGCACAAGGGCAGGACCAGAGTAGGGACCACCTATGAAAGCAGCAGAGAGGGGGAGGTGCCAGGCCTTCTGCTGCCCAGCTGTGGCCTTCGATAAGCCAGTGGACCTTTCTGGGTCCCAAACCCCTCCTTTCCTTCTTAAAAGAAAGGAAGTAGCTGGGCAGCTGACCTGGTGTCCCACTTTGCAGCCTTAGATTTCATATAATTGCCCAAGAGGAAGCCACTTGGCACTAGAAACACGTGTTTATTCTTGTATCTTGTCCCTATTGGGACAGATCTCTCCTATACTTTAAGTCCATTAAGTAACTGACTTTATGGAAAAAGATTTCAATGGTTTTCCAAATGTATCACCACGAGTGCTTCCTCCTGGAAGGAACAGTTGGCTGTGTGATGAGAACTGGGTTTACCCCGAAGCAGGGGTTCTCGATCCTCACCGAACATTAGATTCACCTGGGGAGCTTTAGAAAAAAATCCCAAATACACAGACTGTAGCCTAAGCCAGGTAAGCTGCACCAATGACTAGAATCTCTAGGAATTCTTTTTTTCCCCTCAACCCAAATACAACCATCTTTATTTTTGTGTTTCCAGGTAGCGTCGGCCATATGTCTGCATTTTCAAATAGTTATAAACATGATGCCTATGGAATATTCCATATATTACATATAATCAGTAGTAGCCCTTGACTTTTTTTTTTCCTGTGGTTCGTTTTCCATTTCTATTTATTTATTTATTTATTTATTTATTTATTTATATTTAAAAATATATATTATTTTCAATTATAGTTGGCATATATTATGTTAGTTTCAGGTCTACAACATGGTGATTAGACATTTATATAACTTACAAAGCGATCACACCAGTAAATTTAGTCCCCCTCTGACACCCTACGTGGTTATTACAATATTATTGACTACATTCCTTATGCTGTATTTTACATTTCCACAACGGTTTTGTTGCTACCAATTTATATTTCTTAATTCCTTCCTCTTTTTTACCCGCCCCAACCCTCCTTTCATCTGGCAATCACCAAAATGTTCTCTGTATCTAACAGTTTGTTTCTGTTTCATTTGTTTATTTTGTTCTCTGGATTCCACACGTAAGTGGAATATGTGGCATTTGTCTTTCTCGATCTGACTTACTCCACGCAGCACAATACTCTTTCGGTCCGTCCACGGCATTGCACATGGCAAGATTTCATTCTTTCCTACGGCTGAGTCACATTCCATTGTATATTTGTACCGCTTCTTCTTTATCCATTCATCTGTTGATGGACACATATATTAACTCCATATATTGCAAATAATACTGTCATGACATGTGGATTCACATGCCCCTTCAAAGTAGTGCTTTGGGTTTCTTTGGATAAACCCCCGTAAGTGGGATTTCTGGGTCCTTCTTTGTCTATTATAATAGCTCTTGTTTTAAAGTCTATTTTGTCTGGTATAAGTATTGCTACTTCTGAAAAGAGTCCCTCCAACCTTTCCCCTTAATACTGGCTTGGTGGTGATGCATCCCTTTTGCTTTTTCTGGTCTGGGAAGCTCTTTATCTGTCCTTTGATTCTAAATGATAGCTTTGCTGGGTTACCTCGGTTGTAGTTTCTTGCTTTTCATCACTTTGAATATTTTCTGCCAATTCCTTTTGGCCTGCAAAGTTTCTGCTGAGAAATCACTCGACAGTCTTGTGGGAGCTCCCTTGTAGGTAACTAAATCCTTTTTTCAAAGATTCTCTCTTTGTCTTTAACCTTTGGAATTTTAATTATGCTGTGTTTGGTGTGGGCTTCTTCGGGCTCATCTTGTTTGGGACTCTGCACTTCCTGGGCTTGTATGTCTATTAGGGAAGTTTGCCATCATTATTTCTTCAAATAGGGTTTCAATTTTTTGCTCTTTCTCTTCTTCCGATATTTTTATGATGAGAATGTTGGTATACCTATGTTGTTCCGGAGACCCCCTTAGACTATCTTCATTTTTTTTTTTTGGATTCCTTTTTCCTGTTGCTGTTTTAAATGGGTGTTTTCTGCTACCTTATCTCCTGAATTGCTGATTTGATCCTCTGCTTTGTCTAATTGACTACTGATTCCCCCTAAGGTGTTCTTCATTTCAGTTATCATATTCTTCATTTCTGACTGATTCTGTATTGTTTTCTTTCTCCACTTTTATGTTTTCTTTCTCTTTATTAAAGTTCTCACTGAGTTCATCTACTCTTCCCCTGAGCATCCTTATAACCAGTGTTTTGAGCTCTATATCTGGTAAATTGCTTGTCTCCATTTTGTTTCGTTCTTTTTCTGGAGCTTTGTTCTGTTTTTTCACTTGGGACATGTTTCTTTGTCTCCTCATTTTGGCTGCCTTTTTGTGTTTGTTTCTGTGTATCAGGTGGAACTACCAGGTCTCCCAGACTTCGTAAACTGGCCTTATGTAGTAGGTGTCTCATGGATCCCAATGGTTCAGTCTCCCTGGTCACCTAAGCGGGCTGGTCCCCTGTATGGGTTGTGCATGCCCTCCTGTTGTATTGTAGTTGAGTCTTGTTTTCTGTTTGCATGTCAATGGGAGGGACTGACCCTCGGGCTGATTGGTCATGCAGATTGGCTGGTGAGGGGCCAACCCTATGGAGTGGATTCACTTTAGCAGTGCTCTGGTGCCTTCCTAGTCTTCCCTTTGTGCATGTCATTCTTGGATGGTGCTCCATCCACCAGGTGTGTAGGCTGGTGCCTCCTGGGAAGGGCTCTGCTGCAGGCCCTGCTCAGGACCACCTGGCATAAGCCACCAAGCAATCTGCAGATGGCCATCACCTATGCTGGGCTTGGATATGCCTTGAGAGGTCAAGCTGTGAACCGAAGCCAGCTGCTGCTAGTGCCAAGCTTGGGGCTGCTCAGCAAGTAGGGAGCTTGCTGAGGCCAGATGCTGCTTGTTTGGGTTTTGTGAACCTGTGAGAGATTTTAGGAAAGTCCGCAGCATGAGCCAGGATAGGCCATTTGTATGGAAAACCACTGAAGGTGGCTTGGGTGGGCCCTTAAGTCAGGTGAGGTGGGGTCTTAGGAATCAGTAGGGTGGGGCAAGTGGTGTTAGGTTGATGGAGACTCAAATATGGTGGCCGCCTGCATCTGTGTGCTTGGTGGGATAGGGCTCAACCAAGGAACAATGACCTACGCCAGCTCTTTGGCCTAGGAGAGAGCTGCCCCTCTAGCCCTCACCCTGAAGCCAGGCAATTCAATTCCTCCCTTTATGTTCCTGGTGCCTTTTGAGGTGCTGCCCCAGCCCTGGAGCCCAGAGCGCATTCATCAGGGCGTAAGTCCAACTGTGGGTCCTATAGGAGCAACACCTGGGACTCCTGCAGCCCTCGGTCTCAGCCACTGGTTTTCACATCCAGATTTTGTGGGACCTTCTCTTCTTGGCACTGGAACTCTGGGGTGGGGAGTCTGGGTGTGGCTGAAACCCCACACTCCTCCAGGGGAACCTCTGCAGCCGAGATAGCCCTCCCGATTTTTAACTACCACATGTGGTGTGGGACCAGCTTCTACTGCATTTCCGCCCCTCCTACCACTCTCAAGGTGGCTTCTTGTGTATGTCCTTAGTTGTAGGAATTTTGTTTAGCTAGACTTCAGGAGATTTTCGTTGATGGTTGTTCTGTAGTGTCATTTTAATTTGGATGTAGTTGTTAGAGGAGACAGCATAGCATCTACCTCCTCAGCCACCTTGACTGAAATCCCTCCCTAGTAATTCTAATAAACAGGCAATATTGAGCATCATTACACTAAAAGACATCCTGCTCATAAAAATTTTGGGTGTTTCTTCTCAGTGGGGGTTCTTCTTTAGTAATGACTACTTACTTTAAAATTTTTGTGATTTTTTGCTGCATAGATAACCATAAATTAAACTCCAGGTGTTTTAAACAGCTTTATCAAAACATAATTGATATACAAAACACTGCACTTATTTAATATGTACCATTTGATGAGTTCTGACATATGTGCTCCCCTTTGAAACCATCACCATAATCAAGGTAATAAACATAACCATCGTCCCCAAAAGTTTCCTTCAGCTGCCTTCGTTTTGTTTTGTTTCAGGTAGTAAGAACACTCAACATGAGAGCTACTCTCTTAGCAAATATTTTAAGTGTACAACACAGTATTGTTAACTGTAGGCACCGTGTTGATCTCTATTTGTTTCATGTAACTGAAACATTACACCCACCAAAAACAACTTCTCTTTTCCTCTTCCCCCAGTCTTACTTTCTGATAAATAACTTTGACTATTTTATATATAAAATAGTGGAACTCTTATATATAAAATAGTTCCTCATATAAGTGGAATCATTCAGTATTATTATTATTATTATTTTTTGGTGACTGGCCTGTTTTACTTAGTGAAATGTCCTTAAGTTTCATTCATGTTGTTGCACATGGCAGGCTTTCCTTTTTTTAAGGCTGCATAATGTTTCTTTGTATGTGTGTATGTATGCATGTATATATACACACAAAGATGCATACATGTGACTCAGAGATAAATTTCACCTCGTTGTAGAGTATGATCCTTTCAATGTCTTGTTTGATTTGGTTTGCTCGCTTTTTTGTTGAAGACTTTTGCATCTATATTCATCATGGATATTGGCCTGTAGTTTACTTGTGGTATCTTTGTCGGGTTTTGGTGTCAAGGTTATTATTATGGCTTTATACAATGAGTTTGGTGGTATTCCCTCCTCTTCTATTTCTTTGAAAGAATTTGAGAAAAATTGGTGTTAGTTCTTTAAATGTTTGGTAGAATTCACCAGCGGAGCAATCTGGTCCTTGGCTTTTCTTTCTTGGAAAGGTTTTGATTCCTGATTCAATCTCATTGCTTGTTATTGATCTGTTCAGGTTTTCTGTTTCTTCATGTTTCAGTCTTGGTAGTTTGTGCGCTTCTAGTAATTTGTGCATTTTTTTTCTAGGTTATGTACTTCGTTGGCATATAATTGTTGATAGTAGACTTTATCATCCTTTGCATTTCTTGTTATCAATTGTAATATCTCTTAGGCTTTATGTCATGTGTCCCCCAGTATAATTATAAAAGAATACCTTATCTCATTAGCATTAAAATGTGACTATTTTCCTTAAGGTGGGAGGTAATATAACACGGTTGGGCAGAGGGAGTCAGAACACATCAGATCGGTCAGTGCTGGTTCACTTCCAACCTGGGGCAAATTAGGGCAATCTCCTCTAGCTTTAGTTCCCTTATTTATAATATTTAATTATTTCTAAACATCTTGTTTAAATACTTGAGTTATTCATTTACAAACTCAAGTGAAAAACAAATTAGAGGGCAAGATAATAAATAGTTAAGAGCCTAAGCCTTAGAGTCCATCTGCCCAGATTTGAAACCTGGCTCCTCCCATTACCGGCCTTTCAATTTCAATCAGCTACTGTTGTAAAATGGGTTTTCCAGAAGCTGAGAAGTTTCACGTGTGGGATATTTAGGAATCAGCATATGTAAAAGGAAGGAGAAGCAAGCAAGATTGAGGAAGGAAGGGGAGAAATCAAACTCAAACTGTGATGCAGGCCTGACAAAGCCTTGGCCAGTCCCATGGGGAACTCTGGAGCATATATATTTATCAGAGTCGTCACATGGTGGGGTCAGGCCTTTCCACCCACGTGTGATTTATTACCTGACATGGGGGTTCCTGGAAGGATGTACCCTTGGGTAGGGTGGCTCTCTGCAGCTGAAGAAATCCCTGAAGTTGCTCACAGCTGGAGGAACACACCCTTCCCTGAAGAAGGACCTTGGGGGTGCATTTTCACCACAGCTACCAGACCCTTTTCTGCCTCATTTGCCAAGTAGTGACAAGAATTTACTTCTCAGGATGTTGTGATGATTTAATGGACTATTAAAGTTCTTAGAATAGGGATGGGGGGGGCACAGAGTATACTCTCGATATATATTACTGATGTGGATGATAATGGTGACAACGCTGTAGAATTTCTGAGCTGTTGAGAGAGTTGGGGTTCATCTAATGAGGTAATTTTCCAATTTCACCACGTCTCAGTGTATCTTGGGGGACTTGTTAAAACAGAGGTTGCTAGGCTGGCCTCCCAGAGTGTCTGACTTAGGAGGTCTTGAATGGAGCTTGAGAATTTGGATTAGTGATCAGCTCCTGAGAGGTGCTGATGTTGCTGGTTTTGGTATCACACTTTGGGAACCACTGGACCAAACATTTCCTTTTTCAATTGAGGACCAACAGGTAATGACTGGCTAATGTCCTATAGTTAGATCGTAGCAGAAGGGGAATTATAACCAGAATCAGTATCCCAGGCTGCTGCTCTTTCCGCTGTTATAGCATCAAAATGACATTCTCCTCAGAGCTGATACCATCCGCCGAGGATACAATGGTTTTGTTTATATTAAGATTTTTTTTTCAAATATGACTAATAGCATGTGTAATACCTGAATCGGTACATTTGTTTCATACATTCCTTTAGGTAATTACTTTTCTGGAATAATTCCTGGCGGTACCTTTTCCTTTTCCAGCACTCTTGAGGACATCTGAAATAAAAGACAAGTGTTTCTGCTGTAAAGTTTAATTAAGAAGTTTAATTAAGGGAAAATACTATATAGCATACATCAAACTTTAATGTAGTTTGCAAATGGAAGTCCTGAGAATCCCTGGGTCACCAGAGACTGTGATGCTCATTCGCATCACCTGCAAATATTGAAGTGCTTGCCGTTCCCTCCCAGCACTGAGACATTGGGGGACTGCTTGCTTTTGTATTTATTCCCCCAACTTTCTCCATCCTCCCCAGCAGATGTGACTCCCCTCCTCTCCCCCCACACATATGCAACATACACTCTGAATGCTCTTCCCAGGGGTCAGTAGCTCCTTTTCTCTCTCCTAGGCTCACTCTTTGCATGTGGCAAGTGCTGATTCTTGAAAAAAACCAATAAACCAAACTCTGCCTTTGCTAACTTGTTATCTCCTCTCTCTGTTGACCATCAACAAACCTCTAATTTATTTATTTATTTTCGTTCAGGCTGCAATCTTGACTATCTTCTGAGATGTCACATGAGCCTTGAAATCCTGTACCCCTTTGTCATGTTTCTGCATCACAGAACTGGGCTGATTCTGCCAGTGGGAGGGGAACTGGGTCGTTTGCTGGCGATGTCATCTTGTTTTTGCTTTCACCTCTTTTTGAGTGTCAAAGATCTCTCTTCATTTCTTCCCAGCAAGTTACTTTCACTTCTTTTCGAGTCGCTCTGTCCCAGCCTCTCTCCAAGGACCTCACGCCGTAGCCTATACCTCCCCTGTAGCTTCATTACATAAAATGGATTTTTTTTCAGTGAACATGGAAAAAAGGCACGAGCACATATTTTACTGATTCAGCTTCTTTGAAACAGAACAGTTAGTCATCGAGGAGTCAGAGGGCATAACTTTAAAATATGCTGCAGAAAAGAATCTTAGCTTTCCCGCAGCCAGAATTGATTATCAGCCACTTTGGCTACAATGGGCTTTTCCCTGAACCCTCCCATCCCCCTAACCCCCATCATGTGATATATATAAAGAAGTGACAACAAGACTGGCTGAGTGATTGGCAGGGCCCAGTGCACAATAAAAATTTAGAGTCCTTATTTAAAAATTATCAAGAATTTAAGTCAATGATAGCAGAGCAGTCAACCGAGTACCAGGCACTTCTGAAGATGGGGCCTTGGGCAACTGCACAGGTCGCATGCCCAGGAAGCCAGCCCTGGGTGATGGTCATAACCTGTACCACATGTGCCAGTGGTTTCTGGGCCAAAGACTTAGATGACCTTTCGTTTTCTCATTTGCATGTGACATCCAGCTAGACCTTTCTGCTTCCCCACCTCACTTGTCTTGAGCTTGGTAAACGAGGAGGACTCTGATGGTTAGGTCACCATCCTTAAATTGCAGCCTACAGGGCCTTTAGGGCAGAATATACATCTGTAAACTCATGACGAGTCTCTAAAGTTAACACTGGCAGCTGGCAGCAGGGCCTTGGGAAGCGACAGTAGAAAAGATGGCACAGTCTTAAGACAGATCTGCTCAGACTCTTTGTCAAAACCAGGTAAGGGGATTGTTAAGTTTGCTTTTGAGCCCAGTTCACTGGGGAGGAAGTAAAGACTAGGATTGAGGAATTGATCCTTATAAATGTAGCCTGTGACCTAGATATGCCTCTGAGGGGCTCTCCTGGGGCAGCATACAAAGTGAGTCAACATAGGTTGAACAGGATCCTCATGTCAAAATTTTAAAGCCAACAGTGCATAGGCTTGATGCCCTCCCTCTAGCAAAGACCTTAGAAATGCCCAAAGGTAAGAGAAGAGGGAGGAACCATTGAGGTGATAGGATGGTGGATGGTGAGCATCCTCTTGCTCTTATAGGGTCTGGGAGAGAGAATGGACCCCAGTCTTTCTTAGATGGGTTTTTGAAGTTGAGCAGAGAAAAAGCAAGCACAAGAACTGCTGAGATAAAGGCCAACTGGGTGGTTAGGACTTCCAGGAGGTGCAGGTGGGAAGCAATGTCTTATCGTATTTTATAAAATACTGAAATTATTTCCAAAGGGCATCTGTGATAGCAAGTATCCAGGAAGAAGGTGGATATAAAATGCTGGAGATTTTCTTAAAAATGGAGTGTGGCATGAACATGACCCATTGTTTTGTCTTAAAAACGTGCAATAAGAGGTACTATATTATAATGGTTATTTTATCCTAATACTTCCGTGGTGTTATTCTCTATGTTTGAATCTAGGTTGAAATTTGGCTTGAAAGTGTGAAGGTGGAAGGCAGCGTTATTTTATAGTAGTTGCTTTGTCGTGCTTGTACCAGGGTTTACAGGGTGTACAGGGTTTAATTGTTTTGACCTCCCAATTACAACTCCTCTGTAATCAATGCCCGTATCCACTGGTACAGCAGTGATTGCCAATTCATCAAGGTAGACACCTCTTAGTTCCCCGAATCCACTGCACTTTCAAGGTTTTTATTTCCCCATCAGTCTTCCCCTCTTTGTTCCAGCCTCAGGAGATAAGATGCCCTTTCTGATGTTGAAGGCCGGACTGTCCTTTGACACACTCTTCTCCTGGTTGTTGCTCCACAAAACATTTCTTCTTTTGACTGTATCTTCAGCTTGATCCCCTCTGATGGGATTTCCTTGATATTGGAGGTGGGTTTCACTACGTTACTCCTGGGAAGACTAGCATTTGTTTTCTTCACTCTAACTCAAGTTCAGGTGCAGCGTGGTTTCTCTTACACCTGAACAATGCCTCTCAGGGCTCCCAGAGAACTCCTGCTTAAGGGTTAATATTTAAAGGGAATCTTGGGCAGGTGAGGAAGGGATTAACTATGCAGTACAGACCAGATGTGCCCCAGTCTTTCAAATCTAAGGGTTTTCATAACTGTTTTCTCTTAAATTGAGTATCAGGGTCTTATCCTGAATTTATTGGAATTTTAGGGCAGGGAAAACCAATCAGCAAAACGAATCTAAGGTGAGATTTCCTCCTGGGGGAAAGAATTGATACAGAGGGGCTTGATGGAACTTTCTGGGGCTAATATTCTATACTTTGATCGGGGTTTGGGCTGCACAGAGATATGTAAGTACGATACTTTATATTACACAGTTAGTTGCCATCCCTGATGCTCCTTAGTTCCTTCTGAAGATCCAAGTTTCAGTCTGGTATCATTTCCCTCCAACCAAATACAATTTTAAAATAGTTCTGGTACAGGAATTCTATTGGCAATGGCTTCTCAGTATTATTTAAAATATGAGAATATTTCTTGCTCTCAGGTGTATCCTCTGTTTGGCTCAAATAAACTCATGAAAATTAAAAAAAAAATAAAAGTAGAAAAATGTCCTTATTTCATCTTCCCCTTTGAAGAAGAATATTTTCATTAGATATGGAATCTTTAGTTGAGAGCATTTCTCTTTTGGCAATTAAAAGACAATGTTATACCTTCTGATAAATTTGGGTTATATATGCCTGGGTTGGAATATATAAGAATAGATTACATATTCCTGTTTGTATTTTGAGTAATTTTGGATCGTATCCTCGGCATTGTGAATGTTATTTTTTTTTGGAAACTCTTAATTCTGTTATAATCCTACCGTGAGAGCTTTATCAGATAGTTCACCTGCTTGTATTCAAACTTAAAACTCTCCTTTCAGTGGCAGTTCAAATTATTTTTTTTGACTCTTTTCACTTGCCTGCTCTGCTTGAGTTCTGCTTTTCACATCCGTTCATGGAGCATCTGGAGACTTGAGCAGAAAAATATTATGTCTACAACATGGTGCTTGTGCTCTCTGGTTCTCTTCTCCTGTGATTTATGCCCTTACTGTCTAGTCTCTGTAGTTGTTATGAACTCTCTTCTTTTTCTGGCCAGAAACCTGTGGGTTTTTGTGTCAAGGTTTTAGTTATTTCACTTGGTGCCACCTTCATCCTGCTTGTCAGTTAAAGGCGATTGAAAAATGGATTCCTGTCCTGTGCTGGTTTCTTCTACCTGCTTTTCTTTTTTTTCTTTCACTTTTCAGTATCTTCGGGTCATTATTTTACTTTGCTCACAGTTAATAGCCGATATCTAGAAGATCAGATCCAAGGGATGCTTATTTAGCTGTTTTGGAAGTTTGTACTTGTGTGTTTGTTTGTTTGTTTGTTTGTTTATTAAAAACTATTGTAACTCATAATCTTTTTAGAGTTAAGTCTTAGCTATGGATACACTGCAGATATGCAATAAATGTTCCTTCAGTGAGTAAATGAATTAAATGTCTGGTCTGATTGCTTTTTCATTGAAATAGAAGGTTGTTGGACCTCATTAGATACACTGACTCTATGACTTTTGTTATTCTGTTACTTCAATTAATGAACATGGAGAGAAGAAGCAGTGATGTCTGTTTATTTGCATGGGTTTTGCTCAGTGGAGTCTGGTTTTACTTAAACTAACATTTCTTAAGAATATCTGCCATTGTTTCTCAGCAGTACAAATCAATCAACCAGAAGAACACATCTTCAGTTTGGCACAATAAGATAAACAGTCTTTATTTGTCAATGTTCTTAAGAGACAGATTTGAAACAGGTCACTTGGGTAAATAAGATTGCTTTAGCTTCTAGTAAAATAATGGAAAGTGCTTTGTAGAAAAACAACCACTCTCACTTAGGTATTGTAAGCGACATGAAATATGAACAATCAACAGTCTATAATTACAAGAAACTAATTTGATTGCTTTCTCCCAAAATAATCCAATTACTGAATTAGTAGTCAAAAGAAATAAAACAGATGTTTGATCCAAGACCTCATAAAATATTTTACTTAGGTACATATGAAAGAATTAAAATTGATTTTTGGAATGTCAACTCGGGAACAGCATTGGTGCATAATTGAACTCCAGATTCCTCAGAAGATTTATTTTTGAATAATACTATGTAACTAGGAGTTGAGAAAGTTTACAGAAATTTGGAGAAAGGGATTAGCAACGAAAATTTAAAAACCATAGATTGCTTAAGGGAATATTTTACATCTAGGAATTTAATGTCTTAAAATATTTGTTTAATAGAGTCCTTACTCAATAGAGAATATTATTAAATAGAAGTAAGGAGAGACTGAAGAGGTGGGTATGGGAGCTGTGGTGGTTTTAAGATCTGTCCACACATTCTTTAATAATCATCCTTATTAAAGGGGAAAGTCCACCCCTGCCCCCCAACCTCAAATATAAACGAATCGAGTGACTCAACTTCTCAACCAGAAAATGTAGCAGAAACTATGTAAGGAGTGACTTCTGAGGCCAAGCCATAGAATACATTACTGCTCCTGCCTCATTTTTGCTTGGATCCATTTTTACTTAGAAATAGCAGGGGAGCTTACTTTACATTAGGTATGTTTAGTTGGATTTTTGTTACCTCTTTTTAGGTTTGGAGGCCAGTTTTCTCAAATGACTGCAGAGACCCACCTTTCTGACACAGAGATGGTGGATGTGTGTAAGGAGGGAGTCAGGGAGGGTACTGGTGGTGGCAAACGGGGAAAACTGAAGAAAAGCAGAAATAGGGAATCATTCTCAAGGTCCATATCTAAAAGATCCATTCTATCAATTTGAAATATTTTTGCTTAAATGAGTTGCAGTTAAAAAACCCAACACTCCTGGTAATCATTTCATAATATATGTTTATCAAATCATGTGGTACACTCTAAATACATACAGTTATGTTTGTCAATTATTTTTCTATATAAAAATTTTTTCTTGAGAAAGTAAAATCCATTGGTTAAAATATGGTGGAATAGGACATTTGGCAAAGTTAGACTTAGAGCACAAGCCAAGTAGGCCAGGAAATCTGGGAAGGGCCCTGAAGCCAAGAAGCAATTTGAAAGTGAAGGGAACTGAGCCACTTTTACTTCAGAAGTCATGTAAAAAGAGACTAGAACTAATAGAAAAATGGTTGGGGCCAAAGGTCAAAAGTCATTGTCTCCTCTTCTGAAATCTGCCTTTATGTTCTGTCATGGTTATTCTCTGCACGCTACTGGCAATCTTCTTGGTGTCCTCTCTGTCACATTCTGAAAAGTGTCAAGTCCAATGTTAGCCTCACCTTGTAGGTGTGAGGAAGAGCTCACCTCAGCTGTGACGCATGGGTCACATTATAAGAAGTATGGGCACATGCATTGGTGGAGTTTTGCCACAGTGATGTGACTAATGGCTCAGCTGAACCTGGTTCCCTTCTGGGCCTCTGTCATCATGTCAGGGCAGATATATTCTCCCCCGTGTGGTAATCACTTCTCCTATGTGCTCTCTTCCTCCCAGATGGTAAGCCAGGTCGTGCTTGGGGTCATGTCTTACCCATTTTGGTGCTTCCTGATGAACATATATTGGTATTGTGTTGGCATCAATAATGGTGGAATTTTGTCAAATTTGAAACATCAGATTTAGCACCTTGTTGAATAGCATTAAGCCAATATGGCTTTATTCGGATTTTAAAAATATCTAAACTTGCTTAAACTGTACATTTGTTGAGTCTTAGGCCCTCACAGTGTGCTCTCCTCAAGTGTATGTGAGGAGATGGAGCGATGAGTTCAGGAGGCTTAGTCAGGAAAATTAGAAGAAATTGGAAGAAGAAAGAAAGGTAGAAGTGGAGGAATAGATCTACCCATGACATTGTTCCTGGAGAGAATTAAAAAAGGTGTAAAAGAGGAGAGAGAGAGGGGTGGGGGGGACATAGAAGAGACAGGCTATAATTAATAATTCTGTATTGCATGTTTGAAAGTTTGCTCTTAAATATTTTTATCATAAGAAAAAAATTGTCGCTCTGTGGTGATGCAGGGTAATCAGACTTACTGTGGTGATCACTTTGCAATATACACCTACATTGGAATCATATGTATACCTGGAACCAAGATCATGTTACATGTCAATCATATCTGAATTTAAAAAAAAGAGAGAGGAGGCAAATAGAGAAGAAAAACGAAGACAAAGAGTAGAATGTGGTGAGAGAAGAAATGGGTAAACGAGGGACAGAACAGAGATGAGAGCAGAACAGTCAGGATACAAAACGCAGACCTGTTCCGAGGAATGGATCTGTCATGGCTTTTGTTTCATTTTGTGCTTGGTTGGGTGTTTTGATTGCAAGGGGCTGAGTTGGGGACTAGGTTTTTTTTAAAAGCTCACTTTAAGGACACACATGCATTGGAACAAAGCTCTAAGGAACCAAGGCCACCCCAGTGGCCAGTAACCTCCTCCCTTGGCTGGAAAAGCCTCTCTCCACTTCTCTCTGGCCTGGAGCCCACACCAGCCAGGTGCCCCAGTCCACACCTGAAGGATGCTTCTGTACAGCTCGTCTGTGTGGCTGGCTTTGCAAGCCACCATCCTCTGATTGCACAGAATCCTATGGGCTGGGACAGGTGTCCCTTGCTTGTGCCAGTCACCCACTCTGTGCCTATCCCTCCCTGAACAAAGAAAAGCCTGGGGCAGCGAGGAACCATGGTGGGTGGAGCTAGCACCACTGTTAAAATGCCCAATTTAAGTTGAAATAAGTGGAAAGGAAAAGAAATCCCTGAATCGTATTTCCAGACAACGCACACCATGTCACACAAAGATCCAACCTATAATTCAGTCATCACAAGGAAACCAGTTGATATTTTGTGTGAAAAGAGACATTTTACTCCCAGCACTTCTCCCTGACACCCCTCATTTTCTAAAATCGCTCCTTAACTGGCTTCAGATTATCCGCAGCACTCTAAACCCCACAGCACCAGCGCCGGATGGGTTTTCAGTCCTCTTTTTCTGGAAAGCAAGCAGGGGTATTCTCAGCTCTTCGCAGATAAAATATGAGCAGGCTTTTCTGACTCCCTGGGTGGGTGCAGGGGTGGACAAGCCCACATCTGGCCTCTGCTTCCTTTAATAACCCTCAGCATCTCTGCCCACTAGCTCTCAAGACTCCCTCAAAATCACTTCCAACCACTTCAGATGTTCTAGGGCCAGTCAAGGCTCCCGCAGCATAAATAAGTGGTTCCTGTCAAATCCCGGGGCTGTGTCTCTAGGGCAGATAGATAATGTCTTTTTTTCCTCATAACTTGCAAGCAAAAATGCATTAAGACAACAAGTGAGTCACCAAAACACTTCTCTCTGGAAGCAAATATCTCTGATCTTTCCTGTCGTTGCAGGTGTAATAACAACCTTAGGAGATGATGGTGTTTATAGCCTAAGGGCTTCTTAGGGGCACCTCTCCCTGGCCCTATGGACTCATGGAGTTTTGGGGTGTCCATGTGTTCTTAAGAGCTGATGATGGGGTTGTTCTTTTCATGGCCCCCGTGGCCAATGAATGAGAGTTTTTTTTTGTGTGTGTGTGGGAAACCACTGAGTCACACGCTCAAGAAGACCCAGACGGGGGCAGGGCCTGCATGGTGGGGGACCTGCAGTTTGCACTTGCTGCGTGCCTTGCTTCAGGTGCCTGGCGTGATGTCTCAATCCCAGAGGCTCTTGCACAGCAGAAGGCAGCCACGGGCAAACAGGACAAATTTGTTACCTACAAAGGCGTTTGCTCTGCATCCCAGCCTTCAAAATGCTGAAATCCCACTAGCAGGACAGAAGGGAGCTTCCAGAAACATATTGTAGGCAGAGCAGCCAGAGCGTAGTGATTTTGACAAAATCTGCCATAACCTTCTGGTTCCGTTTTTGTTTCCCTGACGGCCAGGGAGTAAGATTTTTATTATTTTATTTATTTTTTTTCCTGATGTGGGAGTTCACTGCTGAGTAAAGCATACCTTGGCTCTGTGGGTGAACATAGGAAGGGCTTGTTTATGTTTCCAGGGGGAGGATAATTGTGGAAACCAAGATGCGTTGATGGATGAAGGAGAGCTCTGCTTAGCCAGTGCTGAGGCAATGTGTGCACCCGCTGGAACAGGATTACAGGTTGATGACACATAACTGATTGTTTGACATTGGAGACAGAGAGCGTGCACCGTGATTAAGAGCCAGACTTGGGGACAGACTGCCTGGGTGGGATTCCATCCCTCTGTGCGCTCTGCTGCCCACAAGGTAGGTCACCTCGGGCAGGTTATTTAATCTCTTCGTGCTTCGATTTCCTCATCTTTGAAATCGGATGATGATAGTATCGACTTCATCACGTTAGAAGGATGAAAGGAGTCAAGACTGTACAGGCCTCAGAGTGTCTCTGGTCGGCAGTGAACCCTCTCTCACACATGTATACATACACAGAGACTCGAGGTCATTCTAGCTCTGTCACTAGCTGACCGTGGCGACCTTGGACATTTCCCTTAACTTCCATCGCTACACTTCAGTCCTTCATCTATGAAGTAAAGAGGGTGGACGAAGCCTCACGCTAGTCGTACATGTCTATGATTCCATGTCACTGTGCTGGAATTGGTGGTAAGGACACGAAGGATGCTATGGAAGTCATAATCGGAGTCCATGAGGAATCATCTAAAGAGATGGGTGGGTGTGATTCAAATGTCTTTCCATTTTCCCAGTTTTTAAAAACAGGGGATCATAAGGGGGTAATCTTGGATTGAGGAGTTTATCTCTATAGGCACCTGCCAGATAAGAAGGAACAGACAAGTTCTCAGTAGCCATAAGATACTTTCCTATTAAAAATGAAAACTTTATGATCTATACTCTGTAAAGGCTGGCTAATGCAAAGATTAGGAAATATCTACACCTTAATCAGAAGAAAGGAAAAGCGAAGCATTTAAAAACAGGAGGGTCACTATCCAGGCCGAGTTCAGTGTGAAGGTGACAGACAGGATGCTCAGTAAACTCGCTGTCACCTTCAGGAAAGAAAATGTGAAATGAAGCCACTGAGAAGGATTAAAAAAAAAAAAATTTAATTAAGATATATTCCACAAATTTGGAAAATTTACTTCTTGTGAAATGGGAGAAAGTTGGGTGGAAAAAGAGATATAGCAAAAGGGCCATCCCAAGTCACCGAAATGAGGATGAGGTACTTTACAGTGTATAACTTAGCCGGCCCAGAGTATCTTCAGGATTCTTAAAACATTAAAAAAAAAATTTATTCTCCCTTTACTTTTCAGTTATAATCAGGGGTGTGTTTTGCGTATGACCTGACCTCTCAGGAGTGGCTTTGAGCTCTCTGCAGAGAAAAGAGCGTTGCCGAAGAAAAGAGCCATGAATAAATAAGAAGTCGGTGCAGCTCTGCAAATATTTTCTCAAAGTCTAAGGGTCACCGAAGTATTGGAAAATGGAAAAAAAAAAAAAAGGAACAGTTAAAAGAACATCAACAAAAAAAAATGAAAACCTCCGAGAGAGAATACACAGAGAAGCAGAAATATTTACTGAAATTAATGTCTCCTGAAAGAGTCAAGATGTTCTGAGAGCCACATAAAGCAGAAAGACCTTTGAGAGAGGAAAAGGCCTGCCCATAAATAAAAAGGAGAATTGTGATAAGACTTGCAATAGACACCGCTGTGGATTTACTGTTTTCTAAACAGGCTGATTTTTCAAACCTAGGCCAGGTCTTTAACTGTTAGGAAGTCACGGAGCCTGGGATATTGTATTCAGTTTGAGGCTTTCCCTGCCAGGGAGATGAAGGCAAACAGAGATGGGAATTCAGAGAAAAAAAGCACAAAAAACCCTGCATAACAAAAGTACTTCGGGATCTATGGGGGATTGACTTTTCAAGAGCAAGTGTGAATAAATAGAATAAATAATCGTTCGGTCTGCCAAGTTCAAAGAGAGGGAGGTGATAGGCTGTCTATTCCTAGAGTTTGATGGAGAAAAATCACATGGAACAGGCTGTGCTTCCTTCAAGCCCTGGGAACTTAGTTAAAAATGTGACATCATCACCATTTTATGAGAGTCTAGACATCTATTGAGCAGCATTTGGGGGAACAGGGCATATTTATAGATGTAGGTGCATGTGTGCACAGGGGCACGCGCACAGATACACACACTCACGGAGCCAACAAGTGCCCAAGCCTCCTTTCCTGTTTCTTGCACTTTCTTCTTGAGCTGATGACCCCTGAGACTACCGAAAATGCTGATTCCTACATTTTCTCTAAAGAGGTTTGAGGATCCCCACAGGACTGGCTGCCTTGGGGACTGCCCATCCTGGCCCTGGCTAAAGTGAGCGACCCTTATTATCCCTTGGAGTCTACATACAATACAATTTTCTCTCTGGAAGGCTCGGTTTTGTTTATAATGAATTAGTTCGGTTTATCATGAATTGGTGATCTTGACAATACGAAAGGAAGTAGGTGTCTGCTCTCGTTCTCCTCTCCCTGTTACGTGGAGATCCCCAGAGGAAGGGATCCACTGAAACAATCTAACACATATCAACAGGTAAGAGGCTAAAGTATACAAGCTTCATGTTGTCGCAGCTGACAGATGCCTGCATCCCCCTATTTTCTAAACGATGGGATGTTTTTAACCTTATTTAAAGTCTTTTCTGGCTGCACAAACGAGAGATTACTTTGTGCCATGGTTGGGTGGTTATGGATGTTCCATCAGGGAGAGCACTGGGCCCAGGAGTTAAGCCAATGTTGTCCTGTGCTGCTCGCTGGGTCCCCGTGTCTGTTGCCTACTAGTATTTTTCAAGCAAATGTAAAAATGGTCATCTTCCCTGTCAGCAGGAGATCACTGAATCATTAAGACCCACACCAGCACAGACTGTGTAGCAAGAGATGTTTTCCTTTGGTATGGACTTAACCATTTTACGGGGAGCTGGTTTCAAAAACTCCTAATTGAATGCACTAAAAGTGACATTTCAGGCACACCAGGTATTCTGAGAAGCTATCCCAACTGAGCAAAGGTGAACTGAACCTTGCAAAGTGGCAGTTACAGTCTGGCGACTGGAATGAAGTCGAGGAAGGCCCACAGTAGAAGAGGCGGTAACATCTCTGAGGGACCAGCAGGTGTCACCCAATAACCAGGGAACACAGAGGAGGCGTGTGAGTCGTAGGGGCTGAAACGCAGAACGGAATTGAGCCTGTTCCCACGCGGCCTGGCAGGCTGCCCTGCAGGGACACACAGGGAACTCACTCCTAACCCTACCTACTCCTAACGACTACAACAACAGCCCCCCTCCGCACCCCAGCAATTTCCTTCTCAGAAATGATGTTGTGCGTTGGGTGAAAGAGGCAAAACCACGATTCTGGGGGCTCTGCTACCTCTAGGTAGAGAAAAGGAATGATGGAGTAGGAGATTCCTAAGGGGAAGAAACTCCCTGTTGGATTCAGCTGCTATTGATGTAACTTCAGAGGCCCAGAGCAGAAAACCTGGCCTCTCTGGTCAGGCTTCCTTTGCCATGTTCAAGTATAAGAACATTAAAAACTCTTCCTCGCCCCCTCTATTTCAAAGGGTTTTTTGTGGAAATGCATTTTTAAAACATTAAAGAGTTCAGATCACTGTTTTTTTTTTTTTTTAAATAAATGAATCTTCTATTCTTCCTACAGCTAGCTATTCTGTACTTTCCTTTCTCTTCAGTGTCTGCCATAAAAAAGGATGAGCCCTGTCTGTGCTTTCTTTTTGCATTCTCCATTCTCTGAAAGGCTGTTTGAGAGATTATATTAATAATAAAGGCAGGAGCTAACAGACCAACGTTATTGAGAGAGAGAACTGGGTTAGGCTCTGCCTTGAGCACTCACTGAACACACAGTTGTCTGCTAACCCTCAAAGGGGCCCCCTTGTGTAGACAGCACTGAGCATCACAGAGAGCTGAAGCCAGAACAGGGTTGCCTGACACACACCTGTGCTTAACACTCATGCCGTCTGCAAATCTCAGGCCAGAGGAGACAGAGGAACATTAAAATTCAGCTGTTTCAATCTCCTGTCTGAGGCTCACCTGTTTTCTATGGCATCTCCTTCAGCCTTGCTGTGGTTCTACATTTCCGTGAGGGGGGACCCGTGAGTCAGTCCCTTCTGTTTTTGAACGTCTCTGACTGTAAGACTGCTTTACTTTGTTATAAGAGTTGATTCACGTGACTATGGAGGCTCTAGACCCAGGAAAACTGGTGACGTAATTCAGGCTGAGTCTGAAGGCCTCAGAACCAGTGGAGCTGATGGGGTGAGTCCCAGTCTGGGTCCAAAGGCTCAAGAATCACGGGCCAGTGGTGTAAGTCCTGGAGTCTGAAGGCTGATGTCCGAAGGTAGGAGTAGATGGATGTCTCAGAGAGAGCACCTGGCCCTTCCTCTGCCTTTTTGTTCTGTCCAGGCCCTCGGTAGCTTAGATGATGTCCATTCGATGGGTGAGGGAGGTTTTCTTTCCTTAGTGTGCTGATTCAAATGCTCCTTTCTCGTAGAAACACTGTCCCAGACACATCCAGAAATAATGTCTTACCAACGATCGGGGCATCTTTTAGCCCAGTCAAAATGACACATAGAATTAACCGTCACACCCGGAATCTTCTCTTATAGCATCGTGTGCTGCTGGTGCTTTACGCGTTATGAGGAGCACACCAGGATGGGTTAAAGTGGTAAAGTTGTTCATCCACAGTGTAGGAATTTGGCACTCAGTTTGGCCAGTGATCTCTAGGCTTTTAGAAAAACTCATAGTGAAATGACTTTCGATGTATAGATTATAAAAATCACATGCTCAGTTGTCGCCTTCTTAAGGACAATTAACAAGTCTAATTTTAAAAACTACTCAGCTATCCCAAGAGAGTGTTTTAAACAAGATGGAGAGCAGAATGAAACAGCACGTCGTCGTGCAAAGTGGTGACCGAGTTAATGTTTCGTTTTTCTAAGAGACTCAGAGTTTTACATGCAAACACTCTGAACTAAGGCTGCGGAAAATGTCAATCGAAAGTCATTAAAGTCACTTGATAGGCGTTAGAAAACCACCTTGCCTTATCTTATCATTCTCGAATTTCAAAAGCGGACAAAATCTATTTGCACAATGCTCCTGCCCAGATGACATTAATTTTTAATGTGTTTAAATCCCATTTGAATGTATGCCAAAATAGAAGCAATAGTTAGCTTATTTTGAAAATGACCATTTTATTTTTTTTTCCCATTATTGAATAATCTCCAACGAGGAGAGAGCCTTCATGAAGATTTCTTGTTTAACCTCATGAAGAGCTTGACCTTTAGACCTCACGCTGACCTCAGGCAAAGTAGACCTTCTTTAGGGCTTGAATGGAAAACTGTTGAGCCAATGCTTGCAGGACAGGTGATAGAGCTTAAATCACAGAGTAGAAGAAAGTAGAGAATATGATTTAAGAAAGTTTTCTGGGTGATAAATGAAAAGCCCTTCCTGCCGTGAGAAATTCAAAGGAGAAAGAGCGGATGAGATGGACCTAAGGGAGGCCTAAATATCTCAGAAGGGATCTGGTGCCATAGATCTTTGAGTCTCAAAGAATACTGTCTACAGGACAGTCAAAACCTAGGATAAGGTGACAGGGGCTACCCAGGCAAAATAGAGACCCAGGCCCATGTGAAGTCCAGAGAAGAGACACCCTGGCCAAGTGCCTCGCACCACATGGGCAGCTTTAGAAGAAAAAAAGGAAAGATGGGCTGTTCTCGGGCAGTGATGGTCTCACAAACCTGCACACTCCCTAAGATGGCACACGGAGGCCATTCTTGCTATTGGCAAGCCTGGGGGGTGGGGGACAGATGTGTGTGGGGTGGAGAACAAGGAGGTCTGAGATCCAGGCCAATGGACATTAACAGACGAGATGTAATCAGGGACTTCAAAAGAACCCTGAGGGCATCAGAAGTGACAAATTTAAATACTTATGAGTGTGTAACATGGATGAGCCAATTGGCTTTCTCTTTCTGGAACCCTGAGACTACTTTGCGAAGAAGCCCTGGTAGGCCCCTACTAAGGCCAGAGAGCGACAACCATTGTCACCAACCGGGGACACTTCCAATGCAGAAATGGAAGTGCCACTGAAAATTCCTCAGCCAGATGTCCCCAGATGTGGTTTGTTAAAAACGCATCCTTTGAGCTCATTAGAGCACAAAGTAGTCTGCATTCATCAGAGGACTCGGTTTCAGCAAATCTACAGCTAGGCCCAGAGTCACTGCTTTCCATTTGCTCCCATCCAATCCCTTTCTCATATCACAAAATAATGTTTTGACTACCGAAGGCGAATTCTGACCTTTCTCCACTTAAAAAATGCAGATCTTTGATCGCAGGATAAATTCCACTTCTCCCCTCTTACCGCACACGCTTCTCTTCCACTTTAAAATATACAAAATTGCTTTTAATTCCTGCAATGAGCCGTCATCATCTCTCCAGCCTCTCGAATTTTGCACATACTGTGTTTTCCCTGCCTGCCTGGAATACACATTTTCTAACTGTTAAAAACTGAATGTCTGCATTAACCCCTCACCACGCATAAATAAATGAACATGTCGAAACCCTAACCCCTGATGTGTTGGTATTTGGAGGTGGGGCTTAGGGGAGGTAATTAGGGTTTGATGAGGTCAGGAGAGAGGGGTCCTCATGAAGGGATGAATGTTCTTATATAAAAAAGAACAGAAAAACCCGAGATCTTTCTTTTTCTGCATGCAGCCACCGAAAAAGGACGTGTGAGGATGCAGCCAGAAAGAGGGTCCTCAGTAAGAACTGACCATGCTGGCACCATGGTCTAGGGCTTCCAGCCCCCAGATCTGTGGGAAGCGTTTGCTGCCCAGGATGCCCTGTTTGCAGAATTCTGTGTGGCGGCCCTAATAGACTGAGACAGCAACCATACCTCTCAGGCCGATTCTTGTCCATCGTTTAGGTTTGATCTGCTCCCTTGTTGTCCCAAGCTGTTTTTATGACCCCCCAGGTCTGGGTTGGTTGCTCTTCCTAAGTGTGTCCATCACACCTGGCCCTGTGGTTGCTCTGTGATACTGTAAAGTCTTATTTACCGTTCTGGATTGTGTCTGGCTCCTTCAGTTTTATTCTTAGCTTTTAGCAGGTTTTATTCTTAGCTTTTATTCTTAGCTTTTATCCATTAATAAATTAATGGATATTGGTTGGATGAATGAAAGCATTAGGTTTGTAAGAAGAAGCAGATGTTTCAGAAATCAGCCAAGTGGGTATAAAACAATAACAAAAAAAAGCCTTTTTTTTTTTACTTATGATGCTCTAATTCTTAAAGGTAGCTGCAGTCTTACATCTTTAAAGACAAATTTTTTCATGGCCGTGGGCAAGTGAAATAATTGGCTGGTGGATTTGCCATGAATGGTTTAATTCATCTGAATTTCCTGTCTTTATTTTCTGAACTTTAAAGGTCCCACGGTGTAAAAACTCAGTAATTGAGGGATTTAATAGGCAGGGTCTTCCAACAACTGCATTTATATACGCATTAAGCATTTACCTTTTGTAAGCTTGGGGATTCTTAGGGCCTTCCAGGAGTAGCATTAAGCCAAAGCATGATCATTTCCTTTGGCATAAATAAAGTCGAGCAGTTGGGAAGAGGCCAAAGGCCACAGCAGCCATGTCAGGACAATTTGGGTGGATACAGATGCAATTACCAAGTCACGTTTGATTTGTTGGATGCTGTCCCAGTTATGTGCTCATCAGAGAGCTCAGAAGTGGGGATAGGGAGAGAATACACTGATGTAAGTAATTAGGCCAAGACAGGATGGGCCTTCATCTGCTCTGACCAACATAGAGATGAACTCTGCACCTCTGGCTCTTTGATCCTATGTGGACTGAAAAATTCTCCAGTCTTCCAGAAACATTAATGATGGTCTCGTTACGAAGTTTCACACTCATACAGCTGGTTGGGATTGTGTGGGGGAGAAGTGGGACTGGGGAGATGGCTCATTCAGATGCTACAATTTTTCAGGACTGAACACAGAATCGAAATGACCCAGATGGTTAACCTAATGAAGCTGATCCAAAATTTATGCCAAGAGGAATGAGAGCCATATTTCCATCTCTCTCTCTCTCTCTCTCTCTCTCTCTCTCTCTCTGCAAGTGGGCATGCATGATTCATTCTTGGCTGAAGAGGGCTTGGGGTTATATGAGCAAAAATGTGGCAGGCCGAGATGGATGCGCATAGGAAAGAAATCACAATGAAATACAGAGTCTTTCCCTGCCATATCTGGCTTCGAGCAGGCGTGTTCCTTCTCAGTGGCCCCAGTAGGAAAGATCCACTTCCATTTGGCTTTGAAAATACCATCTTTCCTGGGAGTGGAGGGTGCCTTTTGGAAAAGGTGCTTGAGTAGATCAAGCAGAGCGTGGGACAACCATGCAGCTCACTCGTGCCAGGGCACTTGTCCAACGCCTCATCTCTAGCAAAAAACGTATATTTGTGCTGCCTGCTGGCATGACCTTGTCCCTGGACTTTGATTTACCAACAGAAATGGATGCACCTGCTGCAATACCTCGAGGCAAAGGATGAGGATAGGGTCCATGACCAATCCCGTATCTAATTGGGTTTTGAAATCACAGGATTTTTTCTTTGAATTAAAGTCATTACATCATATATATATATATGTGTGTGTGTGTGTGTGTGTGTGTATAACATTATATATAAATATATTTAATAATTAAATTATATTTTAATAATTAAATTAAATTAGAATTAAATTAAAATATATTTAATAATTAAAATATATATATTTAATTGTGTTTTAGCTATTAACATTAGTACTATTTTATTTAATAGCTGGGGGCCTTCCTGTGCTTATCATGCGAAGGTATTTCTTTAATAAACATAAAAAAGCCATGAGCTTTCTGTTGGACAAGAAAGGACATTGATTGACTTAAGAACTGGTATGGCAACTGTGCCACCTTGGATAACTTAGGAAAGCCTTGGTTTCCTTCGCTGTGAAATAGAATTATGATGGTGTAGAATATCCTTAGATTACCTCCCTCAGGAGAGGAAAATCATATTTATTGTCTACCTACTATGTGCTATGATCATGTGAGCGGCACTTTATATATATATTAGCTCATTTAATTCCCATGATTCACTTTGGATGTGGCTTTATCAAGGGACTGACATTCATAGGACCCAAGAAACTTGTTAGAAATAGCAATTTCTTCTGTTTATTGAGGGCATCATGTGGGTCAAGCTCTCTACATGCCACATATTATTATCTCGTTACGGTTCTCTTGCAAGTCATGTTATTATTGATCTATAAATGAGGCGACTGTCCTTAGAGGGATTCAGTGATTCCTCAAGATCGCATAGCCAGTAGGTGCAGGAGCAAAGATTTGAACTCCTGTCTCTTCAACTCTTAAATCTACATTTTTCTATTAAAACAGAGCTGCCTTATGAGATCTCTTTCTCATTAAGTCATATGGGTTCTAATCCCACTTGACTACATCCAAGATGCATTTGCTTGACCCTAATTCTATTCCAGCCAAGGGGATAAGAAGTATCCCAGCGAGAAGCCTGCTTTGAGGAGCACAGCTTATGGGATATGCAAGGGAGAAAAAGTTAAGGGAGAAGAAACCGAATCTGTGAGGCCTTCCAAAGCCACAGTGATGGATAGAAACCTTTTCTCAACCAGGGACGGGATTTGGAAGTGGCCACTGTGTGAATGTGCATTTGTGTGTTGTGGGGAGGAGGGAGGTTTAAATAGTGCAAGGTCTGGGGCTCTCATCTGTTCACAGCAAACAGCAGAGACTGCTGCTCACACAGGCTTTCTCCCTCGTGTGCACTGGGACAAGACTGAGGCTGTGCAGTGGGAATGGGAGAATGACCCTCCCATGCACCTGCTGTGGTTCCCTGGGCACCACCCCATGGATTCTCTCCCTGGCCTTGTATGTGGGAAAAGGGATTGCTTTGGGGAGGTATATTGGGAGTGGGAGGGTGGCAGGATGTTTGCTTTTGGAGTCTGGATTCTCTGGCTCCTGCTGATGAATTGCTCCTGATGTCGGTACATGTCTCCAGGGCTAGAGGGCACACGGATGCTCCGATGCGGCCTCTTTCTATTGTGCCACCCCAAGCAAGTTGTTCCACCTCACTGAACTCCAAAGATAACAGTGATCACCTACCTCCCAGGGATCCTGCAAGGGAGGGACGATAAACGTGAATATAAGTGCTACCTAAATGCTAAGGAATGTCATTAATCCTCCTGTGGCCCATGGTGCTCCTATCCCGCCTGCTAAATCTCTCTCGAGTGATGTGAACGCAGGGCCTCGGGTTAGGATGTTCTCGCAGAAGCACAGTTTCACCCACAAAGCAGAGCATGTTGTGGGGTCTGGCTCCAAAAAGGGCAGACAAATGGAGAGAGAGAAAGCTGGAAATTCATCCTGAACAGTCTATTAGGCTCTGGAGCCTGGAGCGCACGTTGCACGGTGCTCATGGTCTTTGTTTAAAAGTCACTTCCTCGGAGGACACGTCCTTACCTGCTTTCATCTTTCTAAAGAAGACTGGATTCTTCTGAACTCGGGCATGTAAATTCTTCAGATTGCCATTAGCCAAATGGTGCTGGAAACGCAGGATCAAGAGAGTGGCTGTTTGGGTCCCATCTTCCTCTGTGCTTGGTTCAGACAGAATAGCTCAGCTGCTGGCAGTGATCTGTGAAGCTCCCGGCTACCCCGGGCTCCTAAATGGGCTTGGAAACGGCTGGAAACCGTTGAAATATGCAGCAGAAGGGAAACAGCCACGCTGCAGGGGAATTGGGGTTTGGAGTTGCTGGCTCTTGCTCACACGAGTTGGTCACACTCACAGGGGCTCTGGGCAACCAGGCTTGCATTTCTGGATTTTTAGATTATGCGAGAGTCGTGAACAAGGCCTCCTCCAGTTGGATGCTGTCACATTCTTCTTCAATACTCAAAGGGTGACCGGTTTTAATCAAATAAACTCATTCACTCATTTAACTCATTCAACATCCCTTCATTTGGGACAATGTGTGGGTGACTTTTAAGATGCGGTTAACTGTTTCAGTTGACTATATGACATATGATGAGCGATTTGAAAATTAGGATGGGGACAGACATTCTCTTTGCTTTCAGTTTCGGGCTCCTGGGACTGACCTCTGAAACTGGAGTGTCGTTGCTTCTGGAGACCTTCTGGCCCAGGTTCCATGACACCCCACTCTCTTGGTCATTTGTCTGCTTCCTTAGCTTTACCTTTTCTCTCTGTGGGTTTCTCTACCAAAGCACTAGATTTTGCCTGTGCCTTGTTCTTGACCCTCTTTTCTTTCTGGACCCTTTCCTGGGAGATCAGTAAATGTGGGTAACTCTTAAATTTCTCTCTCAGCCTCCGATCTCTGCGTTGATTGCCAGATCCACGTGTACAAACGGTCTACCTGATTCTCCACTTGTGTATGGAATGGGAACTTTTAGATCAGCGTGCCCAGAACTGAATTTGTGATTTCCCTCTCCCCAGAGCTGCGTCTCCATCTCTCCTGTCTCTCTTAATGACAACACCATCCCTCTGGCTGTTGAAGCCAAGCACTTGAAGAATATCCTGCTTTTCTCTCTCTCTTCTTGATGCTGTTTGTCCAACTCACTGACAAGTCCTCCCAACTCACCATCTACACCGCCACTAGCCTGGTTCAGATCCCACTCATTTCTCATTGGGCTTCGCCTGCCATAGCCTCTTCAATTCTATCCCTCCACCCTTTTGGTCTCCTCCTGTTTGTTTTCCATGCAGCACCAGGTAGAATTTATGGTTTATTATTTATTGATGCTTCACAGAGGAAAAGACTTCAGGACGTGACCGACTCATGAAAGGTCATACAAGCATAATGCTGGGAGGACTTGAATCCACTTCTCCGTAGGCCTCGAAGAGTGAACCAACCTTTGAATGGTGTTAATCCCATCATCCAATCATTTAAATTAGTGTTGAATTTTAGAGTCTATTAATGATGGTTAATAATTATATAACACTATATGCCAGGCATGGTTCTCAGGGCTTTACATAACTTAGACTCATTAATCTTATAATAACCCGATGAACCAGATACTACTGTTATTCCTATTTAATATGAAGAAACTGAGACACAGAACTATTAAGTGACTTGCCCCAGGGTACATAGCCAGTAAGAAGCAGAGACAGGATTCAAACCCAGGCATTACCTTAGCGTTGTACCCTTATGCTGTGTCATAATGACCCTCAACCAAAGGCATGACCTTGATCCAACATGATCCATTAGTGTCTTTGAAGTAATTTATTTTTCTTTTTCAGATATTGGTTATTTTACCAATTAAACACATTTACTATAATAACAAAATTTATCCATTACTTCACTGGTTGTTTCTCAGGGACAGCTAAGAGGAGAATTGCAGTAGCTTTTAGATTTAAAAAAAAATCTATACGTATGATTTTGGGCCCACATTTTTGAGTTTTAGGTGATGTTTACCCTAGGGGCAGGCTGCCAATGAACTCCCAAATTGCCTCAAATACCTTCTATTTGGTAACATTTTCCCAAAAGGTTCTGCCCTGAAAGCTGCTATGCGAAATGGCAAATCCTGTCATGTCCCAAAGGGGCCCCTTGCAGTGTAAAGAATGTTTGGTCTCTCTCTCTCTCTCTTGCACTTGTTCTGTGCTTAGCAGATTTATTTAGTCGTGGAAAACTTCAGAAAGGATTGGTGACTTAAACTGAGTCTTGACAAACTGAAAGCATTTTTGAATATGGAAAAGAGGTGGTTTCCCTCATGCCAGTTCCACAAAGCAAAAATCTACGGAAATGACAAGCCTGTTGGCCACTTAATTTATCGATTGTGACCCCAATCTCAGTGTGTAGTTCATTTGGGTAATTTTTAAGGTAATATCAACCAGAAACAGAATTTCGTTCCCTTTCCCTTTCCGACTATCTCCCGATTCCATCAGCTCCATCTTTGTGAATGATTCATGGTCGATGAGGGACTCATTATCATTATCGATTAAACTTGGCCATCCCAGTTTGATGTTGGCAAATACCTTTCTCATTTTAATCTGTCTCCAGGCTATGTTTTATGCTGACTGTGTTTTAATTTGTCCCTAGATTGTATTTGACTGTTGCTGATATGAAGATGGAGGACTCTCTTGGGGGGTTTTGTTTGGAGATATATGATGGTCCTGGAGGATGAACTTGGTGACTCACGAAAAGAACTTTCTGGTACAACTCTGTACCTGTTGCTTTGAAGTTAGACTCGTAAACTGAAGCAGAGAATACATTTCTATAGTAAAACCTTTAATTTGCTTACATCTTTAACTCAGTGTAAGCAGTGTACTTTCCCTGGGGTGCTCTATTGTTCTGTCGACCTCTACGAATACCAACTTCATTCGATTTTTGATGAGTTCAGAGTTTTACCATATGCTATGAAGATGATACTATTTTTATAAAATTTTATTTTGAAATAATTTCACATTTATGGAAAAGTAAGAATAGGAAAAGGAATTTCTGTGTACTCACTGTGCAGATACCCCCACTGTTATCCTTTTACTGAATTTGTTTTACATGATGCTAATTTGAAATGACCATTTTTTAAAGTCTCTGAATTCTGGGTCATTTACTACCTGCACAAAAATCAAAATGTAGGGGACTCTTCGTATGTCAACAGGCGGAGGGGTAGAGAAGAGATGGGATGATGATGATGATGATGATGATGATGATGATGATGATTATGATTAAGAAGAGACAAAGAGAGGACACAGAGTGTTGTAGTAATGCTGTCTCAGGTGTTGTGGTCCTTCCACGGGTACACCGTGACACTTCTTTCTTCTGAGGTGCTCAGAATGTCTTACTTTCCCAATAAGCTCGAATGTCATTTTCCCTTACAAATTGGTGACAAATGACAGTACTCATATTGAGGTTGCTAACAGGGAAGCAGAAAATAAAGGCAAGTGCAAAATGTTACCCCTTGGGGCCACTCCACTGGTATGCCTAGGACTTTGCCTGTTGCTGCCAATTGAAGACCCTCTGAGGAGGTTTCTGGAATCTTCCCATCAACGGACAGGTCACACAGCCAGGGAGATAGTTGGTGACAGTTGGGGACTGCCAGCCCTCTCAGTGGAGTGCACAGATCCTGATGGGGGCAGCCCCTAGCTTTCCTGCCTGGCCAGGGAGGGAAGTGAGGAATGTGACAGGAATTGGCAAAAAGCATGATTTTCACTTTAAAAGGGATCTTTTATTCTTGAGCTGAAGCCAATTGAAATACCCCGAGCCTGGGTCTTTTTATTCAGACAAGAACAATGAGATCAATTTTCAACAGAAAATGAGGAAAAGGGAGAGAGATGGCAGCCGAGGTAATAGGCTGTAAAGGACAAAGTTTGAAATTAAATATTATGGCTTAAATAGTCCTGTAATTCAAGCTGTCTCTCTCCCCCACCCTGCCATCTCGCATTAAAGAAATAAAACAAACAAAAAAACCCCTCCTCCCTGCAAAATGGAAAACAATCTTTTTCTAATAGAAGAAAATTCTCTCTACAACATGAATTTGAGCTGCAGTGATTTGATTTCTATGGAGATAAAAAGGCGAAGTTAGTGCTGTTTGGAGGGGAATGTAAATGTGGTGTTTGTTAAGGAGAGAGGAGAAAAACTGGCTGATGAGAATTTGCTGTATTTTATCCTGTTTTCACTGAGCAGCAGAAGGGATGTAGGGAGTTTTTATTTAATTTTTAGGACAATTATGGGAAGCAAACCCAGGGTGAGTGACTTTAGACTGCTCATTACCTTCTGGCGGCAGAAGAGTGCCTATTTTAAATGTTAAGATCAGATTATTTATAAGTTTTGCTTTGAAATTCAAGGGAATGGAAGGAAGGGGAACTTGATTAACAGAGGAAACGGCCTTATGTATGCAGCTGGTTTTGTCTCTGGAATAGGTCAGAGTCTGAAGAGCAGCATTTCTGGGTCTCTTCTTGGAAGTAACAAGTTCTAGAGAACCCATGAAATTTAGAAAAAATCGAGATCACTTTTAGACATTCTCCACTCCTGCCAAAAAAAAATTTAAAAAACCCAAAAAACAAAAAACTAATGTTGTGATGGGAGTGTGCCTTCCTAGAAAATCCTGTTTGGCTATACTGTGATGATAATTTTGATTCTGCACCTTTCCTGGAATAAATACTAAGGCCTGTGGAAGTAGCTGAAAGTCTCTGATCCTAGTAATTTTAATATCACGTGTCACAGATGTCTTGGATCATTCTGCAGAATGAATGCAACTAGATATAAGAGAATTGATGGTCATTTCATTTTCTGGTAATCATGGTTGACCATCTCTTTGATCAGAGGATTCTAGCTGACCTGAATTTTCTAAAAAAAAAAAAACAAAAAAAACCAAATTGTAGACTATTTCTCCCTGAGAATTTAGTATGGTTTTCTTGGTGGGGTTGTCTAAAGTTCTTCATTCATTAAAGATCTCTTAGGGAAAGTGATAAAAAATGAACACGTCCTAGTGGAAGCAACAAAAAGACTTTGGAGGGTCACTGAGTTTGGGAAAGAACAGATCAGCCTACTTCTGGGGAGGATGAGGACCCTGGCAGCAGGCAATGAAAAAAGATAGGCTTCAGGGAATGGCCTGGACAGCATAGGAATGAGAAAAAAGAACTAAACTGTTTTTATCACTAAAACAAGAAGTTGGAGGTTGTCAGGGACTGGACAAAAGAGGGCCCCAACTCTAAATGATGAAGCTAAGAACTTGCACTTAGTATACAGCAAGCACAACCAGTGGGCACAGTCGAAGGGTGTTTGCAGTGTGCATACCTGATATTCATTTTTAATTTAGTTTGTGGGGTCATGCTGCAATCTAGCCCTCCTGACTCTCTTTAGATCTTAGTAGACATCTGAGCTCTGCTCAGTCTTCAGTTTATTGGGGGTTTAGATAAAGAAGGAGGTGGTGGTGAATGCACCATGAAGGATTTGGTGAAATAACCCCTTGAACCTGACTAATGGAGGCCCTCCAAGCCAGAGCCAAGTGGGAGAATGATAAATGTCCCCTCCTATTTTCTGGGGAGTCTCAGTAGAGGCTGGAGGGACAGAGCATCTTCCTCTGTGGGTGGGATGGACTATGCTCACTTAAATGTCAAGAGAGGCCAACTCCATCTGGGCTAGAGGTGTAGGCTCCAGATGCAGGATGAAACAACAAGAATGTGGTGACGTGGAGGAATATCCAGATTGTCCTTGAAAGGTGTCACGTAAACTTACAACCATACACAGCTTCCTTCTTCTCCAGGGGACCAGGGCATACGCACTGTCTGTGTTATAGTGAGAGGGTGCTCTGGTGACACTTGAGAATGTGCATTTTTAGCAGGAGAATAGTTCATTGTGAAGAGCCTTAACTGTGTTTCTGGGGTTGCTCTGTTTTGTCACTCTCTTCACAGCAGGAGGGAACAGAGGTGTGAGTCCCCCTAGTCCTCTGGCTGTCACCCTTGTGCTGGACATAAACTCAGAGCAGAGGCAATAGAGTCCCGCAGAAAATGCAAGTTAGTAAGTGGTTCTGAAAAATGTTTTGGTCCATCTATTTTCGATTTTTCATTCTGTGGAAGACATTGAATTTCTAGGTGCCATTTGAAAAGGTACCAGGAGGACTAGAGAGTTCCACCAGGGCAATGCATTCCTGTTCCTGAGATCTTTGTTTATTCCCTCGTTCTTTACAAAGCATGTATTCGATGCATGTAATGCCTAAAAGAGCAGACACTTAGATAAGGTATTAAAAAACTGAGATAAAGGCCAATAGAAGGCCATACAGACTGCTAAAAGGAACACAGAGAACAGCCACGTAAAATAGTTATGCCTAAAATCAGGGCAGGTAAGATGGGGGAAGGGGAGATAATTTGTCTATACCTTACTCTTTATTTCTTTTTTACCACTTATCAGGAAAGGTATCCCTAATTTCTTTTTTTTTTTTTTGAAGTATTTTATTTTATTTTATTTTATTTATTTTATTTTACTTTATTTTTAGATTTGAGTATGCAGTACATTGGTTAGACATTGATATATTTTTTGAAATGATCCCCTCAATTACTCCATCACCCATCTGGCTCTACACACAGCCATCACATGGCTGCTGACTGCATTCCCTATGTCATGCTCCCCATCCCTGTGACCATCTCTCAACTACTAATTCATGCTTTTTTAAACCTCCACCCCTTTATCCCAGTCCCCCCGAACCCCTGTTCTCTAGCCATCACCAGGTTGTCCTCTGTATTTATGAGTCTGTTTTTGATTATTTTGTTCTTTTTGTTCCTTAGATTCCACATATAAGTGAAATTATATGGTATTTCTCTTTCTTTGACTTATTTCTCCTAACATAATAACCTCTAGGTTTATCCATGTTGTTGCAAATGTTAAGATTTTGTGTTTTTTTTTTATGGCTGAGTAATATTTCATTGCATATATGAACCATAACTTTATCTAATCATCTGTTCATGGGCCTTGAGGTTGCTTCCACATCTTGGCTGTTGTGAATAGCACTGCTGTAAACATAGGGGTGCATGGACCTTTATAAATTAATATTTTGGTTTTCTTTGGATAAAATACTCAGAAGGGCAATTGCTGAATCAAAAAATAGATGATCTTTATTCTTTTGAGGAACCTCCAGACTGTTTTCCATAGTGGCTGTACTAATTTGTGATCCCACCAACAATGTATGAGGCTTCCCTTTTCTCCACATCCTTGCCAACACTTGCTGTTTTTTTGGTTTATCAATGATAGCCATTCTGACAAGTGTGAGGTACACAACACTTGTATACTGTTGGTGGGGTTGTTAACTAGTACAACTGCTATGAAAATCAATAAAAAAAAAAAAGAATTACTATGCGATTCAACAATTGCACTTCAACAATTCCACTTCTGGGTAAATGCCCAAAGGACTGAAGCAAGGATTTGAAGAGATTTGTACACCCATGTTCACAGCTGCATTATTTATAAGAGCTAAAATATGGAAACAACTCAAGTATCCATCAACAGACGAATGAATAAGCAAAATGTGGAATATATATATGAAAATATATTCAGCCTTAAAAAAGGAAGAAATTCTGACATATGTTACATATACATGGATTAACCTCGAAGACAGCGTGTTAAATGTAACAAGCCAGTCACAAAAAGACAAATACGGTACGATTCTATTAATAGGAATTACCTAGAATAGTCAAAATCACAGAGACAGAAAATAAAATAATGATGTCCAGGCCCTAAGAGAAGGATGAATAGGGAATTATTGTTTTGGATTATGGGGACTTAAATGTATAAAATTTCAGTTTTGTGAGATAGAAGTGATTTGGAGATGGATAATGGTGCTGATTGCACAACAGTATGAGTGTACTTCCTACCTCTGAACTGTATGTTTAAAAATGGTTAAGATGGTAAATTTTGTGTTATGTGTTTTTTTTCCACGATAAAAAATTGAAAAAAGAGAAAACATGTCTACCCATTTCCTTACTGAAATGGTCAACTCTTGTTTGGGAGTAATCACACACCTGTTGTGCCTCCACATGCTACCCCCTGGGAAGGCCACAGTGTCATTTTCCTGGCACACCTGCCGTGTATCCGTGTCCTGACTCTGGTCATGAGGAAACAGGACAGACCCGACTTATAGGGTGAAAGGCCTGTGGTGAAGGGCATCAGAGACAGGAAAAGACTAAGAAACTTTTCCATTGAGATGTGACATGTAAACACAGTGTGTGTCTATGTGTAGGAACCTGGACTGAAAGGGAAAACAGCTATTATTGAGACAGAGGGCAAATGTATGGGGTGTGTGTGGGTTGGATGGCCACCTTGTATCTGTGTTTATTTCCTGTCTGAAAGGAGGGTTGTATGTTGTAAAATGGGTGCTCATTTAGGAGAGTACCCTTATTTTTTTGGTGGGAAACACACTGTAGTACTTCAGGGTAATGAGTCAACAAACACACTTCTCTGTCTCTCAAAAAAGAGAGAAAAATGGAGCCAATGTGGTAACCTTGAACCATTAGGGAATCTGTGCAAAGAGCGTGCAAGAGCTTTGTACTGTCCTTAGAACTTTTCTGTCGGTTTGAAACTCTTTCAAAATAAAAAAATTCAAAATAAAAAAAGAGAGATCCTGGTTGTCTCAGCTAATAACCCATCATTTATGTTCCTTCCATTTTTCCTCATTGGACAAGGGCAGGCAGCGATGGCTGGTTCCAGGAGGCATTCTTGCTCTTGGTCCTGTCAGTGTGGCCAGGGTGGAGTGCCATCATCATCAGGCATGGATGTTTGCTTAAGTGCCTTCGGTAGACCCCAAGCACGGGAGCCACTATACAGAGTGTTCAGTATGTATTTTTACAAAGAACTTGAAATCTTTTTTTTTTCCACTAAAACAACAATCCCCCCCCCCAGGCCATTAATATTCTCAGTGTTGTGATTTCTTGCCTACCAGATTTTGCATTCAGGCAGATTCTTCCTCGGGTATCAGTTCAACGGCTTGCTGTGTGATCTATAAAACAGGTGTAAATATACCCATCTTGTGGGAGTGTTGTGATGAGTAAATAAATAACAGAAATAAAGTGCTCAGCACAATGCCTGGTGTGCAGCAAGCCCTCAGGAAATCACAGGGCTGGTGGGCTCTTACAGGTTTCATGGTCCTTGCTTGCCATCTTTCACTCTGGGAGAATTATTATTATTATTATTAATTATTATTATTATTATTATTATTATTATTATTTTCAGTTTTAATTGTATTTGGGTGGTAAACCTTTGACAGTTCTTTCAAGGAGAAAGATTTGCTTTGGAAACTGTCAGCCAGTTATTTTCCCACCTCTGTGGTCTTAGGCCTGTACTCAATTTCTAGGGGTTAAATGAGGACACCAAAATATTGTTAGTGAGGTCTGCAGTCCCCAGCTTTGTGGTCCTATTTGGTTAGGTGCTTTATGATCCATTAGATTTGTTAGTCTCAACACAGCCTTGTGAGGTGCATGATTCTTTTTATTTTTCCTTCGTAGATGGGTTTTAATTAGCTTCAGTGAATTCATACGACCCCCAGAAGGTCCATGGTGGGGCCTAAATTCAATTCCTTCAAATGCTGGAATTTTACCTGGTCCTCTGGGTCCCACCTTTTCTCTTGATTTCTGTACTTTGGCCTGGTTATAGATGTAAGCTATTGTTCAAAAGGCAATGGCAAAAAAGCCATATAACTTTTTAATGAAAAGTGAAATCGAGCAAGACCTCATCAGCTCAGCAAGAAATTATATTAATTTATTTTTTTAAGTTTTAGTTTATAAATGCCATTTTCTTGAGTTTTTCCCATATGTTATGTATTTTCTTCCTTTGCAAATTCATTGAGTATCAGACCAGTCAATCTTAATATTTAATACTTAACTTTTTATGAATTCAATGCTTACCAAGGAGTTATAGCATCTTTTTCTGGGCAAGTCTTTTTCCTCTGCTTTTGGGACAATGTCAAAATCTACACGACTCTCCTCTTTCATCAAAGGAAATGGGAGAATTGCAGAGATAATGCATTTGGAAATGCTGCTAATACTATATAATGCTCTGCAGTTTTGAGATCTTAAAAAATAAAATTTTGGCTTTTCAGGAGCCTCAGAGAGGGATTTTCTGGAAGAGGTTTTTACAAGTCCGAGGCAAACTTTTGAAAGTCAGAATTTAATGAAAAAGCATCAATTCTTGCCCCACCCCTTTCTACTCCCTTGTTTTGAGGCAACTGCTTTCCACTCTTTCATCTACTTCTAAATAATAAAGCCAATAATGTTGTAATTAATTATTTTTCATTTTAAACATTATGTAATGAAATGGACTCTAGCAACTTTTTTGAGATGTTTTAGAGATATTTAGTTATATTTTACTTTATAGCAAATTAGTCCAACACTTGGAGGTTTCAAGAAATAATCCTTTATCTTCTCAGTTTCTCTGAGCTAGAAATGTGAGTGTAACTTTGCTAGGTATCTATAAATGCAGGCCTTTCATGACATCACAGTCAAGCTGTTGGACTGAGGGTCTTATTTCTTTCTGGATTTTGGCTGGAAACTTCCCTTTACTTCTCACCATATGACTCTCTCCATCAGGCAGCTCACAACATGGTAGCTGTCTTCCTTTAGAATGAGCAAGGGAGAGAGCATGAGAGAGCATAAAAGTGGGAAGCCTTCATTCTCTGTCTTTTTATAATTTAATAAATTATGAAAATAATTTGTATATTATTACATCCTTCTGTGAGTCCAGCTCACACTCACGTGGAGGCCATTAAACCAAGGCTTGAATCCCAGAAAGTGAGGATTATTGGGAATCATCTTAAATGCTGCCTTCAAGAGTTCATTCTCTGGATCCCAAGAATTCACATCTATCTCACGTGGAATATATTTATTCCCAATCACTCTCTCCCAAAGGTTTATCTCACGCTAGCATCAGCTCAAAGTCCAGCATCTAATCAGATGAGGTCCAGATGTGGATGGGATTCATCAGGTAGAGCTCCCTAAACACAGCTCCTCAAATAAATATACCTTCAGTCTGTAGCTCTGTGAATCTAAAGAGACAACTTATCTGTCCCCACCCTCCACATCCAATGCGTACTGATGGGATAGAGGCAGGCTCTCTGGTATATAATTTTCTGTTTTTTAAAAAAAGGGGAAATGGGGTGTGTAAGGGAATCACTGCTTTCTGGGAATTCTGACATTCATCTAGGTGAATGTTTGGAGATAAATTAAGTCCCCAGGTCTGGAATAGTGGCTTTTGGCTCTGCTATCTGTGTTCTTAGTTCCACCTCTTAAACTCATTCTTTCTTTTTTCATAAAAAGTATCATTTGAATAGTTTTTTCGTACATGATTTTGACCTTGTTCTCACTGCTTTCTATGTCATGGATTCTCCCCTTATCTCCTAATTCCTTGTATCACTAGCTCCCTATTCAACGTCTGAAGTATTAAGTCTCTTTAATAAAGCTCAGATCACACTGACCTGCTTACAAGGCAGTTTGGGGAAGTATATAAAATCCTGTTTTTAGAGTGGAATGCTGAGTCCTAGAAGACTCAAAAGATTAAGAATCCCCCCCAAGAGAGGGGTTTAGATGCTAGTTAGTCAAAAGGATGACAAATGTTCCTCACAGTCATCTTTGGTGCTTAAGAAATAAATTTGCTTATATATTTATCTTTAAGTATGCTGATCTTTACACCAACACTTTCCAACAATTATTTTATTTTAAATTCATAGAGAGGAGGTTCAGAACAAACCATCATGCTAAAGTAAAAAGGGAAATATTTACCAACTCCACTTTGTAACTCCAGGCCTTGAGTCCTTCTCTGTCCACATGTTACATTTACCTCTCACTATCTTTCCTACATTTTCCTCTAACGAATTCCAGCTCCTACTGGTCAACCAGATCTCAGCTGAAACATTACCTCCTCCCTGGAAACTTGCTACGGATTCTTACTTGGAGACATTGACCTTCACGTTTCCCACAAGATCCTTTAGAACAGGGGTCACATGAAACAATATCTTTGAATGAATGAATTCTCTGAAAGACAAAGCAGTACACCTAACAGCTTTCTTCAGCATAAAAATAAAATAGCACCATTATTAACACTATTATTTGCTACCACAAGGACGTTAAAGCTCAAATAGAATAAATATCCCAAGGACAACAAAGTGATCATGACAAGGAACATGTACTGTTTCTCAGGCACTGAGCTAAGTGCTTTATTCTTCAAAATACTCCATCAGGTCTTACTATTATCCTTTTCCAATTTTTTATTGTGGTTAAATATACATAACATGAAATTTACTATCTTAACAATTTTTTAAAATACAATTTAAATACAATATTAAGTGCATTTATAATGTGCAAACCATCACCACCCTCCACCTTCAGACCTCTTTTTTGTCTTGCCAAACTGGAACTCTTTACATGTTAAAAAGTAACTCCCCTGAGCTTGCAAAAATGACTGTTCTACTTGGTCTCTATGATTTTGACTAATCTAGGTGGCTCACATTAATGGAATCACCGTATTTCTTTTGCGAGTGACATCTTTCCCTTAGTATAATGTTCTCAAGGTTCATCCATGGAGTAGCATATGTCAGAATTTCCTTCCTTTTTAAGGCTGAATAATGTTTAATTGTGTCTATTTTTCTTATCCATTTATCCATCGATGGACACTTGAGTTGCTTCTCCATTTTAGCTCTTGTGAATAATGCTGCTGTGAACACGGGTGCACAAATATCTCTTCGAGAGACAGACAGGTGGTTTCTGCTTCACTCTTTGAGGGTTATCATTTGACAATAGCTCTCACTGTACTAACACTTGTAATTTATGTAATAACCAAGTAAACTGAGCATACATCTCAGTGGAAAACAAAATTCAACAAGTGATGCAACATAGTTTGATTGAGAGAATCCTTACAGAAATGTGAATATATGGGTGTTGGGGCTTAAGGGAACTTTTTAATAAGGAGTATTAGATACCTAGATATTAGTGACAGCAAAAAGTTGTTCATATCAGTGTTCCCGAATGCGCAAGCAGAGGAAACAGTGTTAACAGAGCCCTGTGAGAACTGGAGCTAAAGAAAAGGAACCATGGACAGTAGCTGAGGAAGGATGCAGCCACTGCCATAAAAGTGGTCCAGGGGGTAGGTTTGGGGACAAAATACCTCAAACTCTTTTCCCCTCTCCCCTCCAATCTTTTGCCAATAAATTCCATTGGTTGAGCTCAACCAGAAGTCAACTGGCAATAACTAGCTGTCCAGGACACGCAACTCTAATTTGACCAGTCTCATGGGAAAGGATCGGGGCAGAGAAGGACAAAGAATAAATGAGAAAGAATTCCCTTTTCAATAAACAATTTAAAATTTTATAACGTGTTGGTAGAGATATCTGGTTTATGCTTCTACAATTGAAGAAGTTTGTTCAATCTTTTCTCTGCTAAGATTCAAGAAAATGAAGAGCATAGGCGAGGAGAAATGCTGACCGAGGAGGAAAAAGTCAGCTGAAATGAAAGGGAATCTGTCAAAGTGATGAAAAATGAACTGTTTTGGGCTTGCAGACACACTGCATGAGCAGATGGGTAAAATTAGAGATGGTTCGAAGAAGCTTCTGTAAAAGAGGTGTGATTGAATACAATTATTTTGTAAAATGCAAAATATAAAAGGTGGTATGTGTCTGCATGTTTCTGGGGGGAGGGAGGTAAGGGAAGGTAGAGTAACAATAATGAAGGAAACAGTATGAGAAGGCCTCTCAGTTTGTCATTCCCTGGGAGGGCAGGTGATACTCTAAAGAAACCCATAGTGAAAAAATTTCTATAGTCACAGAAACTTGCACCATTTCTTTTTACTTTTTTTTTTTTCCTCATCTTGCAGAACCTCCATCAATATCTCATCACGTCTCCAATTCCCCAGGATGGCAGGAGCAGAGTATAGGCTATTATAGGGCTGGGTTTGCACATTAAAGAGAAAGAGAGAGATTCAGATTCTGACCCAAGTTGAGATTTAAACCAAACTTTCTGCCCCTAAGTTCAATGCTGAGTAAGTAGATCTCGTTGCCTTTCCTGGCACCTGCTGCATCCGCACTTTTGATGTAAACATGTGTGTCTATCACGTCTTCCTAACGCATTTTCTATGGGTGACACGATTTCAAAATAATGTTTATTTGGCAAAGGTAGTTTATCTTGGCAAGGTTTTCTACACAATTTCTAGATGATGCATCAACTAAGAATGAAATGTGTAAAAACAAGTAGTCAGTGCCTACCTTCAGTTAGACCAAGGGTGTCATCATCAAACGGTGTATATAATGTTATTAAAATTTAGAATTCAATTAGTATAATTTTCATAATGCTATTACTTGTCACGGAAGATGACAAATAATTACAAAAGCCATTTCTGATGACAATTGTTCTACAGCTTGGAATTCTAAGCCTATGATGGGATATTGAGAAACTGAACCCTTTTGTGGTTATGCAAACAGTACATATTTTAACAATTCATGGATCTGGCCTTAAACTCATATGCTATCAAGTTACTCCTGCTTACCTACAAAGTTAGAATAAACATAAAAAGTGAAATAAGCAATGCTGGGAATTAGGAGGCCTTGCTCCTTGACCCTCTGCCACTAACACCTGTGCAAATGCTTTGGTGTGATGCGTGATAACAAAGAAACAGAATTAAGACACCAGCACTTGCCATAATGAAATGAAGCCTTCTTTGACATCCTTAGATATATAAACTAATAAGAAATTGAGAACACTTTATTTACCATGACTTTAATAGATTGTAGGAAAAAAACCCCATTCTTAAACAAATCAAATTTTGATGGGAATAATTGTGCACTTTATGGTTTTATCCTAACGTCAATATCTTTGTTCCTTTAGATCACTTAAAATTAAAAAAAAAACTTTATGTCTTTTTGCTTTTTGGGCTTTGCTAATACTTTTTCTTTACCTGTGTTCTGCCTTCACCTGAATAAATCATCCTTGTCTTGAATCCCCTCCAAAACTGGATGAAATGAGAATAAATGAACCTTATCAGCTGTAGGCAATATGTCTGTGTCAGGATAGGCTAGGTTTGTGGGGACTACGTAGGACTGTATTATCAGTTGGTTTTGATTTTGTTTTTATGAAATAAGAATAAGAATGTAGTTTAGGACTAGAAGAGTAGGATTTAAGTTTGCCTCAATCTCAGTGGCCTTCTATCACATTTGGAATAAGGAAAACAAAATGAAATTGTAAAAATCTCTTTTGTTTTCAAATAAAATATTTACCAGTCGATCAAGACAAAATTACATGTACACATTAATAGAACACATTATTTGTCTAATTAATTTTGCTAATTATTTGTTAATCGAATGCATGATACCTGATCCTCTGTATTTCTAAAATGGAAGAGGGTTATTCTAGACTTTAGAGAAAGGGGTGGGAATCAGGGCACAGAGGCTAAACCATTATTTTTCTCAAAAGAAGACTCAGAAAAACCCTAAAAGTAAAAATGTGCATTAAATCAGCACTCACTTTCTGGAGTCAAATGTCTAATTGCATCTCTCTTCGCCTTTTTATTTGTAACATTCCAGGCAGGGGGCCTGCTAGCTGATGTTTATCATAATTACACTGCATCTTACCACCTGAGTCGAAAACCACTGAAATGTTGCACAGGAATCCTTCAGTGGGAAGTGATTTCATATCAGGACGTACAAATAAAGGTCGAGAAGTGAGCAGAGCATTATATAAGTTACTAACAGCAATTATGTAATTAAAAAAAAAAGATTAATAATATTGTTCCTTTTCCCTTACCCCTACAAGAGGAGGGTAGGTGTTCAAGGTCACTGTCATTTATTTTTCAAGTTTCGGGGACCTTTGAAGGATTCGACATACCAAGTAGCCATACCTTTTAAAGAACATTAACATTCCTATTAAGCTCTTGAGAATTTTGACCTTTCTGAAATGTCAGAGAAGGGATATTCTGCAGATAAATTGTGATCAACTGGATGCATAATATACCAAGTGTTTGGGCTCCTCTGTCTACCTCAGACCCCATGGGAAGTCACGGATTTAATAAAATTCTGTTTTCTATTATGCCAGAGTATTTGATAATTTGCTTAGCAGCCCTCTTGGCACAGAGACTTCTTAAAGACCTGACATTGCTGATCATGGAATTGTATTCCTCTGACCCGGTCCCCACATTTTACAAATGAGAAAACTGAGGCTCAGAGAAATGAGATGATTTGCCCCAAATCAGCCATCCAGTTAGTAGCAGAGCTGGGCATCCGATTCTTTCTACTTTATCACCCCGAACTGCATTTTTCTCCCTTGTACTTTTCTGTCCTTTTATGCAATTCATTAGATGCTAAAGTGCCAAGCAGAGGAATTGAATTTTTCATGATGATTTTAATAAGGTGCCACAAAACATGCAATTCTTATTCGAATCCCCATTTTCTTTCTCAGACCATGAAGGGGGCTGAATAGTAAAAGACAAAACTAACCACATAAATTATCATCGTGTCTGGACTTCCCAATTTGGATGCTCATGTACATGTTGCTGTAAATCCGAACACCTCTCTTACTATGCCTTTTTAAGGTTTACAATCCTGTACACAGCTAATTATCGGCCCTGCCAGCTCTTTGACTAATTTTGCTTCCTTCTGGTTCAAAAACTCCTGGCTTAGGCCCTAGAAATCTCTTTAGATTCCTTGAAGAATAACAAAACACCTGTCAAGAAGACAGAGAATGTGGGGTGTGTGTGTGTATATCTTTTCCCTTCCTAAAACCCAGAGAATTTATTATTTTTTTCTCTGCAACCCCTCCCAAGTATGACCACTTTCTCAGTGTGGATTCTCCTGTGCTTCAATTTCTGGTTTCCTACACCTAAAAGGCTGAGTCGAGTTGTCTTTGGCAGTCACTGATAAGGTTGGCAGTTGCTGGGATCAAGTAAAAATATCCATCGCCTAAAGATGACATTTAAAAAAAAAAAGAATGTCCTCAACCAAATAGGAAACTGTGAGACATCAGACTGATTCTTTCTTAAAATTAGCCAGCATCCCTGTAAACGGCGCTTTCATCTCAAAAAACACACTCGTGCTAGATGAAGCTAATTTTAACGTATAGATGGCATGTTAGGGTTCTGAGAAAGTGCTTTGATCTGATTTGAATTTATTATCCTGAGTGAAATACCATTGTTTGGACAGTTTTCACGTTATCAGCATAAATGCTGCACTGAAATGGCAGGGCTCTGCCTTCCTGCTGGCTGGCATCTCCTTACTCAGCTCTGAAAGCCACTTTCCTGTTTGTCCAAGTCTCCTGCTGGGCATAATCTTCTTACCAACTGAAGCTCAGTGTCTTCATTTCTGCCCACCCCACCCCCTTTTTCTAGGTTGGTTCGAGATGGCCCCTTTCCTTCACCACCGGTCACCCCTGAAGTTATTATGTATCTTGAGGGCCTGTACCTTCCATGGTGGTGACGCCCAGTGTCACCTGCTGGGGATTTTGTGGCAGACTAGCAAAGACAGAGGTGAGGTCTGGAAGCTGTTCTCAGGGGAGGTGGCATGGTGGCAGGTGGCAGTGAGGGTACCAACAAGATGTGATATTGTTACCCGGGGGGGTGCTCCTCGGATCCTCTACAAACTCTGAGACATTTCAGGGGACCTCGCAGGGACACTCGGGAGAAATTTCAGAGGCTGCTGAGGTTCTGTGTGAGCAGCTGGAGGAAAGACTGTGGAAAAGAATTTCGTTTGCTCTCTACTTCTCAGATTTTTTGAATTCCCTGTTTTGGGGTTAAAAGCACATCTGTTTACTTGTCATTTCAGATTTATAAATTGAAAGACACTTTTATCAATACCGGTCTTCTCATAAATGATTATCATTTAAAAAATTCTCCTAAAGTAATAATAACATCACGTGAATGAACACATCCCAGGTTCAGGGCTCCCTATTTTCCATTTGAATATTGTAGTTGATCTATTTTCTCTTTGGAAATTTTGCATATTTATAATTTTTTTTTTTATAAATTCAGCTTTCAGTTATTTAGCTGTCTCTCTGCTTCAATGACAAACAGCCCAAGAGTAAGGAGAGAGACAGGATTACCTCATCAGCAACCTTTCCAACATCGATGTCTAGCTTCTCTTATGATCTCGTGTCCTTGGGTCTCCAGATGGCACTATTGTCAGGAAGATGTAGGAAAACAGATGACCTAAATATCTTTTTACATCTGTGTTTCAGTTTATAAATCACTAGTTGTGTTTCTGCAGTGTTTTTTCAGGTCAAAGCCGTTTGAAGATCCCTTTTCAGCAGTTACTTGCCATTCTTGCCCTATTCTTCCCATTTGCTGTGTATTAGATACTTTTTCAGTCCGGAATTTATAGTTCCCAGTGCAATACCAAGAGCTGGTTGCGAATCCACTTTTTATTCCTTGGTCAAGTTGCTTTTAGCAGCAACAAAAGAACCTAATATTTTGTTTTACAGAATTTTTAATCAATGTAAACCCCCATTATCAGCACAATCCCGTATGTGGACCCATAATAGTGAGTGTGTGAGTGTGTTTAAGCCTTGGTAAGAACCCTTCACATGAGATTTACCCTCTTGACACACTTTTAAGAGTACAAAATTGCATTTTTAACTGTAGGCCCCATCTGGTATAGTAGATCTCTAGAACTGAATCTAGTGTCTACTTTTCATGTAAGAATATTTCCAAACCCTCCTCCAGAACCTCTTTATTACGGGATATTCTTTATTTTGCAATCACCTGTGCACACATCAAACATAAATGTTGGAAGCAGAAGTGTGTGCTCCTGTTAAAGTCAGCCAAACACTGGGGTGCTTTCTTCCCATGCAATGAGGGTACATCTCTGTTCTTGAATTGCTTCTTTGGGTCAGGGTGAGCTTTTGTACATGTGAGGATAAAGAAACAAACGTTTTCAAGTTCTCAGGGTTTTGCAAAATTTATTCATTACTGTTTCTTGCAAATAGGGTCTCCATTAGCATGACAAACAGAAAGCGAAATGGCATTTTCTTTGTGGAATAAGTGGTTCAGACAGTTGTATTTATAAACGACCTTGGGTTACTACACGATCTTCCCTCCAAACCCCCTTCCCTGGGTCGAAACTCATTTCATTTTATCCTGGCCTCCTCTTTGAACAATAACTTTTGTGTCAGGGCATTGGGGCAAGGTCTCCTGGAGGCCGCTGTCAGGATGGGCTCGCAGCCTTGTGGGCATGGGAGGGCTGTTTCATTAGCATCGACTGGCACGCTGCCACCTTCAGTCATTTAACTTCTAGTAATTGAGTTCCTTTTGTGTGCAAAAGGCAGTGTCGTCAAATGAAGAGAAAGGTGGGTCCCCGAGGACATGAAGGATTGTGCATATTTGATGGTGATGAAGGCCAAAAGTCTGGGGTACAGAGATACCCAGATATGTGAGCTGCAGTGGGGCTCACATACAACAGTGGGTGTCCATGGGGAGCTGAGGGTGTGTGTGCAAATAGTACTGAAGTGGAAGTAAGACCTTTTTCTAGAGATTTTTTTATTTATTTAACAAATAGTTGCTGAACACCTACCATGTGCCCCGCATTGGAGACCTAAGGACATCGAAATAAACAAAAGTGGCTGAGTTTCTGCCCTCGTGGAACTTATAAACTAGTGGGACAGGCCCTCGACTTACGAGCAGGTAAATGTGAAATGGCAAATAGCAATATGGATATAGAGAAGAAGTAAGTGAGGTGAGGCACATGGGGGGAACTAGGCAGAAGTAATTACAGATCCGATTCTGGATTTTTCTTTGAAGGTAGGAGTAGTGGGACTTGCTGTCCTTTGACTTGGACCCTGCATATCAGTGCTGCTTCTCCTTCTTGAGGGTGGAAGGGAGTGGGTGTGGGCTCTGGACACAGAAAGCAGTCACGAGCTTTCGCTAGCCAGGACTGGGGAAAGTAAACATTATTAAACAGACAAACATGATTTCTGGAGGCGTCTAGGGGACTGTGTTTGGGTGAGATGAACGTTTGAAGCAGTGGGGTCAGTCGAGTAACTTGTCCTCCTCAACGTGGAACTGTCATTGGCTGGACGTGTGGGGCCTGGGACCCACAGTGACATAGACGTGGCTCAGGACCCTATTTATCATCCAGCCTAAGTCCACCCCTGCTGATATGAAGGGTACAATGATGATGTTTGAGAAACTTCTGGTGTCAGTGTTAATTTGGACCTTGTAGCTCAAAGAAGGAAAATGTGGGTATTCCCTGGTTTCTGTTTATGTAAATAAATGTCCAGCTATTTATGCAAATGTCCACAGTTCTCTTTGGGAAAGACTAGGACAACCAGTATTATATTCCCCTGCTGGGGACTGCAGGATCCTTCTTCAGGTGGACTTGACCTTCTTTTTAAACAGTGGACTCTGTTTCTGAGATCTGGCTCAGGCCTGGAAACTAGGGAAGGGCGTGGTGATGTGTCCATCGGTACAGATGCCATCAGTCTTCAGGTCATCGACTCTTTATCTTTTATAAAAAATTTCAGTGATACGTAATTGAAATTTACCTCCTTCTCTCCCATTCCCTTTTCCCCCCTCCCCTCTCTCAGTGATTTCTCCAGGATCTAAGCACCATACAAACTCATAAATAAAATAAAAATAATCTTCATTAAGGTCAGTCCTTGAAAGCTTTATTGAGGAAGGGCTTTAGGGTTGGCCTGATCTGAATGAATGAACAATAATAATATATAAGTATCATGAGTCTTCTTGAGATATATGTTTGCGTAAAAAACACTAGTTTTTACAGTTTTTTTCCCCCCTCTCAGGATTCTACAAATGACTCAGGATGGCTTAACCTGTTTTGGCTTGTAGATAGCTTGAAAATTTAATAAATGATAGAGAAGGCACATGGACACACAATTTTACACACAACACATACCCAGGAGTTCACAGAGACACTGAAGCTAGAGGGTTCCTGGGCTCCAGATTGCAAAGAGCTCGGAGTGTTTTTGGTTTTGCTATCCAATAGCAACTACCCTTCAGTATCCATTTTCCCCAGAAATGTTTCAACCAGGTTTGCTAGAAATCTTACCAAAATTAGAACACCATAGAGCCAACAGAAAGTTACAGAACAGATTGACACGGGCTGAAGAGTGACAAGCAGATCTCTCAATTCCTTCTTTTTTTTTTTTTGAGCAATAAAGAAAGGAAAAGATGCTTTGGTATTTCTAAATACTGTTCCACCCCCGTGTAGGATGGGTGGGCATGCAGAGGGTGTTAGATGCATTGCTATCCAGGGATAGATGCAGGTTTTTGCAGTGAAATAGGTTTACCTTAGAGTGGAGTGGAGTGGGGACATTTGAGGCAAGCTGAGGAGTGATCCATCAACTAACAGTTTTAAGGACTAAGCTAAAAAAGAAAATCCAGCTTTTCTGCACCTTAGAAGCAATCACAAGAGGCATCAGGCCGTGGACTGTGAGGGCATCAAGTCCTGGTGGTTCTTCTGCTAGTAAATTACCTCTGACCTACGGGCTTTTGATTTATTTACCTATTTCAGGCTCATTAAAATGCACCCTTTGTAGAGCTTTCTGGGCACAGGCACAAAATAATAATGGCTTGGTAAGCCGTGGGCCCTGGAAACCCTGCGAGCAAGTCGATTCAGGTGGAACACAGACACAGCTGATCTAGAAGCGAAGTGTGGGCTGCCCTCCAAGGGTGTAAGTGCCACCGCAGCAAGGCACGCTGTGAGCAGAGTGAGATGAACAGCAATGATCTCTATCGGAATGGCAGTCTTGGGGACAGTCATTTTCTCTCTCTCTGGTTTCTGGGTTGAAAACTGTCCTGCACACTTCAGGGAGGGGCCTTGAGGTCTGTGTAGTGAGTGGTGCGTTTGCATGGCACCCTGCGTGGCTACCCAGAGGGCAGCCAGGTGAAATTGGTCTGAGCCAAGGCAAAGTAGCAGGCTGCCTTGATTGGACTAAGACTTGAAAACCGAGAGACAAAGCTCCAGAGGTCGTGCTGGTATTATTTACCCTGGCACATAAAGTGGCTGTGAGGCATGGTCTTGATAGTCAGGTGGGTCTAGGTTCTGGCCTAGGCTTTGCCGCTTTCCTAGTCCCTCACTAGTAGTGACTTTTGGAGTATTGATATCTATATTTCAGAAATGGAGATAACAGTATTTTATTCCTGAGGTTGTTTTCAGGGTAAAACATATACTTTACATATAAAACTCTTAGCAGATTGCCTGATGTACAGCGAGCTTTCGATATGCACGTCTTCTCATGTCAGTGTGACATTGGACTTAGCTCACTACCGTGGACCCTGCAGGTCCCTTCTCCCAGGGTGCTCTTCCTTTCCAGCTACTGCTAATGCCGGGGCTCTCAACGTCGTGGGGTGCTGAGCTGAGGTAATAATATGTTAATTATTCCCACTGTTGTGACAGGTGAAAGATCTCTGCCTTCACCACTAGGGCCTCCTGGAGGCAGTTATGTCCCCAGTGTAGTCTCTCAATTTGCAACTTGGGTCAATTTTTCCCATGAAAATGGCACTATGAACATTTTGGTAACAAACTTTTCAGACGTAGTTTCTGCATGTGAATAACCTTAGAAAGTCATGATGATGCTGTTTATACTGGTGAGGAAACTTCTTTTCATTTAAAACTTCTTTTCATTAAAAATTTTCAGAATTTTTTCATGGAATCATTATGACTATTTCCAATATGATGAAATATCCCTCTAGTGTAATTTAAAATGAGTTGTCCTGTTGTATTTTTTTTTCTGAAAATGGAGACAAATTTATTTTAAAGTAGTACATGATAAATAGTCCCTCATCTCACTCTTTGAACTTAATTGCTCTTAATAATTCTATTTTATATCTTTCAAGATGCTTCTGCGAGTATAAATTATATGTATATTTTACAGAAATGTAGTAAAACCACACATTTTAATCCATAACCCGCTTTTCTAACTCAACAAAATATTGTGGACATATTTCCATTTCAATATAAAGTCGACCTAAAAAAAGAGGTAAATAGCACTTCATTCTATGAGTGTATTATTACTTATTCAGTTTCTTACCATTGGCTATTCTGATTATTTTAAATGTTACACATTCAATGAACATCTTTATTCAGTGTATTTGGCCCCTTGTATTCTTATTTTCTTAAGATAAATTAATGATAAATGGAATTTCAGGATCAAATTGCAAGCACATGTTGAATGTCAGTACCAATGGCCCTCCAGAAATGTTGCATATTTTACATTCCTTTTCAAAAGGCATGCAATGTTCCATTTCCTCATACGTTTGCCAGAACTAGTGTTTATTTTTTATTATTTTTTTATTTTTTGCGCCTTGTTAAATTAAAACGTTTTTGTGAGCTGTCCTAAATACTTATTGGAATTCAATAGCACACACATCAGAACCAAATATCTGGCAAAATAATGCAACTGATTAATCCTTCTGTGCAGTCTCTTCTTCCTGCAGCAGTCATGTTATTCCCACAAGAAAATATTTCCTATGCTCCAGACTGCTGACAAAAATATCAGGCTTGTGGACTTTTTTGATATGATGGCTGAATTTCTCGATAAATATTTATTCTATATCTGTAATCCCTTACCAGACGACTTGTGAGCCTGACTTCCATTAAATGTATTATAACTCATTTTAACATGTTAGGAGAAGAAATTGTCTCAGTGGGTTCACTTTCAAGGACTTTCCTAAAGATTTTAGGAAAACTTGAGGGCTCAGTTATTCCTTCTGGACGTGCTGTGTAAGATGCATTTATTTTGTCTGCTACCGTACTTACCTTGAGACCTCATTATCTGGGAATATACAATGGCTCTATGGCTTGAAGTCCCAAGGGGAATATTTTCACCTACCATAATATCAGCCTCTCAGTTTTGAAAGTGGAATCTGAATCACAAATTTATACTCTACTCTTCAATTTGTAAAAAGATAGTGCATAGATAAAATGAAAAAAAAAAAGTGAGTGGATGAAACAGCTCTTGTCCTTGTCTCCAGCATGCTAAAGAGTTGGCGTGAGACTGTCCCCATTGCTCTAAAGACTGACATGTTTAAAGTATGGGAAACTCTGTTCATTAGAGAGAGTATTTTAATAATGCTGACTATCAGAGGAGTACAGGGAGAATGTAAAAACGCTCAAAAAGTGCCCGCAGAAGATATTATTTGATGACATACGAGTGTCAGCACTCAATTAAAGGGCTGCTTCAGTCATTACAGAATATAACCAACTGTGACACTTGGCAGATCCCTGAACATATGCTGGGTAAAGTGTTTTTTTTCCCCCTCTTTCCCTCCCTGGTTTTTTTTATTTTTTATTTTTTTTTTTTATCCTTCTTTGGAGTAAATTCACATATGTCAGTTATGGCATGATATCAGAATTTTTTAAAAATCTTTTCACATTTTGGAAGATCTGTATAAAAAATTTTCTTTTCACAGCTGATGTCTGGGGAGGCTTTCATATAATAGCCAAAAAATTTAGAACGGAGAATAAGAGAAAAAAGGAACCATTCTGACATTATACAATGATTTCTGCACATATAGAGAAATCTCATAGTATTTTGTTTATACTGCTGAATAGCACTTACCACATTGTGCCTTCCACTGAGTTGTCTCTATCAGGCAAGACATTATCTCATTCCTTTGTTTGTCTCCCAAAAAACATTTTGCGCATTGGCGTAGCAGTGCATTATTTAAAAGATATATTTAATGGTTGAGAATTTATGGCTTGAAAACAATGTAGTTACTAGCAGGTTGTTCTTTAGATAAAAATGAGGGATGATTTTAATGAGAAGAGCCCCTAAAAGGAAAGAAACTTGGTGGATGCAAGGGGAATATACAAAAAAAAAATATCAAATATTATTGAGTGGGAGAATGAATTGAAAGAAGTTGGAGAAAATGTAGACTAACCTTGACAGTTCTTAGAAAGGAGCTATCCTTTCTAAGGGGAGGGACCACTAGTCCCCAAAAGACTAGTTTATTCTTTACTAGAATAGTAGAGATGTTTGAACTTTCATTCAGTTTTCTCTCTTTGGATTCATTCCAGTATCTGTTTGGTGTGAGGACCTTCACCTTGTAGAAAATGATGAGCAATATGCTACAAGCCTATGCATGCGAAGGTGTTCACTAATTCAGCACTTTTTCCCCCTTCACATTAAACCTTCACTAATCAATGAATCAAACAAACACAGATCTACCAAGTTTAGCTCAAGAACATTCCTTGAATCTGGGAAAGAAGCTCTAAGTAGTTTATACATGAGCTGTGTCCTGACCTACATCACCCCAAACCTCTGCTTCTCTTAGGGGGTGACAACTAATTCAATTCTGCCTGGCAGAGCACTCTACGCTGTGGGGCTTTGTGAACAGCTGTGGAAAATGGCTAAGACAGTGATTCTTAAAATCTGTTTGAAAGATTAAACAGGGATTTCATGCAGTATTTCAAGCATTTGTAAGCAATTTCTATTTGGATGGTTTTCAATCTTTTTTTTTTTCTACCTTATGATAATTTGTCTGTAGAATCTCTCTACAGGAAAAACAAAGTTTCTGGGACAGAATTTCAATTCTGAACTAAAAATGTTTCAGAACTGTTTCTGAACTTGTGGCTACAACCCACACCTGCATGTTTTCCCTTTGCATCTCATTCTAATTCAGGGACATCTTGCCTGGAGAAGTATATTATCACCTCTTCCCTTTGGAATCCCAGTGCTTGGAATATTTGTGGAGAGGAAGGGCAGAGTGGATTATGGCTGATAATGTTTTCCATGAGAAGGAAAAATTGAAGACTCCTTACCAAGAACTATACAATTATCGTTTGAGATACACTGTTGCATCAGTTATCAGTCACAGTGGGTTTTCCTTACAGAATTCTAGCAATTCTGAAGACAGCTAAAGTTGGCTTAAGATCAACAATTTTTTGAGCCCACATCAGAATACATTTTTCATTCAAAATTCCATCATTTTCTTGCAAATGATTGAGCAAATCAGGCACGCAGACATTTTAATGTGTCTCATCTTTTAAAAAATTTTTATTTATTTTTAAATTTTTAATTGTTTATTGGGACATTAGTTAATACAATGATATAATTTTCAGGTGTACATTATCATCTTTTAAAAAAATGTCTATGGTGATATCTCTATAAGTCACTTTTAACTATTATAACTTGTCTATTCCTGGTTTAGAGAAAGATTTGCTAATCTTTGAATTATAAAGGCTCTGTCTAATATTAATATTGAGTTCCTTCCATGTGCCAGACCTCTTTTCCTAGTCTATTCTCAAATAAGCATATTAAAGGGAAACGATATGATTTTAGTCATTTTTAAGAGGAAAGCGTGAAGCTAGGAATGCTGCACATTGCCCAAGGTTATAGACCTGGTGAGTGGCTGTGGCAAGATTCACACCCAAGTCTGACAGCATTTAAACTCCTTGGTTTGTCTTTTGGATCACAGATTTGCCCATTTTTTTTTTATTCAAGTAGTGGTAATTTGTTGCTCCATGGGGTGATTTTTTAAAATTATTATTTTTCATGCATAGTCAAGTAGTTTTATTCATTTTTCCTTGTTTATTTCCTAGTCACACTGCTGTACTCATTGTCACACAAAAAGATTTCTGACTTGCTTTTGTGAAGACCCTTTCCTCAAGTTTAAGTCCTCTGCTTCTTTTTGCTTCCTTGAAAAATGTCCAATTTTCTCAGCTCCCTTATTTCGAGATCCTATATTATGGCTCCCCTACCCTGACATCTAAAGAAATCTCTAGCACTTAGTTGGTATTTACATTACATTGTTGAAACACACATTTTTTAAAACTTTTGAAATGAATTTAAACATTCAGAAAAATAACCAGAATAGTATTAGCTCTTGTATATTCCTCACCTAGAGTTACCTGTTCTATTTTGCCCTGTTTGTTTCCTCCTCCTTAAACCCATACACACTCATACAGACACTACATCATTATTTTCAGAACCATTTGAGATTAAGTTGAAGACAATAAATAGCTCTTCCATTCCTAGATATTTAGGAAGTATTTTTAAGGAAAAGACAACCATCCATTCATGCAATCACAGTTCAATTAACATACTTAAGAAAGTTAAGTTTGATATAAAACTCTTCTGTTGGATTTCTAGCTTTTTCTTTGGATTCTTTGAGTTTCCATCTCCCTGCTTACATCATCTACTTTTCCCCTTAGGACCTTATGTATTTAATCACAGTTATTTTAAATTCTCCATCTGATAATCCCCAAATCCCTGCCATATCTGAGTCTGCTTTTGATGCTTAATTTGTCTCTTAAGACCGTTTTTGCCTTTTTGTATGCCTTGCAGTTTTTTGTTGATAGCTGCATGTGATGTACCGGGTAAAAGAAATAGAAGAAAATAGGGCTTTAGGGTGAGGTTTTATGTTTCTGTTTATTGTAGCCATTGGGATCCGAAGGTAAAAATTCCTTTAGTGTCTTGTTTTTATCTCCCCTGTTGTCTTTAAGGCTCTCCAGAGACTACTTTGTAATAGGGTCTGAGGTTTGTAGTTATTTCATTTGTGACCCCATTTTCAAATGAGTCCAACTGTTGTGATGGTGAGATGTGGGGGTAGAGAAAGCATTCAACCATGTTCTAATTAGATCTCAGTCTTTTTTGAAAAACAATGATTTTATTGTGGTAAGAACACTAGCATGAGATGGACCCTATTCACACGTTTTTAAAACTTCTGTATCACATCGTTAACCATGGGCCCTATGCTGTGCAGCAGATCACTAGAACTTATGCATCTTGCATAAGTGAAATTTTCTGCTAGTTGATTAGCAATTTCTCATTTCCCCTTTCCCCTTGCCCCTGGTAGTCACCATTCCACATTCTAATTCTCTGAGTCTGACCATTTTAGATACCTTCACAGTGGTACTATGCTGTCTTTATTCCTCTCTCACTCAACATAATGTCTTCAAGGTTCATCCATTTCATTCTTTGTGGCAGAATCTTCTTCTATTTAAAGGCTGAATATTATTCTATTGTATGTATATACTACATTTTCTATATTTATTCATTTTTTGATGCACATCTAGGTTATGTTGTGGCTATTGTGAAGAGGGCTGCAATAACCATGAAAGGGAAAATATCTCTTTGATGTCCTGTTATCAGTTCTTTTGGTTAAATACCAAAAAGTGGAGTGGCAGGATCATATGGTAAGTGCTGTTTTTAATTTTTTGAGGACTCCCCACCTGTTTCCATAATGGCTGTACCAATTATACTCTCATCAGCAGTGTACGAGGGTTCTAGTTTCTCCAGATCCTTTCTCATTTTTTTTTTTGATAATAGCCATCTTATTTGTTCCATATGAACTCTAAGATTGTTCTATTTTTGTAAAGATGTCATTAGAATTTTGATAGGAATTGCATCTGTATATTTATTTGGGTAGTATAGACATTTTTACAATATTAATTCTTCCAATCCATTAACACAGAAAGTCTTTCCACTTATTTGTGTCTTCTTTAATTTTTTTTGTATCAATATTTTATAGTTTTTGGTGTACAAGTTTTTCACCTCCTTAGTTAAATTTATTTCTAAGTACTTTATTCTCTTTGATGCTATTGTAAGTGTAATTGTTTCCCTAATTTTCTTTCAGTGTATAAAAACACATCTGATTTTTGTATGTTGACCTTGTATCCTGCAACTTCTTTTGTTTTATAGAGCCTGTATGGTTTTCTACACATAAGATGGGGTTGTCTCAATACAGAAATAATTTATTTCTTCCTTTCTAATTTGGATGGCTCTTGTTTCTTCACCTTGATTAATCGCTCTGGCTGAAAATTCTAGTACTACATGGAATTGAAGTAGTGAGGATAGGTATAGTTGCCATGTTCCTAAACTTTGAGGAAAAGCTTTCAGTTTTTCACTTTTGAGCAGGATATTAGCTGTGGACTTTCCATAGATAGCCTTTGTTATGTTGAAGTATTTCATTCTATTCCTAGCTTGTTGAGAGTTTTCATTATGCAAGGGTATTGAATTTTTTCAAACACATTTTCTGCGTTTATTGAGATGAATGTATGATTTTTATTCTTGATTCTCTTAAATGTGTTGTATCCCATTATTTTTGTGTGTTAAACCATCCTTGCAACCCAAGGATGAATCTCATTTGGTTGTGGCTTAGGATCCTTTTAATATGCTCTTGAATTTGTTTTGCTAGTATTTCACTGAGGATTTTTGCATCTGTATTTATCATGGATATCTGCCTATAGTTTTCATTTCTCATGGTGTTTCCCCCCCGTCCCCTGGATTTAGTATCAGGTTAAAGCTGGCATCATAAAATGAATTTGGAAGTATTCCCTCCTTTTCAACTTTTGGGAAGATTTTCAGAAGAATTTGTGTTAATGTGTCTTTAAATGACTGGTTGAATTGACCAGTTAAGCCATTTAGTTAATTCATCAGTGAAGCCATCCCCCTTATTTGTGGGAGATATGTTCCAGAACCCATAAATAATACCAAACCATATATATACTATGTTTTTCCCTATGCATACACACCTTCTGATTAAGTTTAATTTATAAATTAGGCATAATAAAAGATTAACAACAACTAATAATAAAGTAGAATAATTTGAACGATATGCTGTGATAAAATTTATGGAAATGTGGTCTTTCTCTCAAAATATCTTATTGGACTTTACTCACCCTTCTTCTTGTGCTGATGTGAGATGATTTGAGGCCTGTGTGATGAGATGAAGTGAGGTGGACGGGGTAGGCACTGCGATGTGTGTTAGGCCGCTGCTGACCTTTAGATAGTAAGGGGGACTTGAACACAAGCACTGTGGCATCACAACAGTAGATCTGATAACCAGGATGGCCACTAAGGGACTGAGGGTGGGTAGCATCTATGGTATGGAGATACAGGACAAAAGGAGATACTGGGTTGTTCTGGTCTGTCTTGGGCAAGACAGAACAGAATGATGTGAGACTTCATCACGCTGCTCAGAATGGCTCACAATTTAAAACATATGCATGACTTAGTTCTGGAATTTTCCAGTTAATATTTTCAGATCTCAGTTGACCACAAGTAACTGAAACCACAGAAAGAAAAACCGCAGATCAGGGGGTGTACTCAGATCTTGCTGTGGTTTGGAGACGAAAACAAAGGTCATTTGTTCTGGGAGATTTTTGTTCTCTCTAGTTATCCATAGTTGAGTTTCATCAGGTTTGCCATAGTGAGAAGTTTAAAAAAAATCTTTTTACTAATGTATTATTATTTATGAAAAGTAGTACTTTCCAAATAAATACTAATTTTGTCATGTTTTTAGCTCCTTTTAATGAAACATGTAGAATCTCATTTTGATACAATATTTTCTAATCGTGATTTGTTCCATAGTCATCATTTTTCTACATATTCCTTTTTTAAAACCTCTCCGTATACATGCACGTGGCGACATCTAACATCTAAAGAAAACCACTTATCTACGCAGAGTATTTCTCTAAAGGCATCCCTGGCCACCTCAAGTTATATTCATAATGGTTGTTCAGAGTGACACATGGCTGAACGTCTTTGCAATATAGAATTACATTCAGCTGCCTTCATGCTGTGCAATCCAAAATAATTACTGTCAATGTCCAGCTTCTCCCTTTTAAGGCCTAGAGGGTAGCAGAGAACTCACGAGGGAAATAAATTAAGTGTATAACCTTGTTCAAAGCCTCTCTTGCTCTCTTCTTTCTAATGGGCTAGTTTTAAAACTTCACCAAATGACTCTTATTTATACACAAAAAAAGTTTCAACATTTTATCTTGACCTTGACCCTATAAAATAGTCTGAGATTGAAAAGTGTTTAAAGACAACATCTAGTGTTTTCTCAGCACTTCAAAATTGTTTGATATGATTTTCTGCCTCTCATACACACATTTGGGATATATTTGCCTTTATGATTTAATATAAAAAATTGAACTTTTAAAATACATTGCAATGAACTATAATCATATACTTCCCTAAACTGTATGCATATATAAAGTAGATGATTTGATATCGAGAATTCTTACATTTGATTGCTCATTTTTCAGTGTTTTTGGCATGTGGAAAGAAGCTATGATGATAACATCTGCTACTAATATTTGAAACTTATGGCTTTTTAAAGTTGAAAAGAAAAAAATTTAAAGAAAATTCAACTTAATCTTGATACTCTGATGACATTATACATCCTTAAAATATACATAGAATATTCTGAATACAAGAATTGAAATATTTAATTTTTGGACCTTTTAACTACAAATTTCCCAATTATTTCTAAAAAACAATCTTCAAAAAAAATGAATTAAACTAAAATTTATTTTGAAAGGGTAGAAAATATGATATTACTTCTCTAAAAAGTTTTGAGTTATTAGCAACATATTAAAAATCAGCATTAGGTAATTTGTTTATATTTTATTAATTTAGATTCATGATAGGAACATAACTTAGTCTGAAGTTTACTTTTATATTATGAGAGAAACAGGATGTGGAGTATGGTAAAGGAAAATAAACAATTGCATACAGAAAATAATACTGTAAAAGGAATTCTTACCATTTAGGGAAGAAGTAAATTTTAACTTCTTCAGAAATACTGATTTACAAGTGGCATAAATGCATGCAAACTTGGATAGACCACATTTTGAAAACTTGATTGGAACTATTTTTCATCTTTAATATGATTTATAGCAGACTACATTAGCCTATTTTGTACCTGAAAAAACAAAAACTGAACTTTTAAAAATTATATAATTCAAATTTTTGATAATTCTGGAACTATCTTCCCCTATCTTTTGAATTAAAAAAAATTGTCTTACAATAGTTACAGACAAGAAAATAGATATATCTGCATTGAGAAAAGCATAAAGAAAAGAAAATTGTAAGTCTTTGAGAAACAGTATTAATTACGGTATATATTGCATTTCTGCTTTTTATATGCATAGTTACGTTTTATATATTATAAATATATCCACAGACAAAAACATATTTTATGCATTACAAAATTGGAATCATGTTATTTATTCAATTTAAATATAAATATTAATCATTAAAATTCTTTAGAAACATCATTCTTACTGGCTTCATAATATTCTATGGTATAAACAGTCTATAATTTATCTATCTAAATTTTAATATTTAGTATATTTCAAACATTTTTTGTTATTTTGAAATTATGCTTATATAAACAACTTCACAAATAAGTTTCCATTTGTATCTTAGATTATTTCATTAGGAGAGATTTCTAGAAATGAGATTCCTGGTCAGAGTAGCAATATTTCAAAGCTATTACTAAATATTACAAGAATGAACATTTTTTAAATAAGTTCTTAGAGAACTTATATAGTTTTTTAATCTTTCAGCTGGCAGTATAGTGACTGATAATTTCACCATATTGACTTAACATTGAATACTACTGTGTGAAAAGCACTGTTAATTTGGTAGCAATGGTAGCATATTTCAATTTGTCTTTCTTGGTTTGTTATGAAGTTTAATTTCTCAAAATATCAATTCACACTCATGATTAAAAGGACATTTGAACCCCATGGGGCTCAATAAAGCATGTGGAATGGTTAAAAGACCAGTGTACTTACAGGAACTCCCTACCTGGATGTCACTTCTCATCCAGACCAGCTGGATGGCCTTTTATGGCTCTCCCTCCCTTTCCACAGTCTGACATCTGTCAAGCACAAATAAGACTGTCCCTCTTAACTGTCTCGTAAGAACGTACAAAAGATCAAATAAAATTATGGTAGTGTGTCATAGCACAGTGACTCATCATCGTGTATCTGAACTTGGATCTTAATTCTAACACTTAATAGCTTCGTAATACTCTCAACCTCAGTTTTTTTGAACTTAAAATGTAGGTAATAATGGTGCTTATCTAAAAAGAATTAGGTGAGGCAGTATTTATAGTGTTTGGTAGAGGGCTTGATACTTATGAATACCCAATAAACAGAAGTTATGAGTAGTGTGATGTGAAAATAGCTTAGGATATTAAGCTCTACAGAAGTGTGAGATTTTAATAATTTGATCATTCAGATATCAGTCAACTATCCAGTTTGCTGAGGGGCTTTGTTTCTTTCCCTGACGTTTTGGCGTTGCTTTACGTAGATGATATTGGAATGTTTTTATTCATAAAGTTTGTATTAAAAATAAATGAATATAAAAATTAGAGTATCAAAAATACATTTGCTTGCAATGCATATTATCATCAGGGTAATAGTTTTATCCTGAATATGCTTGATCATATTTTCCTTTTCTTCTCTAAAAATGTGCAATTAATTTTAAAAAGGGAGTCAGGAAAACTCTTTTCTTTGACCAATCATTAGTTAGGCTCCTCCGTGTCCATTTTTGATTCTCTATTGGGTTCTGTCCTTGGTCATTTAGTCCAGTTTTAGCAAGAATCTGGCTGGGTCATTTTGTGGAAAAATCTCTCACCTTTGATGACTGAACCAAATTCCTCATTCTCTACCCTTGATGTCCTAGCACCCTTGTCTTCCTTCAGCAAAGATCCTGTTGAGTTGTTTTGGCCCATGTCCTAGCTCCCTTATTCTGATGTTTCTCGTAATAATTTGCATCTACTGTCCCCCCATCCTGTTCCTTGGTTACAAATGTCCACCTGCCCTTGTCTTCTGAGTTGAGTTTAACCTCTTTCCTTTCCTACAAAACCCCATTTTAGTAGCCCTCCTTGAATAAAGTCAGGCTGACTGCCTTTAACAAGGATCTGATCATTTTTTTCTTTAACAGAATTTAAAATCATGAGCAACTTAACCAGGCCCCAGAAAACTGAACTCAGACAAATTGGAATAACTGAAGTAATCATTCACAGAAATCAGTGACTCTGAACCACAGTGGAGAATATTTGCATTTTTCTTCATTGGTTGGGCAGTGGTTCTTTCAAACGAAGAGTGGAAACAATGACTCTGATTGCTCTTTGGTCCCCAAGTTCTAAAGGCAGGAACACAAATGGTTGCCATTAACATAGCCTTGGGGAAGAAGATAAAAAGAACCTGCTGTTGAGTTTCCAAAATTGTTCTGTCTGCTCTGATATTCTGGAAAGCAAGAAAAAAAATGGAGGGGACAGTACAAATCTGCATTTCTGCCCCCTACAGAATGCCTCTCTCTTGTTTTCATTTAGCCCCAAGGTTTTGAAGAGATCAATACAGATACTTTGCAGGGAAAGAGACGAGACAAGAACAGGTGCCCTGGTGGAGCCCTTAGAATACTGAATAGTTTTTGACATAACCTGATGCAGAGGCAGGTAATACTCTCCAAGGAGAGAATTTCTACTTTGTTTGAAGCTCAGGGGGGAAAAGAAACTAAATGAAAGCTGGAAGGAGAACCAGTGGAGGTGTTTACTCCTCCCACCTCTCAAGTTCACATACAGAATGGAGTGGAGAAGACAGGAGCCCACAAAGAACACTTCCCTCTGATGAAAACTGTTTCCTACCCCATCATCACTTCAGGAAAAGGGCATATGAAAATGCCTCTGCTTCTCTTTGCAATCAAACTCTATGCTTGAGGGTAATATTTGCTTTCTGTCCCGTTTCATTTGATGGTCGCACTGCTGACGTGGGAACACAGTGGTGACTAAAATAGGCACTGCAAAGAGCTGGTGTGAAATGGTCTCATAGACTGCTCCCATTTTGCTCAACTGGATTAACCTTTCTCCGGCAATCAGAGCCTTGTAAACACCCCTCAGCATTAAATAAAAAACAGCAGTGTGCAGGTTGAAAGGATTGCTTCAGCTATTTTTTTTATTCCCAATAGGTGACTTTTATTTAGCATTTTCCGCATCCCCCCACTGTTTAACCATCATGCACAGCTAAAAGCCTTGACTTGACTTGCCCCCCTTGCTTAATGAGGTCCACGATAGAAAACTGATTCCTCCCATTTCCCTCCCTAAAGGTCAAGGCCTGAATTGGAATCAAATTGGGAAAATCAAGGTTCAAATGTGAATACTTTACCCTACAGAATGCCAAGTGAGCCCAGAGGGCACCTGCATAGAGAGAGGCAAAAATTAAATCGAGAATGGTTAAAAAAAACTTGTCTGTATTAATACAACTTTCGGATTGAGAATTTAAACTCGTAAAAGTCAAAAAAGCCAAAATTATGATCCCCCCAGCTAGTGTTATTTGTTCCTTGCACATATAATAGTATTTTATGTACTACATTTGCTGTTGTATTTACACCCTCACGTAGAATATGCCAAGTTATAGATACTGAGGGAAGCATCACTTCTCATTTCTAACTTTCCTGCATTCTAATTCTTCACCCCAATCAGCATTAGCCTTCCTTTGCTTTCCCCTCATTTTATTTCTTGAAGGAAAAAAAAATGAGGTGACCACGTATCTCCCAATTTCAACTGTTTATTTACCTTTAGGACATAGGTATTTGTGGGTTAGGTTACAAGGAACATAGAAAATTTCCTTTTCTTGGGAGAAGAGTTTTCTGCAGTTGGTAGAAGCTTTTGCAAAATTTCACAGTCCTTTGTGAGAGAGGCAGACAGTAATTTAGTGGAGTTCTCCAGGGTCCAGATGCTCTGTCCTTGTCTTGTTCATAGCTTTGTGTACGTGTTTCAGAGTTATTTCAGCAGACATTGTAAGATTTAGAAATAAGCACACCTAGTAGATGTCAGAATACAGGTCTGTGCAATTTTCCAAGAGAAAAATATTTAAGAGAAAATAACCAGTTTTTACTGGATTGGAGGTTCTATTTTCACAAGACAATGTGCTTCAGGATGCTTGGTGCAGATAAGTGATGGGCCTTACTCAGACTGAGTAGTTGGTAGGTGCTTAGCACCAAAGGTCGATTCGAAGTCACTTAAAGGCTCTTTGTATTCGGCATGACGTCCCTGGTAGCAGGAGGAGTTTGTGATTCATTTTGATCTGGGTCTGATGCTCACTAATGGGTCACTCTGGACAAATGACTCAACTTCTCTGAGTCCTGATTATCTAACTTTTTAAACTGATAATAATTGCTCCTCCTCATAAGGTTGAGTAAAAATTAAGGGAGAAATTCATGCAGATCACCTGCCTATCACAGGACAGGTTCTCATCAATGTAGGGCGAAGTGATTGATTAGAAGCAAAGTCACTGAAGCCTGACTGCCTGGGCTTGAATTCAGGCCTTGCCACTCAGCTATGTGACCTTGGGCAAGTTAGCCGATGTCTTGTTTCACTTTTCTTATCTGTAAAGTAGGGGTAAAATCATAATCCTTACACCATGTTCTGGTAAAAATTAAATAAGTTAATTTATGTAAATTGCTTAGGACTGTGCCTGGCATATATTAAGTACTATATCTGTGTCACCTAATAATATTATTGCTCCCTTCCAGATATGTATCATCCTGTTGCTTCATAATCAAAGGGAACTTGAGAGATTTCTCCCTTAGTAAATATTTTGCAGACTTTCCAAATTGCTTAATTTGTTTTCCAACATTTAAAATTTCTTCCTGTGATAAATAATTCATTTTCAACTTATTTCTAGTATCTGGTAGAACAGATAGATATTTGTTTCCAGTTCAAATTCTAACCAAAGATAAACTTTGCCTGGTTAGTATGTTAGGTATGTCACCATTATTGCACCTTTTAAACCATTTTTTTTCCTTTCTATAGCATTCAGAAACAAATTTATTAAAATCAAATTCTGATTTAGCTTACTTAAATTATGATTTTGTATAAAGTTACTCTAAAAATAAATGCTCCATATGTCATATAAATTATATGGTTCTTTCAACTACATTGTTACCTTCCTTAGAAACTATATATATTCTTGATCATATTTATTACGCATTATAAATATCTCTTCCTTTTTTGCCCTTGTTTTTGCAACTTATTGTTTCCAGCACAATTTCTTTACTTTGCAAATTTATCTCTCTTAGCACATGTCTTCCTTTAGGCCTCAAACATGCAAATTATTAATTTCTGCATACTTATGGAACCTTTCGATTTCCTTGGAGAAAATATACTTGATAGCTAAGAAATTGTTTATTCACTTTCATTTGTTATTTTATTTAATGAATATCTACTGAGCGCTTATATGATGCCAGGAAGTGAAAGCATTTAGAACATGTGTTAGGCCTTGAGATAGAGCAGTAAAGAACAATAATCCTAACACTTGTATCATCCCATTAAAATGTCTATATCAGTGCTCTCAAGGAGAAGTATAATAGGAGCCAAATCTCTAATGAAAAATTTTTTGTATCCATGTCAAAAAAGTAAAAACAAACAGGTGAAATTAAATTTAATAATATATTTTACTTTACCCAATATATCATGTTTTATTTTAATATATAATTTATATGAACATTATCGATGAGTTATTTTACATTCTTTTTTTGTATATGAAATCTTTATTATTTTCAGCCTTAGTGAGATGTAACTGACAGTAAAATATTAAGAAATTTAAAGTGTAAAATGCGATGATCTGATATGCATAACCATTGTGAAAGGAATCCTCCCGCTAGGCTAATGAACTCATCTATCACCTCACCTAGCTCCTTTCATGTTGGTGTGAAAGCAGACTCAGTCTTTAAATTCTAATGTGTATTTTACATTGGCAGCACATCTCAGTTTCGATTAGCCACATTTCTATTGCTCAGTGGATCCATGGGGCTGTTGGCCACCCTATTGAATAACTCAGTCCCCTTTAAGACGGGAGGCCCATATCAAATATTGTAACACAACGTGGGAGAGAATAGCACCCATGCAATATAAGGAAGATATATCTATCTGCCTTCAGTAAATGGTTTTGTATATTTTCCCTAAATTAATGCCTGTTGGAATTCCCAACAGTAATTAGCAGTAGAAAAGTCTTTCAATCAATGATTTTTGATGAAGATGTTATAACTAATTAATAAATTATAAAAGCCCTTTATGGCTGAGACACTCCTGAATCATTATTACCTCTAATAATTATTTTTTATTTTAGATTTTTAAAACTGGCTAGAGTTTAGATTTTAGGGTAGCATCAATCGAGTCGGAGGTAAATTCCTGGAGTCTAAATTGTGATGACATGTTTTTCCTTAAAGAAAGCAACCTAGGAACACACAAGATCAAAGATAAAGTTTACACAGGCAGGAGACATTGGCAGTGAAAAATGTTTCATCTTCAGGACACTCACATTTTCAACTAATCCAAGGGAACTCTGAAATTCGCCTATAAAAGCCCGACAGTAATGGCTTCAGCAATGCTACAGAGGAGCCCTGGAGGTGTTTCAGAATGATGCTTAGAATATTATCTTATATTTCAAGGTGAATCCTGGTTCCCATGGAAATGGACAGGTGTGCCCTGCAAGCCGAGCATTTAAAAACCTTATACAGGGGACAAAGAAAGAAAGAAAGAAAGAAAGAAAGAAAGAAAGAAAGAAAGAAAGAAAGAAAGAAAGAAAGAAAGAAAGAAAGAAAAGTAAGAAAAAGGAAAAGAAAAAGAAAAACGAAAAAAAAATAAAAGGCCTGGATGAAAAACGAGTAACCTCGAGACAGGTCAAGGTAGGCACATGTTGAAAAGAAATACTTTTACATTAGTTTATTTTCTGCTTGGAGCAGTCACCCACTAATATTTCCACTGCTCCTTTTTTTTTTTTTAAGCAGAGAAAAGATTAAAAACACATAACTTGAATTTAGTGAAATTTAAGTCACTCAGCTGCAATCCTCCTCTTTAGCAGCATGTTTTTCTTCAAATTGCAAGGAGAGTGATCTCATAGTTTTCTGATTGGCTAATATATTGCATATTTACCTTGATTGAAAAGTCACACAGATAGTTGACTTTTTGCATGTGCATCTCTCAGCCTGTTTTGGGTGAAATAAAATGAGTATAAATGCTCACGAGTTTCTTCCTAGGACATCACATGCTTTATTTTCTTGGATGATTGTGGTAGCTCTTCTCAATTTTGGTATAAGGAAAAGACCTTGTCTCTAAAGGGTTTATGAGAGTCTCTTCTCTTTTATTGTGGAGTGGAGGGGAAATATAGTAAAATTTCTCTGAGGAAAAGTGTGCCATAAATCTGTGGTGGGGCAGGTAGAGGTCTGAAGGAGAGAAGCTCTTCAACCAGCATTTTCACTCTCGCCATTACCCATAAGAAATGTGAAATAAGGAAGAAGAGAAAGCCAGGTGAAAATGAACTTTAAGTCACTGAAACTGACAAGTGGCTGCTGTGATTTAGAGCAGAAGCATGGCAAGTCCCGTGTTGAAAGAAGAAACACGGAGGACAGGCACTTTTATGGCATCTGTAATTGGACAAGTGAAGAAAATGATTTGTTGAAGGGGATGCTAATGACAACAAAGCAATGTCAAAGCATGTGCTGGAAAGAAAAAAAAAAGAATGGAAAAGAAACATATTTTGTGCTTGGCTTAAACTTTTTGTGAAAACTTTTTGTGACCACGAAAAGGTAAATGTGATCAATTATCTCTCTGGATTCATTTTAATTTTCATTGGTATCTTTCTTGTGTAGGCTAAATGTATTCTGTTTCCCTAAACACCCCCCTGGCTTGCCCTGCATTGCTATTACAGGTGATATTTAAAAACTACCTATTTTCAGTGGATAAACATGCACCTTGCAGTCCTGTTGGGCTGGAGGTAAGTTGATGTTTCCCAAATAGCTAAGCAGTTTAGTTGTGTTTTTTGTTACCATCCAGGTCACATTTTATTTTGCACCTTCTCATAGATCCTTCATCTCTGAACCATACTCCGTATTAAAATAATCATGCACCTGCCTCATTTACCCTTGCCTATGCTGCCAAGTTCAGCCTCTTCCTACGCATCCCATTTCCTCCATGGCTCATTGTGTTAGGACTGAATATTTTTTTCCCCCCACTGACAACTTCTGTATTAAAAACAACAACAAAAATGAATCCCCCCCACCAAAAAGAAAAAGCAAAAACAAAAACAAAAAGAGAAATAAAATACAACTCACAGAAATCAAACATAAAGAGAACAGAAGAAACCTACGAATATTTAATTTCATAGCAAACCTCTAAACTGACATTAAAAATGTTTCTTGTTTTGTGTTCCCCAATTTTCTAAGTGGCCCCATCTAAAATATTTTATTCCAGAGCCAGACCATATGTCAGACAATACCTCTCTATTTGAAAAATACAGAATTATATTCCAAGAAGGCCTATAGCTTGATACTGAGCAGGCCCACGCTGATGCCATATAGACCTTGGGCAAGTGTTGCATGTCTTTACCTATATTTTCTAGGGAAGAGGTTTAATGAAGTCTCATTCTGTGAGGGGGGATGAGATGTGGAGTGGGGAAAGTGCTGAAGTATTTCTTCATTTCACAAATTCACTGTGTGTGACTATTTAGGTTGTTTGTTCATTTTGCTCATATAAAAGATGTCGCAATGAATGTCTTTTCCTAAGTGCCTGGAAACATTGATGAAATATATTCCTAGCAGTGGAATTTCTGGGTGTATGTATTTGCAAATTTGCTGAATATTGACACATCCTCTTCCCTATTAGTTTTGAAATTATCTACTCATCAGCACTGCCTGGGAGGGCCTGTTGCTCTGAAAGATCATCTACAGTAGCTGGATGCTGTAGGTATCCCGATTCCAGTATGATATTCCTCCTGCTATGAGTAAACTTGGGCATCATTTCATTCCTTTCAGAGCCACATTTATTTCTTTAAAGTGAATGATGCGCTCATCTTCTTTGTCATTTTTCTAATGTGCCATTAGGCCTTTTAAACTGATGTGTAAACCTATTTATTAAATGGGAGATCCCTGTTTCATGTCATGGTTGTCATCGTCCTCCAGTTTGTCATGTGTTTTGACTTGGCTTGGAGAATTTTGCCATGCAGAAATGTTGGATGGGTGTGTATGTAGTTACATGTATTTATTTTTCAATCACAGGACTTGTGAGTTTTGAAATCCTCCTTAGAAAGGCTTTCTCCCTCTGAGATTGGGAGAAGTCATCCAGAGATGTCTCCTGGGAATTGATTGTCACTTCCTCCCTTTAGAAACACACACACACACACACACACGCACGCACACACACACACCTTTATTCAAATATCTAAAGGAAAAGGGAGGCCTTTCTGGCACAGACACAGCTGTGAACAGGTACTCACTCCTGCTCATCTCTGAGAGGCTCCTTCTTGAATCTGCTTTCAGAGGTGCATGGAGTCCTCACCCACTGCTCTTGAACGGGAAGGCGTCTGAAGTTGACAAAGATGCTCTGCAGATATAATTGAGGCTAATGTCTCCCTCCTGCCCACGGATATGGCCAAGATTGAGGGCTTCATATGAGTGCGTGCAGGACTGTAGAAAGCATCCACTGTGGAAGAGATCTGATGTCATTAACTTTCAGGTTAAATGCCTTCTCAGTGAGTTACCTGCGCAAGTCAATTAAATCAAACATTTAATGCTAGCTGTGCAGGTTACCTCCTTTATGAAGGTTAAGTAGCTGAATTCCAATATAATTTTTTAGCTCTGCCACGGTGGCGCTCCAGAGAGTGCGTGTTGTATGTACTCTTCTAAATTGCTCAAGGAAAGCCACTCTGCATAGGAATGACTTCTTTTCTCACCTTTCACTGTGGTAGTCAAACACCTGCAGGTGGCGAGTAATATCAAGTAGCTCCTTAGATTAGCTAAAAAAACACAAAACAAAACAAAAAAGGACTAACCCTTCTCTGCAACTAAGACAGTAACAGAGTTGATAAAGAAACTCCTACATACTGATGGCCTAAAGAATACCAAAAAGATGAAAATCATTTTTTTTCTAAAAAATAGATTTTCCAGAGCTTGGGATATTTTTATTTTAATTGGTATCAGATATTTCCGTTGATTAAAATAAGGATAGAGCATCATTCTAGCATCCAGATAATGAGAGAAATGAGGAGGGCCAGGTGAGCCATGAGGGGGCCATTGTCATAGTTCTAGTTGGCAGTGCTGGTTGCTTGGACTAGAATGGTGACATTGGTCACAGAGAAGTGGGAAGAGTCAAGATATGCCTTTTAGGCACAAGGGAGCAGTCTGTGGTCACGCTGAGGCTTCTTGATAGGTGGTGGAAAGCCCTGGAAGCTCTCATGTATGGCTTATTCAACATCCTAGGATAACCCCAGTGTCTAGTAATTGGTAAATAATGACTTACAGACTCCCAGTGAGCATTGGACTTAAGCCCGAAAATCTAAGTACAGTATTAATTATTGATTAACCATAGCAATTAGCTGTACAATGTGAAATCTGTGCTTTTCACCCATAGTTGTGGGGTGTGCTTTTTGGAGCTATTCACAAGGGTAGTGGGTTACAAAGGAGACTTGCCTTCGGGTTTCCTTGGAGGCTTGTGGAAGAGGCTTGGAGAGATGCAGAAGGTGGGACAGGAATAATTGTTTGATATTTGCCACTGTGGAAATATTGCAGAATGAATTTTAATCTGACTTAATATTGCTTAGATTCATTTCCCGCCACCCCAGTCATACCTAAAGTTCCCTGTGGAAAAGCTCAGTCTGTATAAAACAGATATAGTTCTGTTCCCTGGATCATTTACCCATGGCTTTTGCCCTTAGATCTTAAATTTTCTGAGACTTCGGTATGTTTTTTTTCTTTATCTCCCAGCTTCATTTAAAAACTGTACTTTGACCTCCTTAAAAAAGTTCCTTAAAATATCAAGTTATAACCCTTTTAAGGTTCAGCTCAACAGTCTTTAAAAATAATAGCCGAAAGCAAGAATTTATTGTTAGGAGAGAGGAAATGGAACTGAATGAAATCTCTAAATTTATGAAATCTCTAAATTTACTGCATTAAAACGGAATCTTTAGCTCTCTTTTCAAATTTAAGGGTTAATCATCTGTTAACATTTTCCAGTTATTTTATGTTACGCATGTACTTTACTGCCACATGTTTTAGAATTATAAAATAAGCATATAAATAACTTCTAATGTGAGCAAAAACCTTTTATTAGATTAGCTGATGACAGAAACGAGTTTTCTTAAAAGGGCAAAGGAGTTATCGGAATTTTATGTGACTTAATCAGCCAGATTTCTAGGTATGATTTTGAAGATGCATTATCATTATTCCAGCTGAATTTAATTCCTAACTTCCACTTGTATCTGGGGGACTGATAGCAATATGCCTCTTTCAATATGCTTACAGAAAAATATTCTCTTCATTCCCTCTTTCCAATTTCCTGCTTTAGGAAATGTAAGGCCATCAGTGGCAACATCAGCACTAGACGTATTAGTTGAGGCCATCTATATGGTCATTTGTTACTGATTTTGCTTTCTGGCACACTGAATTTTCATTATTTATGCAGAATCTACTAGGGTTAAGTGCCAGTGTTTTGTAGATGATCAGCCCTGGGCAGTGTGAAGTGTATTTTCAGGTGGAACACTGTTTTAATGGCCTAGGCCAAGGACCACCCTTCCCTTTCTGCCCATAGGTGTGGGCCACAACAGTCCTCTTGATCTTATGTTGTTACTTTTCTTTGCCAAAGCAACAGAACAATAAATAGGGTATAGCAGAGCAAAAAAAAAAAAAAAAAAAAAAGGAGAAAGACAGAGAAGAAAAGGTGTTTTGCTTTCTGACTTCTTCTAGGGTCATAGAGCAAGTTCTTTGTGAGGCTTGTTTACACTAAGTCCTCTCAAAAAACCAATTCCTCCTTTTTGAGCTAATTCGAGTGGGTTCCTGTTCCTCACAAGCAAAAGAAACAAAGGTAATGGGAACAGGGTGGTGAGCATCACTTTTCCTGGCATTCCCTCTTCTTAGTAAGTCAAGTCAAAGGTAAACTAGAACAAGAACTGGTGTTATCATTTCAAGATTATGTTCAGCACTTTTGACATTTAACAAAGACTCTCTCCCTTGACCAAACCTGAGTCAGGCTTCCTTGAGTCTTCTTCTGCCTGGACCCTGAACTTGGCTCTGTCCTTGGCTGGCTTAGTCCAGTTCTATCAAGAATCCGCAAAATCAATTCATCAGAAATTCCTCACCCTCCATATCAGGTCAAATTCTTCATTTTGCCCCCCTTTCTATTTGATCATTATGCCCTGCCTTCAACGAGAACCCTCTGGCATCGGTCTAGGGAGCATCCCCCTCAACTTGACCCTACCTGGCTTCTTGGCTATGAGTCTCACCTTGTCCCCTTCTATTCAGAGTGGAGCCCCATCTCCCTTTACTACTGCAGAACTCTCATTGCAATCGTCTCTATTGAATAAATTCTTCCTTACAGCCTTTCGTAGGTATCTGAATGTTCTTCTTTAACAACACACCTGCAGGGAATGTCAGGGGTTCAGAACAGCCCTCCCCCAAATGTGCTCCTTTGGCACAGTGGGCTATTTTGAGCTGAAGGCCATTGAGACCCCGAGGGCTGATGAGAAACCTCTCTCTCAAAGGATTTAGATTGGGGCCTTGCCCATAATAGAAGTTATTATCAGAAATAACTCTTTATGACCTATCTATAGGTCAGGGCAAACTCCTAATTACTGAGCATCTGGACTTCTTATCTTCCTGCACTGACCTTCCTCCTCTCTGAAGCCCCAAGGCATTTTACCTCATCCCTAGCTCAGAATATCATATATTCCTCATTTCCCCTTTCTGCCTCACGTGAGCAGGGTTCCCATACACAGTAAGTAATTAAATTGGGTTATTTTCTCTTGTTAATGTATCTCATGTATACTTGATTGTTACATCAGCTGAAAGAACCTTGAAGGGCAATGGTTTCTTCCTCCCTCCCAGGATCTTTTCCATCTCAGCTTTATTAATCTTGTACATGAAGAGAGGCTTTCAAAGAAATGGAGTTCTCACAGGTCTCAGAAAAGGAATGCTTGGGCCTTTGAGCAAGGGGTTTCACTTCCGTTTACTGTTTACAGAAGAAGGGGAGACAACTTCAGTGTTGAAGAAAAGATGAGCTAGCAAGACAGGAAAAGGAAAAAGAGGACTTATTGATGCTAAACATTAGGAATCTCATTGTCTCACAACCTGACAGCAAACTTGGTAACCTCCAAATGAATTGTGGAACGAAATGGAAATAAATGCAAACTGAGCAATTGTCGCCCTGTATCACTAAATCTCTCCTGAGGCTTTGTTTTCCTGAGTGACCCACAGCAGGATCTAGCTAGACTGTGACATGTGTCAGGAAATTCCTTAAGCGATGTAGTTGTCTTTTCTTTTCAGCTGTGTTATTAGGATCCCAAACCCTGTCTGGATGATACTTTGTGCCTATTATCCCCCCAAATGATGCTAAAGCGAATTCATTAATTTTTAATCTGAAAACACTTTAATTAATTCAGAATGTGAAAGGTTAGTTTGAAAATAAGGTATGATACAAAGGGGAAGGCAGGCCCCCTGGTGTGCAGCAGATTGCCTCTGATCTTTTGCAATCCAAGTGAGAGGTTGTTGTTCTGTTATGGATGAAAAGGCTCATTATCTCAAAGATAATTGCCCAGATGCCATACCAGTGAGGTCACACTCAACAGGGCTGTGGTTTCTGAACCAAGTACTTGAGCTAATTAACAGTTAAAGGTATAAGAAACCATTTTTTTAAACGTGCTGTGAAGAAGAACCTATAAATACTTCCTTGAACCCAAAGGTTTAACCATTTATGGAGACCGGATGCAGCTACATTGTGAATTTGCCATAAGTGACAAAAAAAGGAAATGATTTTTCTTCATTCTGGTATGGAGTTACATGCTTTCTATATTGTTCAAGTCCTGTTTGACATTGCTCCAAACGTGCAAATGTCTGTTAGCTTTTAAGGAAAGTCATGCAGCCTAAGAAGATAAATAGTAAACTATTTTCATACCTTTAAATTCTATTTTACATTTCTTAGCTGAGCCTTTCGATTTCAAGGGCAACGAATACAGCTGAAATGTTGAAATGCCAGGCATTGAGATTTTCTGGAAAATGTGCTTATAGAAGGTCACAGGAGAGTGGGAAAAGACTGGGCCGGAGAAAAACATAAGGGAGAATCTGGCTCTTGGTTCTGTCTCCTCTTCAAAGAAAATGCTACGCTTGCTGGGTTTTTTGAATTGCCCTGTGTCAGAGTGACTCTGCAGCTGGTGCCATCTAAATTAAAATCGAATTTTATGGTTTGTCAAAAGGTCTTTTTCGATTAGAAAAACCATTAATACCTGCAATCGAAACTAAGCAAATTGCATATGGATTGTCCAATTTGGGACAAAGAACAAGGTGGGACATTTCCATGATGTCGTGTATAGTTTTGTCCTGTTTTATCTTTGCATAGATCTGTAGGGTGGCTCATTAGGGGCAGCAGTAGCTAGAGTCAAAAACCAAGTGTGAAATTTTGAGCATTTGCAGGTAGACACAAGGAAGGAAAATGCTGAGAAGGTCTGGTGTGAGATGTGGAATGAACTGGAAGACCAAATGAGATCAGTGAGCCTCGTGGAATAGGCAAAGTGAAAGAAATTTCCCAATAGGTGTGAGAAACCTTTTCTTCAAGCTGAGACTGGCCTCAAGGCTTTATCGAGTCCTCCTTTGTGAGGCGGATTAGAAATTTAGTGCACGAACTACAGAGGCTTTTTCTAGTTTATTTTTATAAATTAATTGTACATGATGATTTTAATATAATGTAGCTTTAGTTATCAGCCATACTTGAGTGTTTTGGGGAAGAGCTTGCATGTCATGTGTCCAATGTTCCTCTCCTTTCCTTCTGGATGACAGACCCCCATGCCCTGCAAAACTTCTATTAAATTAATTAGTATGTTTTCCTTTTAGATTAGATTTGGGTGCTGTTAATTTTATTTTATTTTTGCAGAATTCCCAGTGGAGAACTTGAAAAGATAAAACAAAAAACAACAACAACAAAAAAAAACAGAGAGAGAGAAAGAGTGAGATATTACCGCCCTCCTAAAGGAGCTTTGTGATCTCCCCTCTCCCACAGCCCTTTTCTTTTTAATGGGGTTGTCTTGGCCTCTGTTAATGGCAATATACTCAGGCGAACCACCCAGAGTCTTATTTCACTAATGAGATAGAATCTATTGTGGGGGAGCAGACTACACCACCCCAAAAGGTGCCACGTTGGCAAATGAATGGTTTGTTGCTGAAGGCAATTAAGACCTAGCAGACTCCAGAAAAGCTTTTTCCTTTGCCCTCACTGCCTCAGATAATTGAGATAGGGGGCCTGTACCAGGAAGAAAGCTATTACCAGAGGTAACTTTTTTAATCAGAAAAACTTATCTGCACTGCCTGGCAAACATTTGTTTATCAAACATTTGCTCTTCTTATCTTCCTGTGAACCAGCCTTGTGTTCTGTTCTCCTGAGTCAGAAGAGAAAGTGTTCCCTTGTTTCCTGCACAGGCCTCTGTCCTGTTTCAAGCTCTTGGCCTGCTTTTTCTTCTGCCCAGATTGGCTGGACTCCACTCAGTTTTTTCCATCTTCAGGCTTAATGCTGGCTCCTCAGAGAAGTGTGAACTGCTGAAACGAGGTGCTTCCTCCCCATTTTATCATCTGACTATTATGGTTTCACCTTTCATAGCACTTATCCCAAATCTGATTAAATTTCCATTTGTTAACTAACTTTTGTCAGTTTTTCCTACTACAGTGGAAAATTCATGAGAACAGGAATCATGTATTTCTCGGTTATTCTATCACCTAGCTCCTTTGTAAATACTCTGAATAAGTTGATAAATAAAAAATGCTTTTTGCTCTTTTTAAAGATAATTAATGACCTAATCAGAGCGAACCTCTTCCAACAATTATAATCATGATTCTATTCCTTAAAATGAACAAATGGGAGAAAAATACCCATGAGATTGATGCATTCGGTTGACTCTCGAGTTCCCATTGTCTCCCATCCTTGTAGACTGAACCATAAAATATTCTGGATGCCAGGGAGTGTCATCCTGATGAGTAAAAGTTATCTAAATTCAGGTTTGCTGATGTGGCACTCTGGGCAGGAGCAGCTCCATTCTGGGCTTCGACACTTAATTCAACAAATGAAAGAATCTGCTTGTGTCTGACCTTTGCTGTTTGTTGACTGAAGATAGGATGATGGAGCTTCTGAAGTTATGTTGGGGCTTTGAGATGCCGAGGGTAGCAGAGTAAAATATAAAAAAAAATCATAGAATCATCTGGTCTCAAACACTCTGCCTCCAGTTTCTTCTTATGTAAAATTATGAAATTTTTTTATTTTAGTTTTAAAAGACCTATTTCTAATAGGTCTGCTGTTATTTGAAGTCCAAACTGCTATTCTGACAAAATAAGGGACATAATAAGCAAGTGACACACGTATAGTGATAGAATTATAAAATTATATTTTGTTAGAAAAAGAGTAGGAAAGAAAACCTTAATCAATTATCAGATACTGGTGTGATAATTACTTTTGATTGGATTGAGAAAAATCTCCCCAAATGCTGATGGGGTGTGAAGTTCTAATCACTATTACAGACAAGATGTATTAAGAAGGATTTTCAATGAGGCAATGTAATTTAAGATAATGCTTCCCCTCCCACCTATTCTATTTAGTCATACGAAATGAATGTCTACTTTAAGAACACCAGAGAATTAAAATTACTACTGTGATCATTCTAAAAGTAAAATATCTTCAAGGGAAAAAGAATTTTTTAACAATTATGTCTAATTATACCTAGGAAATAAAGAGGTTCTTAGTATTTATGAATCAATAAATGTTCTTTCTGTTTTCCAACTATGTTTCCTCTCTCAGAGGTCTGTTAAATAGAAGAAGAACCCTATTTATTATTGAATTTAAATGCCTTTTAAAATTTTTCACTGAAATGGGCCTCACATTAGGAAAAAAACCTGAAAACAATATCAAAATCTGAACAATGGAAAAACCATGTACAAAAATTTTAGTCTTTTTCCCAACTTAGAACACAGCCAACCCTACTCCCCACTGGCAGTGATTCATGTTTATTTTTCCACCTTGAATCTCTTATGAATAGCCTGGATGGATGAACGAGCAGATTATGTCATATATTGAACAAATATTTATTGAGCCCTTCTTAGGGGTCAGGCATTATGCTTGGTGGTGCTGGCAATGTAGTTATGAAAAAGGCCATGAAGGAATCTGCTTTCCTCATGTCTCTGGGGCGAGAAGTATAAAAATTAAATAAGTGTTTTCCTGAAGGTGAGAGGCGTTAAGGTAGGTGAAGTACAGGGTATTGATGAGCACTAGCAGGGGTACCTAACCTCACCTAGAAGGTGGTGAAAGGCCTCCCTGAGAAAATAATCTGTACCCCAAGGCCTGGGGAAGAAAGGCAATGGATTGAGCAGATTCTTTCATCTCTTTTAGGTTAACAGAGTCAGAAAGAATGTTATGTGGTCATATCCAATTTAAGGAGTTCCTGTGTTTTAGCACTTGTTTCTATCAGATGTATCTGTGAGCACATTTAGCATTATTAGGCTTGGAAGTGAAAAACATTGTTTTTTAGACTGAAGCTTTGAGAAATGAAAAATTTTAATGTAGGGTTAAAATAAAGTGCTGTAAGAAAGCTCAAATCAAGGTAGGTAAATATAGGGGTGACTTCAAAAATAGGAGGAAAGAGTACAGAGCAAGGCCAAATGAACTCTAACTGCAGTAGAAAGGATTTAGATTGAACATTATTGAGCATTTCCATAAGGTCTTAACTCGTCCAGTCAACCAATGCTATTGAAGGCCCACAGCAGGTCGGATGTATGTGGGGGAAGTTAGGATTTGTTGCTGTTTCTCATTATTCTCTGAAAAATGAGAATCTTATCCACTGTTAAATTCTTTACCGTCTCTCATGGAATTTTGTTGTGACTGGGATTTTTAGAGAGCAAGATCTAGACGTTTTTGGTCACAAAGTCCAAGGGCAATCGCAGAAGAGTGAAATGGTTAGCTGAAAAGCAGGATATTTATGATGGTGCCTAAGTACTTTGTTTTGATGGTGATGTGTTTGGGGTTGTACATTTTAGAAAATAACTCAGGGAAGGAACATCTGGTTATTGGCAGGAAACGTTCTCTTACTGCCCCTGTCACTGTTTCTGTTCAAGCACTTACTGTTTTCTGTTATCTATCTATCATCTATCTATCTATCTATCTATCTATCTATCTATCTATCTATCTATCATCTATCTATCTATCTATCTATCTATCTATCATATATCTATCTATCTATCATCTAACTATCTATCATCTATCTATCTATCTATCTATCTATCTATCTATCTATCTATCTATCATCATCTATCATCTATCTATCATCTATCTATCTAATTTATTGCCTGGATTGCTACAGTAAATGCCTAACTGGCTTTTCTTCCTTTGCTCTGTATTCTTTGACTATGGATTTGACTCTGATGCCCAGGTGACCTTTTAAAAGGACAGATCTGACCCTGTCTTGCTCCTGCTTAGGAATCCTCCATCCATGGCTTTGAAGATGACAATCAGCTTCACAGACAAGGTGCATCATCATTGTACTCTCTGCTGTTTTCAGTTTTTTACCTTGCTACTGATTAAGACTTAAATTTGTATTTAGCCAGGTAAATGACTTGCAGTTCCATGAAGAACATATACATCCACAGACTTGTCTGTTTGTTTGTTCACCTTGCTGACATAGCCTCCATGTGGTCTCCTAATCAGGGACTGTGTCTTGTTCATCTTTATAGATGGCAGAACTTAACATATGTTCTGGAAAATGAAAGGCATGAGATAGATGCAGCTTCTCGAAACAAGTTTTATTTTTTGATACTGCTTCTCTGATTAATATATTGGGAAAGTAACCTGCTTTCCTGCATTTGTTCGCTTCTATTTGAAAGGGCAGTTTTCCTAACCTTGTTACTAAAACATTCTGAGGCCTGTGCTTGAAGATTACGGTTCACACATGAGTAGAGTGCAAATAGGGCAGTTCATTGGTTAAGAAGATGGTCGTTGGATTCAGAACTTTGAGTTTGAATCTTGCATCTTTAATTTGTGAACCATGTGATGCTGAAAAAGAGAACTTCTCTAATGCCTTGGTTTTTTCATCTTTAAAATAACAGTGCCTATCCCATGGAGTTAGAAGAGGATCGACTGGGATAACCCTTGTTAGGCACTGTTAAGCACTTAGGGTATCTGGAGTAGAGCAAGCATTTAATAAATGTTAAGTATTATTATTCTGAGGGTCTGCTTTTTCTGTTCTGGGATTTGCTGGCAGACTTTGGAGCTAGATGGGAACAGAAGGCTGAGAGAAGGGGATCGAAGATGATGAAGGCCCAACTCCCTCTCATCGAATTACAAAGGAAAGATTAGTAGTTCCCATAAGGAAGGGAGAGACAAAGTATTTTAAGCATTTTGAAGAGGGAGAGCAGGGATTTGCAACCTTGGCACTATTGACCTCTTGAGATTGATAAATCTTTGTGGCAGTAGGGCTGGCTTGGGCATAAAAGATGTTTAGCAGCATTTCCGACCTCTGTCCATGAGGTGCAAGTCGCTTATCTCCAGCTGTGAAAACCAATAATGTTTCCAGGTGTTGCCAAATACTCTCTGGGAGACAAAATTGCTCTCTTCCACCGAGCTAGGGGAATTTGGGAAAACTTTGGCTGGATATGCAGAGAATTGTGAGGTCTGGCCAACCATGGAGGTAATTTTCAAACGAATAGCAAAGATTAGAAGAGGCTTTGAAAAGGCAACCTTTGGGAAATCTTTAAAAAGCGGATTGATCTTTATCTGTCTAAAATGAATTAGGTGTTGAGTTTAAAGGACGGATGGATTACCAAAGTTTATTATTAACATTTGCCAGCCCCAGAAGGTGATGGATCTTCCGGCGTATTCTCAGTGCATCCAAACACTAAACACGAAAGGTAGGCACGAAGACACAAAACACAGCTTCTGACCCTAAGAAACTTGTTTATTGTAAACTCTTTAAAAGGAGAGGTTATATTTTATGACAAAAGCTTATAAGGCACATTAAAAAGCACTAGAGAGCTATAATTGTACTTAAATAATTCAAGAGAAAGATCTATGCCCCCCAATGGTCATTGCAGCATTATTCATGGCGGCCAATATCTGGAAACAACTGAAATGTCCTTTAATAGACGATTGGAGAAAGATGTGCTACATATATCCAATGGAATGTTACTCAGCCATAAGAAAAGATAAAATGCTGCCATTTGCAACAACATAGACCTTGAGAGTATCATGCTAAGCGAAATAAGTCAGATAGAAAAGGTGAGAACCATATTTTCACTCATATGTGGGATGTGAGACCGAAAGCAACAAGCAGACACACAGACAACAGTTTAGAGGTTACCAGAGAGAAGGTGGGGAAGTGGAGGTAGAAGAGGGTGCAGGGTGTCAAATCTACGGTGACAAAAGGAGATTGGACTTTGGGTGCTGAACATACAATGCGATCTACAGATGATGCATTTTAGAATCGAACAATGGAAACCTATAATTTTATTAACCACCACCACCACCACCCCATAAACCATAAATTTAATATAAAAAAAGAAAGGCACTTTCATAGATCGCTGAAACAAAATTTTCTAGGAATTTAGGGAAGGAAGGAACCATTTCAGGTTCCGTAGTAGAGGAAGGCATTACCCAGAGTGACATATAAACAGAACCTTAGGAATGGGTGGGATTTAGGTGAGAAAAGTGTATTTTGGGCCTGTGAATCCTGAACAAAGAAATGGAGGTAGGAATGAACAGTAGAAGTTTGGCAGAGAATATTCTGGACTAGAGGTGAAGGTTTGGTAGAAACCAGACTGTCTCTTCTCTCTGTTTTCTCAAATTCCCATTGCTCTGTTTAATGGGTCATGGTGAAAATACCTTCTTTTCTCAAAAGCTCCTGAGGATTCTGGTTCACTTTGGGGGTTACAATGATAAATAGAAGAGGACAACTTAGACATGACATCACACACAGCTAAGTGCCATGTATATCATCATACCCTACCTCTTACAGGATGTAAATAGAGGTGCCCAGGTGTGGCAACCCCCCAAAAGCAAATCAACAAAGAAAGAAATAACACTAAAATGTAACCATGTTGTTCATGGGCAACACAAAACCTGCTTTTCTTTCAAGTTTAAGTCAAAGTAATTCTCTCGACTCCAAAAAGGTAAAGACAATGTCAAATTAAAAAGTGTGAAAACACACTTAGAGGAATCTATTTTTACAATCTCGCACAGGTTTTCTGCCCTGTCATCCCTAAAATAAAAAAAAAAATAATAAAAAAATAGTCTGTGCGGCATACTGTCCTAACTTGAATGTTTCATGTTCAGTGTTTTTCCATTTGGAAGGATAAAATTGCTTCTTGTGTTCCCACAGAAGTAAACATGAATCACTCGTGGACTCTGTGGGTGTGAGTGTGTGTGAATGTGCTTGACTGACAGAGAGAGGGGAAGAAAAATAAAATACTTCTATACCCAGAGGTATGTTGAGGCCTCTTACCGGAAAACTGCAATCATTTTCCTGATAATTTAGACTTGGTGTTTCACATTCTGGCTTTCCATTTCCAGCAAGTCAAAAGGTGTCACATGTAGAGTAACCTGCAAATCTTGATGGTCTATGCTCCCATTTCTTGAGGAGAAAGAAATCAGTCTTCCTCCCAGGAAATACGCCTCCTTTCAAATGCTAAAAATAAGTCCTCATCTGTGATTTCAAATGGTCACTGTCATCAGCTGGAGATTGGAGTCACATTGTCTTCCTGCCAGGAGGAGATACCCCTGGAAGGAGAGGAATGTTTTTTCATTTTCTCAGAACCAAACACCACCGTGCTGGGTGCCATATGTTCTGCTGCCTGATGTGGTCTCAGTGACCTCCACAGACTGCCACTGCTTGGCAGCCTGTAGGTCCCTGATGTGCTGCTGCTGCTTTTGTGGGACCGCTGATCTTGGCAGTTCCCAGTTCATACCTGCCTGAGCTGGGGATGACCTCATCCAGGCCACCCACTCTTAGTCACTGTGGATTGAAGGCCTCACTGCTGCTACCTCCCTCTGGACAATCAACTCCTGCCATTCTTCTTCTTCTCTGGCCCATAGCAAAGCCTCTCTTTCATGAGCAGCCCTTGGAGAGAGTGTTCCCTTGCTATAGACTTAGCACCCCACTCCAAGGGACTGGCCGAACCAAGGGGTGGTCCAGTATACTGAGTACAGACCTGATGCTCATCCTCGATTATTATTCTTCCTTCAGGAACAAACATCATTTTCTCTTTCAGAGCTCACTTTTCCTTGAGGATCTACAGTTTATCAAACACATCAGTACACATCTCAACTCCTACCCACCTAATTCTTACCTTCTATCTTCTTCGCTCTACCTTTCATGTAATCAGGGATGTGATTAAATTCCGTTTTCAAGGTTACTACACACTTTCAGATAGTTCCTTCTCCACAAAATGGTGTAACATTTGGGAGCCCTGTCTTTACAAACACACGAAGGAGCTCTTGGGACAGTTTTGCTAAATTCAAAGGCTGTCTGATTTAGTTGAGATAACCAGCTTGATGGACCTAAAATGCTAATGTGGGGATTATCTTTTATGGCCTGCCAACCTCTAAAAGGCTCAAAATTTATAGATAATCCTTCAAACAGTTAAACTACTGCTGGATAAGTAGAAAGCCAAACAAATTTAGTTTATTCTCGATACTTGTAATTTTGGGGGGTATGATAGCTTAGCTAAGTCTTCTTCCAACCCAGGTATTAATAAAATAGTATATGGTAAGCAATGTGATGTAGGCAATGAAGGGAAAGTATGGAGATAATGCATCTGGAACTCTTGACCTGGAGCTGTGTTCAGGACAAGCTGTCTTAAGTTGTCGGCTGGTGACAGTGATGGTGACCAAAAGGGTCTTAATGTTGCTTTCAGTGTGACTAAAGTCCAGGCGGTCTTCTTCATGTTGCCTAAGAAAGGGAGAGCAATAAAGTAAATAACATTTTCCCTGAATTTTTGACTTGCAAGAAGAGGAGGAATGAAGATAATAATAATGTTATGGACTTTTTAAAGCACTTTTCAGTTGGGCTGTAGACGTGTATGAGTTTACATTCACATGGTGCCTCCTAAGTGCTGTGCACTTGTAATTCACTTAGTGCTCCCATCAGCTCTGTGAGGAAAGTACTGTTATAATTCATAATTTACTGATAAGGAAAGTGGCAGGTGAAGTAACTCGCCCAGAGTTGCTCACCTAGGCAATCAAGTCAGATAATCTAGAGCCAAAGACTATGGACACTGTCCTTGATGGCCTCCTGCAGTGTAGACGGAAAATAGATGGCATAAGTTCCTAACTAGGATTCAGCTCTTCGAAATGTATATGAAAAACACATTTGAGAAAAACTGGGTCAAATGCAGTGTTAAAAATGATCAAAAACCAATGTTCTGCTTAGGCTTTGTGTATTGCCTTTACCGTGTCTTTTTCTTAAAAAGATGTGAATAGAAATTAACTTCTTATCTGTAGATACAAGAGTATTGTTTTGAGCAAGACCGACTTTGTGAAGAAAATGTTATATGTGCTCTACTTTTTCTCATTGTCCTGTAAGAAGCTCCCTTCATTTTTTTTTTATTTGATTGAAAGAAATACATAACCTTTTAGGGATGTAGCAACATTGAGTATAATATGTAAGTTTAATGTTAAATCTATTATTAATTACGTGTGTGTGTGTGTGGGGGGCACTCTCAGGACTGGTGGTTTATAGCATCTTTGTAGAAATTAGAAAAAGATGCCCTCCTTGCTAGAATGGACTAGAAAACCACACCTAGCAGAGCAATAAAAGCCTGGTGGTTCTGCGTGCTCTAAAAGCAGGATGTCTGGGTTCTAGCCTTGGCTCTGCCCCATCATTGTGAAGTGGTTTTGTTATACCACTGGCTTCTCTGTACTTCTCATCTGTAAATAAAGGACTTTTAATGCTTTCCCTTTAAGTAATTATGTGTATAAATTGAGGAGTTAAGAAGAGTGTACGGCTCATAGCAAAATATTTGATAAATATTAGTTATTTGTATTTTAAATTATATATGACATTAATTTAGAAGAAGTGATTTGTTCCTACTTACATTTTATAAAAAAAAGCTTACTGAGACGTTTCCCACTCATATTTACTATCTATTTATTTGTCATCACTAGACACACTGTTTGAATCATTAAAACAGTTTTTTAGGGCTCAACATCTTGAACCCCGAGTTGAGACATAGCACCATTTTCTGTGTTTGATGCCATTCCAGAAAATTTTATCTTAAGCCGCCATCACACATTACTGAGTAGTAGGCCAGTTTCCTGTGTTCTTTGGCCCATTTTGGAAGTGTAGCTGATTTCTATAAAAAACTATTTCTGTATTGTTTTCCTTTTTTTTTTTAAAGGACATATTTATTCAGTGTCATTTTCAGACTATTATGTTTAGCAATCAACAGCATGGGTGCAAAAAAAAAAAAAAAATCTGCGTTAAAACTTTTTGTTGGAATGCTTTCCACTTTCCACAGACAGAAACTTAAAAAAACCTGTTATACATTAAGTCACAAATACAGTCCCCGAGTTCTTTGCTCAAACACAAGGGTATTGTCAAAACACGTCTTCTTTGTAGTAACCAGGCTCAGCCACCGCTGGCCACTTGGCCGAGTTTACAATCTGTTATAACCTGTCGCTTCTCTGTCATTTCTCTGGTTCTCCTTTCTCACTAAGCTTTGTTTCCTGGCAATAATAAAAACCTTCTGCCACTGCCATAGCTACTGCTGCTGTTGGAACTGCTAGAGTCACCTCGGTTTCGTGGTTTGGCAAAGCATTGGGCTTCACCATCACAGGGCAGAGCTCCTGCCTTCAAAATTTCTTCTTTTTATGGGTTCAAAATTCAAAGATTGATTTTGCCCAAATTGTGGTAGCTTCCTCCACCTCCAAAATTGCTTCCATTATTACCAGATCCATTATGGTCATCCTCATTGCCACTGTATCCTCCACCAGCACTCCTGCCACCAAGGCCATCTCAATCACCGAGGTTTCCCACCATGATCGGAATTGTCATTCCCCCCAAAACCACCTCCATGACCACCAGCAGCATCCCCAGAACAACATCGACCTCTTTGGCTGGATGAAACACTGGCCATCTCTCATTTAGGCCATCTCTCATTCCCTTCCTTCACGGTCATGGCCATTCACAGCATGATGTTTCTGAATGACAGTCTCGTCTACAGAGTCATGGTCATCGAAGGTTGCGAAAGCAAAGCTCTTCTTGCCACTGCCTTGGTCAGTCATGGTTTCAATGACTTCAGTTCTCCCCTGTTCAAAGTCATCTCTTAGTGATATTCTTCAGTGTCTTCTTTCATACCCTGGAAAGACAGCTTTTTCACAGTTAAGTGGGTTCTAGGTCTTTGAGAATCTTCTCTTGAGACAGCTGCCTTTGGCTCCACGATTCTTCCATCCACCTGATGTGGCCTCACCCTCAATGGCTGTGACTCCCTTTTCCACAATGGCTTATGTGACAAACCCAAAGTTCCTGGAGCACTTGGTGTTGGGGTCTCATCACCACACAGTCTGTGAGCATTCCCTGTCACTCAGGATGGCTCCTCAGACTCTTGTTAGTTGTTTCCAAGCTCAGACCTCCAATGAAGAGATTGTGCAGCTGTTGGGGCTCTTTGTGAGACTCTGACTTAGATGTAACATCCATGGGAGGGGAGATGTTAACAATCTCATTCAGTGTGTCCACTAACTGAAAAGGGCATGCGTTGCTTTCTAAAGAGCTGTTTAAAACAATTGTGCAAAATGACATCCAGTGCTTTTTATTGTGACTCCGTACCCAAGGAGTAGTTATTAAATCCGCGCAATTTCTACTTTTCTTTTATGAAGAACACTTTCTTTTGTTTCTTTTCCTTTCATGCCATATAATTCAGTAAGAATCATCAACCAGCATTGAATGAGGTGGTTTCTGATTCATGTGTCTTCCCAAACACTACTTTAGGGTTCAATGTAAAGAAATTGAGAGAGGCCCTTGATATTTGATTATAAGGTAAATTCCCTTTTCCAACTGACCATTTGAGGAAAATTTTTACACCTGTATTTTACATGAATAAGCTGATATGGGGCATCAGGGAAACCTAAGGCATGCTCTGGGGAGAAACAGGGGGGGTTTGAATTTCCCTCTCAGGATCAGGGATCCTGTTGCTTGAGAGATGATTGTGATTTTTTACATTTTAGAGCAGAGCACTGAGTCTTAAAGAATAGTCCCAGGTTCAGCTGCATTTAGAGTCGCCACATCCAGGCCCCATTCCTTAGAGCTGAGCCCTAGGAGTCTGCATTTTAAATACAGGTCCTTCCCATCCAATGTGTTTTCGTCCACACATAAATTTGAGTAATTTTTCTCTGTGTAACAGAGACTATGTGTGGTAGTATGGATGAACAAAAATAGTGGTTCTTTGGAAAATGACCTCACAGGGTAATCTCACTGTAAATTCCTAACTGGGCAGGTGATGGCAGGTAGTCATATTCCAGGTATATCACTTCTTTAGTGAAAGATTTGTTGCCAGACCTGCCCTCATTCGTGTGCATCTAGGTTAACACACCTTTGAAATACCAATAATATTCCTCAAATTGGTACTAAGTCTCATGAGAGCCCATAATTGTGTTGACTCTCCTAGAATCCAGTCCCCTCCTTGCTTTCTTACACAATCATGTAATCTTTCTCACGTCCCCTCCTTTATTTCAAATGCTTAAAAGCATCTGCAAAACTATTATTCTTGGGAGTATTTAGGATCTGGCATATGTCATCGGTTTGGCTCAAATAAGCTCTTCTAAAAATTCCCTACAGGTTTAGATCTTTCTTAATATCAACCGTAGAAAGAAGTAGAGAGATCAAGGGAAGAAAGAGCAAAAATAGGCTAGGTAATTAAGACAAGGAGGTGAGAATTAGGGAAAATAGAGAAGCTAGTGGAGATTCTCTTTTACTGAAATGTTTATTTTGTCGCATTGGTCTGGGTTCTCCAGAGAAACACCACCATTAGGATATATCTCTATGTATCTAGGTATATATCTATTGACAAAGAAAGAGGAAAATTATTAAAATCTGGATGTTCACAGAAGGTAAACTCAAATTTCTAACTGATTACTATGTATGCTCCACTCTGTGGATAAAACATCATGATCTTCAAGGAGGGGGGACACTAGAATCTCTTTCAGAAATAACTAAATGGGGGATTCTCACGTTCTTGTGTTCATGCAAACTAGAAAATTGTTGCCCTGTGTAAAAGCTTATTTTTTTTTAAACTTTAATGACAATATAATCTGCTTTGGGTTTACTAAAAATGCCTTATATTGATAAAAAATATATTTTGGATTAAATGAAGGACCAGAACCATTTAAACTCAGATGAAGCTTTATTTGAATCTTGGAAAAATGAGATGAAACCCCATTTGAACCATTTCGAAAGTGTTCCTCTGTCCTTTCCTGCCTCTCTTCTTGCATTTCTGAAAGAGCAGCCAAGAAATGGCTTAAATTTGCCCACCTGAAAAGCTGGGGTACAACCTGGGGACGAACCGTTTTTGCTGAAATCATCATCTGTAGAAATGTACAGCTCCTTGGTTGGGTGGAAATGTTCTTGTCGTGATGGAAAGCAGGTGTGGCACAGCTGGGAGGCGAGGGTTGCCATGGCCACAGCCAAAGCCTTCAGACAGCTTAGATGCTTCAAGGGAGTGGGCCAGCCAGGATAGGTGTGAGGTCTGACCTTTTGGTACCCAAGATGGATAATACGCCCTCTGCAAGTCTGAGCGCTCTCCACTGGGAGGTGCTTTCATCCCTTCACCTATTCAAGTTTGCTGTGCCTTGTTTTCGCTTCCATAAAGTGGAGGATAATAGTACCTCCCTCACGAAGGGTTTTCATGAGGATTCAATGAGGGAACACAGGTGAAGCATTTGGAGCTGTGCCTGGCACCTCCACGATCCTCAGTAAATGTGAGCTCATCAGTTTTCTCAAATGGGTAACACATTGAGCTATTTACATACAAATAACAAACTTCATTTCTAAACATGTTTAATTCCTAAGTTTTATTAAAATTTTTTTGACCTTTAGATAAACTTTATTACAATTTTCTTCCTAAGTTTTATTTTTATTAATACTTTGTTGCAATTATTTTTGAAAAATTTTATTTTAGTATTAGTTTCAAGTATACAGGACATTGGTTAGACATTTATATATTTTATAAAACAATCCCCCCTGATGGCTCTTTCTCTCTTCTGGCTCTCCACCCAGCCATTACCTTAATGCTAACTGCATCCCCTATGCCATGCTCCCCATCCCTATGACTGCCTATCAACTACTAATTTGTAATTCCTAAATTTTAGAGATTTTAAAACATATTGAACTCGACAGAGTGTGTTAAATATGTGTATGTGTGTGTTGAACGACGGTAGACTGTAAATCCAGGCCTTGGTCATTTACCTCTGAGGATAGAGAAGAAGTAAAGTCACAGCTAAGGAATACTGTGACCCTTCACAAGTGCTTTATTTTTCTGTTAAGTTCTACTTCTAGAGTTCCTCTGGGAATGCACCATTTTGGTTTCATATTTATGCTTTTATAAAGTTATCTAAGAAGAGTATAGTTTCCTTAACCGTTTTCTTCATTAGGATAGTGAGCACAGGGAGGACCAGCACAGTTATTAAGGACTTTGGTTGTTGATCCATGATACTGGAGAAGACTAAGTGCCTTCTCTGAATTTTGCGGGGTTAAGGACAGGGGCACTCACTCACAATTTTTCTCTTTTCTCAAGAGAGACGAGATGTGCCAAGCAGACTTGTTCCCTATCCTGCAAATTGTGCTTTAGCAAAGCAGGAGTGGCTAGAATGTAGTCATTAGTAGGCTGGAGTGTGATCCGCTAAATGCTCTTTCAAAGATCAATGGGAATATGCAAATGTTACAACAAAATCCAGAGCTGACAGGCCATTTCGGCTCTAAATGTGACGGTTAATCAGTAGGCCGAAGCCTTCACATGGGTAAAAAGTGCTCCAAATCGAAATGTGCAGTGGGAACTGTTTTTGTCATTCACATTCTGCCATCCACTTCCTGTACTAGTTCTGTGAAATGACTCTATGTTCTTATAGACATAACATTTCAGTCCCAGACAGGAATAAAAAAGGGCATTTTCATGGATTTATTGAGGGATAATTGGCATATGATAAAGTGTTCAGATGAAAAAGTATGAAATTTGGTGAATTTTGACATCTGCGAAGTCATCTCTACAACTAAAATAATGAATATATCTGGCATCTTCTTGAAGTTTCCTTGTGCCTTTGTGTTTCCTCCTTTTCCAACATGCCGCTGTTCCCAAGGCCTGTTTTCTGTCAATAGAGATTAGCTTGTACTTTTTTTGAGTTTATATACATGAAGTTATATAGTGTGAGCTCTACTTTGGCTTTTTTTCTCTTGGCATAATTATTTTGAGATTCATAGAATTTTCAGATATCATAGTTTATTTTTTTATTGCTGAGCAGGATTACGTTCTATGGACACACACACACACACACACACACACACACACACACATTTTACGTTTTGATAGACTTTTAGATTGTTTCTGGTTTTGAGTTAATACAGATAAAAGTCCTAAGATCATTTATGTACAAGTCTTTGTATGGACATATGCTTTCATTCCCTTGTGTGAAAGTCGAGTAGAATGGCTGAAATAAATGGCTGGCTTATTTTTAAACTTTTAGAGAAACTGTCCACAGTTTTCCAAAGTGGCTAAATAATTTTACATTTCTAAAACAGGCGTGAGAGTTCTATTTCTCCATAGACTTGCTAACTTTTGCTATGTTCAGTCTTTTTAATTTTAGCCCTTCTGGTGGCTGTATAGTAGTATTTCATTATGGTTTTCATTTGTTTTTCCTAAAAAATAAAAATGTTGACTTTTTTTCATGTGTAAATAAATATCTGTATATCTTCTTGGGTCAAGTTCAAAAAAAGTTGTACAATCGCATACAAATATTTTATTGGATTTGTAAGTATTGTCTCCAAGTTTGTGCCTTGCCTTTTTATTTTCTTAACAGTATTGTATAAACAATGAGTTTCCATTTTAATTAAGTCTAATTTATTCATTGTTTTTCAAATATCTTTTGTATACTATTTACAACATCATTGCCCAATCCAAGATGACTAAGGCTTTTCTCCTAAGCTTTCTTTGAAAAATATGGATAGTTTTAGCTCCTGTATTTCAGTCTCTGGTTTTATTTTAATATGGTGTCAGGAAATGACTGAGACTTTTTTTGTTTGTTTATAAAAATACAGTTATTGAGTTGTTCTAGCCCAGTTTGTTGAAAAGATTTTCATTTCCCCATCGAACTGCCATGTTGGTACCTTTGTTAAAATCAATCGACCATATGTGTCTGGATCTATTTCTGGACTCTGTGTGGTTCCATCGAATTGCATGTCTGTCTTTATGCCAATATCACACTTTCTTGATTAATGCAGCTTTATAATATATCTTGAAATCAGATCATCTAAACTCAACAACTTCGTTCTTTTCTTTGGAAAGTCATTTTCACTTTTTAGGTCATATGCATTTACATATAACTATTAGAGTTGGGCAGTCAATTTCTATTACGAATCTGCTGCAAAGTTTGAGATTGCATTGAATTTATACATCAATTCAGGAAGAATGAAATCTTGACAGTAATTGATGTGACTCCTGAAGTATGGTATGCTTCTTTTTTATTATTTTAACTTTTCTTTCATCAATGTTTTATGGTTTTCAGTGTATAGGTATTATACATATATTTTAAATTTACCCCTAAATATTTTAAATTTTTTCTTGCTATTGTAAATGGTATAGTTTAAAAATTTTAATTTCTGATTGCTTATTACTCATTTGTGAAACTGTAATTGATTTTTGTATATGAATTTTGTAAACTGTATATATTCCTATTATTAGTTCTAGTAGATTATTTGCAGATTCCTTTTGTACATAGATGATTGTGTCATCTGAGAATAAACATACACCCCCTCCCCTGCCGACCTCCAGCCAATCTCTGTGTTTTTAAAAAGTTTCTTCTTTAATGCACTGACTAGGACTGCCAGTACAATGGTAAATGAAATTGTCAGGGTGATTTAGTCAATTTTATGTTGTCTAGTTCTGGCATTTTTGTATTCTTTTACATATTTTTTGAAGTTTGTTCTGTGATTCATCAAAGTTCTATCAAAACAGCAGAGCAACCTTTAGCCTGGAGCTAATTTGGCCCCACTATTGAGATAATCCTCTTCTAAGTACATAACTCATTGCCTCATGCATTGTGAGAATTCTACACTCCAGCTGTTGGGAGGATAAATGATTCCCAGCCCATTCTGATCTCTGGAATCGCTTCACCAGCCTCAGGTAGTTACTTCATATGCATGTGCTAAAAAGTACTCAGCTGAAGACTCAAGAGCATATTTTTAGAACTCTCTTTCTCTCCCTCTTTCTCTCTCCCCCTCCCTTCCTTTTTCTCTCCCTCCCTCCCTCCCTCCCTCTCGCAGGAAGACTTCCAAGGTCTGTTTGTTTCCAACCTTTCTGTCTTGAGGCCTAGAAACTCTGCAGACAGTAGTCAGGGGCACTTTTAGGCCTCACTTCATCTGTTTCTTTTATCTCAGTCATCACTGTCCTCAGATGACTTGTGTCCAATGTCTCAAAACTTGTTTCATCTATTTTGTCCATTTAAAATTTTTTTATTGTGACAGGGTCAAACAGGTTCCTCTTATTTTATCATGGCTAGAATTATAAGTCTTACGTGTATTTTGAGTTTATAAAATTTGTCAAATTTATTAGGACTAATTTATTTGATTCATTCAGACTCGTTCAGAAATAGAAACCCACCTCAACTTCCTAAAATAGCTGAAATAGGAAAGAGCTCACCTAGGTGGAAATTCAAAGGTAGATAATAGACTGCAGAGGTTTAAAAGGTGGTAAAAACGCACACTCTCTTTGCATCTCATATTTGCTTGCTTTCTTATATCATCTTGGCTTTATTTTGAGGAAACCTCTCTCCACAGAGTGAAAAGATGACCACTGGAATATTATGTGAAACCTAGAGTGATGACCTCAGAGTAAGGTAAACATCTTTCTTAATAATTCTGATAAAATTTTTGAAGGGGATTCTGACTGGTCCAGTTTAAGTTCCATTTGCAACTCTGATGTCAGTACTCTGGTCAAGGTATGGCGTACTAAGATTTACTGGTCTGGTCTAGGACTCCTAGCCAAGGAGGACATAAAAGTCAGCCATGCCAGGAATATCATAGATTACGCAGGATTATTTAGAATGAGGAAGAACTAATTCCAGAAAGCGAGGGATTTGGGGAAAATAAAAGATGCATGCCCACCACATTCAGCTGGGAATGTTGTTTAGAGCGAGCATTTGTTATCCATCTCTTCAGAATAATCACTCCAAAATTTACAAGCTTAAAATAATAAATATTTATCATCTTGTGTGCTCTAGGAGTCAGGAATGTTTTAAAGTCAGAACCATCTTTAGTGGGATGGTTGTGGCTCAGGGTCTCTTTCATTGCAGTCCACGCTTGGCCTGCACTGGTGTCATCTGAAAGCTTGGCTGTGGGGACAAGTGTGAGTGGGATTTACTTCCAAGCTCACTCACTTGCTTGTTGACAGTACTTTGCTGGCTCTTGTCTAGAAGTCTCAGTTCTTTACCATGTAGGGGTATTCATGAGCTGCCTGAGTGTTCTCACTACATGACAACTACATTCCCCAAGAGTACATGATCCAAGAGAGAGATATTTTTGTACCTAAGATGGGAGCTACAGGCTTTTTCTAACTTATTATCAAAAATGATCTAACATCATTTCTTTTATATTTTACTTGAGGGGAAAAGAGTTAGTTACATGTCTTGAAGGGAGAAATACAAAAAAAAAGTTGTGGACATATTTTTAAAATGACCCCAGAGCTTTTATAAGTAGAATTTATAATCTACAATAATCACAAGAACTTCTATTATTTTTTTTTAGTTGTTTCTTCACCTATAAATTTAGTGTGAAAAAATTAGAATTGTATTACTGTCTCTAAAAGGAAAAATTATACTGAGCTTTAGAAATACTATAATGTGTGTGTGTGTGTGTATGTGTGTGTGTGTATAAAATACGTATATATATTTGTTATGGTAACAATTAGCTAATTATCTGGATTGTTTTAGGAATGGAAAAACATCTGCAGATATGCTAGTACACTATATTTCAAACATTTTGAAATATTTTATACAAATTCAGATACCCTTATAGAATAAAAAAATAACTGCAACCTTTTCCCTCAGAGATTTAATATAAGCTCTGTGTCTATGAGCTTCAGTAGAGGTGACTGCCAAGTTCACTACCATGTGAAGTTGATGAATTATGCATTTGATGCTTTGTATTTCATTTCAAGTTGTGGCTTGTAGACATCCACTCAGTTATAGTTTACAAATAATTTCCTACTTGTGTAGATATTTCAAAAAATGTCTACACAGGTAGAATAATGCGGCGATATCTTTAACAAGGTAATAGCATGACAATTAAAGTCACTATTTGTTACTTTAGTTGTTTCAAGTTCCTAACAGTGACCTGCTTCCTTTCCCCACACTTAATATACTTATTGTAAAAAAGGGGCAGGAAATATTTAAAAATGCTTTCTCTTTGACTTGCCATAATTCTAATTTTTCTTCATTTCCACTTGGACATTTAATGGAAAAAAAAAATCTACACGAACAAGAGCTGTGAACATTTCTTCAACTTTAAACCTGAAGATTTCTTTTTAAACCTACTCCTGCCAAAGATGCAGAAAAACAAATGCTAATAGCATACGAGGTTGTATCAAAAGTAAGCTTCTTTTTCATCCTGGGCTCTTGGTGCTTTTGTTCTCTTGCCCAGAAAAAACAACTCTTAAACAGATTTCTGTGTACTTCAAGAGGCTGGCCTATGCCTTGAGAGAGATTCGTATGCATCTCTGTGTGTGTGTGTGTGTGTGTGTGTGTGTGTGTGTGGTTGTGTGTGTGTCTGTGTGCGGGCACACTGTCTCCTTTTTAATGCCATCAGTGATTCTGTAAGTGTACCACGTCTCACGATCACCTGCACGGCTTGTTAAAACAATTTGCTTAACTGCACCACCCACCAGAGGCTCCAATTCCCCAGGTTAGGAGTGAGACTTGAGAATTTGCTTTTCTAACAAGTTCTTAGGTGATGCTGATGCTGCTGCTGTCTGGGGCTCACACGTTTAGAATCACTGAATTATGCAAATGGCAGTAACCTGTCTACTGAAGATTTGTTCCTGTCGGTTTGTTGGAAACTACATCTTTCTCTTTCTGACACTTGAGCTCCACGTGGCTCGTGTGTCCCTATTGATGGATGCTTAGGTTGTTTCTACTGTTTGAGCCTTGAGGGAGAGCAGGTAAACGGGTCGATATTCAATTTTTCAAAATGGACAATTAGCCTAATATACAGTTTATAAATCGATTCACAAAAAAACAGAGGAAGGTTCAATTTGTAGAATATCTCCTCTGATGAATTTATCTATTATTGTCCTACCCAGAAAAATTTAGATAGCTTTAAAAGAAATGATTTAACAGCCTTATAAGAATGTTCACTTTTGATGACTGGTGACATATATTTTTCTTAAAATTAACTAAAGTAAGACTGATATGTTATTGATGGACTTGGTCACCTAATCATAAAATTGCTTACAGACTAGTGAACAGCAATTAGTACATATTATGCATCTCCCTTAATTCAGGCTGTTTTTCTAACCAAAATTCTGGCGTTTTGTAGATGATCATTATATTTAAACTGCCAGTGATTTTATTCATGTGCCTTTAAATCTAATCTTCCAGCTTTTAAAACTTTAACATCTTGATTATTTCTTTGCACATTCCTCAGATAATATAGTAATTTTAATTTGATGACTAACAAGTAAAATTTTAAAGTTAGGTGTGAATATTATTAAATTCTTACTAATTTCTCAATTTAAGTTAAAGTAAAAACTTAGATTTAAATTTTAAAGTAACCGAAGGAAACAAGAGTTAAAATAACCCTATCACACATAAAATATTGATACTTCGGTTTTGAAAGACCAGAAATTGAGATGCTTTGACTTAACAGCAATTTGCAGGAAGATTGTATTTGAAAGGTCAAATCATTCGGAACACCAGAAAGAAAAATGAGGTTCTGTGGAAGGAATTATGTGTTTAGTGACTTAAACTTAATATATGTTAATCATAAATTAAAAACTCTGAGGCCTGGGATCTAAAAAAGTCAGCAAAGGTTTTCCTTCGAATTACTAATGGCCAAGTGGTAGGATTAAAACCTGGGGAGCTATGGACACAAATGGAGTCTGCATCCACTTGGAAGTTCTTCTCCACAGACCTCCAAGGGGTGCTTATGAAAAAAAATAGAAGTGAGAGTTGAGAGGTTCACTCAGCAGTTCAGGCCTAGAGGAAAGGAGGGACATTGTCCCTGAGGAAAGCATGAAGCCCTTCCCAGAACTTTCTCTCAAATGGCCCAGATTTAACATGAAGGGTCAGAGGGGAGGACACACACTGTTTTTTTTTCTAAGAAACACACGAAGACTTACTGTAGCTGGGTAAAAGATGAAAACAAACAATCAATCAATTAAACAACAACAACAACAACAACAAAAACCCCACAACCCTCTACTTCAGAGGAAAAGGCAAGAAAAATCCTGGTACCCACACTAACATACAATAGAGTTATATAGATTTTCCTATCTTGGGGCAATAGGCTGGAAAATGTCTTACAAATAAAATCTACCAAAAAGTCAAGGTAGAGCTGGGCTGCAGTGGGGAAAGAAGAGCAAAATCATTAAAAAAAATTAAAAAACTCCTGTTTCCCTGACCCAGGCACATGGCTGGCCTAAGAATGAAGGTCAACCAAGACCACAGAGAATCACCTTGCCTCCCAGCCTCTGCACGGTAAACACTAACAGTAGTTTAGGAAAAGAGAGGGTCTTGCAGGTGACAGAAAAGACTGGAAGTTGGGAAGACAGCATCAACAAACACACAAAAACCCCACTGGTGTCCTAGTCCACCCCTGCCTGCAAGCTCCTATGAAAGGAAGTTGAAGCAAGTGGTAGAGTAGAAGTTATCACAGCAATAACAAGACTCGAGCTAGCTCAACTCCTGACCAGACTGACTCACTTCTCTTTACTAGAGCATAGCCAAAAAGGAGGCATGCACGTTTCTAAGTGCAGATGCCATTTATCTCAGTCTCCCCTAGTCTATACAAGATGTACGAAATTTAAAATGATAAGATGCACACAAAAAATCGAAAAGCAACAATCTGCTGTCGAGAGACGAAATAATAGAACCAGCCTCAGAAGTGGCCCAGATGTTGAAACTATCAGATGAGTTCTTTGACATGACTACGGTTAATAGGTGACCATCTCTAGTGAAAAAAAGCAGAAAATGGGATTTAACAAATGGGGAGTTTCAGTAGAAAGATGGAAACTATAAGAAAGAAACGAATGTAAGTGGTAGAAATAACTTTTATAAATGTGAAAACAGATACAAAAAGGTTCTGATGGGCTCATCAGTAGACTTGACATAGTTTAGAAATAAATGAATTAATTTAAACGTAGGTCAATAGAAACATCCAAGCTGAAACACAAGAGAAAAATAAAAGGGAGCAAAACACATCAGGGCATCCAAGAGCTGTGGGACAATATCAAAAAGTCTAACATACATATAATTAAAATGTCAAATGGAGAATATATTTTCAGTTTGATATTTTCTTGTTACTAAGCATTTAATGCTAGAAATGTCTCTCTCAGCAGGGCTTTCGCTGCCTCTCATAAATTTTTATAGGCTGAATTTTTGTTAATCAATTTTTATTTCCTTCGTGACTGCCTCTTTAGCCCCTAGAAGTGTGCTGTTTAGTCTTCGTGTATTTGAAAATTATCCTATTATCTTTCTGTTATTGATTTCTAGTTTGATTCTACTGTGGGCAGAATTTACACTCTGTGTGATTTCCTTTTAATCACCTGAAGATATTTTATGGCACAGGATGTGGTGTCTCTTGGTATCTGTTTTCTGGGCACGTGGCAAAAATTGAGTATTCTGCGGTTGTTGAGTGGAGTGTTGGATAAACGTCAAGTAAATCTCGTTGAGTGAGGGTGCTATTATTTTATATTCTTGATGATTTTCTGTCTGGTGTTCTGTCTATTGTTGGCAGGGGAGTGTTGAATTCTCCAATTATAATTATGGATGTTTATTTTTTTTTTTAGCTCAAAAATTTTTTGCTTCACATGTTATCTATCTATCTATCTATTATTTATTTATTTATTTATTTATTTATTTATTTATTTATTTATTTATTTATTTAATCTCTGCTGTTGGTTGCATCCACATTTATGTTTGCCATACCTTCTTGGAGAATTGGCCCTTCTATTATAATGTAGTGTCATTCTCTGTCTCTGGTACTTTTTTTTTTGCTCTTAAGTCAACTTTATTTGGCATTAATATGCTCATAATATTATATACTCAGGTCTTTATTTGACAAATATTTTCATGGCGTATATCTTTTCCTCTTTTCACTTTTATTTTGAATTTTTTTCCGTATAATTGAGTTGTCATTTCTCTCTCACTGCCTTTAGAGTTTATGATGATGTTTTGGCATCAGTTTCTTTGGGCTTGTCCTGTATGAGATTTGCACAGATTCTTAAATCTATCTTTTTTTTTTTTCCAAATTTGGAAAGTTTTCAGCTATTATTTCTTTGAGTATATGTGTAGTCCTGTCTTCTTTCTTCTCTCCTTTCTAGGCTCTGATAACACATATGTTAGATCTTTGGTTCATTTTCTGTTTTCAGTCTGTTTTATCTCTTCTGTTCAGATTGGATAATTTATATTGTTTTATTTCCTAGTTCACTTATTCTTCCCCCCCTTTTCTATTCTTTTGTTAATCTCATGTACTAAGTTTTTATTTAAGTTATTGTATTTTTCAGTTATAAAATTTCCATTTGGTTATTTGTTATGTATTTTCTTTGCTGAAACTTCATATTTCTTTGCTGGGATTTATGATGTTTTTATTTGTTTTTATAATTGCTTATTGAAGTGTTCTCATGACTGCCTTAAAATCTTTGTCAGATAATTCCAGCAACCGTCATCGTGGTCTTGACATCTATTGATTCTTTTTTCGTTCAGTTGGAGATCTTTCTGGTGCTTGGTATAAAACGTGACTTTTGATTGACATCTGGACATTTTTGTATTATGTTGTGGGACCATATGCTATTTAAAACTCTTTTACCTGGATTTATGTGACACCACTCTAGCAGGGGAAGATCTGCCTTGCTATTGGCAGATGGAAGTAGAAGGACGAGCTTCTAACACAGTGTGCCTGTTGGCACATGGTCAGGGTCCTCATTACTGCTTGGTGGGGTTGGGGGTTTGCTAGGCTGCTCCTCTCCTGGTTCCTTTGATTGAAAAAGTTTTTTTTTGGGTTTCTTTTTACATGTGTCTGTTGGTATTTCCAGTTTACCAGCTTTTCAGCTGCAAATCTTAAATATATTAGGCAAATAAGATATCCCAAGGAACTCGCCACTGTGTCATTCTGTGCATCCTGTGGTTCTCAGATAGTCTTCTTTCTACTCTTCAGACTCTCTGTTTTATACATCCAGAATTTTGAGTTTTACTTATTGGAAGGAATAAAATGAGAAGTATGTCTCCTCCCTCTTCATGGAGATAGAAGTCTTCTAATTTTTTCTTTTGGTTTACTTTGTATTCACTAATGTTATGTCTTTACTCTTTTTCATCTTCTAAACTGGCATAATTTTTTTGCTGATAGATTTTTGAGTATAAAATGTATTCTAATAGGACAAAATTATGTGAGGGGATGGAATAGAGATATGAGCTCAAGGAGAAAGAACAGATGTTAAGTTTCTGAACGTTAAAGAAAAGCTCGTTATGCATTTAAAAATAAATAATGGCTGGAAAAATATATTATTATACTTATATTCTTTAGAAACATTTAAGAAGAGAGATTCAACAGTTTTATCTAATAATGTTATACTTATAGCACACTAGGAATTGCATCTTTTGGAACTACAAAAACTTCTGATTAATGATGGTAAACAACTTACAGATGGGCAAGGTGATATAGGTATATTTCAAAAATATTAAGGAGATAACATCAGCAAAAATGGTTGAGTCTGTCCATTACTCAGGTACATGTGCCTGAGTTTGAGATTTCTTGATTCTGTGTATAAATAGCTTCAGAGGATGTGAACTCATTTCCCAAAGTGGTTATAACTGTTCGCATTCCCATCAGCATGACAATTCCCAGGGTCCTATGTCCTTGCCAGCGCTAATATTATCAGATTAAAAAAATTTTTGTTGCTATGATCAGAATAAAATGTTATCTCATTATGACTTTAATTAGCATTTCTCTGATTGTTGATGAGGCCGAACACCTGTTAATTGTTTATTTCCATATTTATTTTATCTTCATTTAAGTGGCTGGGGCTGTCAATACTTGTTTCTCCCCAAATTTTCTACTGGGTTAATTATTTTCCCATTGACTTTGAGGTATTTTTTATTATTCACTAATATTTTGTCAGTTATTGTGGTACATTTAACTTCTTATGGCTTGTGATTATATATTCACTCTTGTTATACTACTTTTGATAAATATATGATTTCAATGTCAATGAAGCTCTATGTATTAGCCTTTTCTTTGAAGTTTGCATTTTTTGTCTTGTTTGAAAATTTTCTTCTTTACCTCTAGGTCATAGAGATATTCTGTTTTTACTTCTGAAAATATTTGTAGCTTTGATGTTTGCATTTAAATCTTTAATTCACCTGGAATTGATTTTTTTGCAAGAGATGACATAGGGCTCTGATTTTATTTTTCCTTTGTAAAATGGTTTGCAAACAGCTTTTAAAATCATTCTCCTCTCACCCACATACTGTCAATGTCACCTCCATCAAAATATTTTTCGTGTATTCATGGGACTGGTTCTGGACTCCATGTCCTTCTCTCTCTACATCTTTGAGTGACTACTATGCAGTTTTATTTGCTATAGCTTAAAAGAAATCTTAATATAATAAATAAATCTTATAGTTCCTTTGATCAGATTCCTTTAAAAAATACCTAAATGCCAGTGGCCTTTATGTTTGAAGATGTTTTGCTTATCTTTAGTGCTGGCTATTGTTATTTTATTTAAGTCTAACTAATTTTTTTAACAACTGGATTTTTTTTTTTAGGTCAGCTCTTAGAGAGTCAATAGTACAGAGGAGGAACCAGCATGTCTGGGCTGTCAGGAAATCCTGGCTCTCAGTAGAGTTGGTGTGTGTGTGTGTTTAGCCTTGTCTTCCTTTGACATGACAAAGACTGGGACAGTAGCTATAATTCCCAACTCATGGTTTACATCTTGGTGCAGTAATTATCAAGAATGGGTCTGTGTATTTCTTCAGTTATGTTTGTTTTCCCTGCAAATTCATATTCTTCAAACAAGGTAGCAAAGAGCTCCTGCAACTAGCTTCATCCGCTCTGTTAGGGGTATTCCAAACCAGGGGCTGCTGGTTTTGACCATCCTATTTCCACCTGAGATCTTCAGTGTAAGCAGGTGGTCTTTTTTCTATTTCCTTCACCTTGGTCCAATTTTCACTCATTTTGTTAGCCCTTTTTTATCTGTTTTGAAGGAGATTTTAAGGGTATTTTTTTAGTATTGGTAAAGACAGAATTTCCATTTTATCTCCTTGCTCTCCTTGCTTTTGGTTGATTTCAGGAAGAAGAGGTCTGCTAACAGGCTTTTATATACCCAATTTGAAATCTCAGCTTGATGTTTGATTCATTGAAATAATTTATATTTAAATAATTTTTGATTTTATATAAATAATTTATATTTAGATTTTACCTTTGATCATTAAACTCTGGAGACTATTTATTTGCACAGGAAGAAAATCTGTAATATTATACAGACCATAGAAAAGTTATAATAGATCACATGACACAATCTAGAGCATAAGATAAAGAAATATTTTCTCAGATTTTAAGTGTATTATAAAGTGTCTTGGCAAGAAGATATACCGGCATATTGTATTTTTGAAATTACTGAATATTTTAATACATTTCTTGAAATATGCATTAGACAAAACCTAATGTAGTTGACTGTAGCGGAGATAAGGAGAAGGCATTTATTTATTCCATACCATATGTCTAGCACTGAGCACAAAGTAAGTCAAAAACCGACCTTTTAGCACAAAGAGAGAATTACTAACTGCAGCTAACACATCAAGAACTCCAAAAGAGCTACTAGAGACTATCTTTTACTAATGTGGAAACATGTAACTTGAAAACAACTGTGGGTATGAATCAAACAGTAGGTGCAGGTAACCCAGGGACGTGCTATCTTATTATAAATTTCTTACTTAAGATGCTACTCACTTTAAGGTCATAGAATTTTAGAAAAGAGAGGAATTTGAGGTGAATTCTGCCTCACTAGATTTCTCCTACTCTCACTGGGTTCTGGATTAAAAAATTCTGTTTAGTTTCTTGGCCAGCCTTCAGGATTGGCAAATGTTTCCAGAATAAAACCCTCCCTGGACATAGAGTTTCTTTCTCTGGGCTTATGAATTGTCCTGTATTTTGACTTAGATAACATTTATTTCTACTCTTATTTGGTTTAATGTTTTTTCCCCCCATATTTTCCCCAGTGTGTTACTTGTATTTATGCAGGGGTAGAGGATTAATATGAATTATCTTGCTTAATCATACTGGACATAAGAATCCTGTTATATTTCATAAGCTTTAGCATTTTAATGGCTATCCTGATGACACTAATGTCCTAATGGCTGTCCTAATGACACTAGGAGGTGAAGAGTCCAATGATATGTTATAAAAAATCTGCATCACACCATTATCCTTTGCCTAACTTGCAATGGCCGAAAAGCATCCAGAAGTATTTTTGCATTCAAAAGGAATTTTAGATTCAAACTCTGACTGTCATATTTATGAATAAAGTTCTCTTTATAATAGAATATTCTATTATTGGCCATAAAATTTGTTTTTAATTTTTTAGATACAATTAATACAACTTTTTTTTTTTTGTGCACAACAATTGCTGTTATTAAACCAATGATGTTCATTGGTATTGATAATGTCATAGAATACAAAAGAAGTATAATTTATGTGTCTGGCTATAATATTTGCCCTTTCTGTGATGCATTGAATATTCAACGTAAGCTTCTGGATAAGTTTCTGATTATTGTCATCTGAGACCTATTGTCTTCAGTGGTATCTGTGTAATAGAGTCTTAAAATTAAAATCTCTCTAATAATTAAGTCTCCTGAAAATTTTTTGAACTAATTTTTTTCCAGTTAGTAATAATTTCTGCCAAAATATTATAAAATAAAATACTATAAAATACTACACTTTAAAAATCTCTAAGAGATTTTAACATAGACTTAAGAAAAGTCTTTAAAAAGAATTTAAAAAAGGTACAATATTTAATTTTGACTTAACTATTATTTATTGAGTAATTCTTATAAAATGTTAGGTACTGGGGATCTGCAATAAATAAAACAAATCTTGTCCTTGCTTTCATAGTTTTTCCATATGGTTTAGTTGTGATTTCACAGTCCTTAATAAAACGTTATCAATTTTTATCAAGTCCAATTAACTTAAAAAGATTCTGTTTTTTTTTTTTTTTTTTTTGTAAAGCTATAAGATGTTCTTCTTAGGACTTAAAAAAAATAGTGTATAACAGCCTAATTTGTTTATGGGAATTAATTGGTTTTATCACAGAAGAATGGGACAGGTTAAGCTGGTACAGAGTTATATGCTTTAGGTTTTGAAGCTAATGGTATTGTAATAGTTATATTCTTGCTTTTATTTATCTTAAAGCTATCCTTACTTTTGTGCAGCCACCAGAAACAAGTTCTTATTAGTTCTTATCTTGGGGAAGAAGGAGGACAAATAGCGGGTTTATTTAAAGAGAGAGAGTGAAGTAATGGAAATAGCATGCATGCATATGGAATCAGGCAAGGACTGGAATCTTGCCCTGCCACTTACTGAATGAATTTGAATGAGTTATTTAATTTATCTGAACCTGCATTTATTTGTCTATAACTTAAGAATTGTAATACCACTTTGATGGGTTTTGAGAGCACTAACACATGTAATCTAATAAATATTCTGTGCATAGTGGCCTTTATAGATGTCATATTGCTAGCTGCCTCTCTCTCTTACCCTAGACCCGTGATGGTGCCAAAGCACTAATTCCAAACCAAACGTGGAGAAAAGTTGCTTTTCCCTTCCTCTCACCCTAAAACCTCTATCCTGGACTTTGCATCATGGAAACTGACAAAAGACTTTGTCACACTCTCTTCCAAGTGAAAGCATTAGAGTCATCTAGCTGTAAATTAAATGATAAACCTACTTCTCCCTAGGATATGAAACTTGTGGCCAGGAGGTCAAATTTCTCCTGCGAAGAAAAGAATAATAATAGCTCCTGGCTGTTTAAGATGAAGGGATACATTTCTTGTGACATTTAATCTGATAATAACAGGCTGTGGGAAACTCTTATGGGAGGCAGGCAAATGATGCAGACGAAGAAAAACACTGTTTGGTTGTAATAGTTCAAGGTTGAGTAACCTTATACTGATCTAGCAAGAGCCAGTTCATTCCAATTCAACTAAACAAATAGGTAGTCTGTGCATGCGAGTCGGATTTGATGTAATTGCTAATTTTACATATAATATATATAAGAAAGAGATTGATACCCTGTCATATTTTACTTTGGGAAACTGAGTTTGAACAAGGGGGTCTCAATTTGAGTCCTGAGTATCATACTGGTTTATCTAATTTCAAGTGAAACTGCTGACCCAAATTTGTTAGAAGAAATTATTTTCCACCCAGTGAAATCTTTCCAGACGACTGTTCAAATGAACTCCAACCTGGTAAATCTTTTTTAAAAGAACCGAACAGAGCCCTGAAGAACAAATTAATATTTTTTCTAGCCTCTCTCTATAAGTGAAAATATAGCTATTTAATTATGGATTTCACTTTACAAATAATTTGATTATGCTCATAAATAAGTCTAATAAAAGAATTCAACTTAGTTCTTATGAGGGTTGAACGATGGAGGTTAAAAAGCCATTAGCTATTTTCGACAAGTGTTTGGAGTGACTACTGGCATGAAATTCTTATTGCCCTTTTCTGCCTTTGATCTGACTCTGCTGCTAATCTTTTCTGTGACTTTAAACATGGCATTGGAGTAGAATCTTGCTCTCATATGCTCTCATATTCAAAATCAGTAAACCTCACATAGATTATGAATTTTAAAATCTGATGCTAGGAGTTTAATTGTAAGCTCCCTTACTTACTAGTTGTGTTATCTTAAGATTATTTTTCAGAGTTAACCACTGTTATTTTAGTGTTTTTTTTTTAGGGGGGCAGAGTAATATGTTGAAATATTTTGCATATATATAAATGTGAACATATAATTAACATTGACATGAAAGAGGGGTAGTTACATATATTCAGTTTTTTATTTGCCCTTTTTGCCTAATCATACCTATAATGATGTACCTTACTAGATTATTAACCATAGTCACCATGATGTATGTTACATCCCCAGGACTCATCTTACAATTGGAAGTTTCTACTGTTGATTTTATTGTTATTTATTTTTAGATTTTATTTATTTATTTGTTTATTTATTTATTTATATCAATAATCACTTAATTTTCTTATTTACTTTTATTCTTTTTTTCTTCTCCCAACTACCTCCTCCCTCTCACCTCCCCCCTACCTTCTGGTCACCACTAGTCTATAGTCCCTATCCATGCGTCTCTGTTTGTCCTGATCATTTGTTGCTTTTAGGTTTATATTTCAATCATGTAAGTGATATCATGTGATTTTCAACTTTTTCTGTTTGGCTTATTTTGCTTAGTATGATTATTTTAAGGTCCATCCATGTTGTCGCAAATGACAGTGTTTCATCTCTTCTTATGGCTGAGTAACATTCCATTGTATGTATGTACCACAGCTCCTTTAGCCAATCACCTGTCATAGGACACTTCAGTTGCTTCCAGGTCATTGTTGATTTTAAATTATAGTATGTAAGTAGCATTAAGTTTACATCACAGTGTTTAAGTTATGGAATATTAAGAAGAAGTTTAAATATCACTTAAGAGTTTTATATCCTTTTTTTGGGAAGAAGTTAATGTGTCTTTGGTTGTACATAAGACAGTGATATAATGTTGGGTGGAATTATGACCTGTTATTGTTTTTATTTGAAAATCAAGTACAGTTTAAGAATACGTGTAAGGATAGTAAATTGACAAAGGGTAGACTTATGATGGTTAATTTTGTGTGAAGACTTGACTGGGTCGTGGGGTGCTCAGATATTTGGTTAAATATTATTCCTGAGTGTTTCTGTGAGGATGTTTCTGCATGAGATTCACACTGGAATCTATAGACTGAGCAAAGAAGATATCCCTGCCCAATAAAGTTGGCCTCATCCAATCAGCTGAGGGTTTGAATAGAAGAAAAAGGCCAAAGAAGGAAAAATTCAATAGTTCTTTGCCTTATTGCTGGAACTGAAATATAGATTCTTCTCTTGCTCTGTGATTGGGTCTTATACAATCAGCTCTTCTAGTTCTTAGGTCTTTGGACTGAGTAGATCTTATACCATTGATTCTCCTGGTTTCAAGACCTTTAGACTTGGACTGAAACTATACCGCTGGTTTCCTTGGTTCTAAGGCCTTCAGGTTCAATCAGGAGATATGCCATTGGCTCTCCAGAGTTTCCACTTTGCTGACTGCAGATGGTGGGACTTCTTAGTCTCCATAATAATATGAGCCTATTCTTTATAATAAATCTATCTATCTATCTACCTATCTATCTAACATATTAACAAATATTTAAAAATTATATTATTACAATGATGTAATATATACTATATAATAATTATACATAGTATATAAGATTATGTACAAAATATATAAATAATAGAGTAAATTTGTCTCTATTTGTTTGTTTTTCTATATATTACATTAGTTCTTTTTCTTTGGAGAAACCTGAGTAATGCAGTGTATTTTTATGGAAGTCTTAGATTACATTATAAACTCTTTTATGGCAAGGCTTATATCATATAACTCTTCGTATTTTTAGTTCTGAGCTCAGTTTCTTATAATAAATATGGGCTGCAAAGGTTTGTTGATAATAAGTCAGATTTTTTTTTAATTGAATGGAGGCTATCCCAAAATTTAACTTTATCATATCTCTAACTCTGTATTTGTCAAATATGTAGTGTCAATAAACTTTGTAAGCTTCTGTAAGTACATTAGAAGTAAATATTTACATTCTGGACAATTGATGTGGGAAATTATATTTGTTCAGTAAAGGCAGGAATTTCATTAAGCCTTCTTCTATTAGTTTAGTTATAGTTACATTGTTATTTGAAAGTAACAGAGCAGGTATTTCTTTAGAAACAACCTGCCAAACCTAAATATTTCACAAATTCAGAATGCTTTCTCTCAGGCCGTATAAACTAGTTTCGTGATGAAAAATCAAAATGTATATGACACTCATAGAACTGTTGCTATAGGATAGTTAGCTTCTTGTTATCCGTCTGGAGAACATTGCCATGCTTTAGGCATTTTAGGTCAAATTATTTGTGTCAAATATTAAAAAAATCAGGTGCATTGACATTCATAACTGTAATGAATAAAATGAGGCAGTTGGATTGTGATGTCTTATTGCAGTGAAATATTTATGCCCTTTGGAAGTCTCAATTACAATGTTGCTTCTTTTCTCCCCTTAGTGTTTTAGAAAATAAAAGAAAGAAAGAAAAATCAGAATAGGGTAGTTCCAAGATTTTATGGTGTAGAAAAGAAGCCAAAGGCACCTCCGTGGGCCCTTGGATGTCCGTTGATGATATCTCCTGCTCCAAGGGGCTCTTCATGGCTGTGGCAGATGCCTCTGTCTTCGTACAGGCCATCTGCAGTGAGGGAAGAAATTTAGAGGAAATCATTTTTTACCAACGTGGCCGACGGAGTTTATAAAAAAAGGGTAGTGCAGTCATGCATGGTTTGGAACATGACAATGGCAATTGTTCTTCTGATGATTATTAACTCTACCGGCTGGGTCTAAATGGTTCAGCTGATCAGCAAAGGTTTTTCAGACTTGGACTCTGTCCACTTTCCCACTGTGTGTGGAAGCAGTTGTTCACTTTCTTGTTCTCTTTCTGTTCTGTCCAGGCAGCCTCTACAATTGAAGTTATTAAGCCTCACAGTTTAGTTAATACTTTCAGGTGAGCCTGGGGAAGAAACCAGGAATCCAGAAACTTACTTCTTAAGCAGATTGAAGGAGGGGAGGAGCCCCCTTCACAGATGGCAGTTGGACTTGTGGAAAAGTCAATTGCTCCTTTTTATTTCCAGCAGGTACTGAGAAGGGCTGGATGAACGGTTCACAGAGCAGCTTGGATAAAATGCAACCGAGTTCAGAAGAGGGAAAAAGGAACTTCTGAGCCAAGGCAGATCAAAAGATGGTTGAGGATGGTTTAGCCTGGGAACACTTCAAAAGTGTGAGGTGAGCTATTCTGTCCACCTCCAGCCTCCAATCTCTACCCGACATTCTTGGATAAGCTTTCATACGCAGAGCAAAAAATGAGAACTGGTTTTCCCATGAAATAATGCCCCATTATTTCTGATCTTTCATTAAGCTGGGATCTGAGAGTACAGAGGGAAGAAAAACAGAATGATGAAGTTACACTGATCTTTTGTGGAGCTGAGGCAGTTATTAAAATTCTGACACTTCAGTGTAGATAGGTAAGGGCCATTTATAACAATTATTTCAGATGGCAGCCTCACTTCTCCTTCCTGAGATAATTTGCTGATTATCTCCCTCCGGTTTGGAATTTTTCTGAATGAATGAATGATAAAGGCAGAATGAATAGAGGAGTACTTGAATAAAAGACCTGTGCTGGAGCTTTAATGTTGTGAGCTTGCAATGTCATGTTAAACAGGCAAGGAGGAAGAAGAAAGCTTTCTATTTGGTGACCTTTTGAAGCTCACTAGTGTATAATATGTTTTCATCACATTGAAAGCATCTGACAATAGAAATGTGATATGCAGTTTCTTTCTTTCTCTCTCTCTTTATTTAATTGCATGGCTGAGGTATATCATTCTGCTGTGTCTTGACCTTGAAGAGAATACACGTGAAGTATTGTAAAGCCAGAACAGATGGAAGGGTTTCAACCAAACTGAGTGAAACTAAAAAGGGTTTTGGTCTCCTCATTAAACTCATTCACAGGAAGATGGGAGAAGACAAGTATAAAATTACATAAAACATGTATTAACACAATCAAATACAGACGATGGAAGAGAGTAGCAACTGTAATAGTGTAGTCAAATTCCTTTTTTAAAATATTAATTGAGAATTAAGACAAATACAAAGCTAGCTGCATTAGGTTCTGAGATTTATGCTCCATTCGGAGGCATTGACAAACTCATTCATAATTCATTTTCACTGAACAGCAGGTTGACTCAAAGTTTATGATGGGGCTCATCCAGAGTTGAGATGATAAAGGTTCATTGGTGAAGAAAATTCTAAGACCTCATATATCTTGTTCTTCTTGAGGCACCAAAGGTCAAGTACATGGCCTGTGGCATGCAGCAGCCTGCTGAGAGCTCCCACTGTGATTTTTAAGGTTAGAGAACTAAAGAATGTGTGTGTGTGTGTGTGTGTGTGTGTGTGTGTGTGTGTGTGTGTGTGTGTAAGATAATGAAAACATGTCTCTTGAGGTAAACAGTTTTTAGAAACATAGATAGATAATTTCTGATGAAATTCATACTTGGAAAAAGCCAAGCACACTAAGTTTTATTTAACCAAGAGGCTTATGAGATCATCATAGCAACCCATATGCCATAACTCATCACTTACTTTTAATATTTTATAAAATATTTATCCAAACAAGTCACTGAAATATCATTTACATTTCAAAAGGCCAGGCCTCTCAACTGGGGATAAGAAGGCTTTGAATTCCATCATGTGGCAAGTCTATTTCTTGAGTTAATATGTTCTATCCTTCATGAAAACAGCTGGAACTTGAATGCCAACGATGAAAAAAGTGCTTACTGCTCTTCAGTACTGAGTAAAACTTCTAAAACATGACAAATCTGATTTTTGTTGATAAAAATTGATGTAACCGACTGATCCCTATGTCAACATCTTTATCCTTTGTAAGACTTAAATGGAATATTGATTACTATTTTCCTGGGGAAATAACCAATGCTATTGCATATTTGGATGGATTATGAGATTTGCCTTTTAGAGTCTTCATTTTCTCATCTCTTAAGTGGGAATAGTAATAGAAAAACCTGCTGGATTTTGTGAGAATTAAGTAATCTATGTAAAGCACTTAGCTCAATGCCTGAGAAATAATACACATTCTCGGTCATAGTTGTTTTGCTGTCTTTGTTGTATTTATTTTATTTTAGCTTTCACAGCCTTGTGGTAACAAGCGATCATTTTAATCATGATGCTATTTTATTTTTTATTTTTATGCTGAAGGAAGCTGTATGTGCAGTCTGGTTTTCTTCAGAGCATGTTTTGTGTGATCACTGTTGTAGGGGATCTTGCGGGAAATGTGAAGGAGAGTGTCTCTAAGTCAGAATCCCTAGGAAGTTTCTCCCTGGAGGAGGTAATGTTTCAGCTGAGTTAAGGTAGACCAGAAGGAGCTGGTGAAAGTTAGATGAAAATGGAGGAAAGATAGTTTGAGGTGCATGAAACAACAGACAAGGACTTAAGGACTGGAATTACAGAGTGAGGTTGATAACTAATGTTCTTTGTACTTTTTTTATAACTTAACTAACATAAAGGATAATGAAATTTGGGGTAGTAGATAACATAATTAGCTGGAAAGGAACAGAAAAGTAATTATTTAGATATTGAGTAATTTAAATGACATTCATTCTTCAAGAGACAATGTCAGATTTCTGCTTTGGACACAGAGAAAATTAGTTTTTTTTTTCCCCCTGGTTCCTTATAATTTGTTGAAATATAAGACTTCATTAATGTTTAATATTAACTCTGTGGAGCTTCACGTCTTTATTGTTTCCCTGTTCTTTTAAGCAGTTTTGTGTCTTAGTAGTTGCTCAATAAATAGTCAGAGGTATACAGCAAGACATTTATTTCTCATGCATCAGGGATCAGACAGGGGTAGAAAAGGCAATTCTTCTGTTTTTTTTTTTTTTTTTCTGGGATGCCCTCACATGTTCAGGAGTTGATCTAGAAAGGCCTCAGCTAAGTGACTGAGCCAACTGAGTTCTACAACACGTGCTTCTCATCATCCAGCAGGCTGGATTAGGTATGTTCTTTAGCAAAAGCAAAAGTGCAAGAGAAGGGACAAGCTATTTATCCAAGACAAAGACCTATGAAATGTTCTCCAAAGACACATTGTTCTTGAGAAAAATTTGGGACCATTTGACTACATAATTTTCTCTTTATTTAATGAAGAATAAATTATATTGGTTATTATTTGTATGCAAAAATCAAGTGAACAATGCAGGAGTTGGGAACGCTGACCCCCTAAACAGTTAAAAATCCATTTGTAACTTTTGACTACCCCAAAATTTAATTACTGATATCTACTGTTGGCTGGAAGTCTTATCAATAACATAAATAATGGATCAGCACATATTTCGTATGTTATAGGTATTATATACTATATTCTTACAATAAAGTAAGCTAAAGAAAATGTTATTAAAAATCATAAGAGAGAGAAAATACATTTATAGTATTATTGAAAAAAAATCTGCATACAAGTTAACTCCTGCAGCTCAGCTCATATTTTTTAAGGGTCAACTGTAATTGCCTTTAAAACTTTTATATAACAGTAAATTTTATTACTTCCAATTTTCATTTATTATACAATTGATTTATTAACATATCAACTTTAAATCAGTAAAAATTTTATTCTAATTACTTATAGGAATTTTGAACATTATTAGAAGTAGCAAAAATCACATATATTTGTATTTATGAATGAAAATCACATTTTGTTGTTAATGTTATTAGAACTCATGAAAATAACAAATTTGATGTTAGTACCTTGTTCATCTGTTTATTTATGGCACTTGTTTGGTATTGGTACTTGTTAAAAATAACAAGCTACACTAGACCTGGCCTTGGGCTATTACAACATTTTTCTATCTTAAAATTGTTTGTAATTTCTTCTCCCAGAAATCAATAATTATGAAGAGTAATGTTTCTTGTCTTTTGGCTTTTTTCTTTATGCAAATAATAGGTAGACATTTTTCCTTTAAATTAATTTGTGTTTTTATTTTATAGACACTGCTACTTCAGGCTAACACTTTCCTTGTCAAAGTGCAATCATCTGATACTCAAACTGGAAAATGCTAATGACAAGTCACCACCCCATATTTAAATGGTTTTTAGCACTTACATGGGAGACAGGCATTTGGATTATTTCCTGCTTCAAAGATAAATAGGAAACATACATCACCACTTCTAAGCAAGGCATTGTATATGCTCATTTTTTCAGGACAGAATCGCTTTTTCTCTTATAATCACAATTTTGCCATAATAATTGATATTGAATACCATAAAGGATTCTGGTGGGAGACTGAGATAACCCTTAATTGAACATCTGGTACATGTAGATAGTGTTGTTAATATAGATTTTATTTTATTAACGTATCAAATAAAAGCCAAGGTATTATTGATGCCAATATCAGAGCATTGGTATGAGGCTTGTTTTACTAATATGATTCATAGTCTCTTATTACTTAAATATAAATTGAATTTACATGAAATGGCTTTAGGCTAGTTAACCTAAATATAAGGATAAGGTTTCCAGTGACTATAGGGATATTACTAAACATATATTAAGCATTCTTTGGGGATCATTATTACAAAGTTACATTTAGGTATATGCTATAAAGCAGAGAAGATAAAACTAAATCATAAAGGATAAGCTCAAGTTCAGATTAATTTATTGTATCTTTAGTAGGAATATGAAGATGAAGGGCAGTGTGAGAACTATTTTTTTCTGGTTGACAGAAACATGAGAGAAGTGGGGGTTTTGTGTTCTTTCAACCCTCTCTTGGGAAGTCCAGCTTAGCTAATTTGAAGACAGTAAAGGCAAATTTGCTGAGTAGGATAAGGGATTAGAACTCCAAATTATTGATATGCTTTTTTTATTGAAAGATGCTCAAAGGAAAACTCCTTGTTAGTTTCCTAAGTCTTGGAAAAATGATACAGGGGGAGAGATTAGAGCTACTTGAACTTTTGTTCAAAGATAGTTGGCTGGATTCCTCAGCTTGACAATGTTAAATCTGGACCATGGCACTGCCCAGTTATTTTAATATATATATGTATGTGTGTGTATATATATATATATATATATATATATATATATATATATATATATATATGTTTGTGTGTGTGTGTATATATATATATATATATATATATATATATATATATCATAATCCACCTTGTTTTTATTTCTCATCTACTTAGAAAAATGTAATAATGCCCTTTCCAACTTTTTAAAACCAATTTAAAATTTCTATTTCTAATTTTTTGAATAAAGTTCATTTGCTCCCTTTCCCCCCAATTGTCAAAGTAATATCCTCAGGATAGATAATCAGAGGAAAAAAGGAAAAAAATATTAACCCATGAATATTTCCACTCTCGAGGTTGTTAGTGGTATATCGGTTAGTATATTTCATGCCATTTTGTTTATCATGGTGAAATTGTCCTAGAGTTAGAATTTTTTAAAACATTAAATGGATTGGGGTGACCTTGGCTAGCAAAATTATATAGATTTCAAGTGTACAATTCAATAATATATCATATGGATCTTGCATTGTATGTTCACCACCCCAAATTAAATTTCCTTCCATTGTCAAACATTTGACCCCTTTTACCCCAATCTACCTCTCCTCTCCTCCCCTTCCCTCGGTAGCCACTCATCTACTGTTTGTGTCCATGAGTCTCTGTTTGTCTTGTTTGTTTGTTTCTTTCAGGTTTATACCCCACATAGAAGTGAAATCATATAGTTCTGTGTTTTCTATCTGACTTATTTTATTTATAATAATTTTATGATTTTTACATTTTATCATGCTTTTTTCATAACATTTTATCGAAAATTTTTTCCTGCTATTTTCAACACACCAAACATTGCATATCTATATATCTATGTCCATGTAATATTCTAAACGTGGCTGTGACTTTATACTGGGCCACTCAAGTCTGATTAAAAATTTTGATATATAGTCATTGTTTATTTTCTTAAATAACTAATTAGGTATTCTTACTTTGTGAAATTTCAAGTTATTTAAAAAAGGTTCATTAAAGCAAAAATTTTAACTATGCCTGCATTCCATCCTGAGGTTCCACTTCTGAAAACTCATTTTAGCCAAACATGTACAATAGTACATCATGGCTTTCCTTTAAGTAGTTATATTTATCACATATTCTTTAGAATATTCTCTTTTAAAACCCCTCTCTATATGGAATTAGGCTTTTGGCTATTTCATACCAATATCTTTTTTCTCTCCTTAAAAACAGTTCACCTGTAGACTCTGCCATGGAAACAAATGATTGGCTACAATGTGACTGATTCTGTTTTTGGGGAAAGACTTGGAATTGTGACTGGTCACTCCAAATATGTTGGAGGGTCAAAATTGTTTTTTTACGAAATGCCCAGGACTAGTTAGTGACCAGAAGACCACTAAATGGTTGGAAAGAGCTATCTGTTGACTTTAAGCAAATGAGCGAGCAAGCCAGAACAATTCTTTTCTTTCTTGAATTAAAAAAGTGACCAATACTGCAAAAATTCTTCACTAATGCGTGTGATGTGATAGATGAACGTTGCGAAATCTCAAGTTGTTTGTCTGAACCTGTGCATTGTGCAGGCCAAAGTCGGGGCCCTGCCTGTGGCTTAAACCTGATGATTGATGTGGCCCTGCAGGACAGCAGCAATAAAGCCATTACTCACAGCAGTCAGTGGGAACTGATCATTTCTGGTTCAGCAATGCAGTTTAAATCGGTCTAATCTGGTAGTGTCACTGTGGGAAGGACCCCCGCAGACCCACTATGAACCTTGGGACTTTCCTTCTGGTGACTAAGATCTCTCATCCAATATTTTATGAATGGGGAACTCCTCAAGGAGAGACTAAGCTAGTGCAATGTCAGGATCTAGAACATGTGGTGTGCCCTAAAATAAATACTTATTGAATTCACATTGATCTAGCAACAATTACTTCCAAATTTCATAAAACAGATAGATTTTAGAAAACAGATTTCTTGATTGTTACAGATTCATGCCCCTTTCCACTTCAGATGTATTATTAACAAATTTAAGAGAGAGACGGGTGGCTTGCCACATTATCTTTGCTAATGTCAAGGAGATGGGATTTAAGCATTTAAGCTCACATCAGGAAATTTGCTCTTATCTATTTCCATTTTGCTCCTCGATGAGACAGAGATGATATGCTGTGAGGTTTATACCCTCCCTTCAGTGGCACACAAATCACCTAGAGCTGTGCTATTCACACTGTAGCACACACTGCTTGTTACCACACACTGCTTGTTACCAACTCTGCAGTAAGATTAGTGGAGAAATTCAGTGTCAGTGAATAGAAACTTTTTATAGCAACTTGATGTTATCAACACATCCTAGCGTCTTAGGGGACTCATCTTCTTGAACATGATATAGATCAAAACTATTAGTTCACCAGGATCAAAAGTGAATCGAAAATAACTTTTTTTTTTCTTGCTTTTTAACCACAAGGTGGCATGAGAAGTACTGATCAAGTCTATTTAGGTGTGCAAATTCAACACGACAATCTCTTTGCTTCCTATATCCTTTGTGCCTGATAGTTAGGTCCTTATTTCCAGAAATTTGAATGGTAGGCTTGTCAATGGCACTATCCAAAGTGTGCCCATCTATCATAGGCCCTTCAAGGCTTTTGATCCTCCTCTATGAGTCTAATGTCTAATGATGGTTATGCGACTTCAAGAAAAAGTCCAAATTCATTAAAATACTTACTGTAACATGAAGCTACTAAAGAATCTTAAACTAGTTCAGTGAGGAGAAATTTATACATGGCTTTGTGATGTCGATCTAGTCTCACCTCTAACATTTAACAAAATATTTTTGTTAAAACATTTGTGTGTGCATGTATGTGTGTATTTGTGCGTGTTGTGGTGGCAGTGGGCATAGAGGGATCTGTTAGCAGGATGGACATCTCTCATGACAGAAAGCTACCTGATTGTACCATTTTCTTCAAGGTGATATTGGCAGACTATAATTTGGATTAATTTACAATAACAAAAACCACGGAGGCAACATATATTATTGTGGTATACAGAGATACAGTAGATGCTCATAATCTGAGGATAGGATGGGAATAGTGGGTTCTTCACTTAGAGGCTCAGTTATGTGAAATTCCTGGCATTTGGAACAACATGGATGGATGTTGAGATAATCATGAGGGAAATAAGTCAGACAGAAAAAGTTGAAAATCATATGATTCCATTTATATGTGGAATATAAAACTAAAAGCAGCAAACAAACATGACAAACAAGTGAAGACACGTGGACATGGACAGTGGATGAGTGGTATTAGAGGGAAGGGGGAGGGGGAGGTGAAGGGAGGAAGGGGGAGGTAGATAGGGGTAAAAGGGGTCAAATATTTGGTGATGGAAGGAAATTTAACTTTGGGTGGTGAACACACAATGCAATATATATATATACGTATATGTGTGCATGTGTGTGTATATATATATGTATATATATATATGACATATTGTTAAATTGTACACTTGAAACTTATTCAATTTTATTAACCAATGTCACCCCAATAATTTAGTAAAAAAATACATGCATGAAGCACAATAAAGTGAAGCAGAATAAAAAAAGAAATCTAAATGTAGTAACTTTATGCAAACAGCCCATAAGGAACTTAAATTTCTGACTTATGATAAACAATTAATGAAAGAACTGTCACTTAAAGGAAGCTCGACTATGCCACCCCATTTCCATAATCCTGTGTGCAATATCCTTTTCTGTAAACTAAGTCATGTAACAGGCTAACCAGATTTGCCTCTACCAATTTTTCCAATGTGATCAGGAGCATCGCAGGCTGGGTCCCCAAGGAGGCAGACTTGGACAAAAAGATTAATGAATAGGGAATGTATTAGGAAGTGCTCTTGGAATCAAGCCTGTGGAAGGGAAGGAAGCCAGATTGGGCAGAGGGAGAGCTTGATATATGATGCAGTTGAAGCTGGGAGGGGACTTCAGACTTGTCTCAGATTGAAGCTAGGTGCTAGGCTTTATAGAACAGTGTTGATCATTTTTTGGGAATAAGAACTACTCAGAGAAGGGAATCTTGGGGGAGGAGATTTTTCAGGCAAGGCTTTTCCTGAAAAGGGCTGATAACAGAAAGCGGTGTCTTGGCAGCACTTCTAGCATCTGGTGGAATAATTCCTTCTAATATTAATGGGGCATCTGGGCTGTGTGTCCCAGTGTTATGGGCTGAATTCTGTACCCCCCAAATATAGCATATGTCGAGGTCCTACATCTCCAGCACTTCAAAATATAACTTTATTTAGAGATGAGATCTTTAAAGAGGGGATTAAATTAAAATGAGGTCTTTGGAGTGGACCCTGATCCACTCTGACTGGTGTCCTTATATGAAGAAGAAATTTGCGATGTAGGAAGGCACTAGACACACATATTCACAGAGACATGACCATGTGAGGGCACAGTGAGAAGCTATTCTTGAGGGGCCAAGAAGAGAGGCCTCAGAAGGAAGCAAACCTGTCATCACCCTAATCTCAGACTTCCATCTTCCAGAACTGTGAGAAGTAAAGGCCTATTGTCTAAACCACTCAGTCTGTGCTATTTTGTCATGGCAACCTTAGCAAACTAAAATACTCAGTATGCACTAAGTGTAATCACATGGGAAAACTTTTATAATAAACTTGAGTTTTGTCATCAGGAATTCTATGATTAATTAATTAATTCTCATGGTTTGTTTGAAGTATTAGGAGACACATAAGAGTAGTTCCCTTATCTACAGAGTAGTTAGTTATATTGATCCTATGTTGATTTTACAGAGCTAACTTACCCAAAGTATGAGGTCAGGACTCAGTTATCAATAAAAAAGCTGAATTTATTACTTATGTAAGAAAAGGGAGAGCTACGTCTGTTAAGCACAGTCCCTCGGAACAAAGAAGACTGGAGTTCAAGTATTGATGAATGTTCAATGGTAAGAATGAGTTAACTCAGTTTGAGTAGCTTGGTCGTAGGGGTGGGGACGTTGATTGCTGAATTTCAGAGGCATGTTCATTGAAATGAGGCCATTGATTGATTGGCTGGCTTATTATAAAAAGGAGGAGGATGCCACTTATTGGCTGGCTTGTAGAAGCATGTTCCTTGAGGTGAATTATCACTGACCGAGCAAACAAATGTAATCCAGTTCTGTTTGTTGCTTTTTACCACGATTCTAAAACAATCAGTCTCTCCCTTGGAATGTGGAAACAGTGACTTGCAAACAGTCAGTGTCAAGAAATATTTGCTGAACTAATTGAAAAATGAAAGGTATCAGACAGGCCTTTAAACACAGAAGTATGGATTTCAGGGATCAAGTCTAAGCTTTTAGGATTTAATACTATATAGTTGGGGTTTAAAGCCCAATTCTGGGCAAGATCACCGTGGGAGGATGCTAGAAGGAAGAGAGGTCTGAAAAGTGATCCTTGGGGTGGGGGAGCATTCAGGGTTTTGCAAAGTTTTTTCTCTTTAACGGTGAAATTCATAACCTTGTAGTCTGAGAATTTAAAACTATTAAGGTATAACATGAACTGACATATTGCCTATTTTTTACTTGTGGTAATTCTTTGTGTTTGGGTTGAGTTCTTATGATCATCCTCCAAAAAAAAAAAAAAAAAAAAAGAAGAAAAAGAAAGGTTTCCTGGGAGTCCAGAGAGCCTGTGAACTAGAGGGAGGCACAGTGTGTTTTCATCCCCTGCCCCCAACTGACAAAATGAAAGAAAGATCAGATCAGCCTCAGTGGGACACACGGAGACCAATAACTAGACTGAGGGGAAGGAAGTGGCTCCATTGCATCACCCATCCTAGGACGCTGTGCAATCAAAGGTCACATTAGAGAGCCAGTACAATGTGACCTCACAAATGATTGTATTCCTACACTGAACTTACCCAAATGGGATGGGCTCTTACCAGGCCTCACGATTTAGAGCAAACATAAAAGAAAATGATCTTGATGGAGATGCAGTATGGTTGTGGAGCAACGTTTAGAATTCTTAGGCTCTGTTTTTTTCTTTTTTCTTTTCAACATTAGAACAGAGCCTGGCATATAGTAAGAGCTCAGTAAACATTTGTACTTTTTTATAAATAACCCTTTAAGTCTTCCAGAGGCATCGACATTGATCTGCGAATTAGAATGTTCATTTTTTCTTTAAGTAGAGTTTTGGAACTCACTCCAGAAAAAAAAACAAAACAGATTTAAAAAAGCAAACTTTAATGTGCAAGAATTTTGTTAAAAGAAAAAAAGACTCATAAGAACCAAAGACAAGCATGGAGGAAGCAGGGTGCTGACTTCATGCTGGTACATTCAATTGAACAGAACAAGAGCAAGATGAAAGTGACTGGTGCTGGGTGCAGGAGTAAGAGGGGCATGGGCCATGATGTTGCAGGAAGTCAATGTTTTGGGTGTAAGGTGCTTGAATTTAGGAAAGTGGGACCCACTTGGATAAACTGGAATTTTATAGGTCACCAGCCCAAGGGAGGCAAACAAACACCTGTCTGTTTTCAATCAGATGAGTACTGCATGCTGAGCAGTCCCTGTCGCTGGTCTGCTCATTGCTGCCTTGTTTTCTTGCCTCTCAGAGGAAGTTGTACATTGCCCATGGATTACCCAGCAGAGGTGATGCCTTTCATGCTCACAGATTTGGATGACTTCCATCCAAACTCCCTAAGTTGCCTTCCCCTTTTCTAGTGTCCAAGCCACTCCCAAAGAGCAGGTGCTGACTCTGATATCTGTACTAGTGGTGGTTCCTGGTGGGACTAGAATGGAGGGAGAAATCTAGGCTGCCAGAAGAAGCAGGGCCTATATTTTTCCATCTTCATCATCAGGGACAAATGGACCCTCTATCCTTGATTTCAGTTTAATATAATGCTATGGGAAGGATAACATAGGCTTGAATTGTTTGCCCAGCCATGTGGTCATGGAGTTGGGGTGGTGATTGGTGGTTCCATGCACAAAACGGGGGGACAGTGCATGAAGAATTATGATGTCTTTCCTGAAAAAGATAGGTCTATTATCAAGCCTAGATAAATTCACTACAGGCAGTAAACTGAGTCACGCTATCATGGCTAAAAAATTATATCACATTTCATATAATTTTATTATAATACTTGCATATCTGATTGTATAGTTATCTTACAAATATAAAGAGTACAGTAGATTGGGATTTGAGTGAGGTATTAAAACTTCTGCAATTTAATGACTTAGCTATTATCTCGACTCAGACCAAAATGATGATATATTTTCTATTTAATAAGTTAATGTAGGTATTATCTATGCAAACATTCTAATTAATTATGTCTCATGCAATGGATAAAAGACCTATTTGGTTTTATCAGAAATTGCATAATGTGTCCATAATGAAATCAATACAGTCAGTGCCCTTTAAGTATTACCAATACTATTTTTTTGTTTTAAATTCAAATATGGGACTTCCATTGATACACAGAACAATTTTAGCTGAACCTCCTCTGTCAATTAATATGTACACATAGAATTCAAAGACATGAGATGAGGTTACAAAAACTATCCTGTGCTTTAGTCAACAACAACAAAATCATTTTAGCAGGTAAAATAAGTTAGAGAATGGCTCTGCCTCATAATTTTTTTGGATTGACAGCTGTTTCTGCAAAACACAGAGATAATGTTTGAGTGATATGGAAAGCCAGTGTTGAGATTTTGTAGTCACCCTTCCCAATTTTCAATCATATTTTTCACTATCACGTCTGTGAGAGTCTTGTACGCAGAGCTTTGGTGGGATTTATGATTAATTCTAAATGCAGAGCACTGTCAATGATTGTTATCAAATAAAATTGTTATAATTTTAGTTAAAAGCTTTACTGGTTAAAGATGGTTGCACTGATGGTAACTCTTACAGCTAGATTTAATTTTACAATAGCTATTAAGTGACCAAATGACTCATTTGCAAGTGGCCAATTTGTAACATGATTGGGGAGAAAGAAGGTCCTAGGGTTCTTAAAATCTGCATCTTAAATGTGAAAATTAATTTTTTTATGTGTGTATGTGATAAAGAATTGTTATTTCAGGATAGTCTAGAAGACTTTCCTTTGTGATTTAGAGAAATGAAGGTGACATTTATATTTCACATTATTTTCATTAGCCAGACAATAATTTATGGCACTTAATCATTGTATAAGATGAAGTTGAGAAAAAAAAATGTCCTGTCATAAATACAAAAAAATAAAATAAAATCAGGAAGTCTTCCCACAAGTGGTTTTTTATGCCCTCTAACTCATGCATGTCACTCTGGTGACAGCTGTGGATTCAGAATTGGGAAAACAATAACAAAGCTTAATGAGATTTGTAAATTATTATAATAAAAAAAACCCTTCAAGCAGCCAAACTCATTTTTGCAGTCATTTAAAACTCTATTGCAGAAGGGACTTGATTTAGAATAAATAACATTTTTCTTTCCTGCAAGGGGACAGGAAATTTAACAGATTTTTCTGTATATGAATTGTTAAAAATATTTTATTATTGAGTATGGTAGGCTGAATAATGTACCACCCTCCCCAAGATTGTCCACATCCTGATTTTTGGAACTGATGAATATGTTAGTTTACATGGTAAAAGGGACTCTGAAGATACAACTAAGTTGAAGATCTTGAGATGGTGAGATGATCCTAGTTCATCCTGGTGGGTCCAGCGTAGTCATAAGGGTCCTTACAAGAGGAAAGCAGATCAGTTAGCAGTAGAAAATGTGAAAAAGGAAGCAGGGGATTGCAATGATGCCAGAAAGAGACCACGAGCCAAGGGATGTGTGTGGCTTCTAGCAGCTGGAAAAGGCATTAAAAGTTATGTCCTCAGAAATGAAGTTATCAGCATTGGAGGAGATCATCTCCTTAAAAATCCTGAGAACACTTTCACATTTATATAACAGAATCTGAAGTAGGCAATTCATATTTATTTTATTTATTTCACAAGGGCTTGGGGAGATATTATTATCAGGACTTTGCTGAAGAAGAATCTGAAGCCCAGAGCATAGGGAGGTCATTTGAGGTTATACAGCTAGTAACCGGTGAGGTGAGGAACTGAACCCACAACTATGAGATTCTTAATCACTGCTTAATACTTCAAATGCTCAGTAATAAATAGATCTCCAACTTTGCCTTACTATTTGAATGTTATCATAGGTATGCAACATAATTTATTTTTTGTCATGAACATTTAATTTTTTTTATAATTTTTTATTAACAAAGTTACAATGAATGTAACTATATGCCTGTTTATATTGATTTAGTTCTTAAGGATAAAAATAGAAAAATGAGTTCAATATGTCAATGCATGTACTATTTATCTATCTATCTATCTATCTATCTATCTATTTATTTATTTATTTATTATTTTGAGAATTTTTAGAATTTATTTGAGCAAAACTGATGACATATTCCAAGGAGCAAGGTCTCAAATGCTCCAGAGAATGAGTTTTGCAGCCTATTTTATACATTAGAATCAAAGAAGACATAAGGAAGGTGCATGAAATCCACTGATGGTAGATTAAGGAAGTGGGAGAATAAGTGCACTAATTTACAGATGTGACATATACCATTAAAGTGCCCTAAAGACCATTTCCATTAGTAATATATATGGGATTATTTAATTTTCTGTACCTGTGTCAACATTGAATATTAGAAAATGTTAGAATTTTTCTAATCTAGTCCATGAAAAATTTTATCTTCATTTAATGTCCACCTCTTTATTACTAGCAAGAACAGATGTAAGCATTTCTTCTTTAGATTTCAACTTTATTAAATTTGTAATAACTTCTGTTCAGATTTCTAACACAATGTTTATTTTTTGTTTGTTGTAAAAGTTCTTTACCTTAAACAAGAACTAACCTCTTGTTTATCATGTGCAATGTATGTACTTCCCAGAGTTTGATTTTCATTTTCTTCTGTGCAGAATTGTAAATATGAATTAAATGGAATTGAAACGAACAGCCTTTTTCCTTCATTGATTTGGATTCTGGTTGCATGATTCAAGATGCCTTTTCTACTCCAGTAGTATACAATTATTCACCTACATTTTTCTTACAGAACTTTGTAGTATCTTTGCTGCCATAACGAATTACCATACATTTAAGTGGCTTGACACAACATTTCACTTATTATCTCAGTTCTGTTAGTGTGGCCCATCTAGTTCCTCTGTTTAGAATCTCAGGAGGCTGAAATCAAGGTGTTCCAGAGGCTCTGGAGAGGATTTAACAGCCAAGTTCATTCAGGTCCTGGGCTGATTCAGTTCCTTGTGCTTGTGGGACTGAGGTCCCCGTTTCCTGGCTGGCTGCCTTTTCCCTCCTTCTGGGTGCCCACAGTCAGTGTCATGCTTTCTTTTGGTCTCCTCTCTAGAAAAGGCAGCCTGAATCCTTTTCCTGCTTCAAATCTCTCCACATTCTTCTTCTGCAACACTCTCCAGCTAGAGAAAATTATCTACTTTGGAAGGCCCTTTGGAATAGATTGGGCCCACTTGATAATCCAGGATAATCTCCCTATTTTAAGGTCCTTCACCTGGATTACACCTACAGAGTCCCTTTTGTCTGTAATGTAGCATATTCACAGGAACCAGGGCGTAGTGGGTGGACATCTCTAGGGGTCGAATTTGTCTACCATAAACATTTTTACATTTAAATATTTGATTTATCTGGAAAGTGTTTTGCATGTGTTTTTCATTGGAACACAATATTTTTGGGGGGTTAGCCAATTATTCCAATACCATTTGCTGCATTTTTTCCTTCAAATTAAATGTGACTTCTGTCATATAATTAAATCTTGTCTAACTTGTTCTTTTTACAATTTTATATTTCTTTGATTCTCCTTTCCTATTATCATTTGTCTTAGTCAGTTATGGTACTATATACTGGGTGGTTTATAAATAGTAGAAATTTCTTATAGTTCTGGAAGCTGGTACATCCAAGATCAAGCTGGTGGCAGATTTGCTGTCTGGTGAGAGCTCACTTCTTGGTTCATAGATGGCTGTCTTCTTGCTGTGTCCTCATGGGGTGGAAAAGGTGAGATTAGTGTTCTCTGGGATCTCATAGAGAACACTAATCTCATTCATGAGGGCTCCACCCTCATGACTTAATTACTCCCAAAGACCCCCACCGCCTAATGCTGTCACCTGGGGGGTAGGATTTCAATACATAAATTTTGGGAGTACATGAATATTCGGTCTGTAGCAATGTTTAAAAATTTAACTTTTATTATATTAATAACCTAAAAGTGCATTTTCTTAAAAATATGTGAAACATTATAGATAAGGCTAATTTATTTTCCATGCTGTTTAATACTAACCTTTGTCCCCTCCTCTTAAGAGTTAACTATTTCATTTACTATTAAAATTTGCTGTGAAACTGCCCAAAGCCTCTTAATAATTTAATCTATATATGTTGATATAATTGATAAAAAACTATGCATTATTATTATGTAGCTCTGTTTATATAAAAATACTGTCATATTGCATGTATTATGTCCTAAACTATTTTTTAACTTAATAGTATATCTTATTGTGACATACGGATTTCACTTATTCCTTATAGTAGTAGTATGAAGCTTCATAATTTGGAAATAATATACTTTATTTTGCCATTCTTACTTATACTGCACTTTTTAGTTATTAATAATAAAGAATTGTTTTTATACTTTTTTCCTGAGCACATGTGCAAGATTTTGTTTTAGTTCTAGAAGTTAATTTCTAAAGCTCAAGGTATGCCTATTGTTAATTTCAATGGAAAAATATCAAATTGCTTTTTAACATGGTTATACCAATCAGCATTCTACCAGTAGTTCATTGGAGAATGGTGGGATATTTATAGATTAAGGTTTCTGCCAATGTGAGGAGAAAAATGGTAAGTTATAGTTCAAGTCTGAATTTTTCCAATTACTAGTGACTTAATTCTCCTATTCATGTGTTTATTGGCTGTTTGCATTTTCTTTTATTATCGCTTATTCATATTTTATTTCAAAAATTTTAATTGGTATTTATTTATTTGTAAATATCTAGATACCACTTTTTACATTATTCATGTTTCAATTTTTTATTCTGTCATCTTTCTTTTGTTTATGAATATTTGGTGCAGATTTTCAATATTTTGATTTAATAGCTATTGTTTTAAATAAAAAGGCATTTGCTATTTTAGATACTTTTGGATTATAAATTTACCCACCAATATTTATTCCAAAAGTTTAATTTTTACTTTTTAAACCTTTGACCTTTAATAAATTGTAATTTATTTTTGTTAATGTTGTGACTTATAGAATGTATTATTTTCCAAAGAGTAGGTATTTGGTGACCATTTATATTATTTTTAGTATTATTGGTTTACTAAGTTTTTGACTATATCTGGAGTCAATGATGGTAGTTGAATTATTTTAGAGTAATAACTGTTTTGTCTTTGTTTTAAAATTAATTCCTCTAGTTTCTCAACTTGAAAGTTCATTTAATTTGTTTTTAACCTTGGTTTAATATAAAATATATAAATATGAATTTTCTTATGAGAAATTTTTAAAATCATATTTCCAAATTATTGACGTGTTAATTATAATCATGGTTTATATCTAATGTGTCATTTTAGTTTTTATTTTTCATGTGTCTAAATACTTGTCACCTCACATAAAGCAAAGTTAGCAGGTAAAATGAACTATATAGTAGCCTGATTATCTCCTTAATATCTGTGAGAACACAAATTCTTTCTCTGTCTTGCCATTTTATCTTGAGACTGGTTCTTGAGACTGGCTCTGTTCTTAACCAGAGCTAGACACTTTCTTACTCACATCCAGCAAAGCAGATTGAGAGAATTTCTACTGTAACCAGTATGTCCTTTCTTCCATATTGGATCAATTATGACCACACAACCCCTCCTGGAACAAAAGCAGGAGCCAAGAGCAAGGACCAGTCTTTGGTATGCCCAGGCTAATCAGGACCCATCCTCAATTTGGGAATAGAACCAGCTGTGAAGAAGTGGGGGAGATACACTATAATATTGCTGGCCAGGAATGTTCCTTAGTCTTTTTCATTAGTTTATATCTTTTTTTGTTTGCTATTTTATGTGGGTTTTAGTTTTATTATCATTGGTTTTAGGGGTATCTTTTATATTAAGGATAAATGTTGAGCTGTAACATATACTTATTTTCCTTAATTTATTTAATCATAACTATTTTTGTTATTTTTCACCCAGAAAAGTTTGCGATTTTATTCAGACAGATCTATCAATTAGAATTTCTTCTATTTCATTAATTTGTAGAAGTTCTTTTTTCATTAGTAGAAATTTTCTTTATTGATGATTCTCATTAAAATTATTTTGGTACGTGATATGTATTGAAACATCCATTTATTTTGTTTTCCAAATTATTAATCAGTTATTTGGTTTTGTCTACTAAGATACCCTTCCTTTACCCACTGAAGTTTTTAAACGAGAACAGGAGGTATTTAAAAATGTTTATATTCAGTGAGAATGCCACAGAATAATCTGTAATCTGTCATGAAAGATAGTTGAGATTATTGGTGTTCAAAATTTAGTTTTAGGTGCTTTTATAGCCATACATGAAAATAAAGGGAAAGAAAACTAAAATACACAGAGCACCTAATATGTGTTTTGTGATTTATATATATTACTTTGTTTAATATTTATTGTACTTTTTTGAACTAGTTATTATTTTCATCTTATTAATGAGGAAAACAAGGAGTTAAATAACTTCTTCAGAGTCTTATAGACAGTAAATAAGAAAGTGGAAGTCAACTGCTTATACCTTTTCACCTTTTACTTCATAAGATGTAAGCAAAAGACACCAGGCTGTCTGTTGGTGAGATATATAAGGGTATTAAAACTTTCTTACATGATTCAGTTAAGAGACTTCTGAAGAGTCTAAATATTCAAAAATTTTTTTGAAAATAGTTGTGAAACTTTTTCTTTACCCATTTCTGTCTCATTCCTTTTGGCAGACGAAAAGTTCTAATTTGGTAAACAACTACTCTTTCATTGCCTTGTCTCCCCATCTTACCTCTTCTGTAAGGCGAGGTACCCATGATTATCCATGATAATTTTTGTCTTCATAATATACTGGAACAGACTAAGAGTTCTATGATTCATTGCCTCCCAAATCACTGTTTAATCCAGCATTATAATTGATTTTATTTTCCTGATGGCAATAAGGTGGCTCAAGAGTTGTTACTCTTTTGCATCAAACAGTGTGGTAGAAATGTGATGGTCTTAGGCATAGCTTTCACTTTGCCTCTGAAATAGGTACATAACAGCATCTGTAAGAAATATTCTAGAAGAAAACAAATTAACATTTGATATCTCTGTCTTTTTCAGTGCACACATATGATATGTTCAATAATATGAGACTGTTAACCTTTTTATAAGTCAATTGTCTATTGATTCCATGATAATGATCACTTATACATGATGCCATTCTTGGAATCCTAAAAGGCAGGAACTCTATTAAATCAATTTTAGGAGTTAGTGTAAAGAAAACTTCTCTTTATTAAAGGATTACAATGCTTTGGTCTGTCAAATAATAAATAAAAGACAGAATTGATGCATAACTATTTTTGCCTCGTCCAGGGAAAGTTCAGAGCTAACTATAAAGCTAGGGCATGGTTACAATTAGATTTCATGGTTACCATGTTTATTTCTGCCTATATTTAATGGCTTGGAGTTGTATATGTATACTTTTTAAGAGCCTTATAATAAATATATTTTTTTCTTATAAGCCAACTCAAATCCAATTTGAGAATCAAGATAAAAGGTTTAAGTTAAAAAATATGAGATCTATTCTTCCTCAAATATTGGAATTTCCCAGACTACCAAAGGCCAGCCTTTCCGTATTCTGTCTTCTAATTGATTTGGTTTGAAACAGAAGGAGAAATTCTCAGGATAGGTGACATAGAAATATAATTTTTTAACATTGTTTCAACAAAATACTGAAATAGCTAGACTATTCAAACACCTGAGTGGCCAATAACTTCAACAGCCTGCTTAAAATAAAGAATGAATTCGTAGTAGTGTCCTAAAACTTCACTGTTATCCCATCTCAACCTCACCCAACAAATACACTTAAAACTCAAACCAAACCAAACCAAAATCAGTCAAGCAAATGACATAGGTGACTTTCAGAATCTCATCTTTCTCATCCTGTCCTTGCTGTGGTAGACATAGCTGTGATAAAGAGACTTCCGTCTAGAGGCCTTTAATCGCTGCCACCATTCCAGTCCCTTCTCCCTAACAGTGTGTATACATCCCTGCAATATGTTACTACAGGGACACAAAAAATTAACAACAGCAACAATAAAAACCCAGAAAAATTTAAACTTAAGAACACTAAACTATCTTTCCACTAGGCATCCATGACTCTGACTGAACAGGGAGAGCCATCACCTAGATGATAATTAAACCTTTATCTTGAAAATAAATTTAACACGTAAGGACTTCATAGCATAACAGATATTATCAAAATAAATACATTTGAAGAGATTTGACACACACAATCATCATAACTCTGATGGATTTGTGAAGACGAATGTGTCAGAAATATTTTATAATTCATCCCTCAATTGAGATTTGTCATCTTGGCTTAGAAAGGTGGATTTTTGCTTAGGCACAAATAATAAAACATGTGTTTATGGATCTATGATTATAATAGAATCCGTGGTGTCTTTTAGGCCTTTAAAAAAACCCCCCATATTATGAGTTTCAAAACATCTCTTTGAATAGCAGAGATTGTGAGCTTGTACCTGGAAAATTTGACAAGTTGACATACCTTCTCTAGAAACAAGAGGTACCTTTTTGGTTTTCAGTTTGGTGAGAATTTCTACAGTCTGTCAGCTACCTTTGTGGAAAAGGGAGCTATATTTGGAAGGAAGTCAGCAAACCTCAGATTGTGATTGTTTTTCCTGCCAAAAAAACCCCAGAGTTTTGCTGAAGCCTTGACAGCTGTGCCTTGTCATGGAGAAAAATCTTCAACAAGAAAACAAAGAAGCATTTATCCCTATCATAGATTATGCTCCAGCAATGTGCATAATCTGTCTATCATTTTAAAAACTGTGTACGTAATTTTAAATAACTCTGGCAAGTGGCAATAATATCAAAGGATTTTTTTCCCCCTATTTTGGCATGATTTTCAAAATCATGAATGTGTTTTGCTTAGGGAAAAAAGAGGAGATAATTATGGATAGATCCATTTCAAGTTTGTCAGGGGCAAAATGACAGTGGAGTACTTTTTCGGATCTGTAGCTTATTCCTATAGATGATACAGTTGGAATATAGGCCCTTCCCTCACTTGTATAGTCAGGTGAAAGAAAAACTCTACTCTGTTATGTTTTCACACCTTAGACTAAAGTCCAGAATTCCTTGTACAGTGTTTCATGACTTCATTTCGAAAGCAGGAATTTGTATTTTGACAAAATGGTTTTCTGAAGACTGACCACAATTCAAACTCTTTCTCTTGGCATGGTATTAAGAAGAATAAATATGAGCATTTTGGAAAATTAGGTATCATTGAACTCCTAAATTAAAAAGTTGACCTATAGATATTTTGAAGTTGGTTTATATAAATTTTTTGCAATGTGTTCAGAAATGAGAATGTATTGTTAATAATTCTAGGTAAGAAAAGACTCTCCTTGGGCTGTGAGGACACTTATCGCAGTTGATCCAGTGGATTCAGTTTAAGTGTAGCAGGGATGCACAGAAGCTCACCTGTGCCAGTCACATTACATGATGTTGTTTTTCTAAAATAAAGTAAATCTAATTTCAAGTCGCAAGAAATGCAAGCTCAGTTATCAGTTTTTTTTTTTTCCCTCCCAATCCTAATCATGTTACTAGAGTTCATAAGAGTACTACAAGGGGCAGTGTGTGTGTGTGTGGGGACTTTTTATGCTTTAGATCTGACGGGTGGGGGAATAGGTGGGTACTAGGCATCCTGGAGTCTCAGTCCGGCCTTCTCTGGTCCATTAGTGCATCACACAGGTGTTGCTTTTCCCTCTGAGTACTTGTGACTCTCTGAGGACTCTGGGCAGTGGGGATGGCTTGACGTTTTTCCTTTCTCAGGGACTGAGCATCCTCTACCATTTTCCCAGGTGTGGAAAGTTCTCTTGTACACATTTCTTTTTGTTTTTCTCCATACCTCAGGCCCTACTTAGCGTAATCTCCTTACTGGGGTTACCTTTTCAAAACAGAACCCAAAACTCTACAAAACTAAGAAGTCTCTCCCACCCTCATCAAGCTCGTTCTACTTTTCAGTCTGTGACATAGCCAATAGGTAAGGGCACATTAAGGATAGACTGCTTTCTCAAAGGAAAAAAAAGCAAGAGGGAAAATATAAGAAAACACACAGGAAAGAAAAAGCAAGAGAAAACACAAATTTACACCTTCAAAATTGACTTTCTGATTGTGTGAGTTTGGGCAAGTTATTTAGACTCGCTGTACCTTGGCTTTCTCATCTGTAAAATGGGGTAATAATTGTACCCACTATGAAGATTAATGCAGCGGGGATGGCATTAACTATGCCTAATACATCACATAAAATGTTATTAACATTTTTGTGGTTCTTTTTTTTTTTTTTTTTGAGATAGTGTAGCCTAATGCAGAAGAACATAATCTCTTATGCCAGGCTGAGTTATGTGCTACCTGAATTTGGGCAAATTTACCTGTCAGAGTGTCAGTCTTATACCAAATACACACACACACTCTCTCTCTCTCTCTCACACACACACACACACACACACACACACACACATATGTGTGTGTGTATATATATATATATATATATATATATATATATATATATTTTATCCAGTAGAAATATATATATCAGTAAAATGCATTTTTTAATATCACACAAAGTAGATGTGCTTATTAGAACAAAGGATAATGAATCAATTTGTTTTTGCTGTCTTCTGAACTTGATAATATGTGTTATGGTAACAAAAATTTTTTTTAATTGACTTGTTCTGAGCTTTTGTCCTCTTCTATTAATTAAAAACTCCACCACCATAATGACCTTCAGCCATAGTAGCAATAAATCTAAGGGCTAGGTAAGTCAGGGTCATGGATATAAAATTAAATAAAGTCTGAGGATGAGTAATCAACTTCTAATGAAGGATACACCTAATTGAGTGAAGTCAGACTTTGAAGATTATGAGTAATTTTTTTAAAACAAGCATTAGATTTCTTACCTTTTAAAATATTAATTTTTATTTTAGCTATAAAAGATATTTTGAAAGTTTTCTGCAGTAGTGAATTTGAAGATTTTAAATACTAGTAGTTCTTGTACCCATCTCTTCCCCATCCCCCCAAATAATTCATAATCATATAAGAAAACAACAAATCTGAAGAATAATTTTATGGTCTCCGAATTTTATATAAATCTTTATAAAACAATTAGGCTTCCTGAAAATGAGCCATGGTTCCAACTACATTAGAAATAAAGTGAAAATCCAGCAAAATCTCAAGTGTCTGAAATGTCGACTGTTACTCTAGTCATTTTTGATATCCCATATGGTCACATCAAGTGTCTTCAATAAGTATCTGAACCATCAAAGCCAATTTGGCTCATGCAGTGGAGAGAATACATTTAATTACACTCTTAGCTCTAGAGCAGATATTGGAAGAGAAAAAAAGCATTGCTCTAGCAGCAGTTAAGGAATGAAATCTGATTGCTTCTGTAATTTTCAAGAAGTAATTCTGAATGGTTCAGGACATATTTTATGTAAAAATAGTTTATCCAAACATGAATAAGATTAACATATGCATTAAATTGGGGTAATATATACACAGAAGAAAACTTGGGATTTTTTTCAATCCTAATAATTTAAGGTAGTGTGTGTGTGTGTGTGTGTGTGTGTGTGTGTGTGTGTGTGTATGAAAAGAATTTTTTGCTAATTTTACAGTTCAAGGTACCTGACTTTTATACTTTTCAAAGTTATATGTGACATAAGTTTTTAATTCAGTGTTTTTATACTTTAAGCAATTAAGCCTACTTCATAGGCTTTTAGTATTTACGTGAAACAAGGTAAATTAAAAACAAATTTTAATTATAATTTAAAGGTAAGATGAAAATATTATTGATAATAATTGCTTTTATCAGTTAGAAAGATTGTATTGTTTTTAATCTTTCAACCAAAATATCTACTTCTGCTTGATGAGCCATAGCCAGGGGTGAAAGATGTTCCATTTGCACATTTTTGTTAGTGAACTATTTCCAGAACAATTTTGTGTAGCAATCAGAAAAATCCCTGTGGTATACCAAAATAAGTCTTTCATTCTTGAGTTTGTGCAGCTGGGTCGGCTTCAGGTGCTTTTCTCCCTGGATCAGCTGGGGTCGCCCTGCTTCATCCTCCTCGGATCAGCAAGTTCACTGTGAAGATGGCAGAGATGCAAAAAAGCATGCCCAACCTGGACTCACAGAGATCACACTCCCACCTGTGTCGTGTTTGCCGATATCTTATTGACCAGAAATCATGTGTCAAGGTCAAGGCGAAAGCCAAGGGCTACGAATACATTAATTACCCCCCATCTTCCCCCAACAGTGAGGCCATGACAGGGGGATTGGATGCCAAAAAGTGTAAAGTATTGTGGCCAATAAGTCGATTAACCACATGCAGTTATTGCTACAAAATCAGAAAAACGAACTTGGAAGCACATTTCTTAGGGCAGAAATTACCTGAGTCGATTCTTTTTCGATACCCTGGATAGATGGATACTCCCAGTGCTATGCTAAATGACAATACAGAGTGTGTCACATCCCACCTGGCGTTCTGAATGTTTTTTAACGTAGAAGGTAAGAGTCAGGTACTTCAGAACCCAAACTGTAATGGGTTTGGTTCTGGCAAGCATTTCTTCATGTTCTGGGAAGCATTTTGAAGTTATTTAAAAAATATGCTTAGTAACATGCCATTGGTTACTTTCTCTAATGTGTATGTAATTACTTTTTTTATAGTCCAGTCTCCTTAGCATATTTGAGGCTCTAAATTATTAATTTCTTCTACTCTGAAGTGACGACTTTTAGGCCATTTAAGGGAATTCATCACCAATATGTCTACTCTGGCATTCAGAGGGCGGTGAAGAACTGTTTTATTCCCTCATTCCGAAAACTGTATGCACATTTTTTCTCTTAATGGTCAGCATATTCTAGCAGGAAAAAAACAGGATCCCATGTTTCTGCCTATTTTTTATGTTTTATTGGGCAGCCTCAAAATACTTAAGCTCTGGGGCGCAATATAATTACATTCATATTTTTCACAATTTCCTTCAATGTTGAATCAAGATTGGGGGCAATGCCAACTGTTTCGATGATTAATGGAGTGTGGTAATTGGCATTAAGAAACAAACTTTTAAATTTGAGGAGCTGCTTTCTATTGCTGTATTCATAGCTGCTACTCTGTCAGAACGGATGACAACATATTTTATCTTTTTCTCTTCTACATGTTGGTGCACCAAGAAATTCTTAGATAAAGTGAAAAAATATCTCTTCTCCTGTATCATGCGTTTTCAGCAACAAAAATGAAAAAAGCTAGCAAGTTTTCTCATTAACTCCTACTTCATGTGTGAAGAGATGGTTCAAGTTCTATCCATGAGGGCTTCAGCCACTTTAACGTGGAATCTCTTTGGTATGCACAGGGGATAGAACTTTTTCAGATTACTTGTTCTTGCCATCATGTGCCATTCAATACTGGCCTTCAAAGAAGGAATTTTGGCAGTAACTTTCTTTATTTTTCTTCTGGCTTTAATCTTTACCATTAATTTTGTAGCTGCTTTTATAGTTTCTAAGCACTTGTGTGATTTGTGCATGTTCTAGAGTGGACATTCAACCTTGAAGTTTGCCTTTGTTATCTGGTCACTGTTCTGTCATTATCAAGCAAGTAACCAACTTCATAATGGGAAATATTGCTTTGCCCTCATCCTGGATGAAAAAAACAGACTTTTCTCCATTGCTTGTGAGAATTATTACACAGACCCACTTGTCCTGGTCTATTTCCCTCCCCTTTGTTTATTCCCACTAGAATGCTGTTTACATTTATATTATTATTCTCTATTATAGGATTTATGTGGTCACTTTCACAGCTCTTTTTATGCTTCAGAAAAGTGCTTGGAGGCACTAATCTATTTTTGCAGACAAAGTATACATCGCAACCCAATAATAACGATGAAAAATGCATATTTGAAAACACGTTTGATTGCATGCAAGTAATATGACAATGTATTAATCAATACAAACACCATTATGAGGACTCAGTGTTGGCTGAAAAAGATAAACTGACCACTGTGTCCTTAGTAAGAAATGTACAAATAAAACAGATTTTAAGCACATAATAAGATATGTAGTGATTTGTTCACTTTAAATCTGTTACATGAACATCAGTAAAAATCATCAATAAATTACCAGTGAAACTTTTCCTTCTAGATAATAAATATAGCCTGTGTACCACTTAGTAGAATTCTATCGATCACCATTAATCTGTGGTACATACTTTAAGAAACACTGCCTAGTACTTAACTAATATTTTAGTAACATAGATTGTTAGTAAAGTACATTTTTTCCTGCAAAAACACTTATCTGACTTTGTGCATGTGTGTTTAGTGGAAGTGAGGCCAATGAAGGTCAAGTTACACATTTTAAATTTATTTTAATTTAATTCAATTTAATGTGTTAACAAACATATAGCCCCTTTTAAAAGCCAGATGATATTCTAAATATTTTAAACCTATTAACTCATTTAATTATCATACAACCACTATTATTCCCCTTTTTGCAGATAAGGAAATGGAAGCATGAAGGGCTCAAGAAACTTGCTTTTAAATAGCATAGCTGGGATTCAACCCAGGTAGAATGGATTCAGATCGTCTATTACAAACACATTTCTTTAATACAATAATATTGCCTTATAAATATTTGAATGTCCAGTGTCTTGATACATCAAATTGTTCTCATGAAACCTAGATGAAAAACCACTGCCTACAAGCAAAGATTTAGAATAAATTGCTGGTGCAATAGGTGATCAGATAGCCACGAAAGCAGATTTGAAAACAAAAAGCCTAAATCGATATTCTTTGATTGCTCTGCGGTTGACCAGTGTGACACTTTACAATTTGGAAAATGAGATAAGAGACTTGATTTGGTGAAGTCAAGTCTTTAAACTTGTTTGTAGTGAAATTTGAAAAGAAATCCAGTTTAAATATGTAAATATTTCTGATAGTTAATAAGAAAAGGAAGTAACCACGGTCCAAAAGCTACTTTGTAAATGAGAGTTTATATCAGCAGGTGTATTTTCCTTTAAAATCAAGAGACAAGAAAAAACATTTCAAGTGACATTTTAAGTATTTTCAGTTTTTCATATGTATTCTTGGTTTTATTTTTATTTGTTTTCGGATAATTCCACTTAATGCACTGAAATTAATGGTACTTTTCTTATCTATGTTTCAGTTGACTACCTATCACAGTCTTATATAATGTTTCAAATGAACATAATTAGTTCAAACTATGTAGTTATGGTTCCAACTATGCATTTAACATAACATGAGGCAAATATAGGGGTTGTTTTTTTTTTTTTTATATTACTCTGTATACCAGGTCACCAGGGTCTGTGGATTTTGTTCTTCTTACCCCAGACATATTTTAATCAACTCATCGTAAAGAAGTCATTTTTTTCTGTAGTGCTATCTATTTTGAAATGCATTTTGTTCTTCCTCCTTTTCAAAAATAATTTTGACTGTGAAGCTCGTGTTACCTGGAGATCAGAGGAGAGATAGGCAGAGAGAGGTGTTTGAAAGAAATGTTTGGTATGTAGGAGGGATTGTGTGTGTCCGAGTGCTGAAGTGATGAAGTAGCATCCCTGTGTACGAAGTTAAAAGTTGGCTCTTTTGGGTATGAATGAATTTGGAGATTCATACAGAGGCTTTCATTTAATTCCTCGCCTGCCTTGGTAGGATTTGCATCAACACATTTTTAATGTTGATGGGAATCTTTCCAGGGGTGTCATGTCACCCCTGGAAACTGGCAGACGGCCCTGTTGGACTGAGAACTGCAGATCATCGAACAGAGTGTATCCCTCTCTTTACATGGATTTGTCCCACTGTGACATCCTCCCCAAATGCTTATCAGTAATGTGGCCACTGTTCCCAAAAAACTCATGAATGTTGATATATTTTTCAAAAGGTTGTTCTCCTACATGGAAATTATGCAAGCATTAAAAAAATCTGTCTGATGAACAGACTGCATCTAGCTCCCAACCATGGTTAGGTGGATGATCCAGGCTTTTAAAATTATTATTACCCCAATTATCAGAGGTCTCCAAGACTGCTATAGGTTCAATGATTCATGAGAAGGGCTCGCAGGACTCAGCACATAGTGATAGTCACAATATGATTTAATATAGCAAGAAGCTGCAAAGCAAAATCAGCAAAGGGAAAAGGTGCTGGGACAAAGTCCAGAGGACACCGGGCACACACTTCTAAGGGCCCTTTGTCAGTAAAATCACACAGGATGTGCTAAGTTCCCCAGCAATGAGTGTGGAAAACGCATGTGACATGTTGTTTTCCAAGGGAGCCCCTTTGAGACCCAGTGCCCAGGATTCTGGTTGGGTGTTGGTCATGTGGACACCCTCTGCCTAGCACATACGGCACATTCTAGACTCTCAGAAGAAAAGCAGGTGTTCATCCTAAAACCATATTGTTTGTCTAAACAGTTTAGGCCCAGTGCGACACCCTTATCTATGAGAGAATGGTGGGGACACTCGACATCCAAGTTCTCAGGTGCCAGCCAGAGGTCCACCCTGCAAACATGCCTTTCTAAGTATACGTAGCTCGCTCGGCTCAGGCTTGCTAGTTAACTCTGCTGCATAAAAGGTCTCTTCCTCCTACTGTGTAGTTTATTCATATTTTGTTGCATTTTAGCAATCTTTCAAACAACAAGTAGAAGAAATTAGTTTATTTGGATTTTCATGAGTAAATCCTTTAAAGATCTAATAGACAATAATGTTGGAAATACATAAACATATATATAGGTTATGTGTAGTCTTGCTCCATTTTTTTCCATTCGACTCCTGCACATTTTATAAGAAAATTAAGTTTTCTTCATATGTTATATATTTTATTTTATTGATTATATTATTTATTACTTTTATTATTGATTCTTTTTTTGATCATTGAACTTTTAATTGTAAGATAACCTTGGATTCAAACATAGTTGGAAGAAATAAGGCAAAGAGATCCATGTACCTTTCACCCAGTTTCCCCCAATAATAACATCTTGCATAAGCAGGGCCAGGAAACTGACATTGGTACAATCCATAGAACTTTTACAGATTTCATCAGTTTTACATGTATTTGTGTGTGTGTGTTTCGTTTGGTTTTATGCAATTTGATCATGTGTCAATTCTAACTAACACTATAATCGAGATAGAGAATAGTTCCATCTCTATACAGATTCCTTGCATTGTCCTTTATCACTGCACCTACCTTCCCCTTGACCCACCCCTACTCTCCCACCCCACTTCCTAATCCCTGATAGCCACTAAGCTTTTCTTTAATTTTGTCACTTCAAGAATGTTGTATAAATGGAATCAAACAGTGTATAACATTTAGAATTTTTTTTTCCACAGATAATTCTTTTAAGATCCATCCTATTAAGATATGTCAATAGTCCATTCTTTTTTATTCTTGAGTATATTCCATGTTCCATTTTTTTTAACTGTTCACATGTTAACGTTAACAAATATTTGGGTAGATTTCAGTTTTGGACTATTACAAATAAAAGTGTTGTAAATATTTACAAGTTTTTGCCTGAGAATATATACATATACATACATATATACATAAATAATTAAATTACATAATAAATAAATAAAACATAATAAATTATGTAATATACATATATGTAATTTTTCAATAAATACCCAAGAATGCACTACTAGGCCTTATAGTAATGGCATGTTTATTTTCATGAGAAACTGCAAAACAGCTATTCTAAATGGCCATATTATTTGACATTTCTACCAGAAAAGTGTGAATTACAGTTTTTCTGCATTCTTATAAGCATTTATTGCTATTACTGTTTTTTATTTTGGCCATTCTGATAAATGTTTAGTATTACTTCATTTTGACTTTAATTCGTCACTTCCTTAAAGTCTAACATTGTTGAACATCTTTTCTTATGCTTATTTGCTATCTGGACATCTTAGGTGCAGTATTTATTGCTCATAATTGAATTTATTTTATTGCTGAATTATGAGAATTTTTAAAAATATGTTTTAGAATCTGGTTCTTTGTCAGATGTTTACAAATATTTTTTTCCCCGGTCTGTGGCTTGTCTTTTTTTTTAAAAAATCCTTTTAACAGAATATTTTACTGAACAAAAGTTTTTAATTTTGATGTCCAATTTATCATGTTTCCTTTCATGGATTGTGCTTTGGTGTGAAGAAGTCTAAGAACTCTTCACTTAGCACTAGGTCCTAAAGATTTTCTCCTAGTTTTTCCTTTTTATTCCCCTAAAAGTTTTATAGCTTTAAATGTTATATATTTAAACTGATTGCCTAAGGTGACAATTTTCAGCAAAAATATCACCTTAGAACTTCTTTGTGAATAGTGACACACTAGATGTGTTTTGCCACTGTATAATTGTCAAGTTTGTGTGAATTCATATATATTCTGTTCTAAGGTGCAGAATACTGTTAGTGGTTGTGAGAAGTAGTAGACCGGGGGAAAAAAATAAACTTTAAATACTTTTTTAAAATAAAAACTTGAATTAAATTTTATCACATCTTCCACCTCAAACTATTTTCTTTATTTGACCTGAATTACTGAGACAGTGATAAACAAATCACAAAAGAAGTTTAAATCACAAAAATTTAAAATTAAAAATAATATTTTAGTAGCAGAGAAACTGTTTTGTGTCATAAAATTTTATCTCAAAAATATTTTGAGAGCATTTATTCAGAGATGGCTCAGAAAAAATATTTTTTTGTTTCCATTTTAAATAAAAATATGGATTAATGCTTGTCCATCACAGTGGTCTTCTCCAGGCTGCACTAAATCTCCAATCTTGTTCACTTTTAATATGATCAAGCACATCTGCCAACTCAATTCCACGTGAATGTTTGTTTCTGGATGTTTTAATTTTTATCGAATTTTTCTTGACACAGAAAGCCTTACCATAAAATTTGTCTTTCAGCCTGTAACGTCATCCTTTTTCTGTTTTCCACATATTAGAATATGGTTCACTTCCTGGCAACTAACCAAAGATGACTCTTTTATCTCTGTCAAAATAAAAGAAATTTTCTTTTAAATTACAAAAGTTGAAATTTCAAGGAAGGTTTCCATGCATGTGGATCTGAGTGAGGGAATAGTTCTACTAAAATATATCAAACTGTTAAAAATGACCTTTTTGCCTCTAGGTGGCACACTACCATTATTATTATTTTTTCTTTAGAAAAGTTCCTGCTTTTTAGTCACCAGGTAGCACAGGTGTCTTTTCTCAGTTCTAAAAATCAGCCAATTTTAAAAAAGCTTTTAAATTGTTTTCTATGGATTCTGAAGTTGCCTCGGACTTTTGCTGTTTTGTTTTGATTCACATGAATGTTAATCTGTCTCAGTGTTCAGACGTTCTATGTCAATTATTTGCAAACATATTACAGTTTCCACTCTACTAAAATTTTATGTGTGTATCTGTAAATTCTGAAATCAACTACTGGCATTTATGGGCTGAATCTGCCTAAGAGCATTACTCATATAAGCAACATCTAAGGATGTAAATACAAAACAAGTTTATTTTCCTTCATGACATTTCTCAACTGAATGGTGTTATATAAGCAAAATATTAATTTTGGTTCTATATAAACTGCATTTTTAAGCCATATATCATTTTGCTTTAACCTACCATTGATGTGAAGGTGATATGAATTTGAGTGTCAAAAACAATGACAGAAGGGCATTAAGTCGTATATCTAATAATCTCCTGATGCATGAATTGTCTATCAAAAATTAAAATGAAAACACTCTTTCAGTTGGACCACTAGGCATTTAATATTTGCCTTTTACTTCTTTTCAAAGTCAGTTTTGTTTCGCAATAACATTTGAAGAAAGATTAACTTTGAATTCCACTTTAAGTATTATGAGATTTTCAGATACAATTTGAATTCAATTGATGAATCAGTCAGTGTGCCATCTTGAAATTAAATTCTATCTGTTGAAAAACTTTGATTCCTTATTTTTAGTTATTGTAACAAATATAATCAGAATACATCAATACCAGTAATATTTGCATTGTGTCATAGGAAATGTTTTGTAAATATTTCACTCTCTGGACTTGAGATATTCTGGGAATCCAGAAGTAATGCAGTCACTGTATGTAGCAAACATATTTCAGTGAACAAAAGCACCTCCTGGGGTTATATCAGTCACAGAAACAGGATGAGAAACAAGTTTTTGTAGGTGCTCTATATTTCTAGTCACTAGGCTACAAAGAGATTGAAGTTGAGAATGATGATAAAATGCGGCAGCCATTTCCTACCCTTAAAATGCTCTTTTTCATTGCATTTAACCTCAATATTCTATGAGATTCCTGGTGATTTTCAGTATTTCCTCCCATAATTCATGAGTACTGATTAGATCTAATGTTTCCTGAAAGAAATAAATTATATATCATGTCAAATAGCCTCTTAATTTTCTTTTTAATAAAAACTTAAGTTCAAATAGACATTTTAGCAGTTTTATTTGTAACAAACAAACATCTGTCTATGGATGAATGATTAAACAAAGTATGGCACATCCATATCATAGAATATTACTCAACAATTAAAAGAAACAATCTACTGATGCACAGAACAACCTGGGTGAATCACCAGAAAATTATGCTGAGAAAAATCATAAAAGATTACATACTGTAATGATTCCATTTATATAACACTCTTGACAAAAAAAATTTGAGAGCCATAGGGGATTAGGAGTGAAGGCTGGCTGTTCTGTATCTTATGGTGGTGGATATTCCACATACCTATGCATGTGTTAATGTTGCATGGAAACACACATACACACACACACACACACAAACATGCATACAAGGCATGCATGTATGTAAAACAGCTGAAATTTGAATAAAATGTGTAAATTAGATCCAAGTTAATTTCCTGGTTTGTGATATTTAACTATAATTTTACAATTATTAAATTTGAAATAGGCTAGATAAAAAAGGGTGCATAGGACTCTCACCATTATTAGTAACTTTTTATGAATATATAATTATTTAAAAATAAAAAGTTAAAAAACTGATGTGCTTATTTTTCCCTGAGATTATGCTGTGCTAATTTCCTAGAGATTATACTAATTTCCATTTTAAGGCTACAATTATTATGACAGTTATATGTTTGATCACAAAAAGGCACAATTATTAGATGCAAAAGTGTTAAATACAAAAATGTTTTGTTTAAATAATTTTTGTCAGAAATTTGTACTCCTCTTAAATCTTTTAATGTGTTATAGATATTCTATGACTATTTGCACTTAAAATTTTCTCAGATTATGTTTCCTTGTCATATAGGAGGTGTAGCCTGCAATTATTTCCTTCCCTATTTGATTTAGATTATGTTATTTAGCCTTTGTACTTGATAAACCCCCAAATAGTGTGAATCAAAAACAAAGACATCTGGTACATGACACATGTAGATTTTTATGATCTTGGCAGAATTTTTAAGGCATCCTTTGTGAAAAGATTAACTTATTATCAAAACAAATTTCTCATATAAGACCATTGGTATAACTAAAAATTTCCTAAACAAGTTTCTAACAAAATATAAATGGATTACCTAACATATATATCTAATTCTCTAAGACCAGCTTCAAATCACAGTGTCATGGCAACAGCACAACTGTGGCTTTAAAAAACGATCATTTATTTTAAGGAAGTAATAAACTTCAACATCTTAGCTCGTACATGATTCTACAATGAGTCTTTTTTGAGGCCAGTCTTCCTGAATTCTGGATCTATTTCTAGGCCAGATTCACCAGTTTGAAAGCAATTAAAAATCTTTGACCTATGTACAAACCTCGCCAGGCTTTCCCAGTTTTCATATTATTCTTTCTATATTTTTTATCTTTCTACCCTGAGAGGCTTTGGCTGAGCTTTCTCAACATTCTGACATTCTTTCCCAACTTCATCTTCTTGCTCAGAGTAGGAGATACTGTATATGTGACCCAGAATTAAGCAATCAGAATTAGACCAGAGTGGCATTTATTAAGCATCCTCCTGTTGTGTGTGTGTGCGTGCACATGCATGTGTGTGTGTGTGTGTAAGATGGGGAGGATTGGTCAGGGATGTGTGTGGAGGAAGAATAAAATGACTAAAGAAACAAACCCAAATGAGTGAAATATTTTTTTCAGGGTTGTATATCATATCACTGACTAGGCCAGACACTAAAACTTCTCCATGTTAATTTAGAAAAAAATCTCTAATTTAAAACCTTTAAACAACATGGCAAGGTGACAGATCAGTGTTAGAGTACTGACTTTCTAATACGTTCCAACCTTATGAACTTGAATGAGTTAATCCTGTGTCCTTTAATATTCTCATGTGTAAAGAGAGGCTTGTAATGTCCTAAAATGACTTTCATTAAGATTTAATAAGTTCGTGTACATGCAAAACAAATTTTCAAAATATTGAGGTCCATTTAAATATAAGGTGTTATTGCTCCACAGCATTCACTATATTTTAATACATGTCAATTTACATGTGTAATGTGTGTGTTTTATATGTGTGTATATAAATTTACTACATGAAGGCTGAGAACAGGCTTTTCTTTTTCTTTTAAAGCAAATATTTTTACCAATAGCATTTAGAAGGTACCTAAAAATATCTGTTGAATGAATGAATGGGTGATGAGCTTCAAAGAAAAAGAACGCTTAGTCTAAAGATTTAATTTATCCTAATTTAACTAGTTTCAGGATAAGAGGAAGCTCAGAAACTTTTAGAGCAGGAACTGAATGACAGCATCTTCTCAGTGAAATTAAATAATTTTAGAAATGACGGGAAATGTTTTTTTAACAGTTTCATTTTATTGGTACTGACATAGCTATGAGCATCAATCATCACGTTCTTCTGATCATAAACCTTAAGTAATTCCTATTGCTTGGGAAATAAAATCTGAGTTTTTACTGTGGCACTAACCTTTCCAAATTTAGTTTTCCATATTACCATTCTTGTCTGTTTGGGATATTTTTTGTATGTCCCATCTATCCTGCTTTTCTCAAGCTTTTGCTTCCTTGCCTGTGTCCAGGCTTTATCCTCATTTTGGAGCGTCTTTTGATTTATTTCTGTAGAATCAGATCCCACCTATCTGTTCAATTCTGTCTCTAATGCCACTTTCCTCATAAAGCCTATACAGATGTCCTTAGCAATAATCTCTTCCTGCCTCAATATCCACTTTATGTCTACCCTCTCAAAACCCTTGTCACTTCCTACCCTAAATGAAAAATGTTTTGATGATAGCAAATTCTACATCTGATTTACCTTTGTATTTTTTAAAACTGATTTACCTTTGTATTTTTTACAATTGACAAACAATATCTTATTAATTCCAGGCGTACATCCTAGTGATTCAATATTTGTATACATTATGAAATGATTATCACAAGCTACCTTTGTGTTTTCAAGATTATCTACATTGTCAAGCATATATCAATTATTTGTTTATTGAACAAATTGAATGCATATAATTTTCATGTTTCTGCTGGTAAACAACTTGTTTTAAATCATTATTCATTATTTACAATAAGGATTACATAGATGTCCATGATTTGACATATTAATCATTATTATAATTAATTTATTTGGCAAAAGTGTAAGATACTCGTACTGGGAAATAATAGTCTTTTCAACAAATGATGCTAAAACAATTGGACACCAGATTAAAAAAAGGCAAGAAACAAAGAAAAGGAAATTTAGATTCTTACTTCACCAATAACAAAAATAAACTCAGAATGGATCATACATTCAAATGTAAACATGAAAAGTATAAAACTCAGAAGAAAATCTTTGTGATCTTCAGTTATATAAAGTGATCTTATATATAACATCAGAAGTATAATCTACAAAAGCAAAAAAATCTTGGATTTCATCTAAATTATAAATCAAAGTTTTACTCCTTAAAAGACACTAGTAAGATAAGAGGAAAGACAAGCCAGAGACTCTGAGAAAATTACATGTGAATCATATGTTTAATAGAGAAATTATAACAAGAATATATAAAACTCTTATTACTCAATGAGAAAACAACCAAAGTAAAGAATGGGCATAGGATATGAACAGGCATTTCTATATATAGGCGGCAAATAAGCACACAAAAATATGCCCAACTTATTAGTCATTAGTAAAATGCAAATCAAAGCCACAATGCGACACCACACTCTGCAGAATGGGTAAAATTAAAGTGACAGAGATTATCAAGTGTTTTCAAGAATATGGAGAATCTAGAGCTGATTATATTGTTGCTGGCAACATATATACAAAGCTACATGGTAAAGTAGTTTTATCCTGTCTTAAAAATATTAAACATATTCTTGCCATGTTACCTAGCAATTCTACTTCTAAATATCTACCTAGTAGCAGTAAAACAAATGGCCACACACAAAGACTTCTATGTGAACGCTGATAGCAGCATTGCTCACAATAGTTCCAAACTGAGAACAATCCACATATCCATATCCAGCGAATGCATAGATAAATTATAAAGACAGAAAACAGGTCAATTATTGCCTAAGTCTCTAAGGTGATATAGTATTTAAGCTTAGACCTCAAAGGTGAATAGAGATTAAGGAGGTAAAGAATATTCTAGGCAGGAAATCTGAGATAAGAAAGGATGGACCTTTTAGGTGACCAAGGAAAGGCCAGAATTTGGTGATAGAAAGAATGAATGATGAGAGATGACACAGGAGAAATAAACATGAACAGGTCATATAGAGCATGCAGGAGGCACTAAATAATTATTTGTTCAATGGATGAGTAAATAAATATATTAAAAACATCGGTGATAACTCAAATCTTTCAAAACCATTATGATTTGAATCATGACCTTGTTAGAAATATGTGTTATTGATTCCAAATCTGCTTTCCTATAGATTATATATTTGATCCCGTTTCTATTAATCTGGGGAAATTCAGACATTTAGCCCTCAAAAGTTTACATGAAACCAAAATGCCATTTTATAGTCTTCTCCAGGATATAGTTCATCATTCCCTTAACTATTTCTTACCTGACTCGTTTTATAGATCCTTTGTCTTTTAGTTTTATGGTGACTTTGATGTATCCCTGTTCAAATATTCCCTCTGTTCAAACATGACCCTTAGGACTTTGAGCAATTTGCACAGAGACTGGAGCCAGCAATGAGTAGAGCAGCTCAGTCTTATGTCTCTAGTCACTGCCTGATACTAGCAGGGCCCAGGATCAGAGAAGCTTTTCAAAAACGATATTGTGACATTGACATTTTATGTGACACATAGTGGTGTTTAGTATAGAATAAAATCTCTTTTAAAAAACATATACTACTATAGCTCAACTGCTTTTTCTCCTTCACGTTATTACCATAAAATTAAAACTTACCTCTATTATTTTTTATAAATATTTTTTTCGTATCTACAGACTGAAATTATTTTGGATTCTCATTTGTTCACAGTATGAATTGAGCATCCATACTAAGTAAATGTGGTAATCAAGGGGTGAGGTGCTTGTTATCAAAATGCTCGTATTTATTTTAGTGGCTTTGCTTGAATATATAATCACATTTTTTTCTAGTGTCACCCCAGCATTTAAAAGTAAAGCGTTCAAGGTTAAGGTTGGCACATTTTTGGAAGCTTTCCACAAAACTGATTTTAATAGATTAATAAGTACTATGTCAATCAACTAGCACAGCAATTATTCCTGAACCTTCAAATTCAGGCTGAATTCTAGGTGTGTTTTGCCTTCCATCTTTCCCTGTGTCATCACTTCATTTGCTTTAAAGAGAAAATGAATTTAATATATCATTATGAGATAGAAGATCCTGGTTAGTCCATCTTCCTCTTCTAGGAGTTCCCGTCACATTCCCTGGGGTTAGGGTCATCCCTCTGGTGATAATGTTAAATTCACTGGTTGTTAATATGAATGGAAGTATCTGTAGTATGAGTAAAATTTACCGATTAATTATTAGCTTTTATACTCAGCATCAAGTCTTCAATAGATGACGATTCCATGTAATCTTTCTATTAGCTGAATGAAATAGTTTCTATATATATATATATATTTGCATTTTATATACAAGGAAATGGAATCATAGAGCATTAAGTAACTAGCAGATTTACATTCTCGGAGTCACTTTGTCCTGTCCCTCTTTTTTTTTTCTCTGAGAAATTCATCTCCCTTTGAGATTTCCTACAAAAATAGCATTTGTTCAAAGCCTATCGAGTTGAAGAGATTTACTGATTATGTTTGAGACTGTTTTCCTGCCACAGAGAAGACAACTTGAAATGAAATGGTCGACATGATCATGTAGATTTCTATGAAACAGTCCCCTCCTTACATGTTTCTTCCAAATAGCTATTCTTATTTTGAAATATTAAAATTTGAGGGTTTTTTTTTCTTAGTAAAGACAATCAAAATTGTGTAAGTTCATCCCTACTAAACTTGGATCTGCTTCTGGGCATCATTTTTAATTTGTTTCAGCTAGCCTTCCACCATGGAGTGAGTTTTCTTAGGCCTTACTCCCCAATATTTCTAATCTCTCTTTACCTCGTAAGCTCTATTCCTCCCACTTTTTTCCTTTTGATTTCTGAACAGAAATTTTATTTGTGTAAATTTAGTTCTCTCCTCCAAGATTTGGTACTTTGCCCCAGGTAGGCTATGTTTCTCAATGATAGATCTCACTTATATGTGGGATATAAACCTAAAAGCAACAAACAAACATGACAAACAAACAGAGACTCATGGACATGGATAACAGACTAGCGGTTACCAGAGGGAAAGGGAGAGGGGGGATGGGGGAGGTAGATGGGATAAAAGAGGTCAGATATGTGGTAACAGAAATAAATTTAACTATGGGTGGTGAACACACAATGTAACATACATACATATATGCCTTGCTGTTAAATTGTACCCTTGAAACTTACTGGATTTCATTAACCAATGTCATCATAACAATTTTTTAAAATTAAAAAAAAAAAAGAGAGAAAATTCTCCACCTAGTTACATAGATTTTTACCTCCATTCCCTCTCACCATCGATTATGGATTCTCCCACATATTTCTGTGAAAACATCTGTCTTTGATTCCAATAGGTGGGTTTCTTATGACAAGAGTATAAGCATCTCTTGCTATCTTCTAATGTTAAGACACCTTTTTGCCTTCTTAAGTAAAACTTTATATCAATTCTCTTTTTTATAGTTCCAAATTTATTTTGATATGCATGAGCTGGGTGTTGAGGGTGTCCATTTCCTCCCGAATTCTACTCACCTATGAATCACTTCTTATAGCCTGAGCTCCCAGTTTGTTTTCCTCCAGGCCATGTTATAAGAATTGCCTAGAATCAAATCTTTAAAAAATTTTTTTTGGTTCATGTAGACCAGTTTTAGAATGTGATGAAAGCTGTGAACTATCTCCTTAAACATATGCATATATAACATTTTCCCTCTACAACATCAGGGCCTTTACCTACTTTTTGAAGCCCACCCATGAACTCTTGGGTCTGTAGCTATCAAATTAAGTAATCTCGTAGTACAGTTACTATAGCCTAGGGCAGGTAGCAGTATGTGCTGGAGGGCTTTGAAAATTTATTTTTATTCTTTGTGGGTTCAGTTTCCTTGTTATGTGTTTTTTAAAGATTTTTTTGAGGAGATATTTTGCGTGCATGCCGAGTGGCAGATTACTATATTCTTACCATTTAGTGGAGAGGACACTAAGTAATTGGTTAAAGTCTCCTAGAGTTACCCCCTCTACCTCCCCCCACACAGAACAAAGTGACACTTCTCTTTTAAAACACATTAAGGGTTGAAAAAGTCATTAGGATGTGAATATGGATATCTTAGGAATTGATGTACTACAGTTTGAGCTGTTATATTAATGAAAGTGAGATTATCATAAAAATGAATCATGGAGCCATAAACTTATAAAACACAGAGGGATCCATTAGTATGTCAGTGGAAATGATCAGATGATATCAAAGAAAATGGATTTTGTCTTATGACAAAATGAGCAAGCGTGAGCAGAACATATAGCTGGATTTTGAAAACTCCAGGAGGATTTAAAAGCTAAAACTACCCTTGTATCTTCAAAGTTTTAAAAGTCATTCTACTGTTGAAGATGAGTTTGTTGAAATAATATTATTTATTATATCAACTAATAATGATAGAAATTAATTACTATAAGATTGTTAATTTATACTGACCTTTTAATATGTGCAGAATTTCTGCTGGTATATAGACATACCTTCTATGCCTGCGTCTATTCAGAAGCCTAAGAATCTGGTATAAAATCCCTTTTTAAAAATCTATTCAATCTCCTATTTAGACAAGTGGCTTTTGGAATAGAAGTGAGAAGATTAAGTTATTAAAAGCTTACTTTTATTTCCTGTGATTGCAGTTGGAGTAGACTGGAACTTGCCTTTTCTATTAAAAAAAAGTGAGTAGAGTTTCTTAAGATGACTACAGCAATCAGTTATTCTTGAAGTTAGAAACTTGCTTGATGACATTCATTATGGCAGAAATGAGAGGTTATTGACCCTGATGAGAGTCAACCAGGGTGATGTTTTGGTAAATTTTTGATATAAATAAAGATTTTTTTGAAAAGTCTCACTCAGCTAAATATTTGGAGTTTATGCTTTTACCTTCTTATCACCTAAAAAAAATTTTACGTTGTAATAATAATGATGATAATGACCATTTAGTAGCTATTTTTTTTGTGGTAAAAACTAGGGTATTTGTTTATATCTAAATATATATATAAAATACCTTTATTATTTTTAATCTTTTAAACAATTGTGAAAGATAATTATAAACTAGAGGCTGACGTTTCTGTAATACATGCTATGGGCTAATTTTTCTCTTTTCTTTGGTGGAAAGTGGGGTAGTTAGAAGAAGAAAGAAAAGTGTGAGTTTTTTTTTTAATAGGCAAAAGATACATCCTGAATCTAGACACAGGGATATGAGTGAATGGTGTGTTCAGGCATGGAGGTAGTTATTCTCTTTATTTCAATGATGAAATAATTTGCGAAAGTGGTTTGGAATTTGGTTTTACTCTGGACCTGCTGCCTGTCTAACTTCATGTGACATGAGTTGTTATTTTCCACGAAGGTGAATTTTTTAATGTTAGATTAAACCTGACTCTATCTTTAGTGTTTGTTGTTATGTACCATGATCTTGGCTTCATTATGGCTGGAGGAGAGAAGGTCATGATTCTCTCTTTGTCATGCCAGAGAAAGTATGAGTGTGACATCTATAAGCATCGCAGAGGAAAGAGGAATTATACTGTACTGAATCTTAAAATTCTTACAGAATGTTCTTTTACACTTATGAAGGCTCAGTCTCTTGGAAACTGCTGATGAAAGAGCTCTCGGTCCCTCTGCCATGGTCCCCACCACTGCTTTTAATGCTAAAATAATGCAAAATAAATAAATAAATAAATAAAATGTGAGATCTCAGCTGCTCTAAAAAAATCCACTTTTGGTTTCTCTGTTTTTAAAATATAGCAAAAAAAAAATGATTTAAGCAAATTCCTAGTCACACTAGTATGAGGATCTGACAAATTATAGATGAAAATGAGAAACCCCTCTAAGAGAAGGTTCTAATAAAATTGTCAACACTCCTTAGGAGGCTCAGCTGGAGGCAGCCATAGTCTCTAAGACTCCTAGCCTCAGATTGTCTTTTTTCTCCTTTATTGAAGGGCTCACATCAGCCACAGGTGGTAAGAGGTAGTCAATTAAGTTCCCACTTTCAAAATTAATGGTATTATGCAGTCTGATAATCTCAGACTCTTGGCCTATGTGTTTAACTGTTAGGCCACTGTTACTTTCTGTTTTTCACAAAGGAATACATTAAATTTAGCAACCAGAGGTGACCAGTGAGCCCTCCCATCTCTCCTTCCCTCTCCTAACAAGCTGTCAGCAGGGCATCACCAGCATCACCCTGTGTGGGATTGACCCTCTTTCTAGAATCCCCCCTCCCTCACCACCGGCAACACCTGTTTCCTGTACCTGCCTCTGACTTGCAGGTGTCCACGTGGAATGGAAGTGGAAGTGCTCAAGGGGACATAAAGCTATCTAGGGTCACACTTTTCTTAACTTGAGATGTCTGAGGCAGCAAGGATCACACATTTCATCAGCTGAGTTATTCTTCTGCTACCTGAAGCTGTTTTGATGAATAAGATGAAGAGATTGACATTTAAGTCAAAATTCACATTATAATTACTTTTCATGTATTTCAGAGTGCCCTTACCCTTTTTCTCTAGATTTGTTGTTGTTGTTGTTGTTAACATATCTATATCATTTCAAGCCACATCTTCACCAGCAGAGGTTCAGATGATCACAGTGATCTTTTAACTCATAGCATTCCTAAGGCACCTCTACCTCCATGCCCACTCGTATTCCGTCCTACACGTTCGTGGCAGATTAGTCATTATGTTATATTTTTTGTTCGAGAACTCCAAAGACTTTTCCAATTTCTATTACATCAAATCTTAGGTGATTCAGGGAGTCGATGGCAATACATCTAAGGCAAGAGTCCTGTATTTGGCATCAATGACCTACTAATTCATTTTTTCTCCTTTCCTGAGCTATCACTGTATTTCTTTCATTTAAAAATATACTTTGACTGGGGCCAGACCAAATTCTATCTTTCTTGGTACATAATTAGCAATCTTTTCTGACAAACTGCCCTTATGGTCCATTATTTCACATTCTAAGATGATTCAAAGAACAGACCTTCATCTATCATTTGAAACATTTCCACGCCTTTTGCATTCTGCTCCATAATACCTTTGTGTTCACCTAAAGATGACATTTCAAATCATTGTCCATTGAATCGAGTTCTAAAATAGTAGCATGTTTATTTTGTGGGCTTTTGAGGACTCAGACATGTTCTCCAGTGTGATTTCATTCAGGACATGTCTTCAGTTTGAGAAGATGGTCTTTATACTGTTCACTTCCTTTGTATCATGCTTTTCAGGGTTTCTGCTTGTTTTTAAGCCAATCCATCTCCCACTTCTCTGGTTAACTTCAGGCTATATAAGTCTTGCCCCTTTTTAGCTTTTAAACCACTAAATAATGCATCACAAATTTTTTGAGCATCTAATTAGAAAAAACAACCTCAATTATTTACTGTCTTGCAATACTCTACCTGTATTAATTATATTTTTTCAGTTAGACTGTAAATTTCTTAAAGGTGGAGCTATGTCTTATACTGAATGAAAGTCACTGATAACCCTTAATGCCCGTCTGAATATGAAATAGGTGCTCAATAAATCCTTTTAGAATGAATAAGGTGCTTGATTACAGAAGATTTCTCATTGGCAAGAATTGCTGGCAAGACTGTTGACAAGGCGAAAATCATTCACATTTTGTTTTGATAGCTGAAGTGTCTTTTTTAAACAAATCATAGACTGTGGTTCTCCTGGGTTGAAACTCTTCAGAGTGACCTTTTTGTGTGAGAAGGGAAATAAAGTGTGCTTTCCTTCGTATTTTTCTAGTTTTATTTAATTTCTTTTTCGTATGTCAGAAACTCTTAGTGGTGACAGTCACTGAAATAAATGATGAGGTTGAGGGACAAATTCTAGTGCAAGGATAATCTAATTTTAGCTCCTAGTGATTATTATTTTTTTTCTGAATCCTCTTATGCCCGTGGTCTTACCACATTTAATAGTGGGTTACATGCTGCTTTTTCCTCTAATAATTTTTATATAGATTTTGTTCATCTCACAAGGGCAGAACCTATTTCTGCAAACACTTGTATACCCCACTGTGCTGGGAACCCTAAATATTTGACTGAGCTTAGACACAACTGAGAAATGAGCACCAATCAGCCAAGGCTGATCTTTTATTTCATATTCAATTTGCATGTTACACTGATACTATGACATTGTATGTGTCTATAAACATTTACTCTTTTAAATACTTTCAAATCATAATCTTATTTTACCCACTTTGGTGTTTTCTCCTACTGGTTCCTAACCTTTTATAAGAATGCCTCTGGTTGATTTTATAAACTACAGAAGACACTCATAATTCAGTTTCCATTATCCTTAGTGTCAGAGCCATTTTAAATAATCTTGCTGTAGAAGACTTTTGCTTTAAAAATCAAACACTGTTTTCCTCAATTTTACAGTTTTGAAGGTTTTCTGTAGGCTTTTAAATATTTTTAGCACTCTATAAATTTTCTCAGCACATCCAATGATGAGTTATACCCTACAAAGTTTATATATCACCATCATTGAAAATCTCTCACCGTATGCTAATAACACAAAGTGGCCATGGGTAGAAACACATTACCTACTTGTCTGTCTCTCTGTCTATCATCTATCTATCTATCATCTATCTATCTATCTATCTATCTATCTATCTATCTATCATCTACCCATCCATCCATCCATCCATCCATCCATCCACCCACCCACCCACCCACCCTTCCATTCATCAATCCATCTATCCATCTATCATCTATCATCTCTGATGTCCTGTGCCTCCCAGGGCCAAGAGATGGAATAGTTATTATCCTTACTTAACAGTGCCACGTCCATCTAACATTTTTCTTTCTCATTCAAAAATCTTAGCTTCTTCCAAGTATATACCACTCACTACCCACAACTTCTACAGCCTCCTGATCCCTCTCATTCACTGAGAAATTTACCTCCCAGACCATTATTGTCTTCCTCTCTACTCCTATGACAGTCATTATTCATGGTCAAAATTTATCACGTGAATGACTCATCCGACATCCTGGCCTGCTAAATCATAAATCTAATTTCTAAGAATCTGTCCTCCACCTACCTGGATCATCTGCTGCCATGGTCATATATATCCTAAACCTTTTCATATCAATAATTACATCAGCTCCTCATTTTCTAATTCCAAAAATAATACTTCCCAATTCCCAAAATCTTTGAACCTAATTAAAACTTTGTAACCATTTTTCACTTTGCATTCTTCTTCTCTTACCTTTGCTTCCTTCATATCTATCAGAGTGTCCACACTGATCTGAGTGGCTTCTGTAACAATCTCAACTTCTTTGCCTCTTTCTTCCTCTACTTCCTCTACTGTCAAAAATCTCAAACTTGATTTATACCAAATTATTTTTCTTCTCTGAGGCTGTCCTGGAGAAACTATTTTTTAAAAATGAAAATGATAAAATGCAGTATGGTTTTTATAATGAGTATTTCATATTTTTATTTGCAAATTCTGTGCTATTTTTATACGGGTAAAATTTATAATAAAATTATGTTTGTGATGTATTTGTATTCTTTATTTTCCCAGAGAGCTTAATAAATATTGGTAAACGTATGCCAGCACAACAGTGCTGATATACATGTCGTATGTAGCATATCTAAAAAAATAAGTCTTGATATTCTCTCTTCACAGCCTCCCTAAGATAGCTCCCTCAGTCTTCTCCATCCTGGTAACTGATAAAATCATTCAATCTATTGGAAAATCTTAAAGCCTAGTAGTCAGGCTTGGTTACTCTTTTTTCTTGTCTTTTATTTCCAAACAATAAATCCTGTCATCTCTACTTAAAATATAAATTACTCTCCACTTCCACCGCCCTCATCTTAATCCAGGACACTGTTATTCATTGCTTGGACTATTGGAGAATTCTCTAAACTAGATTACTAGGCTTGCTCCTCTACATTTTTTGCACACTAGCACAGCAATTTTTCAAAAATGTAAATCAGATCATGTCATTTTTTAAATTAAAACACTCTGATGACTTCCCATTGCCTGTTGTAAGAAATATCTTCCTCAGACAGGTGCTCTTGAGCCAAAAGCTTTTCATCTTCACCCTTGTGTACTAGTAATAATGTGAAAAATATTTCCTTTGATGACAGATTAGAGAAATATTTGGGTCACAAATTATGAGCTTTCCCCCAGAACTTCTACCCTCTCAAAGCAATAAGAAAGAAATTTCTTCATACCTCGCCACCTTGGAAGAATCAGAGGAAAGCAGAAAAAAAGGAAGAAGAAAGAAAAGGGGGTGGCAGAGAGAGGGAGAGAGAGAAAAACTATTATTACCATTTTTATTTACCATTGGAAAAAAATGGTACAATGGAATAAGAGAAGAGGACTGAAAGAAAATGAAATACTGTCATCATCTATATATGGTATATCTACCTAGAAAATTCAATAGTATCAGTTAATCTAAGTTCTAATGCCCAGTTAGAACTTAGAAAACTCGGTAAAATCACCAGATAAGATAGAAATACAGAAAAATTCATTCTGTCAGGTTGCATGAACTATAGCCAATTCAATAACATCAAGGTATCTCTAACCTCATCTAGAAGACATACTATCGGTGGGGACCAGAGTTTGGAAAATATTACCATATTTATCTTTTCCTTTTTCACAAATGTGACCCTCTGTCTATGAATCCATGATGTTTGTCTCACTTGAAAGAATTAGATACTGCAACACAGTGGAATGAGGTGGGAGGAGAGAAGCAAAATGGATGGTTTGTCTTCTAGATACCGATGACTTCTAGATTGCCAATTTATTCTCTAGGACAATTACCACCTTGACAAATGGAGACCATAATTTTTATGACATACTCTAAGGAAATGACCCAGAATTATGCAAATTTCATTTCAGCTACAGTCTGCTCTTTTTTTCCCCTTCTTAGAAAAGCAGGTCAAAAAACAAGTGAAAATTAATGATGAATAATAGCGATGACTTTGAAATTGGAAAAGCATATCAGAGAACAAGTGAATTATTGATAAATAATTGAGAGGACTATTAATTTGCTCTAATATAGTTAAAAAACAAGTTTTATAAACTTTGGTGCTTTATTAATAATAAATAAATTTCAACATGCCTTTACATTTTGGGGAAACATCTGTGAGTTTTGATCCTGGAATTGAGGATGGCTGTTCTACACAGACAGTAGGGAGATATAAAATACAAACCTGGCTTTGTTACCATTTTAGAAATTATTCAGTGGTTTTCTATCATAGCTATGCTTCTTAACATGTCATCAAAGTCTTGTCCCCTGTCCACCCCTTTGCCTTCATCTTTCCTCTCTCCAAATTGTATTTTTTTACTCCCGCAATACCATAGTAATTGCTGTATGCATTAAGTCATTTCACATTACATCGTCTTTGATAATATTCTTTCTCTACCTAAAATGTCCTCCTCAAACCTGTTTTAACTTGGTTCATTTTTTCTCATCCTTAGAAATTTGACTCAGGCATCAAATGCTACAGAATACTTTTTAAAACTTTTTCAGTGAGGTTCAATATCTCTGTGCTTCCATCAAAACTTGATTCCACTTTCATCATTGTACATCCCACAGTTTATTGACATGACCTGTTTGCATTTCTGTTTTCATCACTAACAATTATAAATGGTGCAAGAATAGGAACCATGTCATATTAAATATTGATCACTGTATTCCTTGTACTCAGTAAAATGGCTGACATAAGAGAAGCTCGAATTGAACTGAACTGTTAAAAAGTTAAGAAAATTATTCAAAAGGTCAAATAGTTAGGTTAAATAGATTAGGAGTCCTAAACTCAGGAATTTAAACTTCATGCGATGGAAAGTCACCTTGACTTTGTGACTTTGAACTAGACACTTAAAAAGTGCTCTATTCATACTTAATTTCCTCAGCTATCTTGGGAGGCAGGGCTTATTGACATTTTATAGATATTATAAATAACTGATACTCAGGGATGATAAGTAACTATCTCAGTATCATAAAGCTGGCCAAAAATGGGGGGGAGTTTAAAACTAAAATCCGTCTTTAAAGTCTTTTTCCATCATGCTGAAAATAAAAAGGAAGAAATTGGTGTAAATGGTTATTTGATGCCATCACTCTTTCACTGGTTCCTCTAGGACATTTAGGCCATTTTTAGAAGCTTATACACAATACAAGTGAGCCTAGATTATATCAATTCTATGCCGCTTCTTTGGCCTACTTGAATCATGCATCTATAAAGAGGGCCCATATAGCACACAACCTATTACATTAGGTGGGATGCCACTCAAAGTGCAGGTTGCAAATACTTCTGCCAAAGGAAATTTCAGTATAAAAGTGCTGCTGGCTGAAGGCTATTGAGCTACCGATTTGGAAGAGCTATCCGAAGTCATTTTTCTTTTCATTTTGTATCACCAGAGGTGGCTAATCCTTCAGTTCTGTATTGTTTTTCTAGTCATTCTTTCTCGAAGAGTAGGCTCACACTGGTTTCCTGGAATGATTTGCCAATCTCTTGCACTTTTCTGCTGTGATTTGTGTCTTGGTGATGTCAAGAGGTAGAAGGGGAAACATGCGGAACTGACCTACTGATATATGAGCTAAGTCAAGCAAAATTTGTTTGAAACAGAGTGCCCTCTAAACCTGTAAGAAACATTACATAAGCTACCATTGTTTTCTCAAATTTGGATGAGCAAAACGAAGCTTAGGTCTTTTTATACTCTTTTAATTTTAATTTTTAAGTTTATTACTCTTTTAATTTTTTTTTAATCTCATTTTTTCCTTCTAGACTAGCAACTCCTCAAGTACAAAAACCTGATCTGTCTTTTGTTACTTAATTGACAGCATCTCACATAGTTCATGGCAAAGAGTAAGCACTTGAAAGGATAATTCTTGAATGAATGACTACTGTGTTACAAAACAAAACAAAAAACCCCAAACAAAATCACCTACGTCCTTAAGAATAATGTTTCTCCAAGCTTCATACACACAGGTCTGATACATCTGAGGACTCTTGATACAATGCAAAATCAGTTTTAACAGATCTGTGGGGGAGCCTGCAATTTTGCATTTCTGACAAGCTCTTGGGTGATGCCACCGTGTTAGCCCTCAGACCACATTTTGAGTAGCAGAAATTATTTATTTGATATTATTTATCTGCGAGCTGGCCTAACTGGCCTTCCATCAGGAATTCACTGGTCATCTTTAGACAGATCAATCTCTGGGCCTACTCGGCTTGGAGCATACAGCATGGGGACTCCCTCTGAGAAGCAGCTCAATTGCAAGTGATTGCCTTAGAGTGTTTGTTCTTGTGACTTTTGATTTAAGGCTCAGATCTGAAATCACATTTATTTTCTTTGTGTCACTCTTTTAATACAAACAGTGCCTCTCCTGTCAGCAGACACTCGGATCTAGCTTTTCACCTTATTGCCGGCTGCTTTAGGGCCCTCCAAAATAAAATTTGTGTGCGTGAAATAGCCTATATTTTATGTCGGATCATTCTTAAAATACTCTATTAAATGTCACAAAAATCTATTCAGGTATTTTAGAGGAATATATAAACCAATAAGCAGGATCAATACATGGAAAATTCATTTGATTTATGGAGATTCTCCTTCTGAACAATGGATATAAATAATCAGCTTTGGGGATCACTGTGAGATATAAGTGTGATGATGTATGCGTCTAGCTTAGCTATGTAGTAAGAGCTCAACAAAGGCAACTATTAGAATATTGTAATCGTGATTATTATTTTATTTCATTATTGCAACCTTGAGGTATATTCAGCATTACACAGTATAGACATTTTATAAATTCCAATTGGGCAAAAGAGCGGTTTTTATATAAAGTAGTTGAAACCTGAGATGTTCTATTCCTAGCCTACGCTGTAACCCAAAGTATTAACTGACCACTTTCTAGCTGATTTTTAATAGAAGAGAAATAACCTTTCACATCATGAAATTCCATCCAGGCCTTTTTTTAATTTTTAATTTTTTTATTATTGTTTTTTTTAACCTTAAAAAGCTTTTAAGAAATGCTTAGTCATTTTTTACCCCCTAAATATTTTCTGAGCTCCGTCAATTCTCTTTTCCAAACTGTCTGTTGTATAGACACTTTTCCCTTCCCTTTTTACTTTTGATTTATGCTTTAATTTTATAACTTCAACTCCTTCTTAACTTATTTTAGCGGGACCCAGGTACCTATATTTTTAAAAAGCTTCATAGCATATTTTAGAATGTATCAGGACAAGTAACTACTACTCTAGGTTAATTCCATCTTTAGTTGTCTTTTTATTTTCTTAAACTTTATTTTATAGTAAAATTTATTACCTAACTAGTTTTAAAAAATCATCTTTTGTTTTCAATTTAACTTAATGAATAGTTTGCCTAGCTAGCCCATAAGACAGAATGGGACAACTGTAAGTGATTCTTTTAACAGAGATGAAGAATGTCTTTTTCTCACAGAAATGAAAAAATGAAATTCTTTCTCCTCTATTTTTCCATTCTTGTCATCAGAAAATATTTTGAGAAGCTAAGGGTTTTTATCTTTATGAAATATGGGTAAAGAAGAATTTCTCTTTGATTCAAAAGCTGGTCCAAACTCAACTATATTTATTATTAAGTATTTTCTCATGCTTTTAATTGTATCAAAGAGTTGTTAGGTTTCTAATTTGTTGGGTCCAAGAAGAGGTTTGTTTAATTCAATATCATTCTCAAAAAAGAACAATGAATAGAATTTTAGTACAAGAAGTTGATGCCAGTTTATATATGCATAATTGAAAACTTTCCCTCTACATAAAAAATTAAATTTCCTTAAGGCAAGAGATAATATTTTTCTTCATAAACTCTAGCACTTAAAAATTTATGGCATAAGTAATATAGATATTTACTGAATACAGCTTCGTAAAAAGTGAATGACTAAAATGCCAACATTCATTCAACAGCATTTTTTTGTGCATGTACCTAATGTGCAAATACAGCATATATTTAGTATATATTTAGTATATATGCTGTTTAAGAGTTGAATTTAGTAAGTAATTTTTGTTAGATTCAAACTATATGCACTTTTAGAGACGACAGAGTATGTGATTAGGTTGCTTAAGTTTATCAAAATAACTTTAAGAAAAAAGCCCGTGTGTCATAGGAGTAAATTTTAAAAAATTAAGAGAACAATATTTAAAGTTCAAGTATATATTTAGAGGATGCTTTGTAAGAGTCTGGCTTGAAGCCCTCTTCTTAGAGCATTGATTATGTGGACTTAAGTCTTCATTCTTTATTTTCTTGTAAACATTTATTTCTTTGTCTTAATTTATGATATGTATATATGCATATGTGTATGTGAGTATAGATATATTGAAGTTAATTTCTTGGGCCAAGATGGAGCTGCTCCTGCCTGAAATGCCATGTCAGCAAATCAAAACTTAGATAACTTTTGTGTCCCTACAAATGCTCCACTTGACCAGAAAGTATATCCATTCAGCTGACACCCAAAGGCCACACGACTCTGGGCCTTTTCGCTCCAAACAGCTTAACTGTGAGGCCCTAGCTAATTAGATATCTTTTTTGTCTCTCTCTTGTTCTTTATTTTTTATCCTATAAAGCCTTCTTGTCTTCTTCCACATTGTGCAGTTCTCCCAAATGAGATTGTTTCCTTCATAAAGTTTGTTTGTATCTTCTTTAATCATTTTGAACATGTGTGTGTGTGTGTGGTGTGTGTGTATAATATAGTCGTAAAATATGTATTTTTATGTCAGACAAATTGTTCATACAAGAAACGTTAGTGCATTCTACTCATACAGCCAGGTTTCCTATCTTCAATCTACTGTACTTTAATAACTATATGTTTTTAGATAGAGTCAAATGTTTTCCAATATCTTTACAGTGAGGCAAAATGAAGTCAAGACTAAATAAACTGATCAAATCCGGCAAAGAAAAATAAATTTAGAATTTTTAGAAAAGCTTTGAAATATGACACACCATCCTAGTTTGGCAGAGGGCTTTATTAAGCTCTTTTATACCTCCTATAAAGATAAATTGGAACTTTCTAAAAAACTGCTTTTACAGTATGAAATAGATTAGCTAGGGTGGTAGAGAGGGACATGGGTTCTGTGTGTATTATCCAGGAATAAGAACACATAATTACATTAACTGTATTCTTTTTGTAAATTATGAGCTTAAATTAGGAGTTTATCAAAGTGTATAGGTTCTTAACACACATTTAAAAAAATAAGTGGCAGAGTCTTTTCAGATTCAAAGGAGGTCCTCTGCATAATTTAGATTATGGTCTAATACAAATAGGAGGGGTGGCACAGGTGTAGAGTGGCTCATTACTTTAAATGGTAGCCTTATGTGATAGCCATAAAATAGAAAGCTGTCACTCTTTTCCCTCTTTTATTACAAAAGACAAAGCAAGGAGCTTCCATACAAGACAGTGCTGCATTTAAGCAAATGTCAGGAGTGATCTTGATTCAAAATTTAGCATAAAACGCTGTATGAGAATTGATCACCCTTGAGGCCATAAATACAGAATGTCTGACAATGGCTTGACAAACAAGAAATTTATCAGAAAACAAGCCAATTGTGGATCATCAGTAGAAATCAACAGCAGTGCTTTGTTGAGCTGTCTCTTTCTGCTGAGGAGAGATAAGATTGATTGGGACAACCTTAGGCAAGCTCCCTTAGGCAACAAGAAGAGCACAAAAACTGGTGGTTGGAGGGGAAATAGTGTAAGCATACAGTTGGGGAGTTTCACAAGGAAATGGGGGAATATCACCCAGAAAACTCTAGAGATAGGCAACTAGCAGATAGCATGCCAAAGAACTCTTTCACTTATCACATTGACTGTGATCATCTCTTTGCCTTGCTTACCATAATGAGAAATGAACAGAGACTTTCTTGTAGGAAGAGTTCCCATTTTTCTCATATAGAAGACAATACCTGTGTTCTAATTCCTTCATTGACATTCCCAATATTTTACTTCTAGTTTTTTTCATGTGTAACTCTTCAAAGTGGTTACATTAGTCAACTCATCACACCTCCTAAAGCAGTTTTAAAGCCATTTTGAGTCAATATCAATAAAGCAGAAAAGTACATTGGGATATTCTGATGATAATAGCAAATACTTGAGAAACAGAAGACAATTAGAAAATACTTTAAAAATATTATTTCTTTTAGGACTCTAATCATTTCAAAATATGTACCTTATTTTTATTATTCAAATTATAAAAAGGAGCCAAATAGAATTTGTGTGCAGTTAGAGGTCTTCGCTTGACCGGATCTTTCCTTCTGAAGGAAGAAAAATCTATGCATTTTAAAATTGCAGTTCCATGAAGCAAGATGATCATCAAGGTACATAAATTAAATCAATATTTTAATTTTCGAGTACATAATAAATGTCTGGAAAATAGATGTCTGGGAAAATTATTTTTGAGATATATTTGTCAGGTGGTCTCTAAGTCGTCACATAAATTGTTACATGGAGAATTGATGGTGGAAAGTAGCCCAGATGTGTCTTTCCATCAAATATACTAGAAAAATAGCAATTTTTCCAAGCGTCTTTACTTATGTTGCTTAATGAAAACACCAAAAAGCAGTGCAACATAGTAGATGAAGGTGCAAGTTTTGGAATCTGATGAGCCTTGAGTCAAATTCCAGCTCAGCCATTTATTTAACAATGGTCTGACCTAGTGCATGTTACTTACCTGTGTAGCCTCCCTGTTCTCATCTAAAAAATGGGCCAATTGATAATCCCAACTTTATGAAGATTAAATGGGTAAATGCATGTGATGTATTTAACACAGTGCCTGGCATAAAAGAACATAATGCTTTGTAGTTCTTACTATTTTAATTTTATTTCTTTGACTCTTAAGATCAGCAGCACTACTTGGAAGAGAAACTTAGATCGTTAAAAAAATATGGAGAAAGAACACAGATTTAATCCAGTTATTTTTCTTTCTGCTGAAAAACATTCCATTCCCCCCACCCCCAGGCTTGGACAATAAATAATGTCATTCCAGATGCTCCACAATGGGTACAGCTCACCTCTCGGAACTTTTGTTCTATGCACACTTTCCTCTCAAAGTACACCTGCACCCTGCAATTCTATTTTCCAGTATGAATACCTCACTTTTGGGTAACACATGCTCTCTTTTTTTTTACCACTTTGCTCATGTTGTGTCTCTTGCTGAGGATATCCATTTCCAGATTTTCTTTATATTTTTAGATTCCTGTACGAATCCAAGTTTTAAATTCCCCATGATGCCTCTCCCATCTCTCTAGCTGTTAGAGTAGGGATAGTGGGAAAAAACCCCACAAAACCCTTTGTCTTTTGATCTAGGAAATTCAATCTTTTTCTCCTATTAATGTGTCCTGTCTTCTTTCTTTTGTTTGCCTGAAAACAGCGCATGTCTTATCCTTCTGTATACTTCCTCCCCAACACAGCGTCTTGCACAGAGAGCTGTTCTGTGAATACTTACTGAATGAATGATTATTGCATTCAGGATGTGTTTAAATCAGTAATTCTTTGCCAGCACTGATTATAACTACTGATGACATGTTAAGAAGTCTTAAGAGTAAAAAAAAATTTTTTTTAATTTTAATTATAATTATTATAAATTTTATAAAAATTCTAAATTTCCTCAGGGTGACCTAGCCTTAATTTGGAAATAGAAACCTGGGCATTATCTTATGGATAGATCTAGAAGTTAAATATTTATCTGTACTGATGGTAGAGAGCCAAGCCTTGTCATTCAAATTCTTATCTTCTTCTCCTTTTTGCTAAAAAAATATTTGCTTGCCTGGATTATTTAGATAATTGCCTTACTTCTTTATCTTTTAGGGTTTATTTGAATTATTAATCTTACTCAGTTTTCTGATTTTTCTTTTTAAGCAGCTAATAGATTCTCTTATCCTCAAAACCAATTTTAGTGTCAGTAATCAGATTGTGATGTGGCCTGCAAGTAACCCTGTTCCTACTTCAGGACCCTGTGGGGGAGGAAGAAATTTTATTCTACCCTTCTAGGTTCTTCTGGCTGGTCTAATAATTAAATTGACATGAGACAGATTAAAAAAGAAAATAACCAAATTTACCTACATACATATACCTGGGTACTCCACATACATGAGAGAATCAGAGACCCCATATATATGAGCAGTTCAGAGACAGAAAGATAATGAGGTATATATGGGATCTTGAATGAAGAGAGGTAAGGCACTCTGGGGTTTCCAAGAGGAGAAGAGCAATTCACAAAGTAGTAAGAGAAGATGGTCAGTAATTACAAGTTTGCCCTGTCATACAGCCAGGTCATAAAAAGTTATTTCTGGTAAAAATTATTATAATGGGCAGGGCCCCCAATTTAGATTTTTCTAGGTCATTCAGGGAGGGGCAGAAGTTTCTTTTGAGCCTGCAGGGTCTAGATTGTATTTAGCTCAAAATGATTTATATGCCAAAGAGGCATATCTTGGAAAGGCCTGTTCTGAGCTCCTTCAAGCTGATGACCCTGTTCAAGATATAGAACAATCACCTACAAACTTTGCTAGATGTCATTCTGGTTGCCATGTTTACCAAGTGCCCCAAAGCTGGTCACTTATGAAGCAGGATAGTAATGAAGATAATAATGAAAGTATCTCATACATTTTCAGTGTTTTTTTCCTTTTCCATTAAAACACTTTCATGTTTCATATGGTTACATACAATAGAAGAGATTAAGGTTTTTCTCTTTTTTTAGTTTTGACTTAACCATGATCAGCTTTCATTATCAGGGAATATAAAACACACACACACACACACACACATACACACACAAATGTGAGGATGGAATAATTGAGCACTTTTTGCTGAGCAGTATGCTAAATTATGTCAATCAAATATATTTATTTATTCATTGTGTACCTACTTTGTGTCACATATCTTTTTAGATGCAAATATTTTTATACAAATTTTCTAGTCAACAAAATTCATTAATTTTTATTGGTGTGATTTTTAATGTTAAAGTCCTTTTATACTTTTTTTTCTCCACGTTTATTGAGATATAATCGACATGTAACATTATGTAAGTTTAAGGTGTATAACGGATGATTAGTATATGTATATATTGTGAAAGGATTACCACAATAATGTTAGTTAATATATCCATCACTTCACATACTTACTACCTTTTTTCCCCCCCAAGAATCTCATTCTCACATGGCATTTTTCAACCTTTGTGCTTCTATACTAGCTGCTATAATTCAAAAGTTTAGTAAAGCAGGGTAAGGTATAGGGAAAATCAATTATTCCCTCCTATTTTCTCTTTTTTTACTTAAAGAAAATCAAAAAAATATTTCAAGAAAACTGAATTAAATGAAAACTATGAAAACAGAAGGATCTTCACGTTAAAATGTAATTGGCCTAAATTATATTAAGTTACTCCATTTTGATGGATTAGGAAAAAGAACTAGTAATTAATAGGTAGTTAATGAACATTTACCTTGTGCAAAGAATGATAACACATTGAAGGCCTGCAGAGAAACAAGGTGAAGGAGAGTGATAATTGGAGAAGAATTATAATTGGCGATGGATATAGACAATTAATTTGGCATAGATTTGGAACAATGAAAGGAAAATGAGAGAATAGGCCCTAGCTGGAGGGACAGAAAAGTTAAGGGAGAAGTGTTGCATGTAATTGAAGACAGGAGAAAGAAAGAGCACAAGAAAGCACCACAGAGATGAAGACATTAAGGATTCTAGAAAGATAAGAGGTAAATCAAAGTAGCTTCTAAAAGTGGAGAGAGAGAGAGAGAGAATAGGCAGTTTACATATGGGAATTTTGCTTTTCCTTACAGGACGGAATGTCTTTTTTTTTGCACTTTATTTTGTTATTAGTTTCAAGTCTATGGTACACTGGTTAGACATTTATACATTTTATGAAATGATCCCCTGATTACTCTTTTTTTCCCTCTGCCTCTCCACCTAGCCACTACATCACTGCTGACTACATTCCCTGTGCTGAGCTCCTCATTCCTGTGATCATCTGTTACTACTAATTTGTACTTCTTTAACCCTTCACGCCTTTCTCCCAGAACCCCAAACTCCCTTCCCTCAGGCCCTCACCAGATTGCCCTCTACACTGGTGAGTCTGTATTCGATTAGTTTCTTCTTTTTCTTCCTTAGATTCTGCATTTAAGTGAAATTATATGGTATTTATCTTTCTCTCTCTGCCTTATTTCACTCAGCATAATAACCCCTAGGGCCATCTATGGAATATATATATATATATATATATATATATATGCATAAATTTTTTTTTTAATGAGAAATAGGTGGGTTAAACTTTTTGGAAAAAATAAAGGTGTTAAGCCTGTCAGCTTGCTATTTGAAAGTCAGAACCCTAACTCTGTGTGGGAAAGGAAGCTCCAAGGAGGACACCTTTGTCCTACGTGAACCCACAGGTTTGGGGTTGTTTAGAGAACCTGGTACACTGTGATTTGTTCACCTGGGACATGTGCTGGTACAGTATTATCTGAAATTCTAAGGACACTTTCAGGATTTACGAGAAAGAATGACCGCCAATACGAGTTGTGTGAAGGATTTGTCTTTACAAAGTGGCCTAATAATCTTACCTGATTACATCTAAACAACTTTGGTTATGTACCTTTTCAAAGGAACTTATTTATTTTGGGGTGATCAATACAAAAGCTTAAAGAAGACTAAATTTCATTAAAACGTTTTCTGAAAACTAAATCAACATCATTTATGGTAAATTTGCTCTGCGATGTATTCAAACACAAGGCTTCTGCCAAATGTTTTTGCTACCATATGTACACCTATTAATTAACTCCTTGTAAATGTCTGCAGTATTCCCTTGGGTTTGCTGAAGTTTGCTGTTGAAGCATTATTTTTGCTATAAATCTTATTTCTCTCAATTTTAAATATGGAAGTTTCAGAGGCCCCGGTAACTATCACTCCTCTCCCTCATCCAAGTAGGTAACTGCTTAAGAGATAGATATGGAAAGTGGGCAAAGAGGTATTCATAAATCAATTGAAATACTGATGAAGTGAATACTAAAAAGTATGGCTTATTGTGAGAGCCAAATGGGTTTGCTAACACTTCTCCCTAAATTAGAAAACTTCCCCCTCCCTTTAAAAGGCGATGCTGGGCAATCATAGCAGGCTTCCCTCCTTAAATGAGCCTGGAGAAGAATGGAATATATCTTCCCTGCAGTCAGGCAGATCTCAAGAGAGAGAGAAAGGGCACGGACGAAGCTTGCTCAGCCTCTGATAGAATATTTTCCTTCTAGAAATGGGAGGTATAGGGGATATGCAATTACCCTGACATAAAGGTCTATATTATAGTGTTTCATATTTTTAAAAATTTTCATAATGAGAGAAAGAGCAATTAGGGGGAGCATTTCATAAATGATATAAATGTCTAACCAAAGTAGTGTGTATTTGAAACTAATAGTGAAATAAAATTTAAAAAATGGTCGTAACAAAACTGACTAGGAAATAATGACTTTCATTTTTAAAACCATGTTCTATATTTTTACTCTTTTCCTTTCCTACATTATTCCTGTTTCTAATTTGACTTTATCCTCACCAATACCTATTAGGCACGCATCATATGCTGGGCAGTATGCTTGGTAATAGGGATACTGGGTGAGTAAGACACTCCCAGACTCCACCTGCATGTATATTTTGCCTCTACCCCTCTGCTCTAACTTCTCTCCATAAAAGTTATAATGATCACCTAATTGGAGAATTTGATGGCCAATTTTATCTGTTTTATGTCACCTCTCTAGGGCATTTGAGATCGATGGCATTCTTGAAACTGTGCTCTCACTCGACCTTCATGGAACTACTCTCTCTGGGTCTTTTCCTTGCTGTCAGGGCCTCTGAATTCGTTTCCTTAGGTTCTTCTCTTTTATTTTTATATTTTAAATATTCCTTTGAGTTCTGTCTTTGGTTCTCTTCTCTTGGGCTTCTCAGAGTAGCATTTTCAGTTGTATATAAGGTATTCTGATCAGTTATATTCCAAAGACAGCGTAGTCATGATATCCAAACTTATTCTGTCTGTCTGTCTCATTCTCTCTGTTATGTGAGGAGGCAGCAACCTATAGCAAGCCAGGAAGAGATCTCTCACTAGAAACCAAGTTGGCAGGTACCTGTGACTTTTAGCCTCCAGGATTGAGAACAAAATAAATAAATTCTTATTATTTAAGCCACCCAGTTGCATGCACAGACTAACATGCCAGGTCTCAAGTAGGCTTCAGTTAAGATCAAGTGTTTATTTCTGACCATTATCATTGGACAGTCCCATGCCATTAAAGGCTCTCTTCCCTCTGCCCAGAATTCTCCTTGCCACTTTCCTATGCAGGAAAATCTCCTCCTCTTTTATGAGTAAGCTCAGTTATTTCCTTCTTTGTCTTTCCTAAATATCCTCACACTCACGGAAGCAGTATATACTTTTAGAAACTATTTCCTTGTATTAAAGCAATTGAGCATCTCACTACTCTGTTTCTCTGCCTTAAGAGTAGGCTTTTTAAGCCAAGAAAAACTCTGTTTAACTCTTCCCTGTATTTCCAGGGATAAATATTCTGTTTAGATAATGAGAAAATACTATTGAATGAGCAAATGAATTTCAAGAATAAATAAAAAATAATAGAGGTGGAATAAGTTTCCTTAAATCTCTGGTACTAAATTAGAAGATAGACTAGTTCCCTGGAGTATATTCTCTTCCTGTGCTACCTACTTACTAATTTATTCAATAATTATTTATTAAATAGCTACTACCTTGTACCATGAGCCTTTTTCTGTCTGGAGTGGTTAAAAAATCTGGTGAGTTGACAAAAAATTTGCTCTATAAAGAGGTTTTTTTCTTTTTAAATAACACATTTAGATTACCAAGGGAGCAAAAGTATAACTATCCATTCTGAGTGTAAGACCTTTCAATAAGGACTTAATGTTTTCTTCTATAGGTTTCAGAGAATAACAACTGTATTAACACAGTTGAAAAGTTTCTTCTTTGGTAGCCAAGATATTCAATTATCTTTTAGAAAGGGCTGATAGTCATAATCACAGATACAGCAATAATAATAAAATAAATTTAGAATTTTAAAAGACTATTTGCAGTGGCAACAATAATCACCAAAATGATATTGGCTAAAGATAAAATATAATCTTAATATTAACAGCCTTATAATAATTCAATCAGCATAATTTCATATTTTTAATGAGCTACAATAAAATAATAATAACATATCTTCCTATTGGTTTCAAAAAATCCGATCTAACTTACACTCTTATTTTGTAGTCTAATGTTATGAATTGTAACTTCAGTTATATCTCCCTGTCTTAGTTCTAATGAAATTTGTGACCCAATAGCAATACCTTCAAAGTTAATTTTTAAAATTAATATTTGCATGAATTTATAAAATTTTATAATTTAGAGGTCAGTTTAGAATTTAAAAAACAAAATTTGAAGAAGACTTAGCTATCATTTAGTCTGAACACAGTGTTACATAAATAAACTATTCCTGGTGATGTTTCTATACCTGGGGACACATAGCTAGATCATAGCATAGAACAGACTATCCTATAGGAGGACACTACCAACACTTGATTATAATAACTGTTTGAAGGAATGAGAAGCAGTGTAATAATGGAAAGAATACAGAATTTTGAGTTCAGCTGTCTTGCATTTAAGGTGAACAGTGAGCCTACCTTGTTTTTTTTATTCTTTGTATAATCGTTTGTAAAATAATGTTTCTCATCTTACTGTCATGCTTTGAAGTCTATGAGGACATACAGTTTGTTCATCATTGTATTGCCAGAGCCTAGTATAATACCTGGCCAATGGGACATGCTCAAAAACTACTTGTTGAGTGGATAAATAAAATATGATAAATGTATGAAGTAAGCAGAGACATTTGGAGGCAGAATGGTCAGTTGTCTACCATTTGTAATAATGTAAGTTAAAAAGGATGTGGGTCTGAATCATTACATGATAAATATATTGGTCATTGGTATTATTTCTGGTATTTAATTGGTTGTAATTAATTTATTAAAGCAATGAATTTGCTTGATTGCAGATCAAAATGCCTTCAGTCTTTCTCTCCACTCCTTACTAAACTCACTCTTTCATGTAGAGTATATTCTTCCACCTCATGGTTTTACTCTGAGGCTGTTCTAGAGTTTTTCATCACCTTCTGCTGATGATTATAAAAAGCCAAGCCCACTCTAGTATACCATCTCCAATCTTCATCCAATGTATGGCTCCTTCATCTCCCACATTAGGTTTACTTCCAACTGGGCAACTGTAATAAGAAAGGATGGTGTGGTTGACTTGTCTATTTTTCTCTCCACTTACTCTGCTAATTTTACCACACCCTTACCCTAGGGTCAGGAACTCAGGGGAGAAAGGAGATTAAGGGAAAAAAAACCCCAGTTCTATTCAACTTGAACAGTTATAATCCAGCATTGATGCTACCTCGGCATGGCAGATGGCAAGCTTACCTTTTCTGTTGTGTAATCCTTTTATGAATTACTAGCAAATTCTGCTAGAGTACTCTATAGTTAATTTTCTTAATGCTTATAACTTTTTACTCTCTTCCCTCCGCTGGTCTTGGAGTACCTTTACCCATCTCGATGGTCTTTTTGGGTGGATTCTCTATTAAGGCATACCAAAATTGGCTCACTCCCATGGGGTCCATGTCTGGACTACCAATATAATGTTCTGCTAGTCTTATTTAAGCTTTTGTATTGATCACTCTAAAATAAATAAGTTCCTTTAAAAATGTACATATCCAAAGTTCTGTAGGCTAAAAATCTAAGATCAAGGTGTTGGTAGGGTTGGTTTCTTCTAAGCCCTCTCTGCTTGGCTTGTAGACAGCCACCTGCTTCTTGTGTCTTCATATAATCTTTTCTGTGTGTGTGCCTGTGTCCAGCATTCCTCTTCATATGAGGACACTAGTCATATTTGATTAGGATCTACCCTAATGACCTCATTTTACCTCTTTGAAGACACTATCTTTGAGTATAACATTTTCAGGTGCTGAGGGTTGGGACTTCAAAATATGAATTTTGAAGGGACATAGTTTAGCCCACAACACTTTTTGTTAATTAAATTGACTTTTGACCTTATCTACTCTGTAAATTTTGGGATGTTTCTCAGATTTCACAAAACATATTACTGAAATTTGGTTAAAAATTGTATAAATTTTATAGATGAATTAGCAGTAATTGATATTTTTATTAAGTTTCACATATAAGGGTATATTTTTCATTTAAACAATCTCTGCTTTATGAGCTTTAGTAATATTTAAAATTTTTTAAATAAAGCTCTTGAAGGTATCCTTTTGGATTTTTTCCTTAGTACTTATTAGATTGCAACCTGACAAAATAACAAAGTTCATATGAGAAAAAGCCAGTAGTGGAACACAGACTTTCTGACTCCATATCCATTTCTTTTCTAGAACACAATATCTTTACCACATTTTAAGCCTTTATGAGAGTATTCATAAGTTTAAAGTACTGAAATATAGGTCAAGATGAGGCAGAGGACATTTTCATTCACTTTAGTATAGAAATGAGGTCACTGATGACATCAGAAAAATAAAACGTGCTTTTTCTAGACTATGAAAGACCAAAGAAGAATTTTGTTAAGCGTTTATTCACTCTGTGACTCTGCTACGTAGTTTGACTTAGCAGTGATGTCTACTCAATTTTTTTTTAAAGAATAGCAGTTCATGGACTGCCAATATCATTCCTTATTGAGCTAGTCTATAGTCCTAGAGATATTTCAATATTTAATTTGACATAGATCTCACCTCAGAAAGACAGAATAAACTTTTGTGTTATCGATTCAATGAGCCATTCAATAAACATTGACTTGGTGCTATGATCCAGACATTTCGCCAGGTGCTTAGGATGCAAAGATGAATATGACACAGTCTCCATCCACCGAGAACATATAGGGAGATAAAATACATAAGTATGCAGTAAAGAGCGATAGGGGCTGTGGTAGGCATACATGCAGGGCACAGTGGGCATTGCAGGAATGAATGATCACTTCTTCTTTGGATTACTCGAGCAGTTGTGAATGACTTTATTTCCCAGGTACAGTCCTGTGGGTGAAATGGAATAAAGAGGGAAGAATTGTATAAGCAAAGGGTGCCACATAAATTTGGAAGCATTGATGTTCTGGTATGTTCAAGAAACTGGTAGTAGTTTTAAAAATATAAAATATAAGATGAGAGGGCTTTGGGGGAGAATAAAGCTAAAAAGACTGGTCAGGTTATGGATGTTTTATATTCTACTGAATTTTATTCTAAGGATGTGGGTGCTGTAGGCAGTAGGAAAAAAAACCCAAAGGATAGAAGTTGGGCCATAAAAAGCTCACTCTGACTAAATTTAGGACAATAGCATCAAAAAGTACAAAACTTGCAGGCATGGAGACCAGATAACTGCAAGTAAGAGGAAAAGTAAGACTAAAGTGATGGTAGCAAAAATAGAGAAATATGAATGGTTCGGAGAGTCATTAGGGTGGTGGGATCAATAGAACTCTGGGACAGTTTGTATGTGGGGATTAAGAGTGCAGTGGCTCAGGGACAGCTGTAAATCTGAGGCATTTCCTACCTGGTTTGGGAAACTAAGTGCATTATAGCTATTGTAGCTCTAGTCATACCTATTGTTCACTCACCTAAGTAGATCTGCTTTTATGTGATCAATATAAGTTTCATTACTCACCAAGCAAAATGTAAGTTGAATGCAGGTCTTCTTGAGATGTTCTTTGTAATATATGATGAGAGATTTTTAAAATTTCCACTTGATAAAAGGTTTCTCAGAATATCTATGAAGAACAATGAAGTACTATAGCAATTAGTTTGTAGTTGTTATAATCTAAGGTAAAGTTCAATACCAATAGTTTGTCATATCTCAATAGATTGACCCTTTCTAAATATTTGTATTTAACTTTGTCATCTAGATGTAGACTACTCATCTTGAGTTCTGCGGATTTTTAGGTCTAAATGAACAACTAAACTGATTCAAAATTGCCTGGAGCAACATGTAATTGTTTTTTATGTTTTATTTTCTGTCTAAAAAATTATAGGCAGCCAAAAAAAAAAAATAGACTTCTGTGTTTACTCATCACTCTGAGAAAAATTAAAACTTAGTGTTCCAAGTCAACTGCATTCTTATGTAGAATTTTTTGAATGTACATTCAATGATAAAAAGCTATATTATATACAAACAAGTTGACTCAAACAGTAAGCTACTATGAAAAAATGTCAAATGAAGCTGTAAAAAGCTTTTAACAATTATTTTAACATATAATTAGGTATTTAGAAATAATTCTAAATAGATGAAAATTAGAAAAATAAGACTGGAAAATTAGAATTTAATAGTGTGTTCTTATGTTGAAACATTGATTTAATTTATTATTCATTATTTCCAAATATGTATGAGTATTATTTCTATTACCTAGAGAAGAAGTTATAATAAATAAATAGTGAGATGACTGCTACATATTTCTTTATTTAGCTACTTTATACTTCAATTAACTTACTGAAGAGAAGTTGGAAAATATATTTTGAATTTCTCATTTTATATGCATTTTTATCAATAAGCAGATTATTTAAGTCTCTGTTTTTGTTTTGGATTTTTCTTGTGATTTGTTTGAGAAGATTTTAGTGTCTCTTCTTTCAACTACATAGAAGTCAATTTTGTAATACAAGTAGATTTTTATTTGTTGATATTTTAGTACTAAATTTATGTAGCTTTTGAGGAAGGAGGGTCAATAACATTTCTTATTTTTATAAAATAGATTATAATTGTACCAGTGTCACTTAACTTCTTAACTCACTGTTATGTTTTCATTGTTGTTCAGTTTTAAATTATTCATGCAATTGAAACACAATTTATAAGAATAATAGTTGAACATATTGAACCTTATGAATAGTTTACTTAAAAATTTAAAGTAGATTAAACCTTTTCTCCCTAATATCACTTGGGTATATAAGTTAAAAATAATATTTTTAGAATTATGTATTACAAAGAGGCTATGTTTGTATATTGGAAAGGAACAAAAAGTTTAAGAAAGCTGAGCCATTGAAAATTATTTCCATGTTTTATTAAAATACACAATGTTTTTTACAAAATCTACAATTTAGACACTTATTCATTATTCAAAAAATTATTAGTGTCTTTCAGGCAAAAGGATTAGAACTAATCAAAATTTGTATCTTGGCACAAGATATTTTGATTATATTGGCGAAAAAAATCCAATAATGAAAGTGCAGGACCTTTTGAAATAGCCCAGGGGATCTCGTGCTCCTCTAAGATGTGGTGTTTTAAAGATCAACAGGGTATGTTGATCGTTCATTTTATTTTAAAATCTACAATGTGCTTTTAGCTATAAATTTAAAAATATTTTCTTTTTCATACAAGCTTCCACATTTTTATTGCTTCTGTTTTACAATCTCCTTTCCCACTCTTTGCTAATTACTTTGTACCAGAAAGGAACCCATATGTTATAAGACTATTAATATGTTCTTATTCATATTTTACTAGAGCACATGTTTTGTCTTTAAGTGCTAATATGATTTTAAGCCTCTTTGCTATGATGTTAACTAAACTGCTCCTAACTACAAGCCTTAACATCTCCATGGTTTGGATATATCATTTGGTGAATATGAAGATCTCATTTAAAAATTTTGATCTTCATGCTATTTGATATTGTCTTAATATCTATCAAAACAATCCAGTAGGTACGGGTAAAAGGGGCCAAATATTTGGTGACAGAAGAAAATCTAACTCTGGGTGGTGAACACACAATGCAGTATACACACACACACACACACACACACACACACACACACACACACATGACTTACTGTTGAATGATACACTTGAAAGTAATCAATGTCACCCCAATAATTTTTAATAAAAAAATGTATAAATAAAAAAAACAAAGAAAAACATAATTTGGGATATGGTCTTTTCTCTGTGTTCTCACATCCCACATTTCTTGAATTATTCTTCTTACTTTACATCTTTACATGTTAAAATATCTGTTTCTAGAAGTATACATATAAATGTATATATATATATTTCTCACACACGTGTATGCATATATGTGTGTGTGTATGTATATATATGTATATGTGTGTGTGTGTGTATGTATAATGCCTTTATATAAAATATGCCTATATATAAAGTATATATTTTCACAGTGAAATGAACTTTTTCTTCTTTTAGGAGGAAAATGTCATTTTCTATATGGGTGCACTAAGTAACTTTCAGCAGATTTTCAGAGTTGCTGGGCTGATGAAAAATCACAAAATATGTTAGTAAGGGAAGAGGAAAGGTGTTTTTTACTCTCTGCTTGAAAAGTGACAGAATAAAAGAATCCTTGAGAATTGTGTCAGATAGATCTTTCTCCCCTTGTGAAAGAATCTGAAGCTAAAAAGAGAAGGCTGCCTTTGTGAGTCTTACTTGCAAACTGTGCCAGCCTACCTAAGCTTTTTTGTTCATTCTTCACACACCGAACATCTTGAAGTATCTAAGGATATTGAAATAGAGAGCAGCAGTGTGATCTAAGGTGGAGTACCATTCTAATTATCAGTTCTGAACTCTGGAAACTTAATAAGGGGTTCAAACTTTGAAATATTTCTTGCATTTTAAAAAACTCAAAGGACATATGCGTGTAAAGATTGGATCAATTAGTTGGACTCCATGAGTCCCATCTTACAGGTTTACAAGCTGTGGCTATGCGATTATATATTTGTTTCAAATATTCATCACTTTAGACTTCTGAAGTAATTCGAGCTGGCTGTGTATTCTCTCTGCTGATACTTAGTACAAAATACATTGTTATAAGACTGAGCGACTTTTTCGAGAATGTTCGTTGGTAACCTCACTCTCCCTAAATCTCCTAAAACCTTAGAAACACATTTTATTGCATTAAATTCATCACTCTTGTACTCTAGTTGCACATAACCTCAATATCTTACACAAAGAACATGATCAATACATACTTGGACCATGAAGACAAACAATGTACATGGGAACACCAAAGGTGATGAGTTCTGATGAAGAATAAGAATGTAAAATAGATTCAAATGAATGAATAATTTATAATGAATTTTAAAGGTATTTTAATTTAGCCTAATTTTTATTTCAAAGACTCATTTCACTGGCGTGGGAAAAATTTAATCTTGACCGATTCCAGAGTCCTCTACCCAGGATAGGTATAAAAATTTGGGGAATTTAATGACAGTGCTTTAACAAAATTAAATGAGATTAAGAGTGAAAAATAGATGTCTGTCATGCAAAGATCAATTGTCCCATTTGAACCTTGTCTTTGATTCTTGAATATCATGCTAAGTTATCCCTTGGGCCTCTCCACTTGTTCACTTTAAATTGCTTTTATTTTTTTTACACTAAAAAAATTAAGTATATAAGCATAGTTGGTTTACAATGTTATATTGGTTATATTAGTTTCAGGTGTACAATATAGTGATTCAACATTTTTATACCTTACATTGTGGTCACCCCACTATTTTTACTAATCATCTGTCATTGGGCAAATTTATCACAATGTTATTGACTATATTTCCCTTTCTTTTTTATCTACCCCACACTCCCGCACTTTGGTAACCAACCCTTTGGTTTCTAGGAATCTGTTTTCACTTTGTTTTGTTTTTAGGTTACATATATAAGTAAAACCAGATGGTATTTGTCCTTCTCTGCCTGACTTATTTCACTTAGCATAGTATCCTCTACAGATACATTTATGTGTGTGTGTGTGTGTGTGTGTGTGTGTGTATAAACATCTTTATCCATTCATCTATTGATAGACATCTAGGTTGCTTCCATATCTTGGCTTTTGTAAATAATGCTGTAATGAACATAGGGGTGCATATATCTTTGGAAATTAGTGTTTTCATTTTCTTTGAATAAATACCCAGAAGTGAAATTGCTGGGTTGTATGGTATATCCATTTTCAGTTTTTGAGGAATCTCCATACTGTTTTCTATAGAAGCTGCACCAGTTTGCAGTCTCTCCAATAGTGCCCAAGGGTTCATTTTCCTCTATATCCTTGCCAACACTTGCTGTTTGTTGACTTTTTGAAAATAGCCATTATGACTTGTGTGAAATGGTATCTCATCACGGTTTTGATTTGCATTTCCTTGATGATTAATGATGTTGAGAATCTTTTCATATGTCTGTTGACCATCTGTTTTCTTAAAGAAAAGCCTTTTCATATCCTCTGCCCAGCAAACCACAGACCTCTCACAGGATATTATAGTCTACAGAGCAAGTTTAGTGGCTCTTGTACAATGTGTTCCATGTGACCTTTTTTTTTCTTTTTAAATCATTCTAAGGTAGATAAAGATAAAGATAGACTCATATAAAAATTAAGCAGAACGAATTTTATTCTGATGTTATGAACATAAATGCCCATGATCTATGAATTCTATTGATAGTGAATATATTCAACAATCCATCTTTCACAGTCAAATAAGAGTTTAGGTGTTTTCTTCCTATTATATCAGCTTCCTATGCTTCGCTTCACCACTCATGCAGCAATCTATTTCTAAATATTAATCTGTGTCATTTACATTTCTCACCCTCCCAAATTTAGCCCACTGTCCCATTCAAGATGCTAGGCTATTTTCTGCTTATTTCCTCAAATAAAGTATGTGAGAAATGGGAGTCAGGGGAAGTAGGAGTATTAATGTTTTTCTGAGTTTTGTGCTTGAAATAACCAATTTTTTAGAGGAATAAGAAAACAAAGACAACATATTCGAGGGGAGTTTAAGTGTACACACACACAATTCTGTAGGTGAGGGGTAGGGAGAGACATGAAGGAAAAGAGATATAGAAGAGAAATTAATAACAACATAAATAAATATGGGTCCAGGACAAAGAGTTTCTAAAACCTGACTCCTCAGGAAGACAGTGTCACTGGAGATGAGTGTGTGAGACCCAACATCAGAGGAAGCCACTGAATCTTCCCTGGGAAGGGTCCTCTGGTTAGGAGATGCTTTTAGGTAGACTGGGCCTATGTCACTAGCAGTGAGCTCCTCTGGAAACAAGCCCCAAAGACAGATCCTTTCAAAAAAAAAAAGTCTTTTATTCAAGAGCTAGCCTTTAAATGAATAGGCACTGGGGTTGTTTTATATAGAAAAGTGGGGTTTTATTTCTAAGTCCTGATCTGAGTAAAATGAATAGATAAAACGGATGAAGATGGAGGCACTGGTGACAGTATTTCATCATTAGAAGAGTGCTAACTCGCTTAGGAGGCCTGGTTGTAAATTCACACTGCTATTCAGTTCACGTCACTTGGAAAGATTCTGGAAATCAAGTGTAAAACCAGCCTTGGATGGCGAAATATATTTTTCTACAAGCAGATCATTACTTGGGATTAATTATGAAGAGTGTGTCCTTTCTGGTGTGAGCCAATCTTGTCTCCTCTTTAGTGGCTGGCAGGGGGCAGCAAACAACAGAGATAACCTCTACCTTGTGCAAAATAAATTTAGTTTGCCTGATCGAGCTACTTCTTATTATTAGTGATGGCATTTGAGCAATAACTGGTGCAAAGACACAGGGATGCCTGAGGAAAAAATGGCAGGAGGAGCAGAACATGAAGAGCCTTGAATGCCAACCTAATCATTTTTAGCTTTATCCGAACTGGGGGTTTTTCAGCAAGTGGATGGCATGACTATCTGTGAATTGTGCATATGTAATTTAAATTCTAGAAGAATCATTTAGAAAGCAGTATAAAGACTTCTCTACTTGAAAGGAGTTGAAGTAGTAAGTATTTCATGTGTATCTTTTCTAGGTCTTGTGCTAGGTGTTTTACCTATTTAACTACTTTCATAATTGTCCTAGGAGGAGGAAAATGAAGTTACCCAAAGTCATGCAAAGAGGAAGTTAACCTGTATTTTTTACTGTATCATAAATCTCTTGCTGAAGCCTGGAGGACCAGTTAGAAGCATATTTCAGTCATGCAAATGAGAATCTGTATTGGAGGACAAGAACTTTTCAGGCAGAGGTGGTTTCCTGTGTATTCATTCCCACTCAGCCCGGCAAACACAGCTTTCCATATTCGATTTCCAGGCATTCTGACTCACACCCAGGGGATGCTCATGCAACTAAACATCACTTTGGGAAATAGTCATTTTGATAATGAACAGTTTGGGGTCTGAGAGAAGGGGAACTAGAATGATAGGAACAGAATGAATAAAGTGTCAGTCTTAGAGGCCTAGGATGGAGAGGCTTTAGAGAAGTGAGGCATCACCATCGATGCTGAACATTTCAGAGAGCATGAAACTTTGGGGACTGAGGGGTCACTTCTTCCTCCTGGATGCTGCATGCTGTTGATCAGCTTCCTACACGGTGGCACCCAGAGCACTATTTCCTTCCACTGTTACCTACCTGTCCCATCCTTTGAATGCAACAGATGCTCCAGGAGGTTGGGCAATGCTGCCATCATTCTCTGTGTCTGGACACTAGCTACCAATGAAAAAAACCATTTACTTTTAGCAAAAAGTCAGATTGAATGCTGTTCAATAAATATATAAAAGAGGAATCACCATTTATATCACACCATTAGGTTTCATCTCTGCAATGTAGAGGCACTTTCTCCAGAAATAGAACATAGTAGGAATTTTGGAAACAGTGTATGTATTAGACATCATTGTATTTTCATATCCAGTGTGCTACTTGAATCCAGAAGGTCACTTCATTCTCCAAAATATTTATTTTGGCTTCCAGTGTGAGGGTGCTGCTGCGTTTTGCTGCAAGAAATCATTTTCCATTCCAACCCCTCCCCGCCACCAACCTTGTGGAAATCCCCCACAGGAATCAGAATTGTTGAAGTGGTCAGCAAGCAAACAGTAAATGCAATTCATAAATCTCTAAGTCAAGCCTGAAGCAAACGCACACAGAACACCAAAACATGAATTTTATTTTAAATTGAAATAGGGATCAGGAGAAATAGCTTGGGATTTGGGGATGATTAAGTGTAGGATTCAGTTAAGAGGCTTGGCCTCTCCAGAAAATATAAGGTGGACAGTCTCATGACTGACCTCCAGATCTCTGTGGTCTTAGGCATAATAAAATAACAGTTCTGGGCACGTCTTGTTGTTTCTGGCCTTGTAGAACTTGACTGCAATGTTTAACGTAAAAAATAGGCAAGTCAATTTTGGGTTTAGTTCCTGTAATTCCTTGATGAACTAAATTTATTTTTGCATAAAATTCTTTGGTAATTCTATTAGGTATCTATACCCTTTGCCTAAAACAACAGAATTGGCAAGAACTCTGGGACTTAGAAGCCTTTTAAAATATTTCTACAAGTTTTCCTAATGGAACACAAAGGTTGATCAAAACAGCATATCCCAAAACACCTAGATACAATTTAAAATGTTATTTCTACCATTTATTTTATCATATGTGGAATCACCTTAAAGCAGAAAAATTTAGGCAATCTGTTACAAATATCTCGAAGGGTAAAATTAAAAAACAAATTAAAAGTAAACCTGATCTATGCTTATGTGAGCCCAGGGAACCCTTGGTCCATTTAGAGCGATACTTAGTGCCAACCTCTATTTCTAGATCATGACTTCCTCTTGTCTCCTCCTCCAGTTCCTCTAAAGATTCATTAGGACAAACAATTAATCTCTACTCCCATCTTTCTTGCTCTTGTACCATTTTTATGTATCCTCCCCTTCTTTCAGTGACTTTATATCTCAAACGAAGTGTTTATTCTCGGAATAAGTGTCTAGTGCTGAAATAAGTGCTATATAAAATTAAAGATCTTTATGTCCCAATTAACAAGTGTTCCCTAATTAGTCTTATGCTTCTGGTATGTTAAAGGAGAAAACAGCAATATATAGATCTCTAAGAAGCAGGGAGAAAATAAATAGACGAGTTCTGGTTTACAAAATAGTGCAGTGACAGCTGCTTTGGACTCGGAAATGAGATGTTTGAAAAGGGCACGAATAGGGCAGTAGATGAAATACTTTTTGCTTAGCAACACACCTGTTTTTCTTCTTGTTCTGGGGTCTTGTGAGATGGATTTCTTCCATTAGAACTCATTTTACCTCTTTCTTTCCCTCCCATTGAGCTGTCTAACACAAAGCTAAACACCAACATCAAAGGAATGTTGGCCTTTAGGGATGCTTGGTAAAAAGCGAGCCAGGAGAGCATGTTTGCTAGGTGTGCAATTCTTACATGAAGTGGTTAATGTCAGAAAAAGCTCATAGTGATTAGACTGATACAGATTATTTAGCTGGTTTTTAAAACTATATACATTGAAAATGCAAAATAGTTATAAAACATTGCTACAAATACTGTCAAGATCAGGAGAGGTTTATGTCTCATTCCCAGATAAAATTTGTTGCTTTTCCTTGCTTTGCAAACATCATTAGAGTCATAAATTAGATGAAAAAAATTAACATACCAGCTTTTAAAGTCATTGTTTTTATATAAAAAAGTTAATTTTAAGGCTCCCCCCCCCAGATCTAAGACTCCTAGAAGTGGAGGCCTCTTCTTTCAGTGTCTACTCAAATTAGCTTGTTTGCTTGTTTGTAGGTTTATCTCTTTACACGAAAGTAGCTATCGCTTTTCTGAATCTGGGAAATATTGGCAAGTAGAGGGAATCTAGCTGGCAAAGCTTATTCCAGGTAAGATGAAACAGATTTATGGTCAGATGAGACTATTTGAAGCAGTGACCAGAAAGACAAAATCACTATGACTTAAAATGTCTAAGTGATATGCATCATCGAAGTGCTAGACTAAAGCTACAGTGAAAACCAACAGTGGCAGGATGGTAAGTGTCATTTTTCAAAATCCAATTGGCAATGAGATTCTCATATTTCTCTGTAGTAGAAAAATAACATTTTGACAATGTTATTCCTAATTAGCTTATTTATTTTCAGATGCTTGAGAATAAAAAATTGTACATCACTAAAATGAAAGGAAGTGAATAATAATATATAATATATATACATATATATATATATTTTAGTAGGAGTCACTAAGAATTCACATGTGAAGTGACAGAGTTAGTACAAGGTATATTCAATTGAAAAGCCAATGTGTATTCTAGGCTTTCAGTGTGATCTCATTGATAAAACCTGAGGATTATATTCTTCTTTATTTTTTTCAATTGTTATGCAATAGCTTTATACCTTAAAATTACATTTCCAAGATACACACGAAGAAATATTGAAAGCCACGCTTTCCAATCTTTTGGGAAGCAGATGTCCTCACAGTTATTGCTTTCGTGCCTTAATAGAGAATTTATTTATTTACCAGGCTTTCATTAGCATTAGGCAATATAATATATCAGACACCTTTGTAACAGGTGTGCATATAGATCTTGCTCCTTGTCCCAAAGGGGCTTTTGGTTTTGGTGTGAGAAACATAGAAATAGATAAACCATTACAGTATTTATGATAAGTCAAAAACACAAGGATGCTGATAGTGTCTAAAAGTCAGCTTGCAGGCCAGACTTGGTCTTCAGCAAAGGATTTCTAGGAAATATAATTATCTGGCTGAAAGATAAACCCATCTATTCAGGCAAAAAGAGGAAAGATATTCCAAGCATAAAAAAAAATCATGTGAAATAGGATTAGAAATAAAAAGACTCTGAGGAGCTGCAAATAGTTCAGAATGGCAGAAACCTAAGGAGTAAGAAGGGAGGAGAGATGAGAAATGAGACTGGAAGGGCAAGCAGTGGCCAAACCCGGGAAGGCCCTTAAGACTATTGTAAAGGAGTTCCCGAGAGCAGCAAGATTTCCATTTTAAGTGAGATGAATGAATGACTTAGAAGCAGAATTGTCATACTTATAGAAATCAAAGATCTTTCAAATTCCAATGTCCAAACTGGACTCCCCTTCCTCCCTCCCAAGTTGGTTGATGATCACAACGTCCTCTCTATGTCAGTTAATGACAAATCCATCCTTTAATTTGCCTGGGTGTCACCTTTGAGAGTTTCTTTCTCTCACAGCCTGTATCCCATGTCAGGTAATCTTAGCTCAGCCTTCCCAATCCAAACTCTTCTCCGAAACTCTGTTAGCTATAGCTCTAATCATTTCCTCTATCATCTCCTGCTTTGATATTGTAAAAGAGTTCAACTTCCTTCTACCATCGCCTCCATATCTCTACCACCACTCTGGCCTTGTATTACTCAATTAATTTCAACCTTTATTTTTATTTATTTAATTTTTGGTAGGATATTATATCAGTTCCTGTGAGAAGTTTGTTAAAAGCTACCACTATAATTATGGGTTTGCCTAGTTCTTTTAGTTCTGTTTTTCTTTATACATTTTTAGAACATGCTATTAGGTACACATACATTGCAAATTTTAATATTTAATTTGTGCATTACCATTATGAAATATACTATTTCTTGTATAATTTTTTCACTTAAGTGTACCTCATCTGTTATTAATAAAGCTATGTCAATGTTCCTTTGGTTTTCATGTTTTTTTGTCTAGTCAGGAAGACAAAAATCCCATTAGATATTTCAACAAAAGATTTAATAAAGGGAATTGGTTATGTAGGTTTGGGGAGCTAAAGTTAAAAAGAAATATTGAAGTAGCCCCAAAATAATAAATGTAGGAAGCATCTACTATTATTAGCATGGGGAAACTAAAGAAAAATATTGAGGTGTTAAGATCATGGAAAAGGGTGCCACACAAGGCAAGGGGAGTTGCCCTGTGGAACTGCTAAGACCTTTGAAGAGCCAGTTCTACCAGCTTCTGCTTGTAGCGCCAAGGGGTCATGGTCAGGCATCTGGGACAGTCAGTGGATGCTGCCAGCTTTGGCCTGACACTTATGGGGCTATTGAACACTGATCACTGTTAGGAGTAGGACTGAGGAAAGTTAAGCCCCTTTTTTCTTTCCTCTGCCTTCCAAATTCTCCCTAGTGACCCTTATTGGAAAAAGTAACAGAAATCCAGATGACAGATGGAGATGTAGTTTGCAGGATCCCAGAATAGAATATAAAAAGAGCTTTGTTATTTTTATTTATTTATTTTTAAGAAATGAGAGAGGATATAAATAACCAGCAAATATGATATGTATTTTTTCCCCTTTACTTCAACTTCTCTGTATGCTTATATTGTAAAAGCATCTCTTTAAGCATCCCATAGTTGCATGTTAAAGAGCTGAGTCTGATAATCTTCATTTTTACATGCAAGAACTTAGTCCATTTATATTAAGTCTATATTATATGCAATTACTATTCCATCAATTACTAACATCTCTGGCTTTAGACATACCATTTTGCTGTTTCCCTTTATTCATCCTATTTTGTTTCTCTCTCCTTTATTGACTTTTTTAAAATTAATTATTTTATTACCTTTTTCTACATCAGTCAACTTGATAGTTTCACATCCTTTTACTTTCTTTCAGTGGCTACTCAATGGATCACAACATAAATATTCTACATATGAAAGCCTACTATAAATTAGTACTTTTTTCTCTTCCCAACTCATAGGTGTGTATTTAGCAGCTCCCATACTCGCACTGGTTCTGAACTCTTTGTCTGTTGAAAGCTCTGTTCTGTTTCTCATCTTCTCAGAAATCTCTTCCTTAATAGACACATGCTCCTAAGGGAAATGTGGTCCCTGGTGGTTTTTTAATCCTGCTTTTCTAGTTCTCTGCAGGAGGGTTGCTCTGAATTACTTAATCTATTATAACAGAATGTAGAATCTCTTTATAGTCTGTCATCCCTAAAGAATATTACAAGTCAGATCATATTCCTCAGCTCAGAATATTCTGATGAATTCTCATTTTATTCAGAGTAAAAGCTAAAGTTCTCTTGGATCCTCCTCCTCACTCATGTCCTTTCTGACTTCGTTTTTTCAGCTGCACAGTTTTTCTTGTTTCCCAAACCTGACAGACGGGTCCCACATTCAGACCATTTATATTTTTTGTTCCTTTTGCCTCAAATAAAATAATTTTCTATCAGATATCTACTTGGCTTGTTCCTTACCCTCTTCACAAATTTGTTAAAATATTATTTTATTAGAGCTGTTTTACCTAATGATTCTAGTTTAAAAATTGAACTCCTAAAGTACCATCTATCCTCTTTTGATTTATTTTTCTCCTTAGAAATTTTACCTTCTAAGATATATTTAATTTAGTATCAGCATTTATTTTTATCTGTTTCCTTCTGTAAGAATCTAAGTTCCAACATGATGGTGATTCTTTTTTAAATTATTCGCCATGGATCTCCAGCACCTAGAATAGTGCCTGGTGTAGATAGCGAATGCTCGATAAGTATTTTTCTGAATGATAAAATTAATAACAGAGCTACCACTGGGGCAAGAGTTTTGGATTTAGATTTGAGAAATATTAAGCAAAATTGATTAATTTCATAGTGTGAATTGGAGAAGTGTAGGGAAATAATCAGATTTCTGGCCCAGGTGTAAATTCTATTTTTCTGAACAAATAGGCTCCTTGTTTACCAGGTGGAATTTGTTATCTTTTTCTTCTCTGGCTTTCCTTTGCTGTGTTGATGTATCATTTCACTGTTCACCCCAAAGGCTCTAACTGTATTAATGATGCTCTCCAAGATTCTGTCAGTGATGTCAAAGGCTAGAGTATATCTTCTCGGTTATGTTCTCTGTATCTATCGAATTCAGGTAGTTTTCCAAGTGTCAGTGAAGTGACAGAAATGATAAGTGCTACTGATGTGAAAGCGTGGGGGAGGTTTCTATGGTTTGAGAGTTTGAGAAAAGAATAATCTTTCATATGTTTACTAATATTTGGTTAGGATGTGGCTATTTAAAATGATGGGTCCTTTAGGTCAGATGAAGAGTCGGAATGAGCATAAATGTGAAGGTGAAAATGGGATAAATGGAATGGAGTTTGGAAGGATGTAGAAAGTCAGAATGAGGCATGAAGGATGGGAACTGAAGATTTTTAAGTTGTTTTGGGAAAGATGAATATATTCACTTAAAGTGAATATAATTTATAAATATGCAGAATGGTTATTTAGAGTAATGGGAAATGGAAATGGAGAATAGGTAATAGAGAAACATGTGGTTGATTCAGTCCATTTCAATACTCAGGCATTTTTTTTTTAAAAATACAAGATATACTATTTGATATAATTTTCTTATTTTAAGAAATTTTGAATAGATTTAGCATACATTGTTTTCTTCACATTAGATCAATATGTCACATTTTTTAAAAGCAGCAGTTGGGAATTCTATTGGGAGGAGGGGTACAATTTTCATTTTTTGAAGATTGGTTTTCTTTCTACATTCTTCTGTAAGAAGGGAAACCTGGGTTAGAAAAACTACCTATTTTATTAACAAACAAACAATCAATCAAATAGAGAATGAAAAACAAAACACAGATATAGATAAAAGTAAAGTGAAAAGTAAAAATCTCATGTGAACTTTGGAGTATTAACGAAAATTATTTTGACTTTCTGTGCAATCATATGTCAGCCTGATTAGGTACATTCACTAAACTATCTCTGACCAACTTTTCCTTTTGGGTTTCTGGGGTTTGGGCTAAATCCTCCCTTGAGCTCTCTCGGGCAACCTGATGTGGTAGAAGCATTAGTAGGATTAGGTATGCCACATAAATTTCCACAATGCTAGACAAGTCATAAGCCTCTTTAAGCCTCAGATGTCTCATATGAAATATCAAAGTATTAAACAAGATGCTCCTTATGTTCCTCTTTAAATCTGACACTGTCTACTTCCATTGGAGCTTTTCTCTAGAGCCTCGACCTCATCTGAATCATTGGGCTGGGTACATCATAGGATGACTAGAATAGACCTAAAACGCTCTTACCACCAACACAATTTTTATAGGAGGGCTTAGTTACTAAAACAAACAAAGAAAGAAACAAGTAAAATTGATGCATTTGTATTCAATCTCGAGGAGCGTAAGTCAGAATCTTGATCCTATAAAATGCCAACACAGTCCCTGTTCATGTAGATGCTATTTTTGTAGGAAAAGTGTGTTATTTAAGTAAGTTTGCTGCTACCACATATTCTTCCAGAATGTAAGGGAGAGTGAAGACCCTAGCTGCTTCCCATCTTAGAAGGCAGGGGATAGAGACATGTCTACTTTGTAGAAATGTGCCTGAATTTAGCTCCTGCAATGACCCTGGCAACTGTCAATGCAGATTCCTTACCTTCGAGCTGTTGCAGATTTCACTGCAGACCATTATTTATTTGAGGTTACAGAGACAGACTCAGCAGGACTGAAGCCTTTAATAAATTTATCATTATATTGAGTGCCTCAGACTATAATTGGTAGTTATATAAACTGTTCAGTAATGCATATTTAGGTAATTGGTTTATATGAGGATCTATGTTATTTATCAATACAGAGAAAGTAATTTACATTTATGGGTTTTGTTTGTATGCATGAGGGAGCTTACTGAAGTGGAAAGAGTGCGGATTTTTGATACAGGCAGATTTGGGTTCAAATTTGAAGTCCATCATTTTATAAATAGTTGCATGATGGCCACAAGACTTATTTTCCTATCTAAAACTGAATCCAATAAAAGCTAACTCAAAATTGCTGTGTAGACAAACAATATAATGTAAGTCAAGTTCATAGCAGAGTTCCTGACACATAGATTCTAAAAATTAATTGTCAAATGAAAGAAGTTAGTTTCTTTCTGCTTTTGTTCAAACTCAACCTCTTTAGTTCTTGAAAATTGTGAAAAATAATATATAGTTGCAGTAGCATTTATGAATAACCAAAACAAAATGCTTTCTCTCAAGTAGCTCTCACTTGACCAGGATGAGATAAAGCAGAGGTACTGTCCTTGTACAGGTGACAAGTATTTCATCTAAGTGATTTAAAATTTTTTATCAGTGTGTTTGAATGCCTCTCTTATATGGGTCCAGGATTAAGCACTAATACCAATCAAATTTAGTAGCCTGAGATTGAGAATGAATAGGAGAAAATCTTTTTCACCCAATCATCTTCATCTAATATCGAAGGCATAATAGAAATAAGAGAATTTAGTCAATAATGTGTAACTACCAAGAAGTTAAAGACCTAACCTAAATGTGTGGGATTTTGTTTTTGAGAGGTCATGGTTAGCACAGTCATATTTTTTAAGATTCTTCTCAAGTTTGAAGAAATGTTTTGCTGTTCTTCATCTGTAAGAAAGAATCTGGTGAAAGAGTTGGACTTTAAGTCATTAATCCTAATGTGAATTGCTATTATATTAAAAAAAAAAGCAACCGTCATCTGTAGGTCAGAAAGATGAATCGCATATGATTGAGTGAAAGAGTTAAGAAAGAGAATGGAAAAAATTATAAAAGTAACCAAAATTACGAAAAGTAAAGTTATAATTGTGAGAGCCTTTTGTTCAGTGGAATAAACTATATCTTTAAGAGATAATGATAGTTATTAATTTTAAAAGGGCGTTTCTTAAAATTAATTACCCAAATCTATTGCCTTTTTTCCCTATTCTGTATCTTTGATAACATCACCATTTATCATGACATGCATTTATCAAACGTCTACCACACTCATGCAAAGAGGCTGCCCTGGCATGGGTACCATGGCCCACATAAGTAGGTTAAACAAGGGCCAAAGCTGGAAAGGTCAGAATTTAGAAGGGTAGTTATTTGATTTGGGAATTCTGGGACAACTGATCATCTGGTCAAGAAACTGGCATGGTTGTGCTTATTCTGAATAGACAACCCTGAATGGTAAAAGCAAACAATTAACCAACTAAAACAGACTTTGATTGAGACAGATTTGATGAGATACTCACTGTGCCTCTTCATAGCTTTGTGATGCTTGGCAAGTAATTACTCATCTTTGAGGCTCATTTTCTGAGAAATGGAGATGATAATGTTTGTGTCAAAGTATGATGATTAAATGAATTAGGGTAGAAAACACTTGGAAAACAAAAGGTACTCTTTGCATGGCAGTTTTTAATTTTTTCCCCCTAGAACTGGGCACCGGGGAAGTGCCTAATGAACATTTCTGGTATTAAATTGAATATTAAACTCTTGGGATGATTATGAGAACATATATTTTTTAACAAGTATAAAACAATAAACAGCAACAACACAAAATACAAAGCTTGACACATGTAAGGGATCCATAACTGTTGGCTTCCATTTGCCCCATCTATAAAATAATAGACTAGATGCCTTTCCAGGTCTTTTTTGGTTCTTAAAATTTTGCAATTTAATAGATTCTGATTCTCTTTATAAGAAAGTGTAGCTTCATGTATACCTTTATATAAAAAGATATCCAGTTTCAATAGGGTACTCTATCTGGCTATACACCAAAGGGAAATGCCAAATCCTCCATAAAAACTGATTTTCAGTTTAAAACAATGATAAAGCCCCTTTTCCCCCATTCTTTTTGTGCAAGCAAGGAATCAGAAAAATTTGAGAGAAAAATGAACAGGTAATGGACTCAAAGAACATTGAAACAAAGGCGGAAAGAAGATTGAGTGATAATTACAGTAATGGATGGAATTAAGGAGAAAATAGCAAAATCATGTTTAAAGGCAGAACCACAGTGCCTAGATGTGAATGAATGACTGAATATAATAGAGTAGCAGATTACAGCATGGTGGAGAGAGGAAGAACTGGTCAAATGTAGGCAGGAAAGCAAGAAAAAATACATGAGCTGAATTTTCTGACAAGAAGAATGATTAAAAGAACAAACTAAAGGAGAGGATGAAGAGTAGGTAGATGACAGATTGATATATTTTTTTAACTTGGCTTGCATGTGTCTTGTCTATTTACTAATGTGGTTTTTCTAGGATTTAGCCACTGATGACCTGTTCTATTCGCGGAGTCATCATCATAAGACTGGTTCATCTCTGGCTTACCTTAGAATAACTAAAAAAAAAAAAAAGGCAGTGAATTTAGACATAATGGAAGAAAAACTGTAATTCGTATAACTAAAAAGAGATAGTAAAGATTTTGATGGGGGCCAGATTAAAGCACTGTGGCTTTTAGGAAGAAAAACATTAATTAAAGTTTCTTTGTATTTATCTGAAATGTTAGAAGGCAAACTCTTTTAGGGAACAAATAAGATTTCTTAGGCTAGCATTGCCACATTAAACTTTTATCCCACTGGGAAAAATGTTCAAGCATCATGCTTATGGGTCTCTAAAAACAAATCTCAATCTAAACCAGATGTTAAATAATAACATTATAATCAAATTTGGACTCAGATAATTTGCTATTTTTGCTGGCAAATTTCTTTATAAAATACATATTACCATTAATAGTGATATGCTACTCCTTTTACTTTGCTGGAAAAACATTTTTCTTTAAATTGTTTGCATCTCCTGGGTTACAGAATTGCCCCTTGTCCTAAGCATGTTAAGACTTTTTGACAGGGTCCTCCTTCCAGAATTCACTCCCATTTTTTTGAATCCAGTCATCAGATTCTTAATTGCTGATGCCCAGGACAGAGCACATCATTCTTGGTGGTAGCCTGAAGAAATAAAACCTATGCTGTCCTTTAGGAAGATTAATTTGACAGCTACGTGGAGGATTGATTAGTGTCTACAGATTTTTACAACATTGTAAAGTCTGTTTAAGGTCAAATTTTTCATTCCCAGAGTCTGGCTTTCTGATTTGGGGGCCTTGATTAGGCTTCATCTCTTTTCAGACTTAAAACCAGGAGATCTTAATGCCTCGATTATTGCCTTGGACAAACTGCAGGATTTTGGAGGAGAGCATTACTCATCCTCCTCTGCAGGTCTAGTAGGCAGTGGCTGTTCCAACCCCGACTGGATTGTAGAAAGTGCTCAGTATTCCAGTCAAAACCTAAGCATGAGAGAGAAAGTGAGGGAAAAGAAAAACAAATAAATATAGAAAGAATAAGAGAAAAAGGAGAAAGAATGAGAGAGAGAGAGAGAAAGAGAGAAAGGAGTATCAGTTCATGGGCCAATCATAATTATTGTTCATCTACTTTTCCAAAAGTTTTTATTATTTAAAAAAATAAACATAATTTTTTTGTCTGAAAATGATGGTATTGCTTATAAAAATCTTCACATCTTCATTCTTTAAAAAACCCTGAAAACAAATTTTTCTTAACTGTTGAAAACTTGCCAAAATAGAGTTTTAGTGAATTTTCAAACTTTTTCTTTTTATAAAATGTGAAAATGCAACACATTCCTTTGAATTCAGGACCACTGTGTTCCTTCTGCTCCTATTAAGCCAGTATTTGCTTTCTTATTTTTTCTTTCAGATCTCAGCTCAGACACCCTCAGAGAGGGTTTTCCTAACCCTCTCAATGAGGACAAGCTCATAGAAATGAAAATCTTTTCTTCATGAATTCTTCATAAGGTGTAATTTGACCATTTTTAGACCATTTTCATTACTATTAATTTTCGTACACTGTGAACACCACGATGGCAGGGACCATGTCTTTCTTTTTCTTTTTAATCACAGTTGCGTTCCCTGCACCCAGTAAGTGCTTGGCATACAGTGGGTGTTCAATAACTTTAATAAAATAGTGAGATTTATAACGAGTTTGCTGGACCACTGAAGGACATCAGAAAAAATAGAAATCTATTAGCTGAATTTCAGCAAAAACTAATGAAGGAGAAGTGAGATGGAAAAATATAATGTATTTCTCCCACTTGTAGACTTTGAATTATCTTTTTCAGCTACGCTTGCTATTGACCTAGAATAAAAACAAACTGAACTGAAAACCAGAATTGCTGATTCATAAAGTGTTTAACCAAATTATCTATAGGAGTAAAACATTGTTAATCATATTTCTGTCACTGAAAATGTTATTAATGGTCATTTTATACTGTTAAATAAGAATTATTGGTAAAATATAGTTTGTTTTATGTTCATTCTTATTCTTTTACATGCTCTTATGTGTGTTTATTTCAAAATATATATAACATATTAAAACACTAGTACATGTGTGCTTAAGAGTTACAGTCATAGAGCAACTTTATTTCCTTCTCACTCTTTTTAAATCTGCTCACTGAACTATTTCTTGACCCTGCATAGAATTTCAACCAGATTCTTTAATTTTCTGGTCGCTCTTTATAGAGTAGAAGTTTTCTGATTCAATCTCAGCAGACACTAATTGCAGTAATTAAAATGTCCAATCCAAAATTAATAATCAACACTTCAACTGTATTAGAACTTAAATTCTCCCCACCCCCATTTCAGGTCTGCTTCACTTGGAAGCCTGAGAGGGAGGCAGACCTGTCATGGCCCCCTTTGCTATGTCCCATCTTGCTTCTCTCATCAACCAATTCTCCCCAAAATCCAGTGATTTTCTTCTGAATCTTTTAGGATTGGGTGGGACAAGGGAGTGAAGAGAGTTGAATGAAGAGAGAATGGAAAAGCAGAAAAGATCATACCTACCTATGACTGTCATGTGTGAGCATTTATGCTCTCTGGGCCAGTGGACCCTCAAAGCTGTTTCATTCCCCCTTGTGGTGCTTTTAGGTTTCTCAGAGACTCCTGTATTGCCTTATCTGTAATGTGGACATCAGGTCTCCTGGTCTGATTGCTGCTTAGAGTTCCTCCTCATATCCTGGGCATTCTGCTGTCCACCATTTGTCCGGGCCCAGCCTGGCTTCCTCCATGGTTTCCACAGTTTGGCCCTGAATGAATGAACATGCCCCCTTGAGTCTAGCACTAGTAGGTGGACTTCACTAACTCCAGGAGACACAGGTCAAACTTGCTTTTTTATTCTCTTAAAGTCTCTTTTATTCAGCATGTGGTAAGAGAAAGGCTTGGGAGAATGGTTTTGATCATCTCTTTAATATTCTGCTTTTTGGCCTAGACTTTACACTGGAATATGGAAGTAATTGATACTTCTGTTTTATATTTGGTTTTTGGAGCCTCAGTTAGAAAATGAGATAGAGTCCCATTTTTACATTCTCTGACACATAGTATAAATAAATAGAAAAATACATAAATAAATAAAAAAAAGCCATGTTAAAATATTTTTACTGATGGTAATGTATACTAAGTGGTCTGGAAGCCAGTGCTTTACAATATGGCTTTTCACACTTAACTTCTAGAGAATATTGTGGCAGGACATGTTAATAGTTGTTCTACAAAACAAACAAAGAAATAAAGAACACCCCCCCCCAAAAAAAAATTTATGAAAAAATAAGTATTTCTTTTTATGCACTATTTTATTACTCGCTCCTGGAAATCCATAATATTTAGTAATATCATAATAAAGGCTTTGAGAATATAAGTTTAAAAACTGTATTATTTGGACATAGCATATATCCTGATCAAGGTTCTAATAGATTTCCACATTGTTTATTTATTTTTAAAAATTTTTAAATTTATTTGTTATGGTGAACCTGAAGCATATAAATAAATAATAGAAGTATATGTGCTTAGCAGAAAAAATGTCAAAACATATGGTACAGTTATTTAGGAAAGCTAAAAACAAGTCACCAGGTGAAATGCAGGTCAAAATTATTTGAACTTCTTCTTGATCAGGCCCTTAGAGGAGTTTATGAAGGAGGGAATTTCTGGATAAATTATGGAGACAATAGATGAGAAACTAGAGGTGTAGACACCTTCTATCATGTCTTTTTAGGGGAAAAGGCTGAGTGAAAGAGATAGTGTTTTTTTGGGCAAGATCCCAGAGGCTTGACTCTCTATTCCTTGACTTTTCAGAGCAAACATGGCCATGTTAGACCAAAATAAACCATTCCTTCTCCTTTCTCCAGCAATCCCAAGTTACCATGTGTTGTGCTGTGGCTTGCTGAAGATTTTCATGGAAACGTGATTTTATTAGAGTCACTCTAAAAAGCTCATCTGGCTTCTTTTTGGACACAGGTTACTATGGCTGACCTAAATATTTCTAAAATATCAAGAAAATGTGATAGCATAGTCAAGGCATACATATGGCTAATTGTCTTTTTCATGTTTTTCATGATGTTCATTGGCCTTTGATTTATTTCTCCTTGGTTAATTTTCTGAAATAATTAGAAGGTTTTGTTGTCATCTCCTCTTGCTATAATTTACCTGTAGATGTTGTTGGCTAGTGAGTCTGGCTATCATTAGCCATGATGCTGCCCTTTCTGGCCATCATGGTGTCAGGTCTGCTAATGAATAGGATGCTGCACTTACTTCCTACCCTCCAGGAAAATGAGAAAAGGATAGATTTGTTTTATTTTGTTTTGAGGAAGATTAGATTCGAACTCACTATCTTGCAGTGCTATCAAAGACCAAACCTGGAAGAAGAAAAAAATAGTAGGCCAAAATTAGGATTCTAAGTCAAGATAGAGTAATCTTTCCTTTTGTTTCTTGAACTCTTACACTATAAGTTTTATTGCTCCCCCTTGCATAGCCTTCAAAAGCAAAAACTACTCTTGCAATACATTTGTAAAGGTTTATGATGAATTGAGTAATTTCTGGAATGGCCTCTCACCCATGCGAATGTGTATACGAATAGAAATGAATAAAAATGAATAAAAATGTTTGCTATAGATTCAAATCTTATCAAAGGTACAAGAAACTACATTTATTCTTGCAGACACTCACATTCTCCTTTAAATGAAATAAAATATTGCAGTTTATTTATTGGTAAGCATGCTTAGCTGTGGTCTTGGAAATCAGCCTTACAATATTATAAGTTATAAAAGAGTTATGGCCTCCAAGAGGCCAGTGGAGACTTTTGTTTTGAGAAGAAAAAGAAAAATAGTAATTGAATGAAAAATATTTTGTATCTTTCAGATGAGATTTTGGGGTAATAAAAACAAAGCTATTTTAGATATTATTAGGCCATTTTGAGATAAAGAAGTGGAAAAAACATGTCTATGTTGTCTTCAATAGAAAGTATACAGCTTGTGGCTAACATAATATTATCTGACATGAAATTCATCTTTTCTGCTTTTATATTTGCTTGTTCCCTCATGCTGTAAAAGAAACTTGGGCAAGGGACAACATCTTATATTTTATTATTTAAAATATGATAAATTTTATCATTGTGTCATATAACAGTGTCTTGATAACTTAAGCAATGAATAAATAATTTCTTCTCAACCTTGTGATTAGTTGTATAAAATTTTATATACATACGACTAATTTCATATTCAACGAACTTGAAATTAATTTCTTGTTGGTGCCTGAGATTTTCAGGGGTTGAACGTCCATCCCCGCTAAAATCCTTGAAAAAATAGTTTGCTGTAAGGAGCAGAATGAAAGCCAATAAGATATCTGTGAAAGCAAATCCTATTGCAAAGATGAGAATGTGCAAGTACAGTGACCAGCTCATCCTGGTTTGCAGGGACGTCACTGGTTTTAGCATTGAAAGTCTTAAATTTTGGAAACCCTCGATTCCATATAATCAATACACAAAATTTCAGTGGGTCATAGACTATATCTAATCTATACCTATGTTTATATCTGTAAATAAATCTGTATCTTTATTCAGATACTAGAAATTATGTGTGTACACACACACACACACACACACACACACAGTGATTAATGCTGGGATGAAAAAATTTCCCATCTCTCCATTTATAATTCAAAGCTTGGCATTTCTGCCTTTCTAATTGAGCAATTTTTGTTCAATGCTTTTTTGTTTTTTAAACAAATCATACAAATGCACACTTGGTTAGTCTTTCGTTTTCCCTTCTTATTTTTTTCTATCTATCTATCTATCTATCTATCTATCTATCATCTATCTATCTATCTATCTATCATCATCATCTATCATCTATATCATCATTATCTGTCTAATCGATAGCTATCATCTATCTATCTAGATAACATATGTTTGATTTTATTATGAAAGAATCACAATCTACAGGACACATTGATGGCATACATGTGCTGAAGAAGCAGCATTTCCTTTTTAGTAGATTCACTTCCCTTTTTAAAAATATTATTCTTAAGTTACTTATAACTTGACATTTTATAACTAACTAAAGCATGAAAGACATTAAAATACTGAAAAAAACTCTTCCAGCTATCACTTTAACTAAAAATCTATGTAAATGAACAACAAAAAGGGACATAGCTTATATGTTGGAGATATTTCTTTCCAATGATTCCATGATTAAGACTCCTCAAAGCATATACAATTTGGTTATGATCAGTGTCTTATATAACATGAATCTCCTCAGTCCTCACCATTCTGTTATTACTAATTATTTTGTATTACTCTTTATACCCACATTTCACTTGCTTATAGACCCCGATCAAATAACTGTGTCATCTTAGTTTTCTAATCAAAATGTACCAAGAATTTTAGTAAAGAGCCACTGTGGGACATGGCTTGCTATTCCTGCTGCTGCCTTCCTTAGAGACAATGATTCTCTCTGCTGATTTCTTTATTACTCAAGGATGGGGTTATATTTTGCTATAAAATGCCATAGTTTATTCCTTCCTTTATCTCAGTGTTTGTGATACTATCTGGAACATGATAACTATCAGTAACTATAGACTGTATAAATGAATAAGTAAACTCATTTATTCACACATATTTCATGAGTGGTCAATAGGTACCAACACAGTGCTAGTAACTGAAGAGACAATGATGGATAGGAGCTGTTGGTCCTTCTCACACAGAAGGCATATACGGATCAGAGAGCAGGCCACTGTAAGGCAGAGCAGGTGCCAAGTGTTACAAGAGGGGAGTGCTGAGTGCTGGACATGTCATCAAGGGCACCCAGTTTCTCCATTTAGAACCTACCCAGGCTACATTGGTCTTTAGTCAAGGGTTTCTTGCTGAAGATGGGCAGAGAAGTTCTTGGCTTCCTGAGCCCAATAATGCTTCTTCCTAGCACGATTCCCTCTTTAGAAGAGTATCGAGCATCTCTACAAATTCTAGGTCATTTCTGGGTTTGAGGTCTTTTTAAAAAGCATACATATTTTTTAAAGCAGAAAATTGGTCTTTTGAAGTATTTCAGTTTCTAATTTGCCACAAGAAAATCCGAGGAGAATTTAAATTTATCTTCTTGTTTTCCTTTAAAAATAAAAATATAACATACTAAGCATAGTGTCTGAAAACTAAGATAAAAACCTAAGACTAATTCAGTTTTTTTTTCTTTTTTGGAGGATTGGGGGTAGAACACACAAGGAGAAAGAGTGTTGCATAATCCTTATAAAGACATACAGTTCAATGCTTTTTTTTTTTGCTTATTTAATCATCACTGGCAGGTGTGCCTGATGATGTTTTGTGGTTTCTTTTATTTTGGCAAAGTAGTATACAATTCTATTTTTATAAAGCAAATTTCTATGGGACCAATGTACTCTTTGGAATACATTTAATATCACATAGTGGTTGGCCACAATAAAAAACTTCTTTTAAATAAACTTTTTTTCCCCTGCTCTGTATCATTCATATGCTAATATTCTGTCAAGTTTAGAATGTGTCCTAGGGCTTAGAAAGTTATTCTATCTTCAGATGCTTCATTTATGCTCATCAAAACACTGTTAAATAATAAAAATCTGGCTCACTTTTTAGTCATTTTTCTGACTGACAAGATATTGTAGCATTTTTATGAATATAGTACAGTTTTAAAATGTTTTATTAATTCTCTTTTTGTATATGACACAAATCAGCTACATTTGATTTTAATAAAATGAAATGTATAATATCTAAATATTAAGTAAAGTTCCCCCAGGTTTTGGTAGTTTGTCAGAGAAAAATTAAAATTACCATTTTAACTACTATTAAAAAAAATACAAAATTACTATTTATATTACTAGTAGAGTTTTTTATTAATAGTAATTTAGTGTAGATTATATGATTTCATGGATGCTGTACATTAAACATTTTTATCTAATATAAACAGTCTAGTTTTTGAGCATGTTATCCTGTTTGCATGAAAGGAAATAGGCATGTATGAAATCTGTTTCTTTTCTTCAATAAGGATGCTACACTGATGATTCCTAAAATTATTTATGTCATGTTACATATGGCAAATTGTGGCATTTATACAGAACATGAAAGTCAATAACGAGATTGCTGATGACCTTGAGGCAACCGCCTAGGGGTTTGAATAGCCCTTGGCCTTGCCAGGTGAGAAGATCAATACATCAGTACATCTGTGCCCCACTCACAATACAGCCCTGGGGAAGCTCTCTATTTGTGTGCAAAGGGCAGCTTTGGCAAAATCAGGTAGTGTGTTACTATAAATGCAAACTTTGAATTGTTTTCTCTCCTTTTCCTTGTCTTTCTTTTCTTTCCCTTTACCTGTTAATACCATCTTCATGAGAATGTTTTTCTGAATATAATCAACATTTATTCTAAAATGTTCGGATGATAAAAATAAAACTAATAACATAAAATTATTCATAATTCCAACACCCCCAAAAAACTGTGGTTGGACTTGTGTGTGTAAATTTTGATCATATGTCATATACAATTTCGTATGCTGCTTTTTAAAAAAACTGATATTCCGTATAATTTCTTTAATTAAACATTATTTTTAATTGTGGTAGGATATTTCATTTAAATGAATATTTTGTAGTTAATTTTATAATTTATTTTGTTAGATAAGTAATTCTCATTTTTTCCTAGTATTATAGCTAACATGTTGATATATATCCTTAGGCATAGTAAGATACCTTTCTAGAAAGAGAATTAGGTCTATTTTAATTGTACTAGCTGCTGTGATAATTAAACTCTAAGATATTAGTGCAGAGATGGATATGCTTTTGCTCATGTACAGGTCGATCATTATACTTTATAATGTCATTCACATGGTTAACTATGAGAATGGTTGTGTTTCCTCCAAACAGATAGATTCACTTCTTGTCAACTCTATTACGTATGTATCTTTTAAAGGGGAGGGGATAATTATATACAGGTTTGATTTCAAGTTATATAATTGCGAGAAGAAAACAAAAGAAAACTTGAACCAGGCAACTGTTCATTTTGGTGGTTGCAACATCTATTAGTTGACAGCTTTTAAAATGAAAACATCCATAATAAATGAATTATTATTTTCTGTTTTGCAATGGATTAGTAGCTCTAACAGAACCATAAAAAATCACCTAGAATCATTTGTGACTATAGATTCATGACATATATTGTGGCAATTGACCTATGGAACTTTCTCATTACTTTGAGATAGATCTAGTAATTTCCTTGTCCATCGACAAAGCCATTTATACACAGTCAAACACAAACGAACAAGCAAACATTACTGTATAAGAAGACTTCAGAGCAAGAAATCCACTACTTCCTTTTAAGAATGGTTTTTATATACAAGAAATCAGTATCAGGAGGCATTTATTTTCCCTCAATCTGAATTATAAGTGGCAATGATATATGTGTCTCTGCAAAGTGGTAGGCACTCGTAAAGTATATCTTAAACTAATTTCATCATTTTTCTTAATATTTTTTTCTAAAGATAAGAAAATGCAGTCTTCGAAATGTATAAGGATTAAATTCTGTGAACAGCAATTTTAAAATTTAAAATAAAACTTTCAAAAGTGATATGTACAGATATTTCAAATGAGGAGACATAAATATATATTATTTGTTATACATTTGTTAAATGTAATATTTTTGTCAAAGGTTGAAATTCCCTGAAAAGCCATCTTTTTGCTGCAAAAACAAAATTAAGTGTAATTCACTAGCTATTAAACCCAGTTTTGTTACCATGAGTCAGAGCAACTTGATCCTCTACTTTTATTGTTTTGGTCTACACGGATTTATTCCTTAGGCTCCTTAGACAAATATAAATACATGTTTCTGCTTTGGGATACAGTGAAAATTATAAATACTAAGTTGAATATTTGTAAGTTATCATCTTATAAAAAGATTTATCTTGGTAACTATGTCATATTAAAAATCTTTACATAAATATGTTTGAGTTCATCTTTTTAAAACATATTTTTAAAACTATAAGCCATATAGATATTACTTTATTTTTTAGGTTTACTTTTTAGACTCCATTGGTTAAAATGGTTTGAGTTTAATTAACGTAGCTGGGGTGGAATGGAAGTGTTGAGATGTATATATTTTTTCCGTATAAATTGCTCCATAAATCTGTAAGAAATTTTTGGGGTATGTTTGTGAATAATGTATTGTGCTTTGAGTGTGATACATTTGTTTCTATCCATATGAATTTTATAGAGTTTCAGATTGAGTCTACTGAATTGCATTTGAAAATATGTCAACTTTGTAAAATAGGTCACTGGATAGAGCCATGTGATCTATGCAGACTTAGTTATATATTCTAGTCTTCCTTTTTTTTAGGGGGGGAGCTCATATTTTACTATAGTAGTTGCAATTCATCGAACTATATAAAAGTTACTGAATCATAAACCAGATTGTTTAGTTTCTGGAGATTTTATAATACAAACACAACTCTGAATGTGACTATTTCAAACTTATAAAGTTTGAATATAGAAAAAGGATTTTGTATAACCTAGTCTAGGCAGCAGTGTGTATTCTAGAAGTCCTGTAAATGTGATTCTAGTCAACCTCCCAAATCTCAAGAAGATATGAGTCTTTATATCTTCTTTTATCCACGAGGTAGCCTATTTTTACATTGTTGGAAGTTGTTAGGAATGTGATTATGGCAAATCTCTTTAGAAAAATGAAGAATATTTACATAGAACTTCTTTAAATTTTTATTCAAAAAGTTTTACCCGCAAAACTGCATTTATACTAAAGCTGGTTTTGGAATGGGATGGGCATTAATTCTATAAATTAAAATCACGATTAACCTTTTGGCAACTTTTCTAAGCCTTATTAACTTTTGTGAGTTAAAGAAAAAACAGCAACCTGCAGGCATTTTTCACGTTTGCTAAAAATTTATCTGAGAAACAAGTACAAATTATGTGCACCCCATGATCTGTATTCAACATAAATTAGAGTGATTTGAAAGTTTAATAATAGGTTATTCAGCTTTCTACAAAACACAAACCAATAATCACCCTGTGTATGCTAAATTATAATAAAAAATAAGACTGGCATGACAGTCTTTTAATTTCATGGTTAATACAGTTGCAGCTATATTAAGTGATGCCTAGAAAGTTACATATGCTGGCTCTGTGGGAAATCAACTTCTTCACTTTGTGACAAATTAGTAAACAGAATTGAACCATTGATAAATGTGAGAAAATAAATCATTCCTTCTGTAGTGTATAGATGTTTAGATTTAAACTTAATATATATATTTAAACTTAGAAACTATACTAAATATATAACCTATTATGCTCAAAAGATTTTAGGTAAATTATAATTTTTTTTTGGAGAAAAGTGAAGTCAGTAGACTGATAGATGGGGTTTGACTGATTTTGTTTGTTTGATATTTATTCGATGGGAGTAAAGGCTTGGATTATTTTGAGTCAGAGATTGGGCTCTAAACTGAAATATACCTTGTGTTTCTAAATAGTCGTATAACCTTTGGGCAAGTTAAATAACCTTTACTAAGTCTTAGTTTCTTCATTTTATAACATAGGAATAATTTAACAATACCTGTCAAGGGATTATGTGGTATTTGGGGCAACATTTTTAGTTTCTCACTTTTATTACTTATCCTCCGCTGGGGATCTCATCAATTATGATAGATTCTAATCTCCTCTTCAAGATGATGATGAATTCTCCAACACATGCATCTCCTTTGTGCATTAGACTTGCCATCTTAAAATTTTCAACTTACTCATTCCCACTTCAATTGATCACAGATATCTCCAATTGACGATACCTCAAATAACTCTTTTTTTTTTTATCCAAAGAAATTATCTTTGAGTCTTTCCTCCCCTCATATCCTGGTGTTGAAGCCTTTAGTAGTCCTGATTTTAATTCCAAAATATAACTTTATTCTAGTGAAGGGATGAAAACATTTTCCTTCTACTCTTCTAGGTTCCTTGGCTGGTTTAATAAACAAATTGGCATGAGATGAGTTAACAGGAGAAAAACAAATTTAATTTTGTACATATGGGAGATATGAAATCTCCAAAGGCAGCCAGGTAGCTGAGGCTTAGGTAATATCCTGAGCTAATTAAAGGGATAAGAGTCTGAAGATGCAAAGGGAAAGAAGGCCTTTCACAGAGGCTCGGTATAAATCTGCTATGAGTGCACAGTTTAGCTCGTTTGGTTGACGTTTAAATTCTAAAGTTGTTGTCTATTCAGTCTTTTCGACCTCAGCTTCTCCTCTGCACACCCTGTTCACATTCAACTCCTTGTGCTTGATTTCGTCTGATTTAGTGAGAAGCAAGATCTATGTAAAGAAGTTGTTCGGTCAGCACTTAGAAGAGGAGGCAAAATTTGTAGCTTTGCCTCTGCTAGTAGATAAGCTGTAAGAAAAGATTGCGGTTATTAAAATAAGATAGTGATTGTTACAGGCCTTTGCCAAGAGGTTTATTATAATAGGATATGGATCTTGTTAATTAACTCAGTCAAAAGTACTAATTCTATCAAGAAGGTCCTCTCTGGAAAGTATAGGAGAGATGATTTATGTGCACCCAAATTGGTACCTTTTCATTCAAAAATAAATTGTGTGTTCTATATGCCATGTACTCTACTGGTGGGTGGGATAAATTGGGCATTTGACTGAGGCCCCAGGATAGAATATTTAAGTTCCAAGGTGAAATCTAGGTACAAATAAGAATTTTTAAAGGTAATATTAAAAAGCAATTTTTTAAGGCTTGAAATGTCTGACCTACTTTGAGGTCATTAAATTATCAAGAGTGGATATTAAATTAAAGAGCTTTGAAGATTAAAATCTTTTTTGGAGTAGGGGTGGGGGTGATGGTGGTTAATTTCTAAATGTAGGCTTTCAACCAGAGCTGAATATATGTCTCCAGGTATTAGGGGTAAAAACAGACAGATATCAGACAGATGGTGGAGAAATCTGAAAGCAGAATGCTGTCACTAGTTGTCTCAGGTAGGACAGCAGAAAGGGAGTTCGTGCTGTCTGTGCTCGAAGTATCTCCACTTTTCCAATGGGGATCCCGTATTAGGAATGCCAGCTGACAATCAATATAAAAGGTATCTTGCCCTCAAAACTTTCTTTTGATTCCAACTAAAAGAGCACTCTGCAGTGATTCTTGTTAAAAAAAAAAGAAAAAGAAAAAGAAAAAAAAAAGAAATAACATGCTCAAATAGAATCAGCGGCCTACACAATGGCAAACCAAGACTCAGTCTCAACCTCTCCCAGGAATGTAACCTTTAAAACAATCTGAAATTTCCCACTTTGCACTAGGGAGATGATCTGCAGGAGAAGACCCCTTGCTATTCTCTTTCCTGCTCCCTCCCCCACCCCCAGACAAAAAGATGTCCTGGCCTAAACCAATCCTTTCTTTCCTTTTGCTCATAACTATCTTGTCCCACTCTCCTTCTGCCTATAAAAACTTTCCATTTTGTAAAACTCTATAGAGCATCTCTCTGTTTACTAGATGAGATGCTGCCCAGTTCATGAATCATGCAATAAAGCCAGTTAGATCTTTCAATTTACTTGACTAAACTTTTGTTTTTTAACTCCTTCACCCAAAAAAAGAAAAAAAAAAGAAGTCAAAGGAGGGAAGAGGGGGAGCCACCAGGTGAGGAGAGGAAGCTGGATGGGCCTAGTAGGACAGGGTACATGCACTCTGAGAGAAAAACTCAACTTTAAACAATATTCAGAGACTAGAAAGCCAGTCAAGTTAAACTTCCTAGAAAGAAATATATGTTTTTCTCCACTTACACTCAAATTATAGAGGATACAAAAGATATAGACCATAAGCTGGATGAAGAAGTGCAGAGAAAGAGAAAAGCTGTTTATATTCCCTTCTCAGAAGGCAGGTATCTGCTTAAATCTAGGCCTAGCTAATAGAGAAGATTTAACTCATATATAATGTTTTAATTATTGTACCGAATGGGATATTTTAATTAACAACCTGAAACAATTCTCATTTAAGTGAGTCTGAGAGTAAGCAGCATAGTTATACAATTTGCCAGGGATTTCATTCCAGGAAAGAGAATTTTCCCCCTAACTCAGGCTGGGTAAAGTGAAGCTAGGAAATGAAAATAGTTGTGTCGCAAAAGTATGTCATCTTTCGTGATTACATTAGATCTTAGAGAAATACACAATGTGATACAGTCAAGGCATTAGGTAGATAATACTATGTATTTTTAAAGATCGATATTAAGTAGGATGCCACAGGAGTTCTTGGAAGGAACATTAACTAAGAGAAAGAGGCACAGAGGAAATTCTTAAGAAAGATGCCATGTAAGTTGAGTCTTTGAGAGATGACTGGGTGTGAAGTGGAAGCATTCAGAGTAGAAGGGACAGCAATGCAACATCATGATCTATTCTTCTAGGGAGAGTTTTGACTCATAGGTACTGCCCCATTTTGTTCTATTTAGTGGATGGAGTTAGGCCAAAGAACTTGAAAAGAGCTGCACAGTTTGTGCCTTGAGTCCCCAAAGGATACACCTCTCTGCTCTTTGCTCCTTTTCCACTCTCACCTCTAAATTTATGAAATGAAAATTTCCTTATGGCAGAGGACTTCTTAGCCCAAACTAGAGAGTCAAGACTCAAATAATTTTAAGTCCAAGAGGATTTTTCCAAATCTCTCCATGTGAACTCAGTGATTAAAGTTGGAGTTAGTTTAAACAAAGTGACTGCCTTATCTCACAGGTCATTATCCTGGTCCTCATCTCCTATAAGAATCAGACTTTCAGGTTAGTGACAAAAAGACAGATTTTTAATTTTGAATCTTTGAACTTGAAGAGCATGTGGAATAACAGGAGAGGGCTCAACTTAGAGCCAAAGCACTGCTTCTTGGTCCAGGGTCTACCATGCTTCAGTGGGATGGCTTAAGGAACATCATTCTCTCTGGGAATCTGTTTTGTCATATAGAAAAGTGCCTTCTCCATTTGAAAATGTTTTTAGAATCAAAAAAAGTTAATGCATTTTACATTGTCAAGTGCCACATAATATTAGTTGTTATTGTTTTGAGAATAGACTTGGTTTTAAATTCTGGGCCTTCATGTGAATTCTGGAGAGGTGGACTTCTTTCACTTCTTACAAGTTGTGCATCCTCGGGTGCATTATTGAACCTCTCTGGGCATCTGATTCTGCATGTGTAAATTGAAAACAATATTTAGTTCATGAGGTTGTTATAAATTTTAGCAAGATAATCCTTGTTATCTAGTTGAGTGTCTGATACAGCTATTCAAAATTTCAGGCTAATTATTTATGAATGTTAAAGTAATAATAATAATTGCCTTTATTATTACCTGTTTTATAGCCTTGCTACAATCTAGGGCTGGAACTAGCAATAAGTCCCTGGTAGTTATGTCTAGTTTTTAGTATTGTCCTTTCTCAGTTTGGTTAAATGTGCAGAGAGACACATCTGGCTGATAAAGCAGCCAGAACTTCACCTCATCATGCAGTTTGGAGAGTGGTTCCTTACTTTTCTACTTTCTGGCTTCTGTGTGCATGTGCTATTACTAGTTGTGTCATAAAGCAATTTTAATTTCTAATTTTCTTTGATATAAATTCAAGAATTACGAGGCAGATGTTCTATGTGAAGTTTTTAATATACAATGGGCAATGTGGACTGACCTAGTTTTCAATCTCATATCATTTTGTTTCAAAAATAGTCTCTAACAGACATGTTAAATAAAGGTGAAATTCTGTGATGGAGTTTGACAATTCCATAAAGTAGGTCAGGCCACCTTCACACTGCGAGATCATCAAACAATGTCTCTCAAAGTTTTAGGTCAAATCCACTAAGTACCAGAAATGGGCTAACAGTAAGAGATGCAGTATGGGTCAGAGGCAAGGCAGCTGTTGCCAAGAAAAGATATTATGGTAGGCTTCCAAATACATGCTTTGCCTTACAGAATATGTAGAAATTAGTCTTCCAGGGATATATTTGTGAACTCACACAGAGAGACAAGCCTGATTGTAGAATGGCCCTAGGCACATGTAGCAGATTGTGAAGTCTGTTTGCTCATGATTTGTACAATAAAGGACAATGGCATAAGAGCTTAGTCACTTAAGAGCTTGGGCCCTGAAATAAATCTGGGTTTGAATCCTCACTCTGGCATTTGCTTTTTTGTGGTCTTGGAAAAATACTGCTTTGTCTTTGCTTTGCTCTATAAATTTAAAGAGATGAGACTGTGCATGTAAATACTGAAACCCTAAAGTGTTTCTTTTTGCCATATCGATTGTTGCTTATTTAAGAAAATTATTTCTCTATTGATACAAACTATTCACACTCCCAAGTTATAGCTCAAATGATAGGAGAGAGTGGAAAAATATTTATCAGTAAATTAATTACTAAGAAAAGTTTATTTTAAGCTTTCATTATTTTAAATTAAATCTGACTAATAAATGATAATGCATTTCTTTGAGATAATGAAGAACTGTCTTAATTAGATAATAAGTCCTCCCTCCTCCATTTTTGTTGTTTTGTTTGCCTCAGTCATATTCCTGTGGCTTCATGTGAAGTGTTTTTCCCACCTGAGCCCAGGCTTTTTAGGGCCTGCTTTTTATTGTCACATGATTACCTTCCGCTGCAAAGCTCCCAGATGGCAAAACAACAAATTCAGTGTGGTGATTGTCCATAATTGTAAATCCACCCACTCTTCTTTCATTTTTGTTCATTGTAAGTAATCACATTTTTGTACTCAGCTAGAGAGCACCACGTACAATAAATGGCACTGAAGTTTCTACTGGCTACCACACTTATTTTAGAAAAGTGTTTAATACAAAAACACAGAGATTCTAAGCCAAGTACTTCAGTTATTTGAATTCTTTATATTCCATTTTTGGACAACTCATACACAGACTTTGGTCTTCATCATCTAGATATAATTAGAAACTTATTACAGAAGAAATAATATGAGAATTAGCATCTATGACAGGCATAGAATGAGGAAGTTCACGAAGGGATAAATAGAGACAGAAATGGGTATAAACACTTTCTGAGCAAGTCCTTAATTTCAAATACTTTGCAGTAAAAAACCAGAAGAAGGTTCATTGCTCTTCTGAAAAAATGCTAATTATATGACCAAGAATTTGACTAAGATAGTTTAAGAATAATCTTGATGTAGATATTTGTAGTTTACAGGATATAAATTAGATAACTAATTTTGGGAGTGACCTAGAAGTGTGAAAGGATATGTATCAGAGAGACTGGGCCCTGCTGCTGGTTGTATCCTATTCTAACTCTGAGTATCACATTTCCCTAATGTGTATTATGAAATCCAAGGTCTGAAAGTTGCTCAAATAGTCTAGCTGGTTTCTTAAGATTCCTATTAAAATATTCACAATGTGTATGAGCATGTTCAAGAATTAGGACATACTACCAGAAAGAAATCTTTTTAAATTTTGGGTAACCCAAAATTTTCCAAATTTACCTTGCCATGAAACCTAACTTTCACGGGGTTATGGTACCCCTTAAAACCAAGGACTCAAATATAAAGAACACTGGATTAAGTATTAGCAACAAAAAAGGAACTTTTCAATTGCAAATATTTACCTGGTAAGTAACATTTAAGACCAATCAAGTTTATAGTATTAATACAAGAATGTCATTATAAATTAATTTTCATTATGGAATTTTTAATTTTCTCATTTTCCAGAGGAGAGTATCCTAATGGAATGGGAATAGTAATAATTATACTAATAACTATTATTTTTTCGAAAAGTTACTAGGTGTCTGGCATTATGCAAACTATTAAGCATGCACAAATTTATTTAAACATCATCACAAGCCCACAAAGCATACAGATATCATCTCTAATTTAAAGTAAGAAATTTTAGAATGTTAAGCAATTTTTAAAAAATCATGCAATTAACTGAGGTAGCTCTGAGATTCGGACCCACGGTTTCTGCCTTAGTTATTTAGTCTTCTATTCAATTTTTTAAAAAAGTTTTGGGAATCACTGCTAACTCTTTAGTCATTTAAACTAAACATTCTTTAACATACTCTCCCTACGTGGCAGCTAAATCCCTCTGGCTCCTTTCTAATCCAAACCTCATATAATTTCTATCTGTGGGTCTGCCCTTTTGACTATTAGGATGTTAATTTACATTATTTAAGAAAGATAAGTCACTTATCTTTTTATTTATTTTTTTATTCATAAGCACTGCTTGTACTATAAGGAGCATTTAGGTTCCAAGGGCTATCTCCCTTTTGGGGCCATTCAGCCATAAGTAGTATTTCTATGGTTTTTATTGATGATAGAAACACTACAATGGAGACAAAACTTGTCTCATGATTTAAGAAAAAAATATGTCCTTCATCACTCTTTTCAAAAGTTAAATTAAACAAGTTATTGCTTGCCTTGCAATAATCTGGCTATGCCCCAAGTTGTATAGAAACACATGTCTCAAGTGGGGAAAGGAAATCAGGACAGGTCATGTCAGTCCATCCCCCCAAGACATGTTCCACATCTGGCTACAGTTTAGTAATTTTTACTCTGTCATTGTAATTACCAACATCCTTTTCTGGGCTTGTAAAGTAGTTGGGTCATTGGGATAGATAATAAAAAAGACTAGAAATCCCTCTGGAGTTGAAAAATTAATGATAAAATAAGAAAGAAAAAAGAAAAACAGGTAATGAAAAATAAAAGAAGAATGAGAGAAAGTGGAAATGCAGATAAAAGAGTAAAAAGATATTCACAGAGTTTGGATAAACAACCTTTACTACCTGACAGTGAGAACAAAGTAAAATGATGAGCCTCTAGACTTCTACTTCTGTTTCTACAATGCAGTAATATTTTTCTTTCATTAGATATGGTTTATATTTTCATTTATTAACATGCCTTCAAAATCATTAATTGCACATTTGCATAGTGGGTCTATACAGGAAGTGAATAGATGTGCTATTCCAGTTATTGGAAGCAAGTTCTAAAATATGGATAATATATTTAAAAAATATTTAAAAATAGGCATTTTGTATAGATGGGAATGATTCAATGAAAAAAATTCTTCTAATTTTTAAGTAACTATTTTGTATGCCAAAGATACTTTCTCAATCTTTTGCCTTGCAACTCTTCCAATAATTGGATGGCATATTTCAAGCCATCAGTCTTCTAGAGAAATGTGACATTTGTCCATTCATTTATAAAGTAAAAACATATCAAGACCCAATATATGTCAGTTTCTGTATTGGTTGTCTGAGACACCGAGAGTAGGTCATGACACCTGCCACCAAGATGCTCACAGTTTCCTTGAAAATGATTGAACAGGCCATCAGGGCAGCCATAGGATTATGAAAAGGATGCCAGGCAGCTGTAGAAGAAAGGTAAAAGTTTGGGGAATGAGGGAAAGGTTGCCACAGGAAAAGTATCTGAGATAAGCCTTTAATGAGAAAATAGAGAAAGAGCCCTTTAAGAAGGGGCACATAAAAAGGCATGAGTCTCCAAATTTAAGACATGTCAGAAAGTTCAGTATTGCCAGAATCGATGATTTATGTGGAGGTGGAGAAGTGAGAAGCTCAGAGCATCCAGATGTTAAAAAATCTTGTATGACATGGTAAAGAGTTTTATTTTTTTATGTGGGTTATGGGGAAGTAGAATTAAAAAATTTTTTACCAAGTTTGTGGAAATTGGTCTTTGAAAGTATGTGGTTTGGGAAATAATATGTCCGATCTCCAAAGTAAAGCTACTTTACCTTTTGGTAGTTCATTAATTATTTGGCAGGTCATTTTTATGGTCAATTGAGACAATGTTCTAAGTGATGTATAATCATAAAATTCACTCTTTCCCCTCTATTATGAGATCAAGATACATAAGAATTAATGGTTACAGTTCTCAATAAATAAATAATAATATTAATTTTGTCTCCATGAGCATTAATCAGAACTTGCCTAAATTATTAAACTCTAGGTTTAATCATTGAATAGACTTATACCCTACCTAGATCTTGTACACTCATGTCTTTACTGTCGTCTCTATCCCGGGAAAGACTTCATGTCTGGATTTAAATCAATTAATCTAAGTCTCCAAAGAAATACAGAGGTGTTTCTTTCAGACAAATGAAACTAAACAGTTTAAAAATGAAGATAAATACAACCACACAAATAATCTTTGCCTTCCCACTCCATTTCCTGATAAGCCATGCAGAAAATCAAAACAGAGTGGAAGATGTCTTGGATCAATTAACATGGTATGGTTGAGCACACTTACAGACTGAAGACACAGATGTTTTTCTGTGGCTTAGTCTTCAATTTTTCTTAACTAATTTTAGATAGAAAGAATCTCAAAATTTAAATGTTAAAAGTAGGCAATATGAAATTTGATTTTGTAAATGAGAACATATTTGAAAATCATCGTTTTGAAAACTTTCACAGATGGATCATTTCTTCAGTTTGATCTTTAAATATGCAGTTTAAATGAACGTTCTCAATATTTTCTCACAGTGCTTCATGAGTGAACTTAGCAATTTTTTTCTACATAGCTGTTAATTTGCTCTTTATTTAATACAAATTAAAATAAATCATTAATAGGGAAATGTATTTTTTTTGAATATGTGATAGTCAGATTAAGAAAATTTACAATGATAAAAGATACATTTGGACTTTAGGTTAAGTTGACACAGATATCTAGTTTTAGAATTACAAATAAAGAACTTTCATGTGGACTCAGATCTACATAAATTAGAAAATTCATATGAATTCATGATTAAAAAATATATATATTAGATTTCTTTGATTAAAAACAAAATAAGGATCTTTAAGGGAATATTTTGGAAAGGTATGAAGACCATGGCTTGGCAAAGACAATTATCTGGGAGCTCTGAATGATCATAGAAATACTCAGAGTTGTTCAATGGACTAAGTACTCCATCGTGGTTAGGTAAGGATTCCAAATTTCCTATGTTTCCTTGAGGAACTCTTGGCTGCTGCATGCTCATGTATCTGTATTCATCTACCTCCTTTAGCAAGAATGGCATTTATTGAAAGAATATAAGAGATTCATGGAATTGGTTGGAGGCTGAAAGCTATATTGGGAAACTAGGGTGGAGCTGTGGAAACTTAGCAAGGCCACGCTGCAAGGTTCACAGTCACGGTCCCTGTGCAAAACCATTTTCATCTAAATGCTGACACTGGGATGAATATGACCTCCAGCCTCAGTTTATCACCCTGATCATTTAAGGTTCAAAGTCTAGGAAGAGTATCTGATGAGTCTGTTCAGTGATTGTGCTAGAAACTGGCAGAGTAAAAAGCGAATAGTGTTGCTTTGGCTTTTCTAGTGAGAAGGAGGTACCACCTTGCAAGATGATAAATGTAGGAAGATTCCCGAGAGAGAGAGAGAGAGAGAGAGAGAGAGAGAGAGAGAGAGAGAGAGTGACACTAGGAGCAGGGAGGGTTTGAGGCTGGATTAATAAACAGTGACTATGGACTACACAGATCCACCTTCTTGTTTCTTGCCCCTGGGATACATGCAACTGACATAGGCATTATTTATTCATTAGTTATTTTAGGTGATGAAGATGAGTGAGGGCTATGTGATCTGTAAATCTCATTATCATCGTTACTCAAGGAATATGCTGGCTCTAAACCAAAATATGTAAGTGGAAAAAAATATATCAATCATCAATCCTCTGAACTTTTTTTCTGACATATATTTCTGTATTCTAACTTAATTCTTCTGGTCTTCCCTTCAGATTATCTTCATTTATAAATTCAACTCCTGCTTATTTTTTCCCTCACTCTTTCCTTCTGTCGCTACCTAAAATTTGCCTCCCTTTGAACATTTTAACTAACATAGCTACCTTAGTTTGGGTATACTTGAAGCAGACCCTTATGCAAAGATTTGCTTTTGAGCAGTTTATTTGAGAGGTGATTCCAGAAAATATCATCAGGGAGGATAGAAGTGAGACAGGGGAAGGAAGGCCTCCAATAAAGCGTTTGTAAACCAGCAAGTCACCACTATGGTTAATTGGAGTTTAATCCCACCAGGGCATCTGGTAGCCAGGGGAGAACATATGTCTCAGCTGCTGAGTATGGGAACCGAGGTAATTTATATTCTCATTTTCATCAGTCATTTGTTTAGATTCTCCCAGGCCTCTCTGGTTCGCATGCAGGTGGGCGACATGAGTTCTGGGAAAACAGAGAAAGCCATAAGGCAAAGAAACACAACGATGGCAGTTGGAATTCTGCCAACATAAAGAGAAATGATGGGAATGAGGGATTATGGGATGGGTGGAAGACCAAAGGCGTCTGTTACAGTAGCAGAACCTCCTCTTCCTCTGGCTTAAAATATGCACCGGTTGGATACCTTATTGGCTACTCTTGGTTGGATTGAACTGAGATTCCCAAGCCAGCACTGGAATAGTCAGTAAGTATTTAGGGACTAAGATAGATACTGAGCCATGAGGACCATGACTTATAAAAGGATGAGAATATTTAGGAGAAAAGGGCAGCTGAATGAGAGATGAGAGTGGCCTAAGTGAGCACAGAGAGAAAAGCAAGAAGCTAATGCACACAGATTTGCAGGGTGGGCCACAGAGCAGGGAGAAAGTGATGCTTACATTTTTCCCTCAAAGCTAATTCTTTGTGTAATATTTCTTTCTTTTTTTCATCCAGCAGTGCTAGGCTGCTGAGGGGCATGGGAGCATTAAAATGAACACTTTGATTCTGAATCTTATGCAACTTTATATTATCATCTCCTCTTTTCAGGTCTATCTGTGCCTCTTATCTCCGACTAGCCAATTGTGCCACTTGGATGAAGACACTTTCATTTAATTAAACATTCTTTTCATAAGTGAATTATTTTCTTTCGAAGCCCAAGAGCCTCATTTTAGCTTATTAACCTCATTATGTCCCTGAGATCACGTGGGTGAAATTCTAAAGCTTCTCTCATTTACATTCTGGACGAAAAGTAAAAATTCACACCAGACCAGCATATTAAAGATTCCCCTCTAATTAAATCTTTTATCTAAAGTGAATATGGCTAAGAAGAGGAAGTTTTTTACTTTTCTGGGGTTATATAAAGGGTCTTTTTTTTTGATGCCAGTCTTCCTGACACAATCTTTTATTTCTCAAGTCCATAACATGTTCTAGCTCTTCTATGATGCTCTGCTGGGAAAAGGTCAAGCCTAATTTTCCAGTCCTCAGAAAAGGAGGCCTTGAGAATAGCAATGCTCTCCTCACACTCATTCCTATTCCCTAGCCTCAAGACCTATAAGATATATTAAGATAAATAGGAAAGAAATGAGTTTTTAACTGTGAGAAAAAGCGAGAGTCTTTTCAGCAAGTTCTTTGAGTTCATACAGTAGAAAAGTGATTTCACAGCTTTGTTGAGGCAGAACCAATGGAAAGTAAAATTCTTTTTATTTCAAATGAGGAGGGGATGGAGAACTTTACACTAAAATAAATGTCTGCAAGGTTTAGAGCAGGTTTTAATTGCCTACGAACCAGAAACTATGGAAGGTAAATGACAAGGTGACATTAGAAATCCCAGTAATGTGGGTCATTATTTTTACAGAAAACTAATTGCAATAACCTACTTAACATTTTCCTCCCAGTGCTGCCATAACAAATACCACAAATTTGTTTGCTTAAAATAACAGAAAAAATTTTTTTCTAGTCTGAAATCATGAAGTTGTCCCCACCCACATGCGTCTTTGTCTTTTTATTAGGACAATAGTTATTGGATTAGGCACACATTACTCCAGTACAAGCTCATCTTAATTAACTAATAGCACCTTCAAAGACTCTATGTCCAAATAAGGTTATATTCCTAGTTTCCTAGTAAATATACATTTATGGTGGGTGGGGCTGGGGGATAATATCCCACCTAGGACACTGGGTAACAAATATCTTTGAGGGAACTTTTCAGATCAGGACATTTCTTCGTGGAAACTAAGATTTTGAATTTCCTGTCTTTGCTTCTTGGACATGCCTGTTGTAATAATTTAAAAAAGAATACACAATCTATAACACTGTCTGCATTTTTGAGTTTTCTGATTAAAACTAAGAGACCTCTAGGGTAGGACTCCTTAAACCTCGAAGTTCTTGTGTTTAATAATTCACTTGGAGATGAGAAGGAGAATAATTGGTTTTTAGAAACTTGAAGGTATATTCTGTTGAGTTTGAAATTGTGCTTTCCTTTTAAGAATACCAGCAGGGCAATTACCTTGAAACAACCGTTTTCATTTTCGACGATTTTTAGATTTATTAAAAATTTACAAGAGCCTACTTTCTGAATTTCTTTCTTTCTTTATTTTTTTTGACTGTTCCAGGATTCCATCCAGGATGCCACATCAACACTCAGTAGTGCGCTTTCCATGGGACACTTGGTTGTAATATTTTCTTAGACTTTCTTTGGGTTCAACAACTGTGACAATTTTCAGGAGTCCTGGTCCTTTATTTCATAGGACACTTTTCAGTGTGGGCTTCTCTTACATTTTCTTGTTCCCAGGAAGAGACTGAGGTTATGTGTTTTGAGAGAAAAGTCACAAGATAAAGAGACATTTCATCAACTCACACCACAGAAACCTACTTTCCAAGTGACTCTTTGTTGATGTTAATAATTGATCGCCTGGATGAGGCAGTGTTTGTCAAGGTTATTCACCATAGTTATTCATTTTTGTCCCCTTTTTCTACAATATATTTTTTGGAGGGAAGTCACTAGGCACAGTTCCCACTTACAGATTGGGGAGTTATGCTTCACCATCTTGAGAAGCAATATTAATATAATTATTTGGAATTTTATATTGAATATTTGTCTATTCTCACCTATTACTTATCTTTTATTTATTTATTTATTTATTTATTTATTTATTTATTTATTTATGGAATCATTTCTTTAAATCAGCATGGACTCATGGCATTTATTTTATGCTTTGAGGTATAATTCAACAATGTGTTATTTGTTTAGCTTTTTTGGTTGGCTCTTGTTCTACCTTGACATGATCCCATGTTTATGTGTGTGTGTGTGTGTGTGTGTGTGTGTGTGTGCATGTGTGTGTGTTAGATAAGATGTTTTTAAATGGCATTTGGGGGAAGTGGTGTTTAATCAAAGGCCTGAATGAAGTGAAGGAATAAATATTATAAAGCTTCAGGGATAAAGAGTCCTAGGAAGTGGGGATAGCAGAGGAAAATCTCTAAGAATGAATGAGTATGGTATCTCAGAGGAACCGCTCCGGTGAACCTAGAGTAAAAAAGGCAAAAATTGGTAGGCACAGTAGAAAAGGAGAAAAATTGGTAGGCACAGGGAGCAGCACGTACTCCCTTTTATGTCACATGGAGTTGAGATGCAATATGGTGGGAGTTTTCTGAACAGGAGAGCGAATGATCTGATTTATGTTTTTAAAGCATCATTCTGACAGCTGTGAAGAAAATCACTATTGACAAATTTTTGCAGCTTTGGGTAAAACAAGACACTGATATGTAGCATTTTCCTCGGAGTTCAGAACAACTTGAACAGAGACTGTCTTAAAAATGACAGTGGAGAAGTCTTGGTATTCTCTGGTAGGATGTGTTTAACAAATGCGATGGGCCAAACCTCAATGCTCTGTTGTTAAAATAATCAAAGAAGCAGAGAGGATCATTGGAGAAAATGACTAATGATTTTAGTCTTGTCTCAGTTGTTCTGAGGCAATACTATACGGGCTAATGGACTGGATTGGAAATCAGCTGGAATAAAAAATAATTGTGTCCTTGTGCCTTGAGAGAGTTAATGTATCTCCAAGAACATTTCCTGACAGGTAGTGACTTGGGAACCAGGAATATGGAGTCCCTTGAGTCCCAGTTCAGAGACTGAGTGAGACAAGTTTCTTGGATCTCTACTTTGGTGACCTCCTTTACTGTTAAATCTTTTCGTTATCGTCTCAGCAATAAGGACACATTAATATTGTCTTTTTTTCTAGAAGGATAAATCATCCCATTGCTAGTTAATAATGTACTATATAGCTATTCAGAGCTTTGTAACTGTTTTAAAGGAGGGAGACAAAGGAGGTTTCCTGCTAACCTGGATGATGATGGGCTGTTGTTGAGTTCCTATATTGAAAAACTTGAAGAGAAAGAACTACAATGTCTCATCCACCCAGGCAAATCTTTTTTTTTTTTGTCAAAAATATATCAGATTTAATACCCACTCTCAAGATAACAGAATAGAATAAACCAAACATGCAACAAGTAGGTTCTAACAGAATGGAATTTGGTCCTATGCATATTTCCAGCATGCAATTTGACTCTTTCCTTAATATATAAACTTGTTCAGGTTCAGATATATTTTGTTTTGTTCTGTTTATAAAATTTAACTTTTTTTTATTATGCCTATCATAGCATTTCTTGTTTTCATTTTTGTTTTTTTTTTTGTTTGTTTTGTTTTTGCACTGCGGGTATGTGATAAACTGTTACTATCTAGAGCAGTGGAACACGAATCTGATATTCTACAAAAATCTGAAGAGAGCATTTTTTAATTTAATAATATCTATACAAGCGAAATAATTCATTGTATCATGTAGCAGCTCATTCATTTACTTATTCTTTTTTTATTCTTTCATTTAATGACTATCTTCCATTTGATTAACATCTGGTGTGTATCTGGAATGATGCTAGAGGACACATTTATACAAGATGACTAGATTTCTGTTGTCTTAGATGAGATCACACTCTAAAAGGGGTAATTATAATAGAATTTAATATGTGCCTTGTGGCATAGCAACAAAATGCTGAGATGAAGCAAGTTTTTTTTTTTTGCTAGGAAGGATAAGGGAAGTCTTTCAAAAAGAGTGACATTTAGAGAGGTTTTCAAAAGGACTAGGATTTTCTCATCTAGAAAAAAATCAAGATGACCCCAAAAAGCACAGAAGAAATAAAATTTCTCCATAGAATTACTGTATGGGATATAAAGTAAGGAAAGTGGTAGGATATGGGACTAGAAGGTTGATTGAGGCCAATTGGTAAAGCATCTTTATGCCATGCTAAGTAATTAGGATTTCATTTTATGTACAGTGAACAGTGAACAGTCAATGTCTTAGTCTGTTTGGGCTGCTATAATGGCACACCTTAGGCTGAGTGGCTTAAAAACAACAGAAATTTATTTCTCATTGTTCTGAAGGCTGGGAAGTCTAACATCAAGGTGCTGGCAAGTTCAGTGTCTGGTGAGAGCCAGCTTTCTGGTTCACAGGCAGCTTATGTTCTCCCTAGAACCTCACATGGTGGAAGGGGTGAGGGTGCTCTCTAGGGTCTCTTTTCTAAGGTCACTAATTTCATTCATAAGGGCTCTGTCCTCATGATTTAATCACCTTCCAAAAGCTCTACCTCCAAGTACCATCACCTTGGGGATTAGGTTTCAATGAATTTTGGTCAATTATAAACATTCAGTCTCTGACACTCAATGAATGTTTGACTCCTGTCAGGGACTAAGTTATGTTCCCCATAATTCATATATTAAAACTCTACCTCCCAATGTGACTGTGATTGGAAAATAGGGATTTTAAAGGTAATTAAGAGGTGATTAGGTTAAATGCTGTAATAAGAGGGGTCTTGACCCCATATGACTGTTGTTCTTTTAAGAAAAGGAAGAGAAACCAGGGATGTGTATGCACAAGGAAAAGGCCACTGAGCATGATCTGTAAGCCGAGGGAAAGTACTCAGGAGAAACCAAATCTTCTACATCCTAACCTTGAAAATTCAGCCTCTAGAACTGCGAGAAACAAAATTCTGTTGTGGTACTTGTTTATAGCAGCCCTAGCAGATTAAGATAATGACCAGATTATTTTCCAGATGTTTTTCTTTTTGATTTCTGAATTATTGCTCTCTCTGGTTATCTTCCTGGCTCCTAGGCCCTCACCCTTACTCCCCTGTTTTCTTCTTTGACTTACCTTCCTTTTTAGTCTTCTTTAATGCTGTTTTCTTAAATGTTGCTGTTTTCTAGGATTTTTTTTTTTTGATTGTATTGTGTTCTTAGTTTCCCTGGTCAATTGTATCCACTTCTATGATTTAAGTATTGATTATGTACTAATGACTTCAAATCTATGTCTCAAGCTCAGAATTTCCTTCTGAACTCCTGATCAATATATATAGCTACACCCATTTCACATCTCCATGTTTACCTGTCATATGGGTGGTCCAAATGCAACATGTTCCAAAGTAAATTATTATGTTTCATTCCAAATCTGTTTTTTTGTTGTGTGTGTGTGTGTGTGTGTGTGTGTGTGTGTGTGTGACCTAATTCAGAAAATGTTATCATCGCCTACCAAGTTATGTAGACTGGAACTGTGAGAATTATTCTATATTAATCCACAAGTCCACATTTCTGCCCACAAATACAATTAATCACCAATATCCAAAGTTGTTAACTCTATAGCATTTCTATTATTGGATTTTCCTGTCAATTCCTTTGGTACTGCTTTAGATCAGGCAGGAATTGTTAATTAACTAGACTGGCCTTCTAATCGGTGGCTAGTATGTATATATCACTTTCATTATATGAAGGCTAGTTATTTCATTATATTTTATAATTTTGAGTAATTCAGTAGAGTATCTCTGTGACTGGATAATTAAAATTCTATCTAGCTTTTGATGTTTCATATAACACAGGGTTTCCTACCCAGGTTGAATAATCACTACAGAATTGACATATATATCTCCAGGGTGATTTCAGACCACTTAGTGAGATCTTTAGAAGTCAAGAATCATTACAATGGTAACTCTTCCTAGAATAAGAGACATCTTTTGCTCTTATAATGTGAACTTTGTTGTATAATTTACATGGATGACTCAGAATGAATCTTTAAAAAAAGTCTTTTTAAATAACTCTTGAGAGCACCCCCATTTATTTTAAGCAAAACTGCAAAATGTAGATAATAGTTAGACAGAAAGGACTCAATACATTAGCTCATCTAACCTACTTGGTTAGTCACCATTGCCAGATGTGAAATTTTAACTTTGAGAATCTCCTTTTTGGGTGTATTCCTTTTTTTTCTTACAAGATAGATTCAAAAATGCTTTATAGTTTCATTCATTTCCTGCTCTATTTTTGCTTTTTCAAGGTCATGAATGCAGTAAAAATTCCAAACATTTTGGCTTTCACAATTCATGAGTGGTGGGAGTTCAGATCTTTCAGCCTGGGATATTGCAGTGTGTCAACTGAATAAGAAAAGAAAACCATAAACTTTTGAACTAGAAGCCAAATGTACACAAAATCAAATTCTGTCATTTCTCCTGTAGTTTCATCTCTTACTAAGGAGTCCATTATATCATTTTCATGGATTTGGTTATGTTTCAACAACACACTGTGAAATATCCTGTTGGAAAAAGATGAAAAGCAAGCTATTGTGAAAATGCAAATATCAGTAGGTATTATTTTTTTATTAATGATTCTTATTCATAGCTGACTTTTAATTTCTATCATTTTTTTTCATCGTATGCTTTTTCCTTGCTGTTGTTTTTATAGATGAGAAAAAAAATCAATGGATTAATTGTTTGGGCCAATCGATAAGACAGTATAGATTTTGCTTGTCCCTGACAGAAAGGAAAACTACCTGATTCTGAAAGCACAGCATTTCTGTTACCCATAAAGAAGAATTACTGGTGTGCAAGTGACGAAGAACCTCATTAGAATTGTTTGCCTCTTGCTTGATGCTTCAGTGAAAACTGGCAGATAGGGGAGTGGGTATTTTCTCCATGTCATATTATCTTTCCTTAAGAATAAGGCATGAACTGTTCAGTCTCATCAGTCTTGACATCATGAAACTGAACAGCCCCTCAGTCTCCCACTGTGACTTTGGCAGATGAGGGGAAAGCAAAAATAAAAACAAGCAACTTCTCAGATTTGATGCTTGCTTTCCGGCCTGTCATAGCTTTAGGCTACCACGAAGTGCCAGGGCTTTAGGATGCTGTTGCTGATGAATAGATAGATGGCTGGGCAGCACTGTCCAGGTATTGAAAGAAAAGACAACTGTGCTGGCAAAAGAATACAGCTCTTAGATATCTATTTTTCTTAATACATGTGTTTCATACAACAATGAAGAAGTCATGAGTTATTAATAGAGAAAACATTGAAAAAAATGGAAGAGGCAACATTCTTTAAGTAAGAAAGATCTGAAGTTATCTTCACTGTTGCTTTCTGCTCCCTCGTGATATGTAACATGCCACAGGATAAAAGACATTGTATAATTAAGATTTTTGGTCTTCGGATTGAGAAGCAGTTGGTTTTAAATCTCTATTCATTTTCCTTAATAACTGTGTATTTCTAAGCAAGGTAGCCGACTTCATAAAGTGTCATTTTTTTCATAAGTGAAATGAGTAAAATTGCCTGTGTTGTTAGCTTTTTGTAAGGATTAAAGAAGATGATGCACATTAGTGTTTGCTGAACATTCAGTAGAAGACCATGTGAGGAAAAAGAAAGACGTTCAACAAAATAATGTTTATTTAATAATAATTTTATTATTCCTTCTCATGAAATGGAACAAAGAGGTCCTGATAAGATGCATTCCCCACTAAGACTAGATAGTCTTTAACTAGATCTTAAAGTCTCACTGTTCTGATTTGTGTTTTCTTAATATTGCACCTATATCTGGACTCGGGGTATTTAAAAGAGATCCATTAAAACAGTATTATAAGAGCTGCCATTTATTGAGTGTTTATTATGTCCCATATTTTGGTATGTTCTTTATAGGCAAGTTAAAAAAAGTAATTAAATTCATTTAGTAACTACTAAGGGTTCAAATCCATATCTTATTTCAAAATTCACGCTCTTAACCAATTTCGATGAATTCCCCCCTAAGTTGCAGCTTTTCTTTAAGCTCCAGAGTTGCTAGCATCAGAAATACAGATGTATCTGGTATCTGAGGTGAGATGTGGTCCATGAAGTTGGTAAATTGGTAAAGCTTTATGAGAACCATAAACTGCTTTGTGTCTCATGCCCTTCTTAGTTTCAAAATCAAGTCAAATGGTCTCATCTAGTGTAAATGTGAATGAGTCCTAATTGCTCTGTAATAGGGGCTTCAGACATGCTGTGGGAGCCAACTTCTTTCCGACACAATGTAATTTATTCAGTAGGGACCCTCACCAACTCAGGTTACCTCAAATCACTTATTGTCTAAAGCTCATTCAAGTAAAAGACACATTGTCACTGAATTTCTGGGATGCTGAGTCTAAATAATGGACCCCTTCATTGCCAACTGGTGCCTTTTGGATTGATGTGGACTATCTGCAGCCTGCCATGCTTGTTTTCTTCCCAGTGGGTAATGATATGAAGAATAGGCCTGCTTGGTCCACACAAACTGTCATCACCCATGAGTGGTGAAGCGCCCTTCTGTGAAAGGAAAGTCTTTTCGATTCTGCATATGCAAGCCATTTTCATAGCTGCTAACAGAAGCTGAAATATTAGTTGTTAATATTATATTTTCCAATGAAAGTGGAAAGTGGGATTGAGCCCTGCGCACTTATGAAAACTTAAAATGCCTCTGTGTTCAAAAGTTCCAGCAATCCCATACACACCCCTTCCTCAGTTTTATATTGATGATTTGGTTAGTTGGAGCTTCTGTCGAAAGCTTTCATCTTGTTTTAGCAGGACAATAGATGAGAAGAAAAACTGACATTTTACAAAGCAGAAAAAAAATAGTATCCCAGGAATAGAACATTAAAGAATAAAAAAGATCATGCATGTTTTTTGGTTATATATTATAAACATGACAGATGAAGATAAGATAATGAACCTCAATGCAAAGGTTGAGGAAGGGAAGCAAGGGACACTTTGTGTAGAATGGGGAAGTGTTAAAATTGATGTATCGCCATGGGGAAAAACATATAAATGTGACATATATATATATTTATATTATTTATATTTATATCTATATCATTTATTTATGTTTATATCTTCTTATATCTTATATCTTTTTATATTTATATTTATATTTATATTTATATTTATATTTATATTTATATTTATATGCATGTGATGTATATATATTGTACATATATAATATATGTGTATAGATATGCATGTATATGAACACAGGGAGACACACACACATATAAAACAACACGGCTGCTTATATATCTACTTTCCTGGTTTGATCTCATTATTTTTTGCTACAGCTTTGTTTCATTTGGTGCATTACATCACAATTTGTCAGAGACCAGAATAAAAAGACACTCAATTCTGAGGAGATTGGTCCTAAAGTTTAAAACCTATTTACACACTGAGGTTGGTTAGGAGCAGGCTAGGGGAAGTCACTGAGGCTGGAAAGTTGGCTATGAGAAGAGTTTTAGTGAGTTTAATTAAACAACATCTGAGTGCTTGCTATATTCAACATTTATGTTAGACTCTTGTCAGGTAGAAATCTGCCACTAAAAGACATCACTTCTTTTGCACTCTGTCCTGAAATATCTGCTAGAAAATGAAAAACCATTATGGCTACCTGGTAGCAAGTCCAATTACAAACGACTCCAGAGCCCTCTGCAATGTGACCTGACTCTAAATCGTCTTTTAGGATTGTCATCCAGTCTGCTGGCCCTCTTCTTTCTGCCTCCTCACATGTAATTGGGAAATGGAAGGTACTTATCTGTCTTGTTGATGGCCCTGTGCTCATTTGATAACAGTTGCTCCAGAAAAGCACAAGAAGAAAAGTACATTTGCTGGAGCTATAAATTCACTCACTGGAGTGAGTAAATCATGGGTATTGCCACTGGACAAATAGATTTTGGGAAGTGGGGGAGGAGTAATATGACTGTCTTCTTCTTTGTATTCTTTTTCTTTTCTTTTTTCCTTTTTTTTAAATAAAGAGAGCAATAAAATAAACCTCTTCCTCTACCCTCTTTATCTGACTTCTATTATCCTATTCATGGAAAGTACAGATCAAAGTAGAAAGAAGTAGGAGAATGGCATTGAAGAAGTAGAAAAAACATCAATATTTGTGTTCTTGACACAAGGAAAATCTCAAACGAACATTGCCAGTAGATTTCACTCTCTTGATCCAGTTATTCTTCAAGAATTCTCCTTCTGCCATCTGTGAGTCTCTTTTCTTGTTGTCCTGTTACTGCACCTGAAAGTACTCAGTATTTTTCTTTTCCTTCTGATAGTCAGGCTAGTAGGGAGTCAGGACTTATCTTGCAGGGAAATCCTGCCCAGGGCCCATTTCTTGTTGATCTAGCAAACTGCAGCATTGTGCATATTCACTGCAGGTGCCCAGGCGAGGGAGTGGATTTTCACAGACTGAGCAAGCAGTAAAGGAGTCCATTTAGATGTAAGAATCGAATATAGGGATTTTATGTTTCTATACATTTTTCATGAATTATAAAAAATAAATGAACACAAAACCACATCTGCAAATAATCAGAGAGATACCTAAAACCGCATTTAGAGACGTGAAGAGGAGAATTTGCACCTCAGCAAGCATCGAGGAGGGTTTTGTTAAAGTGCAGTCACAGGCATAAAAGCAGGGATTTTACATCTTTTATTAGCACTTCTGATTTAGAAAGTCGAAAAGCACTTTGACTCATATGTGAAAATGAAAATACCCAAACCAAACTTCTTTTTTTGGGGGGTAATAAATTTTGTCTGCCTCTGAAGGTGATCTTTTATTCTTTTTTGGCGTCTTAGTAACAGAATTCTTTCTTACAAACTGAAACAAATCCCTTTATTTGGAGCTTTACAAGAACATCTTATTTCTTAAGAAAAAAGAGAAGAGGATAATTAGGTGACTCCACAGGCAGTTGTTATTTTTTGAAGAATTTGGAGCATTGTTGTCTAGTCACGAAAGCATTAAAGCATCAGAATACTAATAACAAAATTGATAATTGGAAATCATATAACCTTGATCAAGCCTTTCTAATTGAATATTACAAAAGACTCAGGTTTCTTTGAAAAACTGCTGAAATGGGCATTCTGAGCATCTGAAGTTTTATAGGATGAAGGCCCTGGCCCAAAGCCACAGACGGACCTGGGATTAAAATGATTGAGTCCTTACTGCTGGTCTTGCCTTTCTCTTCCCTTGACAACACATCATCCAGCAAAGGAGCAAATCAATAAGAATGAAAACTTCCTCTTTCTCGCTAGAGTGTTAAAGAGAACAGGTTCACAGAGCAATATCTATAGCAGCACCGGCTGCCTGTTGACCAAGACCTCGTCATTTTGGTGTGGAACAGAAGAGATATTTAGGACAGTGAGCCAGGGGACAAAAACCCCAGTAAATAATGAGAACGGCAGAGAGTACAGCCCTGTGGGCTAAACAGAGGCCATCTCGGCCCTGACACCAGTTGGCTGTGTGACTTTGGGCTAATCACATAATTCCTCTGTGCCTCATCTTGCCCACAAGCAAACTAGGACAGAAAGGCAGCACAAACTGGCTTGCCACACTGGTGGTATTCAATCAATCTCTGCAAACTACTTTTATAAAGCGCAGGTGCTAGGAGTAGTGTTCTCTCATTGATTTTTCATTTGAAATCAAACTGGCATTTAAAAAAATATTTATTAAAGGATGGATTCATGTCTAACTTGTCTGGGGTTTGAAAACAATAAGTGTCACCGAGACCAATATGCAAAAATAAACTAGAAGATTTTGAAATGCTAAAAAGGAACTTAAAAATTTTTTTTTTACCAGAATGATAGCTGTTTAGATGAAGTTTCAGTCTAGCACATGCTTCCCCGAATCAGGTCCCTATAGGCTCATTCAGGACTTGGAGCCTTCTGCAATACGCCTCATTCCAGTATTTCCATTAGTCATAATGGGGTCTGTTGCTTTTGTTAAATTAGTCCCTAACTCTGGGGTTCTGCCTGCAAGTGGGGCCAATGTAACATCCACCTGGCAGCTGCCATACTCACCTTCTTGGTGGTGATCTGCCCAGAATGCTTCTTTCAAGTGTTTCTTGAGGTTAAAATGACCCCGAAGCTAAAATTCTTTCTAAAATATAATTATTTTCCTTGCAGCTCTGCAGAATTCCATGAGAAACAGGTCCCCTAATGTCTATCTCACATTCTTCACTTTGTTAAGACTTAGAAAACATTTCCTATGTGGGGGTAGAGGTGGAGTCTGGAATCTTCTATTCTTATCATCTCCCCTTCCAGTGATTTTGTACAAAATTCCTCTATTTTCTTTTTCATTTAAAATGCAAACTCTTAAGCTTTTTCACTTAAACAGAAGTCTCTAAGGGGGTGTACAGGACTCTGTCCCAGCAGTTCTACAGACAGCGAGGCCTGGAGTCCAAGTTTGGGTTACAGGGGATTTGCTTCATGATATCACCATTTTCCCCTTTTCCTCACACCTTGCAAGTTGTCAAAAAGGAAAAAAGCCACAATTTTTAATGATCAGTTTTTAAGATAATTTTTATTTTCTTTTTAAATTGTAACTTGTCATTCTCACTTCATTCTGTCTGGGATTTTTTTGATTTAACTGGTAATAGTTATGTATGCCTAAAATAATTTTTTTTTTAGAAAAGCAGGCAATATAGAAGTTAGGTTATTCTATATAAATATTATAAATAAAAATATTTTGTCATATACAAAAAGAATTTCATGTACTGCCATCTGAATCCTTTCATTCTTTCTGAGAGAGATGCTTCATTTCTAAGGTCCTCAATTAAAAAAAAATATTTATAGTCAAAAGAAAAATACCTTATCCAGGTTAGAGAGGCTAAACCAATTATCCAGTTGAAACCCTGTTACTTAGAGTTTTCATTAGAAGAATATAATTTCTAATCACCCAATGTAGGCTCTGTCAGGTCTTGCTTGTGCATTAATATTTTGAAATATCACCTTGAAATATAGAAAGTATATTTTGCTAATTCCCTGTTTTATATAGAACCTCAGGTCGGAACAGGACTTAACAGAACATTTAACTTGAATATCTCATTTTTTAAAGGAGAAAAGTCCAGGGCAAAGAAGAAAATGGCTGGTTCAAAGTAACGAGGCTATGTAATATCTAGTGGGATGAGGCAGCAGGTGGGGAGAGGATGAAGTTGAAAGTCAATGACAAAAAAAAGTAGCCCTGTAAGTATTGCCTAAAATTGTCTGAAGTTTGTAGGCATAAAATAGTTCATAAAAGATTTCCACCTTTCCTGAGCTACAGCAGAGGTCAGTGGGGTCACTCCTCTGCTCTGTGTCACACACCCTCGGATTTCACAGTGTCATTTTACTATTCCTTATGTCTTTCAGGACTTCCTTGACTATTCACATTGGTATCACTGAGACTGTATAAAAATGTCGCGGTTGTCAAACGAGCAGCAAAATAGAGAGTCCTGCAAGATGGAGCAGTGAAAAATTGCTGCATCTGCAGTAGGAACGGATGCAGTCGTGTCTCAGGACAAAGCTAACCTGACATCTGACCTTTTATAGTCTTGCTGTTGCATGGTGATGGCTCAGGTCTCACGGCTGTGCACACACACCAGGGAATTCCAGTTAGGTGGAGAGTGAAAACACAATGACTGGGGCTCCACCTCAGTCAGGTACAAGCCAGGTAGGAGGGAGAAAAGGGTGGCAGGGTGTACTTTGGGTGCGGCCTGTGGTCAATTCATAGTGGTTTCCAGGAAAAAGATTATGGGAAGGATGCTGAGGCTCTGTTGCTTGGCCATAGATCAACCCTAAAATATTATCTCCTTTCTTCTTTGACAGATAATAGGATTTTTTTGAATTGCTTTCTTCAAGAAAACTATCATCTTTTTTACCTGTCTTCTCTTTTGTCGACCTGTCACAGTCATGTGTAGTCTAGTATTTCCCTCTCTACCTATTTTTTTTAATTTAATCTAATACTACCTCGAAATCCTCATTTAATATGGAGAATTTTTCTTTTTCTTTCTTTCTTTCTTTCTTTCTTTCTTTCTTTCTTTCTTTCTTTCTTTCTTTCTTTCTTTCTTTCTTTCTTTCTTTCTTTCTTTCTTTTTTTTTTGTGATGTCATTTTCCTACAGCCCTTCCTCCTCATCTTCACTGTTTCTGCAATTGTCTGTTACTCGTCCGAGATGTGTGTAAAGTTAAACCTGCTAGATTATGGGCACGGTGAACCTAACAAGCTGGAGCTGTCAGTTGATGTGGATTTCGAGATGAATCCCGCTGCCTGTCTGCTCACTTTCAAAAAAAGAAAAAAAAAAAAGAAAAAGAAAAAACACCCCACACTATCAGCAGAGTTGAAGCTGGTCTCTTTAGAAAAATAAACAAATCTCTGACTGCTCTTATAAAAGTCACAGATCTTGTCAGACTGAGTTCGATGTTGCTGACAGATCATCAATTAGAGGGTGCATGTGTGAAAACAAATGTGGGAAGTGATGGGTGCGTGGCTTTTGAAGGGATGACAGTGGCTTCCAGCAGACTGGGAGACAAACTGGAATCTGTTTTAAACTCCACTTTGGCAGACCCTGGTAGTGCCAGATTCAGAGAGGTGGGGTTAATTTATGAAGGCATCACCTCTTCCTTTCAACCCGTATTTGTAGATACTAGAAACTTCTATCACTGAAAACAATTAATACTATATCTTGTCCTTACTGAAGTGTATTATTATTTATCCCCATGATTTGTTTTAGTTCCGCTGGAGAAACAGGGAATGATTTAGACTGTCGTGCTACTTGGACATGAACTGGATTTGGGCCTGCGAGAGAATAGATGTCTTTGATTCACAAAAGGATGACTTTGAAGGGCTTACTGGTGACTTTTTCAAATATCTCTCTTTTTATATATATTTAATCAGAATAACAAAGCAAATATCTTTTATTCCGTCTACACTGGAGCATTACTAATGTGAAATTATGTCAACTTGGTAAGATGTGTTGGAAAGAGCACAGTATGAGGTCAGGCTGTCTTGTGCCCTGCTGCCTAGAGACTATGGAATTGGGCAACTTATTTATTTTATTTGAGCTTTGGTTTTAACATCAGTAAACTGAAGATAATAGTACATATTTTGCAATGTATTGTTAGTATTAGAGAGGCCCTGGGTTACAATAAAACAAACACAAAAACTTCATTAGTGCTTGGCACAGAATAGTTGTGACTATGTATAACAATAACAACAACAATCACAAGAACAAAAAATTTATTGAGAACCTGGGCATCAGAATTCAATGACGAAAGACAGTGCACTCAAGAGTTTCAGAATTTACCATTTTGTAGCCTGCATATATCTTGAGTCATTTCCACAGTTAAGTTACTGGAAGTAGCACGGGATTCCTCAAAATCCCTGTATAATGTAATCCAGAGGCATGGACCTCACAATTTAATCACAAAGCCATATATAGAGGCCGCAATAAAAATAATCTGCCAAAGGTTTTTGGCTCTAATAAGTAAAAGTAGTCCTTAGAATTCCTTTGTAGATATCTTGCCTGAGTTTTTACAGATTATTAATTTCAGAATGAGTATATTCCTACTCCAAAAAGGTAATTGAGAGACAGAGTTTCAGAATTGTGCCAGCAAGACAGATTCTAGGCTTTGTAATCTCCAAATCTTGCACCATCCATTATCACTCACTGCTTATCTTTGTTTCTCTTCACTGAAAAGATGAATGTTTCAAACAACACACAAGACGATGCATAGTTTCTCACCAGTGATATAGAATATGAAAGCTGCTTTAAGATATCCGTAAGCAGCTTATGGTTGCAACAAGCTAGTACACGTATAGATTTTTTAAAAAATATAAGATAAAACTTAATATTTAAAATTTATCTTATATTTTCTTATATAAAAATGAAATTTATATTTTGCTTGTTATAGTATAGCTTCTATTAGAAAAAAATACACCCAAAGCATGAGTTAAAAATTGTGGCATATAATTAAATTATATTCTTGCTTTGTTCATTTTTCACAAATAAATTTAATTTAGCAAAATATTTTACTTTGAGATACAGGAAGATTAAATTTATCCAGAGCTGAAAGGTGTGAAGGAGGCCTATATATATAATTGTTTAACTTTAATATTGGTGGTTTTAGAATATGTATGTGTATGTGTGTGTGTGTGTGTGTGTGTGTGTGTGTGTGTGTAATCTTAATAAATCACATACTAGGACCACTTTAACTTATATATATGTAAAGCCTTTATGGGACATTTCTGGGGTATGATATATCTTAATAACTTCTATCAATGTTACTGCAAAGGTAAAAAAATAAGATACTGTAGTTCTGCAAGGTTTAGTTAAACCCATCACACAGATAATTGAATATGTAAATATTTCATTGAGTGATAAACTTCACGCAAGGAACTCTCCTAAGATGTGGTAATATTGAACTTGGAGACACTGCAGGTTCATCAGAGAGCTAATCTATGTGAATGATGGTCTCCAAAGAGGAAAAATGAGCTTAACATAGAGATAAAAGTGACTTGAACGATGGCTTAGAGCTCGAATTGGACTCTTCTTGAACTGCTTCTCATTTGTACCTATTTCTTTCTAAAGTATCATGTAATGTTAAGCATCTCTGCATTTAAAAGTGCCAGATAAAATATGAGGATGCTACTGGAGATACAAATGTCTTCACAGTGAAAAACATTTTGGCATCACAGCCTAATTTACAAGACTTAACTCCATATCTGGATAGGTGGTGTTTGTTTCCAGATGGTTAACCGATAAATACAAAGTTATCTTTATTTTTTATTAACCTAGATTGCTGTCCTACAACTACCACTCACATACCTAATAGGACTAGATAATATAGAGTCTTCTTTGGATCACAGAGCAAAAAACCAACATTAGACCAACCTTATTTTAATAATTCCTTTCTGTACTATCTTTTACTGCATCTCAACACCCAAATCGTAAGTAGTGAGTGGTGTTCACAGTCCAGAAACCCATCATAAGGTATAATCCTCAGACACTGGTGTAGCTCTTGCCTGTGCTGCAACTCATAAATCTGCCAAATGTGCTACGTAGGGGAAAAAGAGCTAAGGAAAGTGATTGTTGGAGGAGAGAGATGGCAGTGTCTAGCTGCAGACTGTATTGGAAGGTGCAGACTCAGTTCCTTTCAGCTTATTTTGGTTATATCAAAGGTGGATGGGGCCTCTTTTTGTCTGTCATTTATTCTCTTACTATGTCTACTGCTTATATTTTAATGCAATTTATAGTTTCGCATTAACATTTTCGTGTGCAATTCAACAAATAGTGTAAAAGCAGTAATCTAACTTCCAAACTGATAATATTTGGAATTCCTTCCACGTAATAATGGCTAAAACTATAGTTTAGAACATTGCTTTGGTAGCTTTTCCTTGCAGGCTTCATGCTGTCTGTTGAAAAATCATCCCCTTTGCGACAATGTATTGGGTAGCCTTTTGAGGCTTGGCTCAAAGTCAAGGATATAAAGGCAAGAACCAGGTATAATGCAGATTTTAACCTGGTTTCTACGAGATCTTGGGAGCCTCAGTTCTAATTATCAATAGAGAGATATAAATATGGAGCATGATCATCCTTAGGAAAAAAATCGCTCTGCAATCACTCAACCTCGGTTGCTCATCTATAAAATAGCACCCATATCATAGAATAAATGAGAGTGTTAAAAAGATGATCAAAGCACTTAATCAACTTCAGGAATATACAAATGAATAAATGTGAGTTACCATTATTAATACATTTTGAGCTTTCTGGAAACTTAAGTTCCAACCTTCTTGGATCTAGCAGAATGTAAGTTAAAAAACCTCCCCCCACCATTTCCAACAGTTAGTCCATCTTTAGCTCTTCTTAGATTTGCGAGCTCGGATTCATTTTGCACTTAGAATGCTTGATGAACTAGGAAATATTAATAAAGCTGCTTCTTATTCACCTACTCAACGTCAAAATGTAACAGCCTGATTAAAGAGAAAGAAGACATGAATAAAATGACAGAACACACATTAAACTTTAATCACTACAGGTTCATCTAAGACATGTAGCTGACATGCTGAAAAGGAATTATATTTAGGTCAGGGAGATGGCTTAAAAGGCTGGTTGAATTCATCCAGTTAGTAGAAAAGTAATGGTGCAATGAGGGCATGAAAATTACAAGTTTCTTCCTATTTTTTTTAACACGATCATTTAGACGTTTTAAGTCCCAAGCAAAGCTGAATGGTGGTTTTGATATTAATATATTTGGAATAAAAATGCATATGAAATCTAAAGAAATCTTACTGGGGCAGAATCCTCTGACACCCATATAATTTAAATGAAGAAAAGTCCCCATGAAGTCTGTGGGGAAAGAGATACCTGATAGACTCCCTATCTGCCAGAGAAAAGCAGTAAGATGAATTTCAAGTGACAAAATGTTTATTACAGAATGCTTGGTTATCGATTAGTGTGAAATGGTATATATTTTTTTTTACTATGTCATTTAATTTATTCCTCCAAAGAAAATGACATGTTTGTCAGAATGAGGCATATAGCTATTTTAACTGCCTATCTAAAAGTGTTCAAATTCTTCAGCATGAAGTTTAATGGAATTTACAATCTAAACTTAATCTGCCTTACCTTCTGCTTGTTCACAAATTCAATAATTAATTTACCATCAGAGTACCCACTGTTCTCAAGCTCATCCCTTCAGTTAGGGTAGAGGAAGAAGAAACAGGAGCATGCTAGAAACAACCCCCCCCTCACTTTTAAATTATCAAAATGTATATGGTATTCAAGGCTTAACTCAAATGTTTTCTCATTTCAAATCTTTTTTGCTCTTATCCTTTCATCTTCCTAGAAAAGTGAGTAAGTAGTTTCTCTTCTGTTCAAGCTTGTGACAATTAATCTGTATATACCTATCAGTAGAGACATTACTTTCCATTATTATAATAATTTTTAATGTATATTTTTTACTAGTTCCTAAAATAATATGCTCCTAAAGAGCAGGAGGCCATGTCCTCTTTGTATTGCAAATGCCATAGAACTCTGCTCACCACCTTACTGACAATTATCCATTCATATATGCATTTAATAACTCATTTATTCTAAAAACTCTTTATGCCATGTGACTGTTTCAAGGCACTGTGGATATTGAGTTGAGATGGAAAGAGAGAGAGACAGAGATAGTTCTTACTCTAAAGGGCTAATACTCCAGGGAGAGACTATGCATGTTGTCATGCAGTGCTTTCAGTACAATGCTATTTGACATAAACAAATGGTTCAGTATGATGAGAACAAAGTATGTTCACGGGAGATGGTAAGAGAGAAAGCTAGAGGGGTAGAGATGTGGCATGAAGCCATCGTATACTGTGCAATATATATAATATTTTGATTTTATCTTAAAGATGATGGGCATTTGCTGAAGAATTATAGGTTCCAAAGTTAGACTCAACTATGTGAAGGATGGTTCTTACGAGTCTGTTAATCTGTGCAATCTGTTATTGCACAGAAGAATGGTGATGAAGGAATTAAAGGTGACCCCAAGGTTCCTGGCTTAAGCAACTACACGACAACATTGAAGAAGGGAAATATAGCAGGAGGACTACATTGGGGAAGAAATGAAAAAAAAAACTAGTTTTAAACCAAATGAGTTTTGTGTATGTGTGTGTGTGATGAGGATCAAAGGTCACTGGACTTAAACAGGCCAAGCATCTATAGGATTAGGGTCCTAAGTGGTTTATTCATGTGGATATTTGAGTCGATTAGCAAAGTGGAAGATGATGGGTCAGTGGAGAAGACTGTAAACCAATGGCAGAAACTTTTGAGAGAAAAACTATATATTACCTGGAGATTAAATCCATGAAAGCAACATGGAGAAATTCCTGAAAGGAATAACACCCCCAAATATATCTATCATAAAATCTGCTACAGAAGCAGAAGTTTCTATCATTACCTCGGTTAAGAATTGGGTCCCAAGATTTCTATTGTGAAAATGCAAATGTATTACCTGGGAGGGACAATGTACCAACTACCATGTTAGGATCAATGATTCACCCTAATCAAAGAAGCCATAGGAGAAAAAGAAGGAAACTAACACCCACTGAGCATCTGTTGTATAATGTCACTTAAATGGCACAAACAACCTTGAGGTTTCATTATTTTCTAGAGATGAAAACATATATTCCAAGTGGCTCAATGACATGCCCCATGTCCTATCAGAGTTGACTCAGCTCCTGAGCCAATTCTCTTTCAATCACAGCAGCACAATCGTAGTAAGATTGAGGATGAGGTTGACAAATCCCATTTCCCCAGCACCATGTACCAAGTATGATGTTCTGTGCATTTCCTACCTCATCTTATTTAGCTCTTAACATCCCTAAACAGTGAGCGTTATCCTCATTTAAAAATAGAAAAACTAAGGCTTAGAGGGATCGAGCAATGGGAAGATTGTCTCAGAGCTAATAAGAGTGGTGAAAGAGAGATTCAAATCCAGATACAACTGACATCCCAGCCCAGTAATGAACCATTATCCATACTGGTTTAGTGCCCTATCATTCCTTGACAAAGACTAAGAGTGGGCAGACTGATTTTTAAAAAACTTGATGATTCAGAGTCTTGGCAGAATCTTAGTACTGAACACACAGTGAAGAAATCAGGTATTTTCAACAGTTAAAGCCTTGCCAGTGTCAGCTCTCATTATGTCCTTGTTGTTCTTCCCTCAAGAAAGATTGTATCATATTCAAATAAGATGTCATACTAGGTCCTGTGCTTCCACTGGCAGCTCATCTGAAGCTCATTAGAAATGTCTGTTTTAATCAGGTGTCTGTATTGCTGCACCGTATGAAAGAACCAGGTTGTATATTTTGGTGACAACTCGGAGAAGATACAGTTGATTTGCAGTTGCATTATGTGGTGTCATTATGCTCTCTCGTCGGAGTGACTATCATTCTTTCAAAGCCAAGGAGTTAGGTATGCTGGGAAAGTCACACTGGGCCTTGGCTTTCAGTCAGTGGAGAGATGTTGCTGAGGCAAGCTAATACATTGGAAAAAATATATAAAAATATGAGAAAATGTGGAATGATGACGTTTCTAGATTAAATCGTGTTACTCATTGGCCAATCAACCCCAAATGAACTAGATTTGAAGATGAGATGGCTGAGCAGAGAGTTAATGAATTCTAAATAGGTGAACTCTGACTCTGTTTGTTCTTTTCTTTGAACGTGGCTAATAAATAACATAAGCATTTTCCTCCCTGGTGGCCACAAGGACATTAATAAAACATGTTGAAAAGATGATCGTGCTTTGTAGCATCCTGGATATAGAATCAGGAGTCAGAAGATTAACAAACCGAAAGGTGGACAGGAAAACCCAGGAGTGCACCTGAGAACCACAGAACAGTCTCAGTGCATTTGGAATGCATCACACAGGTCATTGTGGAGCCAGAATGCTCCTGTTTCAAAGTATTCACGCAAAATGTTTTCACCTTTGTTGCCCATGGGTGAGAAGAATACTTAGCATTTTTAAGTGTTTAAAACCTTACAAATGCAAGTTTTGCTAAATAATATTTATTCTCATTTTCAAGAGCTGCCTTTTTTTTTTTTGCAAATTGTTCTTTATTTTTAAAGTGATATACCTTTTTTATTTTATTTTTTTAAATTTATTTTTACTATGGTGACATTAGTTAATGACATCCCGTAAGTTTCAGGTGTACAATTCAACAGTAAGGCATATATATATATATCATATTGTGTGTTCACAGCCCATAGTTAGATTTCTTTCTCTCACCACATACTTGACCCCTTTTAGCCCATCTACTTCCCACCTATTAATCACCCCTCCCCTCCCTGCTCCAGAAACCACTAGTCTATAGTCTATGTCCATGAGTCTCTGTTTGTTTGATGTGTTCATTGTTGCTTTTAGGTTTATATCCCACATATAAGTGATATCACGTGATTTTCAACTTTTTCTGTCTAGCTTATTTCACTTAGCATGATCATCTCGAGGTCCACCCATGTTGTCACAAATGGCAGTGTTTCATCTCTTCTTATGGCTGAGTCATATTCCATTGTATGTATGCACCACAGCTTCTTTATCCATCATCTTTCGTAGGACACTTGGGTTGCTTCCATGTCCTGGCCACTGTGCATAATGCTGCTATGAACATCGGCGTGCAGATATCTTTTAGGACATGGGTTTTCAAGATTTTTGGGAAAATACCCAGTAGAGAGATTGCTGGATCATATGGTAAATCAATTCTTAGTCTTTTGAGGAACCTCCGTACTGTTTCCCATAGTGGCTGTGCCAATTTGCAGTCCCACTAGCCGTGTATAGGGGTTCCTTGTTCTCCGCATCCTCTCCAGCCATTTGTTATTCTTGTCCTGTTGATTATAGGTATTCTAACAGGTGTGAGATGGGATCTCATTGTGGTTTTATTTGGCATTTCCCTAATAGCTAGTGATGTTGAGCATTTTTTCATATGTTTGTTGGCTGTTTGTATATCTTCTTGGGAGAAGTGTCTGGTCAGGTCCTCTGCCCATTTTTTAATTGGAATGTTTATTTTGTTGTTATTGTTATTGAGTTGTATGAATTCTTTGTATAATTTGGTTATTATCTCCCTGTTAGACTTAGTGCCGCACCAGCAGGACAGTAGCCTATTAAAGTTTTCATGACTTGATTGTGCCCCGTTTGAGTAATTTCTTTTTTTCTTCCATTGAAAACATAAATGAAATGGTGCATGTTTCCTAAAGGGGTTCTTAGGTTGTAGCTGATTGTGTCTTCTCTGCACAAGTGCTTTTATTTTTTCTTCTAAATCTTTGCAAGTGGCATTCTACTCTTCTCTTGTGTACCACTTTTTGCAGTGACTGTCACTTGCTTTCCTGTTGCTGTTTTTTATCTTCACTGCTGTCTCTGCTTCCTGACTTGTCTGCCTTTATTATCGTTTTTGGCTGTTATTTTTCTTTTCTTCTCTACATTCCTTTTGTTACCTATTTCTTCCCTCTTAGCAACCATGTACTATGGGATGCCCCAGAGCAATTATTGATCGACAGAGGAATCCTACCCTGGCTCAAAATGGCCATGTTCTTAGAGTTCCACTTTGCTCAGTCATTGGATGTAAGCCCCACTGGGAAAAGTGTCATCTTGGATGTCTTTGCAGCTAAGACATACCCTGAAGAAACAAATGGCTAGAGGCTGTCTGCTAACAACATTCCCTGTAGCTGGGTAGCAAGTCTTTCCTTGAAGAAAGATCTTGGTGGCACATCACTGTGTCCCCCATTCCCCCTGATTGTTTCCTAATTAAGTTCATACAATCCTGATGTCACCTGAGGGGTTCACTTGATTGAAATTAACTTAAATCTTCTCAGTTAATATATTAATTCAGGTAAAATCTATCCAACACCTAGAAAATGCTTGGTTCTGTCTGAACCCTGGGGATTCATTCGTTCACAAAACAGGCAAAGTGTCTGCCCTAATGGAACTTACATTTTAAAGAAATAATCAAATAAACAATGTTGTAGAAGGTAGTAGCCTCCTTTCCTCTGGTCTCATAGTTCCATGAATGAACTTAAGCCAATGTGACTCCTTTTCTGGCCTCTTTCTCCGCAACAGAAATTTGCTTTTTTTCTTCATGTGAAGTGGCCATCATGGGTAGGTATACCTTCCCAACTGCCCCAAACCAAACTGCACCATGAGGTGGGGGAGGAGAGGGCAGAGGACCCCAATATTGGCTTTATCAGCAATGAAGTTGATGTTTTGAAATTAATTTATCTCTTTTGTTCATTTTATTTCTCAATTTAATCTAAATATGGGAGGATAATAAACCACTACTATATTTAAACTCTCTAAAATTCCATCCTATGATATGTCAGGTGGAGAAAAGTGCTCTGAAGAATAAGAAAAGCCAGGGAAAAGGGTAGAAATTGATGAGAATAGGTGATGGCTATTTTGTATTAGGTTATTAGGAGATACCTCTCTGTAAAGGTGACATTTTGAGCAGAAACCTTCTTGAAGTGATCTGAGTTCTCTGGCCAGTGGAAGTCCACACTCCAATCCCTAGGTGTTCGTTTATCTTGTCCAGGATTTTTATGTCTTTTAGATCTTGAATTTCACAATACTGGGTCATTTTTCACACTCAAACACTTCAGTTTCACAAAGACAAAAACTGCACCAAGCACTGATAAATCCAGTTGACTTTACTGAAGATACATAGATGCTCACATGGACGGGTCATATCACGTAGCTTTATAATCTTTAGCTGTCTGTTCCCCTCACCACTTTCACTCTCCTCCAAATTTTTCTCCCTTTATGAAGTTCAGGATCTTTCCCTCATCTAAAGCTAAAAGCTACCTGACTGATAGCCCCTAAAATTGGGGAATAGCATGAGGTGAGGCTTACTTACCTTCTATCATTCTTTATCAGCTATGAATATACAAAATTATTGCATTTTTTTTCTCATAAGACAATCCTTTCCCTATGAATAATTCCAGTCATAGTAATTTAGGCAAGACTGCTTTCTCCACATAATTTCACAGCAAAAAAAAAAATGTTTCCATGTTTACATTACTCAAAATTATTACACAAATACACCAAAGTCATAGATAAATGGTTCCAGGCACAAAATTGAATTTTATAACTTAAATTTTAATATGCAACCATCCCAGTTTTCCCAGGAGTAAAGAATTTCCTGGGACATAGGAATTTCAGAGCTAAAACTGGGGAGCCCTGGGGAAACCAGAATATTTCAGGTCTCTTTCGCCTTAGTTTCTAAATCCCCTGTTTTAAAGGCTGCGGAGAATTCCACAAGACCCTATTTATAGTATAATTTCCTAGCTTAGTTCTGAAGCTCACTTTTGTAAAGGATTTCTTGCCCACTCCCACCAGGGATAAATTCATCCCATCAGGATGCCTTTACTCTAAGCACATCAGTTAGAAGTCTTGCTGTGTCTCCAGAAGTCTCTCAGGTGTCTTGGTTGGCTCAGAAAAGGAGCTCTCTTTGAGAGGATTGAAAGAAAACCTAAAAAGTAAGCAGAAGCCACAGCCCACACCTTCTGCCATATATTCTCTAATCTCAGAAACAGGGTTTCTATCATGTTTGTAATCTTCCAAAACTAGAATGACATAATTGAGATATGCCTGTCTTCTTCATGTCTTCAATCTGGCCTTATTTCTCTTTTAAGAGGATCCCTCCTGATTTTCCTTCCAGCTTCATTTTTTGAATAATTAAGGTAGAAATTTGCTATAGTTGAATTTGACAAACTAAAATAGAAAGATTATTGCTTCACAGAGGCCTTGGCATTTTCCTCTCCCTAACAGAATGAAATATTTTGGCTAACGGGGTTTCATTTCTATGGGGTCATGGATATTCTGGCTATAAGCATCCCAGATTATAGAAAAACAATGGTGTATGCAGTAACGGACCTGAGCCAAGTTTACAGAAGGGGACAGGAATTCTTAGGGGTTGTTGGGAACCTACCAGTTTACCCTGTTCCATGAGGTCTTGCTTAACAGTAAGGCCTCAAAAGTCCAAGTCTATGCCAATCTCAGGTGTTCAAGTTTGAACCTATGCTTCTTACAGCAAATGCGTTCTTGCTTCCTGCTATTAAATATTATTTCCCTAAGTTCAGTGTTTTTTCAGAATAAATTTACTTAATATAGACAAATTTGATAACCTTTCATTGGCTCTTGGGACATCTTAAGTTTCTAGGTAAGTTTTGGAATATTTTGTTCCTATATCATTGCCTCAAAAAAAGCTGAATCATCTAGCCACATCCTGTAGCTCTTGTGATCCAGATCCTCTCGAACTATCCGTCTGCTTAAAATTTGTGGTTAGGTCTTTCATTCTTCCCCTTGGAAGAGAGCAACAATTTATTTTAGGCGTTCCAGCAACTCTCAACATTAGCTGATCAAAAGAATATAATAACGAGGATGATCCTACTGCTTATATCTGAGCTTTTTTTGGATGCCTTTTCAATCTTCGTGATGAAATCAAGGAAATTGTGATGCTCTTTAGTATCTGTTAGGTAAATGTATTGATGCTGAGTACTTTATCTTTTAATTTTACACTATTTTTAAAAAGAATCGTTAACTAAATATCTGTCATTGTTCAAAACAAAATTCCATTGTTGAATTATTGTAAGTGGAGTTTCAAAATGATGAAAAGTGTACACACACACACGCGCGTACACACACACACACACACCACATTCAAACATTTACAAAGGACTAGCTAAACTCATGAATAGCTTATCCCTTTGGCTATAACCAAGTCAGTTCCTGGAACACCTTTTGGCATTTGAGTCTCTCAATGAAATATCAAATTTTGATTGAAATAATGGCCTTGAGTTCCTGTAGTTATGTAACTGTGTCTCTGATACTGAACATGTGTTCTTAAGAGCAGGTCCTTTGTCTTCCTTTACAAACATATCATTGTGAAGAGTCGTATGTACATACCTATATTATAAATCATATTTGAGTTGCAGTTTCTTTTAAGGTTGAAACAGGATTTACATGGCCCTACAGGCATTTTTCCTTTGTGTACTGAATTTTCTTTTCAACATTTTTGAATGAATGTAATATATCTTCAGTCGATTTTAATCCATTCTGGCCTTTGTCAGATTAGATGATATTTTTCATTAGTTTTTGGTATTGGTTAATATGCATCGTCTCCAGATAGACAAGTACAATGTTACCACCTTCGTTTTCCTTATGACTTACTCCAAAGGTACTTCAGTGTTTTTTAAATAAAAAACTACTTTTTATTCAAAATATTTGTCTTGTAACTAAAGAGAAAAAAGTTAAATTCTAAAACCACAATCTATCAAAAAGAAATTTAAAATATGTGTCTTTTGGGTTTTCGATTTGAGAATATAAGAAATAATAGCAGTAAGTAGATCTGAAACCACCAAATATTCTCGAAAACAAACATCTTATGAAGCTGCATAATACAGAATTTGGGAAAATGGAAAGAAGATGGAATTACATAGAAGATTGTTTTTCTGGAAATTGTCTAATAGTTTAACTATAATTCTTCTCACATTTGCTTACCTCTTATCCATGTATCCCATAGTTTAGCACTTAACTTGTTTTTTGTTTTAATCTTCTTAGTCTTATGGAGGAAAATATATCTAAACCTTTGTTCCTCCTTACACAGGGATAAGCACTTAAAAGATGCTTAAATTTTTGCTTAATTGACCTTTTTTTTTTTCAAACTGACTGATAGCATTTTTCCCCTCTCAATGAATGAATTGAAATTAATTTGGCAGCAACTGTGCATGTGACTCTGATCCAAGAAAGGAAAGCTTGGGAAGTCTGGTGTGAGTCATTCATCATGATAGAGTGTGAAACGGTTTCTTGTAGGAGGGTAAGAAAGTCTGAAATAGTACATGCTAAGTGGCTGACAAGCAGACCAAATGATAAATGGGGTCATTTTACTATAACATGGGAAACTTTGATTAGGAACATATCACCTGGAGTCTTTTATTGCCCTATCCACCCCAGGAAATTGCTCAAAACCCTATCAGGAATTGATAGTTAGGTTTTTGGTGCAATAATGAGCCCCTGGTGATTTGTTGCTTTCTGAGTAGTCTTCCTAAGCTTTGACTTTCTGTGTCAGGCTGTTCTCAGTGTCTGCCAAAGCAGGCTGACATTCCCAGAGTTTAAACCAACTGAATGCTCAGAAACATTGCTAACAAGAGCCATAACTAGGGGCTGAAGACCATGACCTACATTTGTATAGAGTTTTTACAATGTTGGCAACCTGTCAAGTTTATTTTATGGTTAAATACCATGACATGCTGCAGGAAGAAAGTTTCATTTCTCCTCCATGGTAAGGCTAAGCCTCTAATATCCCACTTTCTAATCGCATGAGCCCCCTCTTTCTCTTACTGTTTGAATATTTGCATATAAGTTTCTAAATGAAACATCAATACATTCAAAGACTGAGGATCTATTTTATAGGGACATTAATAAATGTGAACTGAAAGAAAAATTTAAACATTTTTTGGTAGATAAACTAGACTACTTTGTTTTGTTTAGGTAGACTCAGTTTTAGGGTGTTACAGCTTTAAGGCCTGCAGTGTAAGAATGATATTCATTTCAGAAATTAGAACCAACAATCTAACACATATTGATTGCCTTGCCTTTTTTAATGTATCTCAATTATAGTCACTTAAAAATGTAATGGCCATAATCTTTATTTATTTATTTTTTTAAAAGCATAAAACCATCTAATATTTTTTTATTTTTATTAGCCACACTTTTCAGATGTAATTGTATCTAATTCTGGTATCTATATATAAATTTTAGAATTAAGGAATAATTTTTGTATTTCATGCTTCATAGGTATGGACAAGTTATGAATGCAAGAGGAGAGTACATGGATTTTATTTTAACAAATAATTCCACTTTTAAGACAACAAAGCTGTATCTCAGGCCAACGATCTAAAACTCCTAGTATATCTTTAATATGTTAATTCTCCATACATTTATTCACAAATGTTTTTTGACATAGCTTTTAGAAATAAAAAGCAAATAAAGCAAGATCTCTGCTCTCAGGTAGCCTATACCAATAAGAATAAGTGCTGGTATATATAAGTTTAAGGTAGACAAGACTAGCAATGCCACAAGAGGCAAGCATCGTTTACAAAAAACATGACAGAGAAAAGAAAACTGAATAAATTAAGACAGGTATTATTAAGTTAAAAATTATAATTGTCAAAAAAATTTTTTGATGAGTTTGAATTAAGTAAAAAGCAAAGCAAACTCTGGAATTAAGAGGAAAGCTATCTAATTTCAGAAGGGGACTACCCCAATAAGTCATCTCTGGTTGCTTAGAGAAAGAAGTTGGCTGATTTCTAGAAAGTAAGTTATATTCGAGAAAAGTAATATACAATATAAGTAAATTATTGAAATAATTCTTCCCTCCCTTTATTTCCTTCTTGAATCAATTTTATGTTGTTGGTAGGTGTCTGGGCTGATGTCATGCAATGTATACTGAACATAGTATATAATGTGTGTATAGACATATGCATATGTCTAGCATCTATCTATCTATGTAACATCTATCTATCATCTATCTATCATCTATCTATCATCATCACCATCTATCTTTTCACCAGCTAAACAGTAAGTTTCTTTCATTACTTCATAGCATGCGATCACAATTATTCACAATTCTTTTATAGAGCCATTTTCATATTCAGATAACCATTCTTTTTAAAGTTGCGAACATAGCAAAAATGAAGAATTATGCAATTACTTGTAAAATTCAAACTGTAAATCAATCTTTTTTAAATATTCAGAATGGCATCTCTTGGGCTTGCTAGATGTCAGTGGACAAGTGACTGGGGTTCTTACAACCCCTGGCACCAAGGTAAGTGAAGAACAGATAATGATGTTTGGTTTTGGGGTTGAGGCCATCACCTCTATGATCCTTGGCCTAAGTCTGACTATGGATAAGTCCCTTCTGGCCCCTATGATCCTCCATTGTTATACTTCTCACTATATTATTGTTATTGATGTATTATTTACATACACTCCTGCTAGCCTTTGCCCCCAAACCCTGACAGGGATTGCTGCCACTGTGGACACTTTGGTGACCATTTGGAAGACTGTGAACCAAGCAGATCCATGAATTACAATGAAAGGCCTGGTCATTTAATGGAATAATTGGCCTCAGACAACTTAAAAGAAGCCCCCTGTGGGATGAAACATTTAGATAAAAATCAGTGCTGCTCCTAAAGTTTTTATGTTCCCCATGTGGATGCTCACTAGGGAGGCTCCTACACTAATCAAGAGATTATAACCATCTTCTTAATTATATGATTCAATCATATATAATCATCTTTCTAATGTAATACTGTTCTTCCCTCTCCCCTTTCTTTTTTTTTCCCATGGCCCTGAATCTTAGGGTCACCAGGCCAATTTTTAGTGACATCGCACAAGTTTTTCCTTCTATCTTTCCTGTTCTTTCTCTCTCAGTAAACACCTATTTAGCATACAAAACCTAGCTCGAATATTGTCTTCATTGATAAGGCTTCTTTGCATTCTTCACTTAGGACTTCAACTTTGATGAATCTGCTGTTTCTACAGCAAGAACACTATAAAAGATTTTATATGTGGCAAAAATAGGAATTCTCAAATATAATATGTTGCCTCCTGGTAAGGCTGTGTGTTTCTTTAGGAGGGGGCATACCTGACTCAACTTTGTGTCCTCGCCCTTTGAACAGAGGCAGGTAATTTGTAGGTTTTCAATTATTTTTGTTGATTAGATAAATAAAGAGATAATAAAATCCTGAGGAGACTGAGGTTATTTATCTATGTAACTTATAAACTAGACCATGGTGTAAATAATATAGTCCGAATGGTTGGAGTCTCTTAATGTTCACTACTAATTGGTGGTGCTGTAGCTGTATCAACAAGTTTTCTGTAGAAAACAACTAGGAAGAATCTAAGGTATCATCTTATGCCACTCTTTAATTTGAATGATGAGGAAATAATGACTCCAATAACTTGACCCATCTCTCACAGCTGACTGTTGATAGTATTTGTCATGTTTGTTAAGCATTATTCTCTTTTAACTATGCTACACTTGATGCTTTGCTGTAAACAGGAAAGAGCTGACTTTTATATATTTATCTTACCCCTCATCTGAGCCCCATCAGAGAAACTAGATTTATGTTTCTTAATAAACCTTGCATAATATACAACACGCTGATAGTTTATTCTCTTCCCCTTTTCTTTTATTTAATAAACAGTTGTGGTAACAATGCTTATCAATGTTGAATCTATGAAATAAAATTTAATTAGCCAATAATGATGTATAGTTCAGATGATGTTACCAGCTCGTTCTATATCTAACATATGTTTGAAAATATTACTTTATATTTATATTAGAATAGCTGTATTTTTGTAAGACCAAAGCAAATTTGACAACTTCTTTGTCCCCCTGTTGGTGAGTTCCCCTTCTAAATAGTTATTTCAAAATATATATTCTTCACTGAAATTTATCTCAGTGGTCTTTATCCAAATTCACTGAATTTATTTAAATATTACTTCAGCAATTATAATATCTGTATCATTATTTAAAGGCCTGTCTTTTATTGGGGTTTTAATGGTAGCATTTCAGAATTTCATTCATTTATAGAAGTAAATAAATATCTTCATTCCAGGTAAAATGTAGTTACCAAAGCAGTTCACAGACTCATTACTGTTCCATCTTGGGACTACTGGACTCTGGTACAGAAGCACAAGAAGAGCATTCATGAAAAAAAAAAACGAAAACCAAAAACCAAAAAAATACCTGGGTTTTCATCCAGCTTTCATCTCTAAGGAGCTTTGAGATCTTGGGTAGTTCAGTTAATTTTTCTGTTTTCAATGATCTCCATGAATGGATTTGCTATTAAGGTAAAATTTTGAAAATAAATGTTATCCTAAATTAGTTGTCATCTTTATCTTTCTCACTGAGACAGTGCAGTGTCCTCTTTAAGTGCCTTGAAGCCGTGCTGCCTGAGTTTGTCATTTATGAACTATTACCTTGGGAGAGTTACTTAAATTTGCTGGTCCTGTGTTCCCTCCTCTATTAAATATGGGTAACAATAGTATCTATCTCATAGGGTTGTCATGAGGATTATGTGAGTCATTACATGAAAAGCACTTAGAGCAGTACTAGCATGTGGTAATTCCTCTTCCTCTCTTGTAGCTACCTGCCTATTACCTAGTGCTATAATGACATAGATTTACTAAGAAGCAGCCAATTCACAAGTTATGTATTAGAGCTGGAAATCACTTTGAGAGAGAGAAAAAAAGAACTTTATAGGAGAGAACTCGGATCCATGGGTAACTATTTCCCACTGTCAGAAATGAAGTTTCTACAGAGGATTAAGCACACAACGTGGCTTCTTAAGGAGGCAGCCTTGGCCCTGTAATGAACAAGCACAGACATCAATACACCTGGAAAAGGCCATCCCAACCTCTGCTTTACCCACTCCTGAAACTGTAAGCTTTTATCTCAGATCTCAAATATTGTGTTTTTTTTTTCCCTTTAAGTCAATAAAAGCTTCAAAGATCTTTTAGAGTTATAGGTTTAGACTGTAAATCTGTTCATTTCAACACATTTCAAAGTTTAAAAGATAATTATGATATCATGGTCATTATCCATTCAAGTTTTAACATTGTCATGAAGATTTTTTCATATAAATACATACCTTTTAAAAAAAATAAAGTGGATGACTATAGCAATAGCAACAAAATTGTTCCCGAAGACAACCATGTATCAGGCCCTATACTATACTAAAACTTTTATAAGCATCATAGAAAGAAATGAACAGAACCACCTTCTGTTGGTATTTTATTGGCATTTTTTCAATGGTAAAACTGAAATTCAGAGATTTAAGTAACATGCCCAAGAATACAAAGATACAATGTCAATAAGTGGTAGAAGGAGAATTTTAGACCCGAATAGTCTGGCTTAAAAGACTCTGTTTTCAAACAATATCCAATAATGACTCATTTCCTAAAAAATGATAACATACCTCACTCAATTTAATAATTCAGACAAATGTAGTGATTCTCACTCATGAAATAGGTATAGTAAGAAGTAGTTCTCAGTAGTTGTGAAGTTTCAGGTTCCTTGTGCACTGTGTGTGATTGGTAACCAGAGCAATGAGTGAACTCAAAGGTGATTGGTCTGATTTTCTAAATAAACTGTCCTGGGAGAATAGGTTACTAGGAGCTAGGTGACCAGTTCAGAAGAAAGTGGCATTGTTCTTGTCAAAGTGATCATTGATTTTCTCTCAGGTTTCTGTAGGGAGTTGCAGAATAAATTTCTATTTGCTACAAAACAGCAAAAAAAGTATTCTTAGGTGACTTCTGTGTTTTAGAAATACAATCTTGGAAGGCAAAAGAGTAACAGGAAATAATCAGAGTTTCCTGAAAATTATTTTTGTGGTTTCCCAAGACAAAATGGCTTTGAAGAAAGGAACTAACCAATTCAAGGTTATTTTCGGGTGTCTGAGAAAAAAAGGATTGGGAAAGCAAGTGAATTAGAAGAAAGTTATCTTTATTACAGTGTAATTTGCTTTAAATTTGTATTTATTCATATATTAATAGATTTGTAAATTTGATGGGCCAAACTACTCATCAAATCTTTGAAATAATAAAGGAATAAGCTTTGTTTTATTCCATAAGAATGCGCTGCCCATAGCCAAAGGGGCATAATGGCATGATGTAAAGCATTAAGCAGAAAAGTAGTTTATGATTAATTTTTTTTATTTTTGTTCTTTTTAGTGACCCAAAGGATTAGTTAAATCATAAGCATTTCCCTTATAGATTTAACATCTGAGTCCAGAGGGATTCTCTTCAAGCCGACATGGGTTTTATTTCAAATATACTTTAAGGGTATAATTCGTGAAAATATTAAACACAATGTGTGTTCATGTGTAGAAGTCATAGACCAGGATTGTTTTTAGAAAACTCTGCCTATTTCATTCCCACTGAGGAGAATTTATTCTGCTTATTGTCACAACTGCTTGAGCACCCTCATCATCTGTAGGTCAGAGATGCATTTTTAAAAAGAGCCAAAGGCTCATTTACAGGACATAATAGAAAGTAACAGCTGGGAAGACATTGTTAGTGTCTACTGGGTAATTAAAATGAGTTCTCAAGATAAGCAGGCAAACAGAAATACATATTTATTTGAAAAATCACAGTGGCTCCTGAAGAGCTCTTGGGGCTGTCAGGTAAATAGCAGCATAAGGAGCAACGAGGATGTAGCACTGTGTGTGACAGGCCCTGAACATGCTCAGGGTGTACTCCTGTCCTGTATGCTCCCTCGTGGCACCTGTGGGGTTGGCTGCATGTTGACCCTCTGCCTGGGCATTTAACAGGTGCTCCCATCTTTTCACATGGTTATGAGATCAGGCACTTTGTGGGTGTTACCTTTCAACCCGCGGATGGGAAGTCGGGAAGGACAGGGTCTGTAGGTGGGCATAGAATGATGGAGCAATGAGCAGGGCAATCTGTGATCCTTAGGGGCCCAAGGGAGTTTGCAAAAAAAAAAAAAGAGAATTTTTTTGGAGAGAGTGATGTGTTGCTGAGTTGAAACCCATCATGGTGAAGGGATGAGTCGTGCTTCCCTTAGCTCAGATCTGGAATTAGGGTTTCAAAGAGATGTCTAAGGAGCTTTGTTTTTCCAGCAAAGTCTGTGGGGACACAGAAGCTAAACTGGCTTGTTGGCTGCTCTGATGGATGAATGAGATGTGTCTGCCTCAATGATGGGATGCACTAACTCCCAGAATCTCAGGGTGTGAAGGATGTTGATTTTCCATGGTTCAGAGGGCTATTTAGGGGAGTAAGCTGGCCTGCCACTATGCTAAGAGACCTTGGCTGAGAGGAGAATGGTGAACATAACTATTTTAAGGGGGCTTCGGGTCATATGGCAGAAGAAGAGAGCAAAGGAGAAGTCATAAACCGATAGTGAGAGGAAAGATTTCTTTGCTTTAAGAGAGTGCAGGTGGCTGATGCCTAGAGATGCAGAAGGGTTGGGAGGAGAGGAGCAGAGGAAGGGAGTGGGTAGAGTGATCTTAAAAGTTCCCAAGTAAATTAGGAGACAAAGGGTGAGATTTAAACATGGCAGGACCAGTAGAAAGTAGTGTGAGGTAGGATCAATACCACCGAGAGGACTTTTCTGAATGTTATTTCCCACCTCACCCTCATCCTGAGTGGTCACAGAGTCCAGCCAGTTTGTGTCCCCTTGTTAACCCTACTCGTCATCTCCCCCAATGGATTCACAGGTCTAAGCTAAGGGAAGAAAAATATTTCCGTTTTGATTATAATGAACAGATTGACAGATACTGGGTGAAGACTCCCTTGTGACTAAAAGTGATCAAAGAACTTTTTATTGTCAAATAAAAATCATGGGATAAGCTCCAGTCTTATCCAGGGGTGGGGAATATTATCTCCACAGGGACAGTGTACAGAAAAAATTCAGATTCTTTTCTGCTTTTCACCTTTGGAATTCCACTTTTCAGCATAATTGGTCCAGCCTTTTTGGATATTCATAAATTCACATTTGTTCCTTGGTAACACGAGAGTCAAGAGTCTCAATTCATGGCTGATTAAAACTCAGAAATATTCTGGGAAGGCGCATATAACAGAATTAAAATGATTATTAATATTGAAAATGTAGGGAATGCTCTGCTTACTGGAATCCTAAATAGACTGATGAATGAATATTTCAGCTGTCATTTTTAGTTGGGTCCTTAAATGCTGCAAATGATTATTGATTATTGATGTGTGGCTCAGACAACATTTTTGCATATTGACATATAGCTGCTCTGCTTGGATTAGAAACAACTGCTTGTCAAAGGGCCCAAACCTGCAGTCTGGCTGGCTGCTCCAGACTCGTTTTAGGGGTTCAGTTCACCATCAGGACATCTCTCCATTTCCTGCTGGTCTCTCTTCACTTCCACCTGCCCAACAGTTCCTCTTTATAGTCCTTGTTCTCATCCACTTCTAACCATGCCCAGCCCAAGAGGACTAAATTGCAGTGAATGTCAGTGCTGATGGGCTGGCTGGCATCCAGCCTCTTCTTGTTGGAGATCTTGTTGGACCCTTACATGCTGATCATGGTTTATTTATTGATGATGTCTGGGAAACTGCTTAAGGGGCCTGATGTAACATCTTGAAGCAGTGGAAGCCTCACAGCTGGTTAGTGTGTCACACACCACTTCTGCTTTCTGCACAACATGACACTATCAGTGACACAGTACCAGGTAACCTCCTGAAGGACGCAGGGTTCTTGATGGATTTCCTTTTCAGTCTTGAGATGCTTCAGCTCACATTGCTACCTGAGTAGAAACTCAGTAATTTGGTGTACTCGCTGGTATTTATTTCTTTCTATAATACAAAGTTTTTGTTTTAAAGACCTTTATTGACTTTAAACAAGTTTTAGAAGTGGATTTTCATAGTTGAAGGTTTGTATACGAATAACTAAAAATTGGAATCCTTGAATATTTGGGCTGTGGTGGAGAGGGACATGCATGGATTAAGCTTGGAGATATGTTCATTCTTTTTTAAACATTTCAGAAGTATTAGAACCAGCAGTATTCCAATTTGGCCAAGACACAAAATTCATTATAAATTTTATTTCACTTTTAATATTGAGGCAATACTAATGTTATCTCAGATATCAAAAATTTTTTATAAAATTTTGTTATCATCAAACTTTTTACTGAGTGCCATTTAAGGTTTATGTAAACACTAGAAATAATTGTTAAACGTGAGGTCAGCTCTAAGATAGACAAAGTAACTTCTAAATGAGTTCAGTTTTAGAGATGAATGTTTCTATTGTTTTAAGAATTAGTAAATGGATGGGGACTTGCTTCGACTCCTGCTTAACACATCTGCTTACCTTCTTATCCTACTAGCCAAGGACACAGTGATTCTCCTCTGTGGCTTAAAAGATCTTAAATATCTTAAATGGCTAAAAAGATCTTAAAATTACAGCTGCTGATGTCGGTGATTCGTGCAGTCAATTACTTCCTGACCACTAGGTGGGACTCTGAAACCTCTTGCATTATTAACAGAGAGTTCTTGCAAACGTTTACATTGCTTGAAGAGAAAAAAAATTTTTCGTGAACATTTCTAAAAGTCTTTTCTCTCTCATTTTTAACCCCATCTCCTACTGATAATTTAAAAATGATCCCGAATCTCTGTAATGATGTCACAGCAACATTAGGATAATGCCAAGCAAGTGTCACCATTATATCATGTTCCAGGAAATAAAAAAAGGATAATATTGCTAAGGTTATCTTACAATTAATTCAGGCTTTCCATGAATAGTAATCGATCCATCATGGTGACACACATTTTTCCTTTCTTTATTTTTCTATTTATTGGTCCAAGACACAACTCATTAACTTCATCTGTTTGGATTGTAGACCACAGATCACTTCTAGGATTTATGAAAATGTGATTATATCTGGAGTGAGTATACAAGCCACCACCAGTATCATAAACACACATAATACTTTTTCTTTTCATTCTATCAGTTCCTCATCACAATTAACTTTGTGATAATCTGCAGGTCCCTGTGACTCTGGAGGAATGAGGATCACCTCGGGACTGCATATGAAAAACAGCATTCTTGTGCACATTATTGTGTTTAGTTTTGAATTTAGAAGGAATCGTTTTCCTATTTTGGCTTTCACACAAATTTAACCAGCAAAACAATTTATTTTTCATAATATCTCACTGAACTCCTTGAAGGGATTATAATAATGTGCACAAAGTAGCTATTCAATGAGCATGTAGTAGATAAATGAAAGGTTCAAGCTACCATGATTATATTTCATATTATGAAAGCAGTGCAGTTTCATTTACATCTCTTACTATTGTCCAGGTTATAATTTATTAAATTATCATATAAATTCAAGTAACACGTTTTAAATAGATGTGATATTTCATATTAAGCCAAATTTGGTGATGCTGAAATAGTAATTTAAAGTCCTAGAAACTGTTGTGTTTTCTATCAACCCAGATATTTAAATAAAGTGTCATAGACAAGTCACTTTAAGGTCTTTCTTTTGAATCTAAGGTCAATAGAAGTTGATAAATGGGCAGAATATTTTTGATGAAGAATATTTGTAAAGAAATGCACAATAAGAAAGTTTTTTTTTTTAAATTTGTTGTTTTTAGTGGAACAGGGGCATAAAATGAAAGGATGTTTCATACAAATCTTTGCTTCTAAAATGAGGCAGTCCTGGAAAACCACAGATAAAGAATCACCCATTAATCTCTGCTGGCTCTCAAGCCAACCTGATACACATACAGGAACGAAAATGAGTCGATTTTACTTCTGAGAGTAAATAAAACCTCAATTCCCTTTCAGTGTGGGAAAGGCTTCTAAAAAATGTGATACCTGGGCTAACTGAAGCAAAACACATTAAAATATGTTTCCTTTGCAAAATGTAATTAACTTACTCCCCTGATTTTGACGGCAAGACAAATTCATAACAGAAAATGCAGAAAATGCAAAAATTACAAATGAGACAATAAGAATTAATCATAATTATATTACTCAAAAGAAAACCTTTAGAGTTGTGTCTACAGGTTTGTGTACTTACGGAACCATAAATATGACTATATTTATCTAATTTGCTTTGCTTTTTTTCTTGTAGTATATAGAGAACTTTTTTAAAGAAAATCACTGCTTTACCTTCTAAAACATGATTTTAGTAACTGAGGATTTTTCCCTGAAAACATTACTGCGATTTTTGCCAAATGATGGTTTTCTAATTCTATTCTCCTTTACATAAAATGCGAATTAACAATATCATTCTTTCTTTTGATGTTCGATTTGCTGAAAATCTGTCCAGTAGAATTTTAAGCTGGTTTCTGTGTCATTTTTGACATTTCCTCATCATTCTTTGAGGACTCTCTATTTTTTAGCATACTAATATGTTCTAGGAGCATTTGTATTTTTTCTATCCTCGTGCCTCAATAAGCCATTTCTCTAATGAGGCCTGATTCCAGGTAAATGGTATTGAAAAATCAAATTTTAAGAGATTAGGTATACTTACTGATACTTATTCCAATTTCCAGTCTTGTGCAGTTGGCTAATTGATGAAACTAGGAAAAAACTAATGTCTAGGTGGTACATGTAATGTGTATGTTTACATTTATGTTTTTCTCTCTCTCACCTTAAATTCACACCAATGCCTTAAGTTTACTCCAGGGCCTCTAGTTCTAATCTACATTCACAGAATCTATTCCAGCTTTACTCCCTTCTGTGTTTGTCGTTCTTTTTTTCTGACAGTGAGAAACCTGACTTCTATTTGATTGCTTTTCAATACCTCTGAAATCGATCTCTCTAAATGACCCCTCAGAGTTGCTGCCCCAAATTTGCCTGGTTGTCATTTTGCAAGGGTGTCAAATTCTCTTGACTGTCTCCGACACATATTGTAGAGGGGGAAGGACAAAAAGAAAAATGATGGGATGAAAGGTCTCCAATAGCTTTTGACTAAATTGCCCAAAGATGGAAGAAAGGAAGAAAGCAAGAGTAGAAAGAAAGAAGAAAAGAACGGTATCTATTTTAATGGAAAAATAATTTTGTTGGAAAAAGTCTTTATTTTCATCTTTTTTTTTTTTCAGCCAAACTAAAAAAAAAAAAAAACAAAAACTTCCTAAAGAGCAAAATTCAAGCCTTTGGTCAAAAATGAAGGCCAAAGTCATGTGACATGATCTGAGAATTCCTGCAGATTATCTCCAAATCATAATTTTTTCCCATTATGATCTGATCAGAGGTGATGAAACTCTACAGAGAGATAGCTGGCATATCTCAAATTATCCTTAATTCATTTCAATATGGTCAATTTTCTTTAAATGATATTCAAGTATTAATGTTAGCTCTCCAGAAAACAGACTTTTGATTTTTTTGAGTGGTATTTGCTCAGGAATATAATTTTTTTTTTTACAGAACATCAAAGATATCCAGAGAATTTTTATTTGATTCCTGATTAATAGAACATAAAGTTAAAGTTGTCTTCTCTATCATCTTGTAAATAATTTAAAATAGAATTAAAAGCTAATAGTTGAAGTGCCCAATTTTTGACCCTTTAGTAGAATTGTTCACCAAATTTTTCAATGGCACAGAGAAGCTGAATGCAAAAGAAGAGAAGCTAAAACACAAAAACCAGAATGTAACCTGAATACTATCTCATAAGACTACTGCACACAGGACTGAATTATTTCAAGGAAAAAAATATATTTTGCAATCAAATTAAATTATTGACATTATGTTCGAGGGCTACGATAAATGGGATACAAGCTTGCATACATTACCTTTTCTGGCCTGTTTACTTACAAAGCTTCAGTCATAAATGATCTGATATCTTTTTGCATTGTTATTAATGTTTCAAGCAAAGAAGATCTAATGCTTGCTGTGGTATTGTCACACGGGTTTTGGAATTGATGAAATTTATTTATTCAATCAATATTTATTGAATACCCACTATGTGTTAGGCACTCTTCAAATTCCTTACAATATTGTGATAAATAAGATGTACATTACAGTGATAAAAAGTGAAAAAGAGTCCATGTCCTCACAGATCTGACTTTAGGAATGTACTAATTATACATATACATAAAATATTTCAGATAATACTAAGTTCTGTGACGAAAAATGAAGGAGGGTGAAGAGGTACAGAAGTCAGGGAGGTGCTAGTTTGTTAGAAACACAAACCACTGCAGAATTAGTTTTACATCTTAGAACTGAAAAAAGAAAATTGAGACAACTGTCTCAATTTGCAAATACTGCAGAAGTTGTGACTTGCCCCTGATCCTGGTCTTGGCTAGGATTTGAGTTCTGCTGTCTGGTACCACGTTATTCAGTCTCCAAGACCTTTCCCACACTTTTTAAAAATGTATTTTCTCAATTTTTTTGATCTTTCTCAGGTTAATAATTGTACATAGTTAAAAAAGACAAAGACCGTTATATAATAATATAGTAGCATATATTACATCTTAATAATATGTGTAATAACAAAACAACATAATGAAAAACAACAATCTTCACCCCATCTCTCCTGGTACCTAAGAGAATAGAAATTTCTAGAGGCAATCCCTTTCCATATTTCTGATGTCTCTTTTGGGAAAATGCCATTATATATCTAAATAATATGCTCATACTTCTGTTTCTCAGTTTTCCAGTTTTTGTACTTAATAGTTTCATTGAGCAGGCACAGTTCCTGGAAGGTTAAAAGAACAGGAATTAAAATCTCTCCTACAGTTTCCCTAAATTGATTGAGCGGAACTAGCATTTTCTTTGATCCTTGTCTTAGTCTGTTCAGCTGCTGTAACAAAATACCAGAGACTGAATAGCTTATAAACAACAAACATCTATTTCTTACAGTTCTGGAGGTTGGGAAATAAAGATCAAGACACCAGTTTTCTGGTCATAGATGGCTGTCTTTTTTCTCTGTGACTTCACCCAGCAGAAGGTTTATGGGCTCTCTCTGGAGTCTCTTTTAGGAGGGTACTAATGCTATTGCTTAGAGCTCCACTTGCATGAAATAATTACTTCCCTACTGCTTTTACACTGGGCATTAGAATTTAACATATGAATTTGGGGGAGTTACATTCAGTCTATAGTGCTCTGCCACTTGACTCCCCAGATTCATGTCCTTCTCATATGCAAAATACACTTATTTCATCCCAACAGCCTCTAAAGTCTTATGTCATTCCAGCATCAACTTAACATCTAAAGTCCAATGTCTCATCTAAATATCATCTCATTCAGACATGGGTGAGATTCAATGTATGATTCATCCTGAGGCAAATTCCCCTCCAGCTGTGAACCTACAAAATAAAAAATGCTATGTGCTTCCCAAATACAATGGTGGGACAGGCCTAGGATAGACATTCCCTTTCCAAAGGGGAGAAATAGGAAGAAGAGAGTGACAGGTCCTGAGCAAGTCTGAACCCAAAGCACAAGGTACAACATCCATTTATGATCAAAACACTTAAAAATTGGTATAGAAGGAAAGTGCCCCAACATAATAAAGGTCACATATGACAAACCTTCAGCCAACATTATACTAAATGACCCCTTGGCAGCAGTCCTGTCCCACCAGATTGCTGGACAATGGTTTGGCCCCTCAAGGCTCCTGACAGACTCGCCTCTAGGATTTCTGGGATCCTACCCTCCATGGCTTGAGTGGACTGCCTAGAAGCAACTCTCTGCCTGGATACTACACACGTCTGCTGGGGGTCCTAGCCTGCAACTCTCCCAGGCCTGTGACTCTGCTGGGTATTCTATGAAATCTGGGTGAAAGCAGACAGGCCTCTACAGTTTGTACACTCTGTGTACTGGCAGAGAAGGTGTCCTGTGGACACTACTAATATCTGTCACTGTGCCATACAAAGGGATGGCCATCACGGCACTTGCAACACCCAAGCCTGCTGAAGCCACACTCAGGTCAGCCAAAGAAGGTGGGGAGGAGAGCTTTTGATGTGTAGGGGTGCTTTCCAGGGGCTGGAATCCTTTCCTTTGAAACCACTTTGATGAACTCTGAACTGCTGTCAGGGATATTCTTCCACCGTCTCGGAGACTAGCTCCTGGCTTCTGATCTATACTAATCTCCTTATCAGAAATTCTTCTGGCCACATCCTTGGCACTCTCTTCTGACTATGCTTTCTCAATTTTTCTTTTTTTATAATCTGAGTATCCTGAGAATGTTCTACATCTATACATTCTGCTTCCTTTTTGATGAAACATCTGACTTTAAGCCATTTCTTTCTTCCTGCATCTTATAATAAAGAGTCAAAAGAAATCAGGGGTCTCCTTCCACCCTTTGCTTAGAGGTTGTTTCAGCTAAATATTCGCCTTCATTGCTTAGAAGTTCTGTCGTCTACAAAACACTGAGACACAAGCACTATTCAGCCAGGCTCAATGTCACTTTGAAACAAGGATGGCCTTTCAGTGCTCAATAGCATTTCTTATTTTAAAATGAGACTTCATCAGAATGGACTCTGCGGTCCATATTCCTACCACCACTCTGTTCAGGAGTACTTAAGTGTTCTCGAAGAAGACTGAAGGCCTCTTTTCTTTCCAAATCCTTACCTTAAAGGTCCATTTACTACATCTAGGCTTCCTCTAGCATGGACTTCAAAACCCTTCTAGACTTTGGCCTATTCTCTGTCAGGTGAGAGCCAGCTGCCCGGTTCATAGGTGACCATCATTTGCTGTGTCCCCACACAGTGGATGAGACCTTTCTTGCCCTCTCCAATTTTACTTATGGGCTACAGTTATCCGACTGAGTGTTGAAAACATATCTTCAATGACATTTTGGGATATGTGACATTATTTTGGAGCCTAAGCCCAAATTAAGAATTCAAACTTCCATTTTAAACATTTGTTTGCCAATTTTTCGTACTGGTTTCCTATTACAAAAGATGAGAATATAGTTACTTTCTCACAACTCTTTTTTTCATCTACTTCGCTTGCCTCCATCTTCCCCAAAGAGTTATATAACATTTTGGGTTGAATCACTATTTAGTATATACATTGTTATGATTATAGCTATTATAAGCCAAGTCACTACTCTTTCAGCTTTTTTCTCTGATTTGCTTGGGTTCCTTTGAAAATTGTTTATATTTCTATCACCAACTGATTTCAAAATATTCCAATTAAGCTGCAAATATTGCATTAATATGTTCAAAAAATCAGGAAAATATATCAATTTTTATTTTTTATTTTATTTATTTTATTTTATTTTATTTTATTTTATTTTATTATTTTTATTTTATTTATTATTTTATTTTATTTTAATCTTATTTTATTTGCAGAGAAAACTCTCTTAGATCCTTTAACTTCATGCGCTAATCTGGACTGATCTCTCTTAAGCCCCTTCCAGCGCTGTGGCCTGGGACCTCCCTTGATCCCCTTCATTGGGATTCTCACCTTCCTTCTGCATCAGAGTCCTCGTGTCACAGAGTTTAATTTTACTTTTTTTTTGGTTTGCTCATTGACTTTGCGAGAGCGAAAACAAGGTTTGCTTGTGAGATTTCGTGGTCTGAGATGCCTTTGTTCAACCTTGACATTCGATTGATGTGGAATTTTAAAGACCTGGCTCCACTCTTCTGGGTGCAGTGTGCTGGGATGCAGTCTGATGACATCCTAAGGCTTGATCTTTTGTATGCTTCTTCTTTCTCTCATTGATCATGCTGGCCACCAAGCAGGCCCTGCCTTTCTATTCTGGCAGCTCATGTCTTCAGTTCTAGCAAACAATCTTATAATTCCTTGGATAATTCCTCCTCCCAATTTCCTCTTTCCTTTCTTGCCCTTAATTTCTCTTTCCTTTTCTAGAACATCTAACTTATTATTTGAACCTCCTCAAAAGATTATTTTTAATTTTTTTTTCCTCCAATTTACCACCTTTTGGTCTTTTTTATTTCTAATATCTGGGAAATTTCTGCAACTTTTCAATTCCTTATTTTCTATTGAATTTTTATTTATTTCATGAGACAAATATTTTCTGAGAACTCGTTTTTGTTTTTTGAATACTCTCATCTAGAACGACAACAACAAAAGCAACGAATGCTTTTATCTTAGATATAAAGTATTTTATTTGAAGATCTCAGTTATTTATTGCTTTCTACATGGTTTCTGTTTCCTTTGAGTTCCTTTATTTTATATTATTTTGGCCTCTTACTAGAACTACAAACCTTTTTCTAAATCTGTCATCCTCGTTTCTGTTTGTACTTATGCACGAGACACTAAGATGCTGTTTGGGAATTCTGTGGTGATTTGTGGTCCTGTGAACTTTATTATAGTGTTAGCAGTAGGTGACCTGCCAGTTAGAGGGGGGGTACTCCAAACTGTGTAGTTGTAAATGTGGCTCCCAGCATTCTCCAAGTCAGTTTAAGGTTGACTGTGGGTTTCACTGTTCAGTAGGTCAATTTTCACTTAATCCCACACTTTTGACCACACCATCCCATATAACTTGAGTCGTGCCTTTTGTTTCAGAGTCAACTCTGTCTACTTCTCGTTCCCTAGAGAGAAAAGCCTCAGTCTTCTGTCATGGTGGTGAGAGGTGACAACCACCTGGTTGTATTGGAAGAAGAAAGGTTTCTTGGACATCTAATCGCTACCTATAAAGACTTTCACACACTCCTCCAGCTCTTTGTAACACTTAGAATTCTGCCTTCAGTGATATTTAGGGGTCAACTTTCCTTATTCAGCTAGGTCAAGTATCACTCTTACATCCACTTCTGAGTTTTCAAATTTTGTTCATGTCTCTTTTCACTGCCATATTTTGGACTCTCATCTTTGTTTTTGCAGAGTTATGCCTCTTTTATTTTTACTGAATTATCAGTGGAGTTTTGAGATACAACAGAAATAAAACATCATTTAATCTATCATGTTCTGTGCAAGCCTCAGGTCTTCTCATCTATATTCACTGCACTTTTGAAACTTCTCACTCTTGTTTTCTCAAACCCCCCACACTTTCAACAGCTCAAGTTCAAATAAATTAGTGTAATTTAGTTTTTTAAAATATGAAACATGTTAGGTATACACAAAGATAAAAATAATAAATGTTTATTTAGAATGAGTCTACATGACTGGGAGAGGCACATTATATGAAAATGTAGGACACAGTTGGATGCACCCTTGTTCTGAATCAACAACCAGATCAATATCTTTGGATGGATACCCGCTATGTTGGAATACATGTAGTGTTTAATTCACAGTCCATGTTATTACTGTTTTTGAATTGTGAATAACTACAGTTTGCATTGATATTGAATATATCGAAAATGAATACATAAAAAATCTATAGAGGAAAAAATAGTGGTATAAAATTTATATGAAACCATATAAATTTATATGAAACCATATTTATATGAAATCATATTCAAACATGAAGCATTTTATCATGTATCAGCAAAACCAACTCTACTATTCAGCATTTTTTATTGTTATGATGTATAGAAGTTATTCAATAATAAGTGTATTAAATTTTAAAAATATTTCAATGAAAAGATTAGAAAAAAGATAGCTGTATGTTGCTTCCACACTATCCCCAAGCTCTGAGCTGCTAACGTGTCTTGGTTTAGTTCTCTTTGTAAGCTTGGTTCTTGTAAGAACTTATCATCTATTAGTAATATGTCAGTCTTTTATCAATATCCTACTTCTCACTCTTGTTTTCTCAAACCCCCCACACTTACAACAACTTGACTTTGTCACGCAGACCTTGGCTGTAAGTGATCTTGAAACAACTGAGTTCGAGCAGCACAGCTCTCAATAATCCATTGACTCTCTTGAAGACACACTTATGTAGTTTATTACTCAGCCTGTATCTTTTCTTGCTTTGATGGGGGTAGTAAGAGACTGTATCTACGTGTTTTATAACGTAATAGATGTTTATAGTTACACAATTCAATAATACATCATCTCTATATTGCATTGTGTGTTCAGCACCCAAAGTCTAGTCTCTATCACCATATATTTGACCCATTTCACTCTCTTCATAGAGTCTTTTAAAAATTAATTAATTTATTTTAATTAGTTTCAAATATGTAGTACATTGGTTAGACATTTATATAGTTTATAAAGTGATCCCCCTAACTGCTTCTTCTCTTCTCTGATTTTCCACCTAGCCAATATATTAATGCTAACTGCATTCCCTATGCCATGATCCCCCTTCCCATGACCATCTATCAACTACTTCTTTAATCCTTCACTCCATTCTCCCAGGTCAAGTTTTTCACATTCTAAATTAGGCATTTATTGAAGAATTAAATTATTGAGTTTTTCGTTCTGTAACAAAAATAATTTTTAACAGAATATAATTCTGGGAAATAGGAAAAACTTAAAAAACTGAGTGATGAATATAATATAATAGCACTGTAGAAACCTAAGCATCAAAATGGAAAGTGAACATACGAAAGAAGACAGTGTAGCAAAGAAAAAAGCTGAAAAAAATTAAAATATTTATTTATAACATTTATTTACGAAGTGCTCAACTAAGAGTGAATAAAAATGAAGAGAGATTTAGAGATAGCTGTGGTGATAAAGGGAATGACTATGGTTCATCGTGACTGTTTCTCCATCAACAATTAAACAAATTATTTAGACTGAGAATAGTCCATTTAACAAAGCTCCATTATCACTAAATCTTCTATAGATTTGGGTAAGTCTGACCTTCTAAACAGCCTAAAACTTTTCTGATGTCATAGAATATAGTTTTTAAGACAAAGAGTAAAAAGAATGCATTTGGTCAAAATAAAAAAGGCTGTAATAAGAAATCTAATATTTTTAGAGGAAAACAACTACCACTTAACATGATCAAGGAGTTCGTTTATGATAGTTATTTGTCAGAGGCAAACAGGAAACTGCTGTGAAGCACTCAGCTTCTACAAGATCTATATCCCAATTGCCTATAAGATGTATTTGACATTGTTGAATTCTTTGCTCTGCAGAATTGAAGGGCTCTATTAAATAACAAAAGGATCTTCTTGTATGGACTATTGCCTCTAATTTGTGCTGTAAATTTCTACAAATGACAGTTCAAAGTCAAGACAGTTAACACCGCAAGTGCTATGACTACCAATGTGTGAATAATTTTAAATGTTGCAGCTGATTTGTATGATTTAATTTAAAACACTGTATAGCTACTGGTATTTAGTAGAAACTTAAAATATTTTTTTTTATTGATTGGAAGTTACACTTTTGGTGTTCTTAAACTGTTTGCTAATCTCTTAAGTAATTATTTTATTATTTTTACAAGGAGGAAAAGGGATCTGGTGGCAAAACCATGCTGAAATTTCCCATAATCACCCTAAACCTGTCTAGACACTGTAGAATACATATTCTCCAGATCAATGTAAATCTGAAATTGATAATATTTTTAAAGCAATAAAAACATTGAAACTGACTTAGAGAGAGCCAATAGATAATTAAGAGCTGATATAGTATTTATGCATGTTTTAATAGGCTATAAATTAAATTTTTCCCATCATTTCTTCTTTTTTATGTCAGAGGCATCATACTTCTAAGGGACATTATACTACTCAGTTTACAACCCATTCTTATCATTATCATTGTAAGGGCTATTGCTTAGTTTTATTTTATTTTACTTTCCCCTCAATCATCTGCTTCTGCTTCTTTTCTCCTTTCTCCTATAGGTTCTCACATTTATAATTTGATTACCTTGGGGGGTGTGTATGTGTGTGTGTGTGTGTGTGTGTGTGTGTGTGTGCATGTAAGCACACATGTAATCATAAAATGTAAAGTTTGTGTTGTGACATTGTGCTTTAATTTACATGATTCTCACTTCTGCAACAGTTTCTACTCTTATTAGTCTTCAGAAGTCCCCTATCCCTTATAGCCAGACAAGTTTGGTTTTTATATGCAATTCTAAATTCTAATTCTGCCAAATTTACTCATGTACAGAGATAAGTCTGCTTTGTATTAATTTGCATTTTTTGACTACAAGGTGTTTATTCCTTAATTCCAGATGTAGCAAATATCAATTTCCAGGTTGCCATTTAGCTGTCTATTATGTACATGGTTGATCAGAAATCCTTCACTTTGACATAGTCATATAGAGAAAAAATTAGCTTTTTGTTTTATTTTCAGCCTTTTCCATCTGTTTCCTTCAAATGCATCTAATATATATATATATATATATATATATATATATATATATATATATATATATATTTATAAATTCAGTTTGAAAACCTGTGTTCTTTGGACTGGAGCATTTAATCACACACTTATATGCGTGAGGGAAGACTACACTAAAAGTTACTGTGTTTGTCAATGCCATTATCATGGTTTCCAAATTCCTTCTTCTTTTAATTATTTAACTACCACCACCACTTCATCCGCCATGCTATTACTACTATTAACTGTAAAACTTAAGGCCAATGGCGTTGAGATAGTTGCTTTAGCAAACCACATTGAGATGATAATTTCCAGTTTTTTTTCCCCTCAAAATGATGTTAAGAAAAGGATATTAACTGGAGAAGCTAATAGTGGTAGCCATATTTCTTGAACAGAATATATAGCCAGCATTATATTTTTTGAGGAAGAAGATATACCTTTTACTAGGTGATGTGTTATTTATACACACACACACACACACACACACACACACACACACGCACACACACATATATATTTTTCATATCAGGCACAATCAATACTGAAAATATCATGAATGGAATTCTTTGTTTTTGATCAAATCAGTATTTCTTCATCAGGAGAGAAAAATCCAAAGACAAGATAATCAAATACATTATTTTCTGCTTGTCTTAGGTAGTTGCAGGGAAAAAAAAATAACCCAGAGGCATCACAAAGAATACAAATTATTCAAGGGATCATGAAAAATAGGGACTGTCTAAAAGGACCCAAACTTCACTTCATTGCTCCTTATACTTGCCTTGAAGATTTTATGCACTGTTAATTTATTCACCGAATTCAGATTCTAAATGCTCTAGTGGAATCAAGACTGCTTTTCTCAAGGGGCAGGAAAAACGCCACAGGGTTTTCAAATCAGAATTCATGTTAATAAGTCTAAGAGCCAAGGCTTGTCTGCTCAAACGGAAAGATGAACTCCATATATTTCTACCCCTCCTCTTTTTTGTTTTCTTTGGCCTTCACACAAAATGGGTTTTGTTGACTCATGGAGTGCCATATTAGTTAAATTAAACATCAAACATCTGTCTGACTCGAGATTCCAACATGAGTGAGTTGGCAGTCTCAGTACAACTTGAGCTGTGAAAGGCCCTTGATCAGTCCAAAGGATGCAACTGCTGGAATGGCAGACTCAGCGAGCAATTTCATCAAATGATCTACAATCTATGTCAGTCATGCCTTCTGGATAATGACATTGATCTTGGCACTCCCCTTACAGACTTCCTGGTATTGCAAAGCAAGGTTCCGCATGGTTTCACATTTAGGAAAACACCATTCGCCATTGCTTTTGACATAAACATAGTTCAGGTCTCTCAAATACAACCACGTGGCTGGTTCTGATATCGTGTAATAGACTTTTTATCCATAAGGCCAAAATTCAGACTATGTGCATAATTCTTTTGTTGTTGTTGTTGTTGTTGTTCTCTTCTATCACAGCGAAGTGGTAGAAATAAAAGGAGGACTTTATTATCTTTTGCAGTCATGCTTTTTCTCTTAGTCTACAACAGGCACTATATAAATAAATAGATCAGTCAATTCATCCATATTTTGCTCTTTCTCTTTGTATTTTAATCTTCACTCTTTAATCTTCACTAAAAGTTTATTAACCTTTAGGAGTTAATATGCATAAATGAAATTATTGCAGATGAGAATATTTCAAATTAAAAAATTTTCACACACCTGTTTTCTTCCTTTCTTCCCACTCTCCCTTTTTCCTTTCCTTCCTTCCTTCCTTCCTTCCTTCCTTCCTTCCTTCCTTCCTTCCTTCCTTCCTTCCTACTGTGTACTATCCTTCCTTCACCACCACTCCTACTTTTTTATCATAGGAGGGGTGCTTAGGGGATAGATTTATTTAGTGACGTTCTTGAATGATCTGTAGATCATTTAAGTGGGCTTTAATACTACCCAGGTCTTTATTTTTATTTTTATTTTTATTTTTTTTAGCTGTTGCTCTAAGGAAGGAATAGCTAGACGTAAATATTTACAAAGATATAAATTCATGCTTAAATTCAGGTGCTTTAGAGCAGATGTCAGTTTGTAAAAATCATGTTGCAGCTTTTTAAAATAAGTAAAAATACAAATTAAATTCTACTAGAGACTACATATTTTTAATGTCACATAAATAGGTAACACATGTGCAATAATCTGATTACTTTTGATTTGTTCTTTGAACCTAGAACCTATTCTAAAAGAGAATTTTTAGTGTACTATACACAAGAGTGGAATAAATCTTGTATTATTAATCTGTATCATCTTCTAAATATGCTAATGTCCTTTCTATCTTAAACATCTTGGCACGATATCCTATCAATTGCCTACCCTATCTCCCTCGCTTTTACAGTCAGACAGTTGAGTTCTTAAAAATACTTTTCCATTTCCCACCTCTAATTCATTCCTCTCTCTTGACCTCAGCTGCTAGGAGAAAGATAATGAAGAGTGGTTAATCAGCCTTAATTAATCACCGTTAATGACCTAATATCTTCCTAGTCTTAAAGGGGAACGAAGTCCATATATACCAATTTGAGTAGACTGGAGCCTTTCAGGATACGAGGGTATTCAAGCTTCTATCACTCTGTTATCCAGCCTATTCATAGCCAAGTCACCACCTTATACAGTTAAATAAAAGGAAGGAAGGAGTGCCTAGATTCAGTTGATGGAATTGGGCAGGAAAGAAGTGGTGGGGGACAGATATGTGGCCTTGTGAGTACCCCTCTTTTGGATGGATGCGATGTACCGCATATTTGAGAATGTAGTTGGCCTGGCCCCAGCCATATGTCAGCTTCACATGAAAAAACAGTAGCTTTCCCTTCAGGAAAAACTCTCTCTCCCTTTGCTGTCTGCGGCAAAGCTGCTGTCTCAGTCACAGAAGTTCTCCGAAATGTCTAGGCCTGATTCACTGATGGGCTAGCCAGGCTGGAAGCAGACGTTGTGTCCTCAGGGTTGGGGAGCAATCCAGCAACAGAGCTGGCTATGCAGAACCCAAAATGGCCATTTCTGTTCTCTTTACTGGGCAGTCCTGAAAGTCATTCTCACAGTTCTGGCTAATGCTCCCCTTCATTCACCTTGTTATGTGTTTACTGCCCCGAGATGTTTGGTGTGATGCTTGGAAAACTACAGCATAATGAGAAAAAGACACCCATTTTGGGCTCAGGAAGTGTAGAAACAAGTAATGACTGCTGATTAACTGGATTTTTTGTGTAAACATCCATGAGGAGGTCCTGTTTTCCGATGACTCTGACTGGAATCAATTTGCTGACTGAGCCTGCACCACCCGGATTGCCACTGTTGCTATGTGGATCCATCGACACAGGGGACATGCCAATGCATCTGCAACCGAACAGAGTGGGCACAGAAAGGACTCTGTGCTTCCGATGCAGAGGCTTCCACTGAATTCATGCTTGTGACTCCTGCAGAAATGTGATTTTCTTGTCTCCCACTGAGGAAGGCCGTATGGCCCAGAGCATTGTTCTTGCTCACTCCTGACAGTTTGACCACATGAGTATTTGATCCTCCCTCTTGGTGATTAGTGTTCTTCCCTCACCACAATTTTGACCTTTCATTTTTTAAATTTATTTTTATTTTTTAGCTTACAATGTCACTCTTCTAGTCTGATCGAGCTGTCTCTGGACATACTGTTGTGGCCCTTGAAACTAATCTGTGTCATGTTTTCAGATTTATAGAATATTTGTAATCTGGCAAGGGATAATCAAAGTCTTGGATGGATTTTCAGTATTCCCTATCATCTGATACTACTAATTATTGGAATAGTCTCCTTAAAAAAATGGACTCAAAAGATTTTTAACTTTACTTCCTTCTTAATAAGAAAGTTTTGTCACTCAATATGACTGTCCTCAGAAAGGAATGATCTCTTCTCAGCCATTTCTTGGGCAATGATCAGAATAAAAGGGATCCGATTCACTTGCCTTCCTCCCCAAAATACAGTAACTTGAATCTTAGGAGTGATCATAAGAGACACTCAACTGTTTAAGAAATTGTCTCCACTAGATCATGTAGCTCTCAGATGACCAAAGAGATGTCTTCCAAATGAGGTTACCCAGAGGAGATGCCTATTGGCATAACTGACTTGTTCTTTATGTATACTCTGTGGGCCAATTTTCTTCAAATGGGACTTATCCAATTAGAAAAGTGGTGTGTGCATGTAAAATTAAAAGAATAGAAAGAATGTACAATTTGGGAAATAGAAGAACAAATAAGATGGATAAATAAACCAAAGACCTGGTTGGAAAAAAGCAACAATCTAAAATACCTACAAATCTAATTACTGTGAGGCTAGGGATAAGGAAATAACATTTCAAGAATAAGAGGGACATGATAACTAGAAACTGGGCATTGTTATTATCATGGGTAACACTGATTAGATATAGAATCATGAAGTTATTAGTTTAGGGATATTAAAATATGTCCTAATCAGAGGTAGGGTTTTTTGATCATTTGGGAAAGGGCGGACATTTTGATTCTGGAATAGGTAGGATTCTCCCAGGCTTTGAGAAAATTAGAAGATGACATGTGCTAATATTTGGGATAGGACATTGTTTTTTTTTTACTTTGTAGTGTGACACAAAAGGGTTCTACATGTTTTCATAATATTATGATTTACATGTGATTTTATGTATATGTATATATAAGCGATTAGGTAGGTGACTAGGTCACTCACAGAGTAGCATTTAGTTGATTTGTATTTCATTTTCATTCTTAGAGTAATGACAGAAGAGAAAGCAAGAAAAATATAGATTTATGGAAGGCAAATCCGTCCTAACCTTATGTAGATATTTCTAGTAAATTCACTGAGAATAAAATAGTCTGTTATCAATGAAGTAAAAGGAATTCATTTTAAAACTGTGTTAAAATAACTTTTTATCCTTAGCTTCAGCTCATCAGTGCCTAGTGTAATGATGTCAAATATTGGTACCGGAAAACAAACAAATACCAAACAAGCACAGTTTTCCTCCTTTGTCTTTTCTCTGACCTCTCAAACTAAGGATAATAGAATTTATTGTTCATGCTGTATACACAATTAAGTATTTATACATAAAGCATTGATACAAAAGCACCGTGGTAACTAAAATTAACCCTCCTGAAAGTTAACCTAGTTAATAGAACGCTAACTGCTGACACAGTTTCAATTAGTGTAGATTGTAGATTGCATAATGCTATTTCAAGCATGGACTATAAAAAATTAGTGAGCTGAAAATAATGAAAGATCATTTGAATTATGGTAACATCACTATTTCCCCATCTAATATTTATACCGCATTTGCAGTTTTATATTCATCCTCATTACTGTCAAATGGCAGCAGCAAGAACAGAAACTAGCTCTGTTGTTTTCCTGCCATAGATCTTTCCTACCAGTTGGCAAAAGAAAGCTCAAGTTCAGAATGAAATGAGAAATCCAGTCCTTTATTGGAGAGAGAAATGCTCATGCTCGAAGTTCATAATTTTGTGACTCTCAAAAGAATAGCAGGTGACTTTAGTTTATTATTTGCCTGAAGTTTTCTTATAAGCACAATGGAATTAGGAACAATATTCCTAAATGTAGTCATGCACTGCATAACATTTTGGTCAATAGTGAGCCGTATATACAATGGTGTTCCCATAGGACTATGATGGAGCTGAAATATTCCTATTTTCCTAGTGATGTTGTAGCTATTGTAGTGTCATAGCACCATGCATGACTCCCGTGTTTGTGGCGATGTTTGTGAACGGTTTCTGAGGCCTGTGACAGTGCACAGTGATGTCTCAGGCTTCCACATTCACTTACCACTCACTCACTGACTCACCCAGAGCATCTTCCAGTTCTGCAAGCTCTATCCATGGGAAGCATCCTATAAAGATGCACATTTTTAAATCATTTATACCGTATTTTATTGTGCTTTGTTCTACATTTAAATATGTTTAGAGACACAAATACTTAAAATTGTGTTACAATTGCCTAGAGTTTTCGGTACAATAACATGCTGTACAGGTTTTTAGCCCAGGAGCAATAGGTTCTACCATATAAACTAGGTGTATAATTGGCTATCCCATGTAGGTTTATGTAAGTGAACTCTGTGATGTGCACACGGTGATGAAATTACCTAATGACTCATTTCTCAGGACACATTTGCATGTTGTTAAGTGACCCATGGCTATACAGATGAGAGAAATTGTGCCACAAAGAGTCTATTAACATTGCATTTCCTTTTGTTAATGGACGTGGCCAAAAGATAATATTCCTATATGTATCATTGACTAAAATGAGATGCCAAAACTATTTTGGTTTTAAATATTTGAGTTTTTATGCTATTACTTTGAATAGTAGCCATGAAAGATAATGTATCTTTAAAAATCTAGACTAAAAAAGCTACAGAATATGGATTGACTATATATGTTCTTATCGATAATTCTAGTTTTTTTCTCTTGCTTTTGCAAATAATTTGCCCTGAAAGCTTTTTTTATTTTTTCATTTTTCTATGTGTGCTTTCTTATAATTTGCAGTCATTTTTTTCAATGTTACAGCCATTAGAGTCTAACATAATATATACTATATGACCAGCACTCAAAAAAATATAAAAATTTAAAAAGAAAGTTATTACAGGACACAAAAAAACATACCTAGTTACACCTATTAAATCACAGTACAAAAAATGCCCTTGAAGTTCATCCTATTGTCATAAATGGCAAGATTTCTCATGGCCAAATAATATTCCAGTGTGTGTGTGTGTGTGTGTGTGTGTGTGTGTGTGTGTGTGTGTGAGATATATTTATGTCACATCTTCTTATCAATGCTGACAAGTCTAATATTTTTAGGACAGGCTGGTGAGCTAGAGACTCAGGGAAGAGCTGATATATCAGCTTTGAGTCCAAAAGTAGTCTGGAGGTAGAATTCCTTCTTCAGGCACTTCAGACTTTTCTCTTAAGGCCTTCCACTGATTAGATGAGGCCCACCCACATTATGGAGGATAATCTACGTAAAGTCTATTGATTTAAATATTAATTTCATCTGAAAACACCTTCACAACATTTAGATTGGTGTTTGACCCATAACTGGGTACCACAGCCTAGTTAAGTAGATGCATAAAATTAACCATTATACTAGGGACTAGGCCTACGGTTTTTATTTTGTTGTTGCTGTTGTTTTTCTTTTTTCTTTTTTTACCTAATTGGTCTCTACTTTTCCAAAATATTTGTAACAATGATTCCTCTTAGGTAGCAGGGCAAGAGAAAGATGATCCCCACTCCACGTAGGAAGCTGAAGTTGGAATCAGTATCCCATGAAGTAAAGGTAAATCTCGACCACAGCATATTAAGTCTCCCCGGAAAAAAAAAGAGATGCTTCTCTGTTATCTGAGGTACACTGCTCTCTTAGACAATCGAATGGTGAGAATGTAAGTTATAGACTGGATTCCAGTCCTACATCTCAGAATTATAGAACATTCACAGTGGACCCTTGAAGGCAGGGTGGGTGTAAGGAGAGGTATACCTCTCATGCCACCGTCTGGTTTAGCTGGTACCTCCTGCACCCCTGATCCTTCTAGACTGCTCCACCTTTTATTTTTCTGGACCTTTTTATTTTCCAGTTGCATCTTTTATTATATTATATAAAGACCTTATTCAATTTCCTTTTTATTCAACCTATAACCTTAATATTAGTTGTTTTTACCAATTGACAATCTCAAATTTAAAGTCCACCAGTTCCATGGCTTTGTGTATCTTATGCTCTCCCAGATGATTTTGCTAATTCCTGGGGATTTACACTTTAGAAACCTTTGTTCTCAGCTCTAGCTTCCCCGTATAATATATTATGCCTTGTAGCAACTTTGACAGTTCCTTTCTTTTCTTCAAAATTTTATAAAATTGAATTAGTGAACACTGTAGCCTACTAAACATGCTGTAAGGATGAGAGGCATCACACAGGAGAGGTGCATAGCCCACTCCGTGCACCTCCATGGCAAAAATTGAAATTTCCCACTTTATTTATCTTTTCCTCCTGAAGTCCCTTTGAGCTTCTTTGCTCATGAGAGTCTCTACTCTACCCTACTGTCACTCTTCTCTCTCTTATATTACCATCCTCCTGACAGTATGTTAGAATATGCTTCCTTTATATTATAGAGCAGTGCAGCTCTTCCAAATTCCTACCCCAACCTGAACAACCATTCTGATTTGGAAGAAGCCTTCTCTTTCCCAGAACCCCACCTCCTAGGAGAACATTGTGAAGGGAGCAGTTTCAGTTTTTTATTATGAAGCAATGTTTGTTTGTTTGTTTTGAATCATAACTACGGATATTTCTTTGAAAGGTTATTTGATTTTCCCATCTACTCTCTAACTTTTCACCAAAATCCCTATTGGCCCTCTAAATGATTTTCTTTTAAGATCATATGTATCATGGAACAACTCTATTTGTTCCTAATAGAATAATAGATTCCAGGTAAAAAGTTCAACTGTTATAATATAGAATATATTTCCACATAAGTAGTTTTATATGTACTAGATGAATGTGTTTTATAGCAGGGGGGCATTAAAAAATTCAAGTTTGCTTTATATTGAGATATATTTGGGAGACCCCAGTGCACTGGTCCTTCAGGATGTCTCCAGATTGTGGTTTAGGACAAAGGAACTCCTCAGCCTTGACCATCTACCCAGACTTTAGTTTTTGAAGGAATTCCTAATATCATCCCTAGAATTCTTCCCATAAAGTAGAAACAGCAGAGATAGTGTGTTCTTTGGCACGCTCGTTCAGGACTTGCTTGCTCTTCTGTTCTCTGCCTCTGGAGCATTGCTAATCTCTCTTGGTACACTAATCTCCCTCTCATCCTTTGGCTCCCTTTCTGCCATTACTTGCTTGCAGTCAGGTCTGGGCTGCTGCCATTGGCCACTGAGAAAGTCTCAGTCTGCCAGGTTCTGTCCATGATAGTGAGTGTGAATGAATAAAGTTTCAGTCTGCTTCCTTTCCTGCTGGGGGGAATTTGGAAGCTGTTCTGGTTTGCTCTGAGCACTCCAGAAAGATTGGCTGGCCTGCCTTCCAGGAAGAGCCACTTGCTTTCTAACTTTTTATCAAAATCTCTTTTGGCCTCTCCTGTTATATTTTTTAATTTTTTAGAAAAATAATTTTTTTTTTAGGATAGAAGCAAATAGAAGAAAAAGAATTGGTTGGTTATATTGTGGTCAGCAAATTGTTTGTAGTTCTCATTTAATGTAGTTTAGAACTTATTTAATTTTTTAGCCTATAATATGGGGTCACTTTAAAAAATATATATTATATAGGAATTTGATAACATATTATATTATCATTTTTTATATTCTATGCTTAAAAATGATAGGCTTACATAACATTCTTATTCAGATCATGTGATTCCTCATTCTTCCCCTAATGTGGTTTGTCACAAAAGGAGGCTATGAAGTTAAAGTCTCATTGTTATTCTTTCTGTTAAATTTTTCTTTATGTCCTATAGTTTCTTTTAAGTATTTATTATTCTATTATTTGGTGCATAAATATTCACATTGATTTCTGTCTTCATGGTTTATATTATCTGTGTTTATTTAGAAGCTGTTTACCTCTGTTCTTTACCTATATGGATGGGTGACTTATCTTTTTACATGGTATATAGGTTCTTAAGATCTTTAAAAATTTTACCCTCTTTTAAAAGCTGCATATCTCAGGTTAATGTTATTTAGACATGTAAACTGATATTTAACTCTGTTTAATTGATTCAAAATTAACATCAGTGTTTCTGTATGATACATTTTTAATTATGTTTTTCATTTTGATTCACACTTTATTTGGCTATGTTTATCTTTCATGAAAATCTTACTAAGCCCATACTTCCTGAGTCAAGTTTGGAATATTGGGAAATATTTCTCAGTTGTCTTTTTACTTGAATGTTAGTCTGAGTAGAGAATGTTGAGTCTTATTCGTTTTTCTTCACAACTTTACCTTTTATTACTTTATTGCAGGATTTCTCAGCCTCAGTACTATTGACGTTTTGGTCTGGATAATACTATACTTTGTTGGGAGGGGGGACTTTTTCTTTGCATTATAAGATGTTTAGTAGCATCCCTGACCTCTACCTCTACGTGCCAGGAGCACCCACCCCCAATTATGACAATCAAAAATGTCTGTAGATGTTGCCAGGTGTCTCTAGAGCGGAAAATTGCCCCTGGTTAGAGCCATTGCTCTATTATTTTATGAAATCTGATGTTGCTTAGGAGAGATCTGAGACCAAGTGTCTCTGTTATTTATCCCTGTAGTTTATCTGTAAAGGCAGCCCCTATTAGGATTCAAGGAAAAAGCTCTGGGAAGTATTGTTCTTACTTTTTACTCTAAGACACTGAAAATTATTTAATAGAGTAATACTTTAATATAAATCATTTCATAGTTTAGTTTATTTATTTTTCAGGTATGAAGAAGCTTTATGACTTGTACATGAAACACTAGCATATTGTTGAAAGAGGTAGTAAGGGACAAAACAAAAGTTGTCTCGGTTTTAGCACTAGTTGCCCTTGAATATGAGAGAGACACAGAGAAGGACAGTACATGATGTCCGCTGTCAAGGATTCTGCAGTTTAGCCATGGACGCTACACTAACATGCTTTCAATGCTAAAGTGCTAAGCTCTATGGCACCTGTCAAAACTGTGACAGAAGAGGTGGCCAGTATGGAAACAGTCTGAACAGTCAGCAGAGAAGGTAACCCACGTGAGGGAACTCCTAAAGTATTTGCAGGAGCATCACGGGCCCCCACAGAGCTGCAACTCTCTGCCTTGAGAATGGCCTCTTTACTCCCACACCATAACACCTAGTCAAGGACACACAGTCACACAGATGATGGATGGAGTCTGAACCCCTGGTTCTGAGAGCCTTTCCCTTTTCCTTTGCAAAAGTACAACTCTGACCGGAATAGCACTGCCTGTCATTTTGGTGAAGTCTTTGGGATTTGGAGTTCATGAAAGCTCCCAGGGGAGGCAGAATCATCTGACTTTCTTTACTCACCTTAAAGGTTCAAAGAAAGAACACCCATCGCCCTAGGGTGACTCCCATCCCCTTTAACTTTTCAGCACCTGTGCCATGCTAGTTATGATATGAAAACTGTGAAGCATGTTATCAGAAAGCTTCTACCACCACTGGAACACCTGGCACATTGATGGGGATCTTACTGAAGCAATAGTCAAGAATGTGCATTGTTAAAATCACATTTTGGCATGCTCAGTGGTTCTTGAATGGGCAGTGGAGTTGGTACTGGCTCGGCTCCCACCCTAACATCTGGAGAGACCTTGGAAAGCCAGCCCCATTGTCAGCCCATCCATGGTGGTGGACTTCTGAAGTGTTCTGCTGAGGCAGCTGGCTTTCTTTTATATGTCGAGGACCTCGCCTTTCATGTTAGTATTATAAATAAAGCAAATCCTTTCATCAGTGAGTAAGGCCTAACAGGCAAAGTTGTTCTTCTAATGACAGAGGCCTCTGGGCAAAAAAATGGGGTTGGCTTTCTTTGATATCACATGAAAGATAAATTTATTCGTGCAAATGTATTTCCCTTTGAAGAGGTCTCCAATGCACTGTACTCCAACGTAGAGTACCCAAGGTAAAACAGGATACAGCCGGTGGTTGTCTAGCAGTGGGCTGTAACCTCAGAATTCAGATATGAGTTGGCTGTGGGGACTTCACAGCACCGAAGGGGTCTGGGTCATAAGTCAACACATCAAAGCAAAAAAAAAAAAAGCAGATAATTTGCAGGCAATTTTCTAAATAGAATACAACTATATTCAATTATTTTACATTTTTACCCTGTTTAGACAAACTAAGAAAAACAATTTCAAGGTCTTTGGCCCTGGGAACTAGCAGACATTGCTTGCTATCTTTTAGTTATAGTATTATCAAGTAACCACACTATATTTTATACAGCTTGAATTTTTAGAGAGAGATGCACAGTTATATTAGTAATAATTATCACCATCATAACATCTTCAAAGATATTAATTGAATTTAGTAATTTGAATTAATTAACGAATTTCTTCATATTCTGTAGCATGTTCTGGTTTTAACAAAATAAATACAGTCACGTTTTGTTGTTGTTACACCATCACCTGACATGTAGGTACCAATTTCTGCATCAGTCAGGATAGGCTAGTAAATTAGTTTGCTAGGGCTGTCATAACAAAACAGCACAGACTTTGTGGCTTAACAGAAATGTATTTTTTCATAGTTCTAGAAGCTAAAAGTCCAAGATTAGGGTGTCAGCAGGTTTGGTTTCTTTTGAGGCCTCTCTCCTTGGCTTGCTGGTGTCCACTTTGCTGGGCCCTCAAATGGTATTTCTTTTGTACACACACATCCCTGATGTCCCTTTGCATGTTTGATTTTCTCTTCTTATAGGGACATCAGTCAGACTGGAGTAGGGCTCACTCAGAGAGTCTCATTTTAACTTAGTCACTTCTCGAACTACAGGCCAAAATTTCCCCCTTGGCCTTGTCAGCTCTTGGCCTTGTTAACATCTGTTTTCTAATAAACAAAATGAAGCGTTTTCTTTTTTTCTTTCTTTTTTTTTTCCTCGAGCTACTTCTCACCTTCTTGAGTTTCAACATCACTTGAACATTTCTGTGTCTGTTGAAGGAACGTACATGAGTGTGTGAGTGGTCCAACAGTGGCCCCTTGCACCTGACCAGTCCCCAGGGCTGAATTTCCTAATGTTGCTGTTGAGAAAACTTTACTTTTTCATGCTCATTGCACTCGGAAAAAAAATTATACTCAAGCAAGTCATTTCTATGCTTCAATGTGGAACATTTTTTTTTTTACCTCGAAAAACTTTACAGAGTCATCCCAAGTTCTTTTCAAAGAGAAGAGAGGTTTTCTTTAAAAAAAAAACTCTGACTTATTGCAAAAATTAATTATAATTCAAAATCATCTAATGAATATGAATGGTCTTTGAAAATATAACAAACACGACAAGCTAAAAAAGTCATTTCTGATTTAAAATATAGTCTCAGTGACCTTTTACAGCAAAATATATTTTGAAAGAGATGGCTATAAAAGCTTATATGCTTAAGGAAAAGTGTAATTTTTATCGTATTTCCTGTCGAGTTTGGGTCGAGCCTTTTTGGAGATAGACCTAAAACTCTTCATTTTGATTAAATTGAATAGAGTAGAAAGTTACTTACTGGTACACATTTTTCTAGCCCTGTATTAAAGACTGATATATACAGAGATGAATGAGACCTTATGTTACATTTGACCTATTTAGTCTTACATCAATTTGCCTTCAAGGATCTTTGTTCTCTTCTGCTAACCTAAATACACAGATACAATTATAGCACAATTATACTTGGAGCCTCACAAAATTATAGGGATAGGTTAACTTTGGATATTTTTCAAATGCTCACTAACATGTTGTTCTTGACTTGATTAGGCCATTTACAGCTAATCCATAGGGTAAACCAAAGGAAGGCTATAAATCTAGCTTTCTCTAGACCATAAGTTGGCAAAAGTTTTCTTTAAAGAGCCAAATATTTCATATTTTAGTTTCTCTGGGTCATGTGGTCTCAGTAACAACTCTTTAGCCTTGACATAGTGCAAAAGGAGCATGGACAATATGTAAGCAAATGAGTGTGGCTATAAATAAAAAATAACCAATTTTATTTACAAAAATTGGTCATTGGCCTGATTTGGCCCATGGTGGTAGTTTGCTAACTCCTTGCTACAGACCTATACTGTTCAGAAAGTAGACTTTAGACACATGGCTTTTTATAGTTAAGTTAAATATGATTAAATAACATTGAGTATTCAGTTCTTCAGTCCTACTAGCCTTATTTCACTTGCTCAGCAGTCTTTATGGCTGACGAGTCTCACATTGGGCAGTGCACTAGAACATTGCCATCACTATAGAACTTTCTATTAGATAGCTCTGTGATCTGGACCAGCTTATTTGGGATCATTGGATATGCTCTGTGCTATGCACTGAATTCTTAAACTAATCCTGACCTCAGCAGAAAATATTATCCACAGCCTGGGGTTGACCATAGTATAGGGCCTTGAATTAAAGTTTCTATCATTAATTCAGTATTTAGGTAATGAATTTTAAATAAATCTATTGTCTTGGAATAATAATCTTTTTACACCTTATACTGTTTACCTGGTATCTGCCTTAGTCTTTAAACCAACATGAAGTTCTAAATGGCTAAAAATATTTCCCCCTTTGTCAGATATTATTTTTAGATCTATGTTTTTTTCAGAGACTAGGCTATGCCATGCCCACAACTACTGTTAAAGATCCTGATTCAAATGGTATTCGCTTGAATTGAAATATTATTGCATCCCTGCCTTTGATTGCCACGACTCATTGTCTGAACTGGACTCCTTTTGCTCTGATTTTTGCCAAAACCATGTCAGAGTAATGAAACTTCTGTCTGGTTCCAGAAAACATGCCAGAATTTAGACATCCAAATGAATGTTGCCCAGGCCAAAACAGTCAGCTTGGAAGCGTTGCGTTTATTCCAACGATGCTGCCATTACTTTAAACATTTTGGAATTAGTCTGTGAGAATTGCCTTCACAGCTTGAACAACTTAGAAGTTAGAAAGTCTTTATTCATCATTTGCCATGTGCATTACCCTAAGATGTTGCATAGGATGTTCGGGCATGAGAAAGAAGCAGTTTCTATTCTTAATGAGCTTGTGGAACTGGGCTAATGCTCACATGCTCCCAAACTGTCTGCACTGGAGGCAGTAAATTCCATCAGTAATAAAAAGTTAATCAAAGTTTTCTGTTGAATCAAAAGACGATGAGCTGTAACATATACTTTGGTTTTAAAATACAACGTCTAACTACAAGATTGGTGCTTTTGTGTCTCTGAAAATAATTCCAAAATATTTAGTGGGAAAAACTGGGAAAAGGATAGCTGTGCTACTAACACACAGCTGTAAGCATTCCAAGTAACCACCTTGAAGATGTGTCTATTTACATAAATAACCTTTACATATTTATATTAATATTTTATTATTTTATAATTTTTAATATGTGGATACTGGCTCTAAAATGCAAAACAAAAAATTATCACCTTGTTAGTTCCTGAACATTTATGTATCAGTTGACTGGCACCACTGCTTTTATAATTCTCTTCAGTAAGTCAGAAGCTAAACTGTTTTTTTAAAGGATTAAATTTTTACTGAAATGATTGATTGAAGAGTATAAGGAGAGACAGTATAAACACACACGCATGTACACAGTTTGAAAAAGAGACAGACAGACAGATACCAAGGGAATAAATAGCTTCAAGGGCTTCCTAAAGCACTCATTTATTTGCTGTGTTCCAGACAGATTAAACTTAACCACTTTAAAAACAGCTATTTCTGGCCTCCACATGATGTTAGACAGAATTTGTTTATGTTGTCCAAAAGGACCTGTTTTTAGAAATGTCATTTCTAGAAAACAATTGAATCTTCACTCTAAAATAAAGGTACAGAGAAAGAGAAAAGCAAATACTGAGGTATGAAGAACGATGTCATCTTTTAGAGAGAAAAAACCGGGTTATGATATGTCCCATTCGGACACCCATATTTCATGTTTAAGTTTTTCTCTTTACTAATAGCTACATTAATATTATCCTTCGTGGAAAAAAACATTTGAGTCATAAATGGTTATGAAAAGCCTAATATTTCTAAATATCCATCTGTACTTCCAAGAATAAAAGCAACCACTGAAATAAAATAATGGCAAAGACTATAAATATGCCTATCAGAGAGAGAAACTTCAAATGGTTAACACAAAAATAAAATATAGAGGCTTAAACTACTAATCTTGGAGGAAATAAAGGTGAAAACATGAGACCATCATTTTTGTTGTTGTTCATCAGATATTTGATAACATCCAGTACTGGGATGTGTGTGGTGAAATTAGCATTCTCACACAGATTCTGCCTAACTCAACTTGAACTTGCTTCAAACTGGGAAAAGGACATATGGATTCTTATATTTATTTTATAATTTCCATTCTACACTCTTCTTCTTCTTCCAAGCATCCAGTCCTGTGATAACACTTACGTGCGTGATAAAGCATCCTCAATCCATATTGTATTTACCTGACACTTGCCACGAAACTTACTGCATGTCTTTTAGAGTCTACCCAAGTCCCACGTACTATCTTACTTAAATTCCAATGATTTTAGTACTTCCCTTTGCTTGCGCAGAATCTTAGTCCCTATGTAATCCCCCTGACTTTCAAAGGAAAGTAATCTGGTAACATTTATTTAAATTAAACAAGTATATGTTTGGCCCCACCTAAAAATTAAATTGTTATAAGAAGGAAGCTGTGGGATTATTTGCTTTCTTTCATATGCTGCTTTACTTATGTGAATTATTATAATCATAAACAAGTTATTAAAATAAAGCGGAATAAATAATGACGGATATAAAGTGATTAATTTAAAACCTCTTAATTATAATTTATATTAGACACCTTCCCTAATTAAGATAGGCCATGATGAAGCTAGGTAATGTTTCGATTTCTGTTATTAACACACCATATAAAGGCAACAGTGAGCGTTTGTAATTTCTGGCTTTGAGCTTTAAAGTAATGGTAAACATAGGATGTGGGTAATAATTTGGTATTAATGTATGACAATGATTCAATTATGGATTCAAATACCAAGACTTGTAATTATCAGTAAAGATACCACATTTTCTTTCACTGTTTTTTTTTTTTTCTTTTTTCTTCAGAGAGTATAGAAAAGCAACAACTTCATAGTGCTTTGGTTCTGGATGTACAGTGCTTTAGATCATTGATCACTCACTCTCCAAAAATCTCCCCTTTTTGGTTTTCTTTAAATTCTTTTGATTAAATCGAGAAGAAAACCTCAATAGGTATATTTATATCTCATAGCCTTGATTGCTACTAGCAGCGTGTTAAACCTGCTCAGTCACTGCAGAGAAAACACACACTCACGAATCCAAGTTCCCGAATGAGAATTCTTATAAAGGGCCATGCAAAATTCAGCTCTAATACAAAAAGTGTGCAAACACAATAAGTTCTTCTTATATTATTTAACTGAAGGTAGTTGCTGTTAAGAAAAAAAAAGAGAACCTAGTATGTAGCAGGCATTTAAATATTTGTCGAATTGAAATATAAGTTGATTCCTACTTATTTTTTTTTAGCAGTATTGCTAATTTGAAGTAAAAATATTTTTAAGAAGGCTTTTCAAACAATATCCCTTAACTAGCTAAATCTTATTAAATGGGTTTAACTTAGAGCAATTCAGTTGGCACACTCTATCTAGTTAAAATATATACTTCGATTCTCACAATATTGAACTTCACTTCTGTCAAACAAACAAGGGCAGAAGATACACAACATGAAGTCTGGAACAGTATTTGCAGTGTTTCCGGGAGAAACTTATGAAGAAAAAAATAATAACTGTTGCACAGTTACCCCATTATCCATCACATGTCAGGGCACGGCACAGGGATCTAAGAGGTTCATGTGTCAGATTTGAAGAGAGAAACTCAAGTCTTTTTGCAAAGAGTCTATCAGCTGCCTGACTGGGTCAGCCTCACCCCTTACTCTGGTATGGTTAGGGACTGAAGGCCAAGCTTTGTGGTTACTAGATGAACCATAGGCTCCCAAGACTGACCCCCAACTTTGCCATTCTATCAATATTGATTGCCCAACACTTAACAAGAGCAATTGGTCTCCATGGAGTTTTACAAAAGGACACTCCTCTCTGCAAGGCCTCCTTGCTGGGAATTCTTCTTAGAAAAGTAAATGCTTCTGTCATATGCTAATGAGAGCTTATGAGGAGTTAGCAACTCTTAGAAATAGTTAAGAAACTTATTTCAACAGAGAGAGGGTTTGTCACTCTCAGAAAAATTGCCAACAAGTAAAATATACTATTTAAAAAATTATTTTTAATTAATTAAGTTAATATATTGTATTATGTGTTCCCCTTCTATAGTTAGATTTCTTTGTCACCACATATTTGACCTTTTTAAAAACTAATCTACCTTTCTCCTCCCCTCTACATATACTCTTGATTCTTTGCTTTTTCCCACCATATTCTATCTTTAGGTCTCTTTTTTTCAGCCTTGATAGGCATCCGGTGCCTCACATAGATGATACTTTTATTAACACGTACTACAGTACAGATGGCATCTATTGAAACCCATTTTCATCCCCAAATAAGATGTATATATCTTCTGTACAATTCTTTAAGAAATAGGTATATTTTGCTAGACACCAGGAAGATAAAGATAAATAAGACGTGGACTGTTTATTCAAACAGCTCAACTGTTTAAGGAGAAACATACATGGCTACAGCACACCAATTTTAGGCAATCTGATGAGGATATTTTACATTAAGGTATAAATCAGTCAAGTCATCTAGGATATTTGTAGATTGAGAAAGTCTGTTAATTCCAATTAATTTGTTCGATAAAAAACAGACGTTAAACTTTGAGTGAATTTTTAAATTGTGAAATGTAATTCAGTCACTTTTTCAAAAAACCATTTTCTACTCATACCAATTATAAGCCTTGAAGACAAACTTATCATGTCCCTACAAAGCTAATGGGTAAGAGGCAAAGTGTCTTTTTAAAGACTGGGAATTCAAACACATTACAATATCCAGGCTATGGTCAGCCCTTGTTGTACTGACTCCTGATGATATAATTCACAGTGCAAAGTAATGTCTTTTTTAATAGAGATTCTTAAATAACAGATGTTCCTTGATATAGACCAGAAAAGGATTATACAAATAATCATATTTATCTTTAAAATTTTCATTCTACATTCTCTGCATCCAGCATTTACTGTGTAACATGAGTTATGTGAGTAGAAAAGGATCTTCACTCCACTTTCTAGGGGACATGGTACTCTTAAGGAACTTGATGCTAATTACAGGAGACTGAGCATTTACATCTTACTTAAATTCCAGTGATTTTAGTGCCTTTACCAGCTCAGATAGAATCAGATCCCCATCCCCTGCCCAGGAAGTTCCATTTACCCCTTTCCAGGATTTCTGAGAGTCTATGGGGTCTCAGAAAGGAGTTGGCCAGACACTGTGGGACATTGATAGTCTGCTGGGCTTCCAATCTGTCTCCTCCACATAGTTTATTTCAGAAATGACATTTTTGAAAGAGCAATGGGCTATTTGTCACAGGGACCAGTACAGCAAGACTACGATTACACAGTTAATTTAAAATAGAAATAAATGATAATGCTGCCATGCTAGAATATGGTCTCACTACTGACCCTGAGCGTAGTCAGTGAACAGCCTAGGACCATGAACAGACAACCTTCCTAGCAAGACAAGCTTCAGCCTTTCCAATTCAAAACGGTTTGACTTTATGTTACATGTTCCAGGTATAAGTTTTTTAAAGAAATAATAAAAACTTTATCGGATCCCAGGTTAAATGATTTGCCCAAGGATAAATAGTCAGTGCGTGTAAAAACTGGCTTAACTCCTATTTTTCTTCATTTGGTGTTCTGTGCTCATTCCACATAGTGTAGTTGAAACATTTATTAGTTTTTGTGAGCTGAGAGTTCATTATCATAATCACAGTTATTATTAAAATCTAGTAGATACAATTTCTGGTTCAAAATATATGATTCGACCATTATTCATCTTAGGTTGCTCTTATTTTTATTAAAATTATTAAAAGAAAATATTTAGTTTTATATGTTTTAATAGTTATTTTGATATAAAAGCATGTTTTTCAACTACTGTCTATGTTTCTCTTGGAAAAGGTGTTTGTTTTAGAAAATCCAACACAACCTTACCTCTGCCAATGTATACAGCTTAATAAATGAGTAGTTAATATGGTGAATCATGACTTGCAGTTTCTTTTTGGTCGAACAGAAGTGGTGACTCTCTAGTTTCTGTTATAAATTAGCCCTTCATTTTTCAGTTGTTAAAATTTGCTTTTAATTGTTTTAGTTTCCTTAAAAAAATCCAACATGCTCTAATGGAGGTGATAATGGCCTTACTAATGGGGTATTGACTACCATTTCTTTAATCCATCTTTGGATTGTAAGATATTGATTACTGTCCACTGAATAATTCTCAGATTGCTCCACATCTTCCGAACGTTATTTCTATGACAATCTCATAAAACTTTCATTTTCAATTATCTATAATAGTACTCAAGGGAAAATAAAGAATGATTCTCTTGAAAAGAATAGAAAATGGCAACGTCCAAAGACATATTTAATATCTGTAAGAGATGCTCTTCCCTTCAGGTTCTCTGGGAATCACAGGATGCAGATTCTGTGGATAAGAAATGTTGATGACATCAAATGAAATCATTTATTTTCTATAGTACAATGATCAGATCTAAATAATAACCTAACAGAAGTTTTCTTCCGAAATTGAGGCCATTTGACTATTGAGCCATATTCTCCCTCTATTTTCAAGAATATACTGACTCCCATGGCAATGATACCTCAAAATGCATGACACAACCCATCTTGTCTACTAGGTGGAGTTTTCAAAACACACAACTTATGGTTTTCTGCTTCATTTAATTACATTGTTATGCATTCTCAGAAAAGCAACAAAACTGATCCTCATTGGATTTCTTTTTCTCTCTTATTGCTGATAAGTCTTTTGGCCTTTGATGCAAGTGTGAATATAATACTTAACTACAATCAAAACAATTGTTAAAATTATGGAGTAAATTTTTGTTAGTTTATTTAACTTTTGAAGGAAGGTTTTTAAAAAGTACTATATCATCATATTGTTTAACCCCTCAAAAACCTAATTTTAAAGAATTCGTGATTAAGCTGAGAAGTCCAGTTCTTCCCAAATTTCACTATTCACTGAAGGAGAGTATGACAAACTTCTTTTGCAGTAATGACCTATTCCAAAATGAATCTTAGCATGTAAAATAGGATGTGGGGCTCTACTAGTGATGTCATTAATATTCAAAAATTAAAATATATTTTCTCTTGATTCTTTCTTAGAGTTTATCTATTGACATGATCAATCTGTTCTTGCATGTTACCTACTTTTTCCACTAGGACCATTAACATATTAATCATAGTTAATTTATTCAATTCTCTAATAATTTCAACATTTGTCTCATATCTGAGTCTAGTTCTAGCACTTGCTTCTCTCTTCAAACTGTTTTTTTCTTGGGTTTGTTGAAAGCTAGGCTATGTTTGGATGAGGCTATCTTCCCAGATTTTGGGGGGTGATAGTTTTCTTTGTGACTTCAGTTCTCTACTGAGTCTCATAAAATAATAGAATAGATTTCCAAGTTGTTCAGTGTTTCGAGTTGTAAAGATGAGCATAAAGACTTCCAAGTTTTTTATATGTCAGAGGTGAAATGAGAACTCCTCTTTTCTAGTATACTTTTCATTTGCATTTTCCTTAATATGAATGGGGTCAAGTAACTTTCCTCATGTTTAAGAGCATTTCATTTTGTTTTTTTTTCCTGTCAATTCTGTTTTTGTTATTTCTTTTTTAATTCTCTGAAGCTCCATAAAAATAGCTGTCTAAATTCCTAGCTTAAAACAAAAATACGTTATCTATCTTATGTTCTTGTGGTTGACTCAGGTCAGCCCAAGAGTTCTTGCTAGATATTTTATGCAGTTGCAGACAGAGGGCAGCTAGTGAGCTAAAGCTAGAGTCATGGTGGGACATTGGGTCTCACCTGGTTAAAAACTAATTGGCAGATTTCAGCTTCTCCAGATTGAGAATTTTACCTCAGTTTTGGGACTGAGTTCCTGCCTCCTTGTCAACTTCAGCTGAGGGCCATTCTTTGATCTATAGGCTATGTGCACTCACCTTCAAAATCAGCCATAATAGGTGGGGTCTTCCTCTTGCTTCAGTGATTTACTCTTTTTTCATCCATTGCATTTCTCCAACTCACTTTTCTGCCATCCTCTTCCACTTTTAAGGGTCTGTTGATCACATGAGGCCAACCTAGATCATCCAGAATGATCTTCCCATTAGGCCACATCTACAAAATTCCTTCCTCATGTAAAGTAGCATATTCATAGTTTGTGGGGATTAGAGAATGACATTTGTGGGAGAGGGGCATTATTCTGCCCCTTCATAGTATTCCTTGTCCTCTCTTCACACTGCATTTCATTTTCTAGGGCCATGTACATAGTTTGTCTTTCTCAAGGCCTGGTAGTCTCATGGTTGTCATACTTTGTATATGAGAGCTTTCTTCCAATAGGGAATTCCTCGAGAACTATTTTCTACTGCTCTCATTTTCTAGTGCTGTATAAAAATTTAACTCAGCACTTCGAAGTTTCATAACAAGTTTCCTTTAGTCATTCGTAATTAGAATGTATGTGGGACTTCAGAAATCTGAATTCTCAGCTAATTTAGACATCAGAGGTAGGACACTCACGTGGCTGACAGTTGATGCTGCTGATTGTTTGATGGGAGTTCAGCTTGGACTGCTCACTGGTGTGCCTACACTTGGCAGGTTCATGTGTTTGGGGTTCTCATGACATGCCATCTGGATTCTGAGAAGGCGCATCCCAAGAGTGAACATTCCAAGAGACCCAGGTGAAAACTATAAGACTTTTTATAATCTTGTCTTAGGTGTCCCAGAATGTCATTTCATCTGGACTCTATTGGTTAGGAAAGTCATTAGGTAAGCCTAGCTTCAAGAGCAGGAGATTTAAACTTTTTGGTAGGAGAATGGAAAAGCATAAGGGTTGGGCATTTTTACTGTAGCCATCTTTGGAAAATACAATCTACCATATATATTTTGCTCATTTTTTTTTTCTGTTTGGTTATTGCATTTTTCTATATGCGTTGTAGCTTTTTTTGGGGTATTGTTTTGGTTATCTGTTGCATCATCCTGAAAACTCAATGACAGAACAATAATTTATTATCATCTCTCATGATTCTGAAGCCATCAGAAGATGCAATCAGCTGGGTGGTTTTCCCTGGTGGCTTCCATGTGGTAACAGTCAGATAATAACTTGTTCTAGAGTCATGTGAATGCTATGTTATCCCAATGAGCCACTGTGGACTAACCAAGCTTGGGTTAGTCTCTAGGCTGTCTCTCAATATGGCAAGCATGGGTTTCCTCAGAGCTTTGGTGGCATCGAGGCACACAATTATCAAGGCAGAAAACTGTGGAGACTTTTAAAGAAAACCCTGAGACAGACAAAATATCACTTCTGCATAACTTCAGGGTCAAAGCAGTCACTGGTTAAATTTAGAATCCAAGGGAGGGGAAATAGAATACACACCTCTGGAGGAGGAGTGTTAACCAATTTACACCTGTACTTAATCTGTCACATACATACAGGAAATTGGTCCTCTCCCTGTTATGTGCATTTCAACTGATTCTCCCGGCTTTTTTTGGTCATGTAATTTTTGTACTCAACAAGTTTAAAAAAATCTGTTTTTAGGTCTAATTGATATCTTCATAGCTCTTAGTTTTGTATTCAGAAACACCTTTCTCATCCTAAAATTGCTTTTTAAAATTCTGTATTATTCTTTTTCTGTGTTAAAATCTCCACTATGTGTAATTTATTTTTATTTAAAGTTTATCTTAAGGATGCATTTTTTCCTTGCTTGCTCATATGTGTTTCTAATACCATTTATTGCATAGTTTATCTCCACCCCACTAGTTTCGTACCTTTATCATGTACTTAATTATTGTAAATCTATTCCTTTTTGGACACTTTCATTTGTTCTTTTGATCTGTTTATTCATGTGCAAGTAAAAATAGTTTAATAATTACAGTTTTATATCATTTGGAAGGGATATTGTCTCTTAAAGGTTTTTATCAGAGTGTTCTTAGGAATTCTTGATTTTAAAGATCTTTTTTTATTAGAATATTAGAAGTAGCTTATCTGTTTCAAAAATAATCGTTTTTTTATAGGAAATATTTACATTTTTCTAAGGTTTAGTATACTCCAGTAAGACAATATGACCTCCCATTATTTTCATGGTCTGTGACTGTTTTGACGAAAAGAATGAGATGGAAGTGATGCTATTTTATTCTCTATTAGATTTTTAAATTTTATTTCACACAGATATTTTGTTTAAAGAATACTTTTCTAATCATATCTCTAATTTGTTCCCTGTCATATTTCTGATATCTCTGTTCATTTATCCATTTTTTCTTTCACTTTTCTGAGGAAAAAATGTAACCCAAAATGATAATTTATCTCTAAGAGTACACATTTTAAATGACAATATGACAATCTTTTTTCAAGATCATATCATTTTTAAGTGGAAAGGTTTTATGTGCATGTAATTAAATAAATACCACATGCTATCCATAACATTTTGTAACTTGTGTTCCCTCATTTTCATATATTACAACTCTTTCTAGGCCATGTGTTATTTGTTGTATTCAGTGTTGTCATCCTGCAAGTGTTTTAGCACAAGGCATTGAACGTGATAGAAAATCGAAAATATTTCTTCAGTTAATGACTAATAACATTCAAATTTATTGCAAAATAATATGCTCATGTGCAATCTATCTGCACTATGATTTATGTGTAAGAACACATGTTTATGCACACACAATACATAAACAAATACAGATATAAATTGATAACTTGCCTAATATTTAAAACACCAGTGGATATGTTCTTTTATAATGTCTCTAATGGGAACAGTATTTTGAAGGACAATTAATTCTGACTGTAGCTTCTGAAGTGCTTATTCAAAAGATGAAGATAAATGTTGCTTTTTGTAGGTCTGTTCTTGTAAGGAGGAGCATTGAATGTCTTAATATTTATAATTGATAATTAGATAATGTAAAATTTTATAAAGGAAAATGTCTTCAAAACAGCCATTTTCTATTTATGAATCTATAGTTACAGCAGAGAAGCACCACACACAGGTGACATATCACTTATCAAAGAATCATAGAAAAAATATTGCCATATTTTAAAAGGCTTCTCTCATCACTTAGAATAGAAAATACCATAGATAGCATAGTAAAAAAAAAGAAAGGAGGAAAATTTTTGTGAATTAGAAACATAGAATTCTATAATTAAATGATAACTATAATAAAAACACATTAAGTGAGGAAGAATCTGAGAAGTGGTTGCACTCATGATGAGTGTGTAAAGTCTGTTTATCATAAAAGAATAGATTGGAAAAACCTGAATACATTACCTGTCCAGGTAGGCAATAAATAAGATGAAGTTCTTATACAAAATATCTTTTCTTTCAAGACAGGTAGGTTTTTACCTGACTTATTTAAATTAATTTTCTTTACAGCGTATGCCATCTGTTATCCTGACATGTTATATGGTGGAAGGGCATTCTGAAAGCCGCTGCATGCCCCAATGAGCTCTCTTTCTCTTATTCACAAAGGCACAATTTAGAATACATCACCTACACTATTAAAAATGCCTTTATTGAAATTCAATCACTTGAAGAGTAGCCTCCAATAAGATGTTTTAATGTAAAAATAACTGAAAATATTTTATTTTGATACTTTTTTCATTAATAGGTTTTACACTTGATACTCAAGAGTTCAGAGTTCAGAGGCTAACCAAGCTTGCTTGCTTGCTTTGGAAATAGTGTTTATTTGTGTTTTATTTTTAAATACAAGTATTCAGCAACTTTTAAGTCAATTTTTAGTTGTCAAAAGCTGTCAGTAATATCTGTTAAAGCAGACCACATGCACAATCTAAGATGCAAACCCATGAAATCCAGAAACATGTATGCCTATTCACCAAAAATCATGTAGGTCAACGTTCATCATAGTAATATTTATATTAGCTCCAGACTGGAAAATTCCCAAATACCTGGCAAGACAGGAATGGGTAAGCATACTCTAGTATACTCACACAGTGGAAGACTGTTCTGCGATGAGAATGAACAGCCTTCACTGTACTTGACATATGGATGAATCGCAAAAACATAAATGCTGAGTGAAAGGGCCAGATACAAAAGACTGTACGTTGAAAACATTCCAACCAAATAAAATACAAAACAGGTAAAACTAACCTATGCTGTCAGAAATAAAGATAACGGTTACCCTTGGTGAGTAGTGACTTCAGGGGCATTAGAAAGACTTCTGATTTCTGGTAACATAGTCATGCTCGATATGGGTGCTCATCACATGGGTGCACTCAGTTTTAGAAAATTACTAAAGTTATGGGCTTATACATATATACTGTTCTGCACATATATTTTAATTGAATAAAAACATTTTAAGTGCTGCAAATCAGTTGGAAGAGCAGATTTGTGCATTTATTGCAAAGAGCATCATTCACCTGTCACAACATTTAGGGCAGGTAAATGTGCCTTCATCAACAATAGAAATAAAAGAAAAAATGTTTTCTTGTATAAATGTAGAATAAAAAAGTACAATAGCAATATACATTTCGGTATTTTCCAACTTACAGAATGATTTTAGATACATCATTTGCTTTTCTGCTTATTCCTATACTTGGGTTACACAGAGACTATTCCTATTTTAGGAAACAAAGAGAATTTTATCATAGAAAGTCTATGGCATCTGCCTAAAATTAATGTTTGTTTATAAAGCTGCTATCATCATTGTATAACAAAATCATTAAAAAATCTTTAGCAGAAAAAATTCTATACATTTCACATACAATTGGCACAGGTATTGATGCCCAGATTTGTGTGAGCTCTCTAAGGTATTCTCCGATGATTTTGGCAATATTTTAAGGTCCCTTGGGTTGTGGCTAGAGTTATTTTCCATTATTTGTATTTTACAATTTAAAAAGTTTTTTTTTTTAGGACTTAGGATAAACGAACAGAGCACATTCAGAGAAATTGTCTTTATATTTATTCACATGTGGTGATAATCATTCACTCTAATTGGGTATTTCATAAACATTCTGGACAGACTCCTATCTAATTAAACCTTAAAAAGCAAGGCATCCTGTTGATATAAAGATAAATTATGTAGTTTTCACCAGAAAATAGGGGCTTGAATTTAGGTGACTTAAGCCTTGCTTCTGTCACACCTCTTTGTCTTCCCTGGCAGTTAAAATGACAAGCATCTGCAGCTATAATTACTGAGGCAAAAAGACCTGGACTTAAACCACAGACTTGAAATTATGGTTTCAGCTTTATTTCACCTCATTTGCTGATTCCACGAGACCTATCATCCTTCTCATAGAATTGAGAGTCACCATCACTTGTCACAGTTTTCTTGTGCTTTCCATATGCAAAAACCATGTTTTTGTTGTTGTGATTGAGATAATGCATGAAAAATAGCATATGCCTCATCTTTACTGCTTACTAAATATCAGATATTCTTATTCTTATTTTTATTATGCTCAGCTGTGGAAATGGTTAAGGTAGATTAGGTATTAGGTACTTAAACTCTTGGCAAATGCGAGTCATATATTTTTCTTTAATATTCTGTGGCTTGATCTCCAAGGAACAGAAGCTATGTCTGGTCAAGTAAATGGACTCTAAACAATTTTATAGTGATTATTTTTACATAAAAGAAGAATTTTACCTATTGATTAATTTTAGGTACTTTTCCTATCTCTTCTAAAAATCAAATTTTTTATTTGATAATAGTTTTTGATTTACAAAAAAAGCTATAAAGATACTACATAAATTCCAAAACCAGTTTCCCTTATTGCTAACATCTTACATTACTCTGGTGCATTTTTCACAATGAATAAACTAATATTGATAAATTATTATTAATTAAAATCCATACTTTATTCAGATTTTATTAGTTTGTCCTCAATAACATTTTTTTTTTCTATTCCAAGATCTCATCCAAGATACTGCATTACATTCACCCATCACATTATTTAAAACTTTTTTTGGCTAAGGCAGACTTTCCCTTCTTTTGATAATTTTGACAGTTTTGAAAAGTATTGATCAGGTATTTTGTAGAATATCTTTTAAATTGGGTTAGTTTGATGTATTTTTCTTGATTAGACTGTGAATTTGAGTTTTAAGGAAGATCACAGAGATGAAATGCTGTTTTTATTACATGATCTCAAGGGTGCGTACTATCAATATGAATTATCACTCTTGTTAAAACCATGATTACCTGGCTGAGGTGATGTTTGCCAGGTTTCTCAGCTGTAAAGTTACTTTCCCCCATTTCCATACTGCATTCTTTGGCAGCAAGTCACTCACTGTGTCTCCCACATTTAAAAAGTGGGGAGTTATGCTTCACATCCTTGAAGGAGGATGCACAAATAAGTTATTTGGACGTCTCCCACACAGAAAAATTTTCTGTTATTCTTTCTTTCTTTAATTATTTAAAGTTCTTTATGCCCACATGGATATTAACTGTATACCTTTATACTTTTAAAAATACACTTTGAGTGTAATACAGTAATCTGTTAATTATTTTATTCACTCAAATTGTTCTATATTTGACTATTAGATCCTCTTTCAGTTGGCTTCTGTGTTCCTTTGGCAAACCTTCCTCCTTTTGTTTTTGATCACTGCTGTACTTTCTGGCATGACAAGAAGCTCGAGGCTCATCTTATATATTACCTGCCTCAGTCCTAGAATCAGTCATTTCTCCAAGGAGCACTGAGTCCTTTTATTGCACGATGTTAGCAGAAACCAAGATTAGGCATTGGATTCCCATAATTTTTTTTTTATCAAAGGATATTCCAGAATATTCATTTAAGACTTTATAAATAAATTATTTATAAAAATTTGTTTTGTCTTAGTTTCATATTCTGACTGAACTTTTATAAAAGATGCTCAGATGGTGATAAGGTTATAAAATTGAGAGATCTTTTCCATGAGGCAAAAATCTTATTCACTTGAAAAGGGTCAACCTTACAGAATAAATATACGAGGCAGATGTTAACTGCGATGGTTTAAACCTTTCAGAGGGCACACATCATTCTATGATGCCCATCAATATTTTCTCAGACTGAAAAAAAGAGTTTCAGCTGTTTGTCCTATGATGACTAAAATCTCCCCTGTTAACAATAGAAAATACACACTTTTCTAAGATTCCATGGCAATATCTTTGATTACACACACTAGCAATAAGGTAAAAGGAAATAAAATGAAGCTATAAAATGTAGACTTTTAGGACAGGAAATCATTCACCCAAAAGAAGTATACAGAGCTTTTTCTGCTTTTATTATGTGAAAAAAATTAAAAAGTAGAAAGCTCTTTCACTATTGATTTACAAAATCTGTTCGCAAAAAAGCTTTTTTTCTTACTTTGGTTCTATTTCCTATTATAAGAAGAAAGAAAGAAGCATCACTTAATTGTTTACCACTTTAGTGACTTATTCAAAGTATTCTTTAATACTCCATAATTACAACTTTTCTAAGATGAAGTAGATATCTAGCACTGCTTTTGAAACTAAAGAAGTACCATTTAAATTAAGATATCACTCAGTAAGAGTGCCCATTTTCTTTAGTTTTATCCTCAGAGAAGGAAAATAGAAATTTAAATGTGTAACTCTGTCTTCTGTCAAATGAAGAAAAAATTAGATATGAAATGAATATAAATTTAAATGGAGAAACTTAAATTTAATGTTCATATACCGCCATCACACAGGTAGAAATTCTCAGAACAATGCTGATAATTGGTTAATATTTCACAGAAGAGGAAGATACTCATTTGTTTATTTTGATTACATATTCATTTATTCAGAAGGCATAAGAATAATTCAGGAGATAAGTATTTTAAAAGAACAAAACCTGACATAAGTGAGAATTGAAAGAAAGACAATAATCATTTTATTCTCGACATCCTATCTGAAAGTGGGAGATCAGTTTTGAGTTCTCGTTTCATGCTGATCCTTGTGAGGGGTCACTAGTGATTTTGGTGTTCCATTTTACTGTGAGTGGACAGGTAGGATTGAGTGGGACAGAGGAAAAGCACAAGTTTCTAGAGAACCTATGAAATCCTGTAAACACTTTTTTGCTTTCACAAAAAATAAAACAGTAAACAGTTCGTAAAATATATTAATTGCGCTTGTGTATCTTATAATAAAATCAAAAGATACGGTGTAGGTTATTATCATTCTTTTATTAGAAATTTTATAGGACCTGTATTGCAGCTTATAAATTGCTTACAAATGTGTCTTGCCTTGTTGTAGATTACCTTAAATGCTTAGTAAAAGGCTTTTTCAATATTCAAGCATCTAGTATGGTGGCTATCTTAAAATTCAAACATCTAATGTCTTTTGATATTTGACCCTTGTTAATTGGTTTCACTGTAGCATGCTGAATAATTTCTAAGCTACTATTTGTACTTACACTGGCATTTCTCCTCTATCTTCAATGAGAGCCTGCGTCTTACTTATGATAAATCATGTCAAAGCAGGTATCATAATCTGCCTTACATGCCTTCCAGTGATCTTTTTCCTAACATGGAAAGACAGGCGTAAGGGTACCAGTTAATGTTCTCTTCGTTTCCCAAGTTTTGTTGAAAAACTCTTTCATTCTTGTCCTTTTCTCTTTTCTGCTATCTTTATATTCCTAAGTTAGTCTTTCTGCTTTTTCAGATTATGCTCCGCATGAATATCTGCACACTGTATATTGATGAAGGACTATATAATCATCCATTTATATATGTTTAAAAAATAACTTAGATCAAGTAAAAACTCATGTTACACAAAAAATACTATAGAACTCCTTTTACTAAAGCCAGAGGCCTCCACATGTAAACTGTACACTTAGCTCAGTGCTTAGACTGTAACGTTAGGTTTGGTAAACTTGGCAATAATCGTAAGGCTTTGCACGTATCACTTCTCATCACTGGGATTCTGATTTCTCAGGTGTAGAAGGAGCATGTGAAGCTATGATTATGATCTCTTCCAAATTTAGTATTTCATGACTTAATATTCCACTAAGAATAAACATTAGTGTGAATTTAAATATTGGCTTAGTAAATTTAATTTAAACATATTACAGACAGCTTATAAGATAAAAATTATCCATACTTACTATAATGTGGCCAGGGACAGCAATGTAGAGAATGAATCAAAGGCCTGTAAGAATGGTAAGAATCATCAGCATGTTCTTGTAATAAGGTCAACATCAAATAGTGCTTAATAAATATTTTACCCTTTTTCTTTTTATTTTATTATTATTATCTTGAACTTTTCTTATTATTTATTTTACTACTCAGATCTTTATGTATTTTTTTTTAAATCTACTGGGTTTAAACAAATTTCTTTTTATTTTCTGAAAAGCTGACAATACAATTTGAATAAATTAATGTTTAAATAAAATATATTGAGAAAGTGTGCCTAGTTTTATTGCCTGGATATACATGATTTATTCTCTTTTATTTCACCCTACATTTTGACCTTCCTTTACTCTTTAACTTCTTTATCTTTAACAATCTTATTTGAGTACATATTTTTCTCTAAACCATTATAACATCTTCTAGTATATAAGGCAGAGTGTAGATAAATAATGGATATATTCCTTTTTAAGTCTAACACTCTATGGATTCTCCAATGTAATTCAGATTTTTGGTGACCATGAATGTCTCATTCTAAAATAACCACCTGATGCCATCATTAGAATCATTTCATAGGGTTAATCATTGTCCTCATTCTGAAAAAATGGTGTCTGGGAGAACTCCTAACAGGTTCACCTGGCAGAGCTCCACAGGCTTGTCTTTTAACAATTCCAATTTAACCAGAACACTTTTATGCACAGCTTATTACCAGCATAGTAGAGTCCAAAAGCTTTTTTATGGCATAAAAATTTCTTAGTAATTGGTTTCCTCATTTCTTAATAAGTTTGTTTTTTGCTATACCCTTCTAGCTACCTCACATTCCACCCACACAGATCCATCTGCAGTTGTCTTAGGTGTTATGTTCTTAAATGGCTCTAGGTAATTTTAAAGTATAAAGGCATATTAGCTCCATATTTGAGACAGGAAAAGCAACCTAGGAAATCTCTACCTCTCAAATCTAACCTGTTACCACATGTACAGCATTCCTTAATTTACCTGGGCAGAATCATTTCATCCCTTTGTTTTCACATGGCACCTGCTCATATCTTTCTTATGGCACTAACAGCAATAGATTTTATTTATTATTATTATTATTATTATTATTATTATTATTTTACTAAACTGTAAACTCGAAGTTAATGCCTTAACTAGGCACTTTATAAATGTCCAATGGGAAAACAAATACACAAAATGAATGAATTGATGAAGTAGGAAACAGCTCATTTTAGGTCTCAAGGTAAATAAAAACTTTTAATATATTAGAAACACGAGATAGCATCTTTGTTTTTTTGTCCTCATCATGGTGAACGGAGGAAAACTCAAACAGAAACTGTCATCCTAGGGAAACGACAATCTGTGTTCAGAGCTTGTGAAGAAAATGGTTTTATTGATAGTAAGTGTAAGCCCAAAGATTTTATTTAATTTCAGCTGAAATTTAATGAGAGAAAATGGGAAAAGATAGAAAACTGTATCCATCTTAATTAAAATGATCAATGTTTATAAAACCTAAAATGTTTAAAATTGATAAGTGGTCCATTGGCCACGCACACATGCTCACACACTTAGACACATGTATGTATGTGGGAGCTAGACATACACAGGTACATGCACAGGAGACTTTCAAGTTTCTTTGCAGGATAAACGAGACTGTTAGCTACTTACTTTGTTCTGTTACAGACAATTTAACATTTTTAACATTCAGCTGATATGCTGTGTTAGAATAAAAGTAGTTCAATAAATAGTGCAGTGTGCTTCTTTATGGCTTATTTGTTACAGGTTTTATTGATTCTTCCTTTTTGACCTCAATGAAAACCAAAGAAAATATTAAGAAACAAGTCAAAAAAAGATATAAAAGTCAAAAAGTAACATACTTACCAGACTGTTGAATTATGGTTCCAATAGAAAGTGGAGAGTATGAGTCAGAATAAAAATAATTAGAAAGTGATGGTTATGTTCCCCTATTTTTGACACGAGAGATGGCAGAATGGATAGAAAATAATATGAACTTTCCAGGAAATAAGAGGAAATTACTTTCCCAACCTACAGGTACCTGAGAGCCCTACTTTTTACACTCTGCAGGAAGGAAAATCAGACAAAGAAGCACCTGATTAGGTTTCCTCTAGCTTCGTTATTTTATATTTGCCATGTTTTCTTAACTGCTGTGACTGTAGGACCACAGCATTTATGCATTATGTACACAAAAAGGACAAAGAAGGCCTCCGTTGCTAAAGGCCTAATTTTAAAACTACAAAGATCCGTTTTACAAAACCCTTAGCAATGAACTGGTAAACATAAGAGCAATTGTTATCTCCAGGTTATTTGACAGCCTCTGAAATAGTTGAATAAATTAATTTAAAGACCAGAAGAAGCCAGACATTCCTCTTGGGTATACATTTTTAAGATGGTGAGCCATAAAAGGAGGGGTATTTACATCTTCTTGTACTGCTCCTTAGCCTTCATTTAGGTGATAGATAGTAATGATATCCTGGCCTAGATGCAAAAGAAATGACTGATGATGCTTTTAACTCTCAAGAATAAAAAGTTAATCATGTCACAATAGTAATTCTATTTAAAATATGCCACAGCCTTTAGATGATGACTTGAAATTTTTTCTTAGGGAAAATATGCTTGTGTAACATTTTAGTAAATATGACTAGAAATATCATCGATGGCTATAAAAAATTAGTAATAAAATTCTCTGAAATACTACATATTTTCTGAATGCGTTCTAGAACTCCTATTAATGTTAATAGGGATAACTAAGTTAGCCCAAATGGGAGCAAGATGTTTTTACATCTAACACTTTAGAAACTTAATTGTCATAAGCAAAATCAGTAGGACTTAGGCCATATGTTATATGTGAATTCATCCTCGTAAATGGCTATAATTTGGCATGAAAACAGATTCTTCTCTTGGCCTAGATATCAGATTTTTTTTTCTGGCTGTGAGTCACAATATAGAAGTAATAAAATAAAAAACTTTATGCCATTATTCTTTGAGGAAAATACTTTGTGACTAGGAAGTATTATATATATATGTACATATATATACATATATATCTTATAAAGTGACATTTAGTGATTTAAAACTGTCTAGAGATGTGGAAGCCATAATTTATATTTCTAGCTTAATCATTGACTTGCGGAATTCTGGATAAGATATTCAGCCTTCCTGTCCTTTGGTTTATAAAGCTGTAAAATTTATACAAAGTAGGCATCAGGTCCTATATTAACATGAGAGGAAAATGAATTTAAGTTAAGTTGTCAAAATGCAATTTCTTTTGAATGAACATTTACTAGAAATAGTCCTGTTATCCAGACCTGGGGCTGAGCATTGGAGAAGGGCACAGTTCCCAGGTGGTGTGAACATCCTCTTCTCTGCTGTTGCTTTGGGACAGTAAACTCCTTTTTGCCCTTTCTCCTCCCTACTACTGGTCCTTATCTCTAGTATTCAGCCTGACCATGTTTTATTCTAAATATTAAAATATTTATAATGAGTTTATCATTGGCTATTTTATAAAATATGTCCTAAGTTTTAGAAATGAAACTTGGTCCTATGGATCCAACACTGAACAATGACAACATCCCCTGCCCTCCATAAGTTGGAAATCTGGTGAGGAGTCAGAGAAACTAAATGAGACTAATAAATTGTAGAGTGTGTTAGAAGAAAAATTTATAGATAAATCCTCAAGGCAGCGAAGGGGATGGGGAATGTCGATGGATGTTTCCTGAGACAGGGCTGTTTGAGTAAAGTTTACTCTCAGAATGAAGAACTAAGATATCTGAAGGAAGAGAATTCTAGGTAAAGTTGGAGCAAGGCTAATTCTTTGAGTTGGAAGAGTACCTAGTGGTTTTGTAGTATGGAAAGGAGGGCAGTAAGGTTCTGTGGAAGGAGTGAGGGGCTGGTCGTAGGCTATGTGGCCATATAACTGGCTGGTGAGAGGACTTTGGTATTTATTCTGAATTAGGAGGCAAGGGAAGGTTTTGAGCTGAAGATGCTATGATCTGAATTACATCTTAGAATAGTTTTAGAACAGATACTAGGGGGACATCGGTGAAAGCAGAAAGACCAGTTTTGAGGCTTCTAGAAGAATCCATTGAAGAAAGAATGGTAGCCTTGACCACATTAGCCAGTGAGGCAGAGAGAAGTTGACAAGTGTAGTGAGTTATCAGAAGCCGAAAGAAGGATGTTTTTGAGAAGGAGGGAGTGATCTATTGTTTCAGAAGTTGCTGATGGGCCTGGTAGGATGAGAACTAAGAATTGACCTTTGGGCTGACAATGCAGGTTAGTAGCATCTGAGACAATAGCAGTTTTGGAGGAGTGGAGGGGGAAAAAAAGCCTGACTCAAGTGGATTCAAGAGAGAGAGGGAAAAGAGACATTGATGACAGTAGGTACAGGCAACTCTTAGAATGTTCTGTTCCGTAAAAAGGAGAAAATGTAGTAGCTATGAAGAAATATGGGGTCAAGAGAAAGCTCTTTCAATGTGAGTTATTGGAATATTTTTAGGTGCTTGAGGAATTATTAGTCTCATTTTTATTTTTTTTCCAGGGAAATAGGAAGCAAAGTTATCTTAAAGTAAATATAGGGAAGAAATGTTGGAGGTTTGTTGGAGTGGAGAGTAAGAAAGTTAAATAGATTAAGAAAGTGTATGAACACACTTTTTTGTTTGTATTTTGTTTTTTATTTTTTATTTTTATTTTTTGTTGTTTTTCTTGTTTTCTGCTACTGCAGGATACTCGTCATATATTTTTAGATCATCTCAGGCTGGTCTATAAGTATAAGAGATATTTCAGATTATAAAATGACAGTATTTGTTTAAAAACCATTTTAAATGGCTATATACTCTGATAGCCACCTACATTTTAAACTGTGTCCACTGACCATTTCTGAGGACTTTTCCCCCTGCTGTTTGTGTTGCTGTATGACACACACATGCTTTATTTCTGACTCTTTTGACAGGATGCCTGCTGCCTTTGTCTCAACCCAGGCCCATGACATCTGTTCCAGGCTGTACATTTTATCTCCTGTTTTTAACCGATTCTTTTCTCTACATCCTCTTCATCTGAACCTTACTTTGTGTCCTCGTTATCTTTCACGTAAACTAACGTGTTTCCCTCCTGATGCTGCTCACTGCTTCTGAATTTTACATTCTGAAATTCAATCCACATGCTATTCTAAACCAGAACTTGTCATGCCTTTTTTTTCTGGCTTAAAAACATGACTTAGACTGCAAATTATAATAAATTTAAAATTTCAAAATCTTGGATAACTTTCCTGCTCTCTTTTTACATACTTCCTTCTCACACACCACACTTATTAGAAAACATTTGTTCTTTTTAATATGCACTCATGCTTTTTTAGCCATCTACCTACACATGGGTGCAATTCCTTGCTCATGGATATTCAAGAATATTTATCTGATAACTTAGATGCAGAGCTGTTCCTACTCATGTGTTTTAGTTCGATAGGCCCTCACTTAATTTTTGGCACGGTTGAAAACTTATCTAGAAATAAAGTTGCTGCAGTTTGTAAAAGAAAACACAATTTATAAGTAAATAGTTGTGTTACAGATGGCCAAAATAGATTAATTTAAAATCTTCTATCCCATTCTTTCTATATGATATGCATCAAGCAGGTGCATGCATCACATGTAAAAACAAAACACAATGAAAATAACAAAAACTTAATTATATAAATTTTGGAATTGCATATACTGTCTACCCATCTCAATAGTCTTTCTTCCAAGACCCTAGAGCATTATTTTCTAAAAAGCTTTGCTTTATCTCTCTCAGGTTGGCCACAGATAGTACGTGGTTGAAAGTTAAATGGCTTTTGATGACTGAACAAAGTTTTACTGAATAAAAATTTCAATCTCTGCTTAGGTCAGCTTTCTTCTAATGATTTATTTTAATTGCAAAGCAATGGCATTAAAGTGTCATTCTTACATTGTGAGGGGCCAGAAAGTATTTGTAGGGACATTTTGTTGTGCGAACCTCAAAGTAATGAGAGCAACCATTTACTGTTTCTAGGGGTTATCTTTTCGAAGCTGACAGCTTTGTCAAGATTGAATGTTTCTTGGTCTAAACATAGAATGCCACATCTTTGATTCTAAATTTGTGCAAGATGTCAATGCGATTAGCCTGTCACAGGCACACTTTATTTACTTTTCATGTTTTCATTTCATTACGCTCTTACTTTAAGTAGTTAGGACTCACTAGGACCTGGCCCAAAATAGAATTATTATGATGTTAGTGGAAATGGGAAGATTGTAATGCTGTTGATTTATGTTTTAGAGCAGTTTCAGGTTTCTAAAAAAAATGTTGAGTGGTAATTACAAAGTTTCCTTCCACTCCCTCCCTTCTCCCACAGTTTTCATTGCTAATATCGTTTATTAATGTAGTACATTTGCCATAGTAGTAACCAATACTGATGTTTTGTTATTAACTAAAGTTCATCATTTACATTAGGATTCACTCTTTGTGTTGTGCATTCTGTGAGGTGCACAATCAGTTCATCCCATCCCACTCTCTCCCCAAACCTCTGGCATCCACTGATCTTTCTACTATTTTCATAATTTTGCCTTTTCTAGACATCAAATTGGTCATGCCTTGATCTTGGATTTTTTAACCTTCAGAACTACAAGAAATGAATGTTTATTGTTTAAGCCACCCAGTGTATGGTATTTTTCTTATATCAGCCTACATGGACTAAGATATAACTTAATACCCAAAAGTAGGGTGCTGCCATAACAAATACTTAAAAATGTGTTAGCAGCTTTAGAACTGAATAATGAGTAGAATCTGGAAGAGTTTCAAGACGCATGAAGTAAAAAGCTTGAATTGCCATGCATGGCCTTTAACATAGACTCCAGTGAGCTCTCAGCAAGAAAAGAGGAGAGCTGTAGAGAAAGCTTCTGTGTGCTTAGAGAAGACCCAAGCAACCATAAACAGATGTTGGTAAAAATATAGGTAGTGAAGGCCATTTTGATGAGATCTCAGAGAGAAATGAGGAACATGTGATTGGACAGTGGAGAAAGGGTGATCCTTATTATAGAGTAGTAAAGGGTTTGGGTGAATTACTGTTTGGTGGAAGGTCTAACCTGCAAGGGATGAAACTGAATTTTTAGCTGAGCAGCTTTCTAAGCAAAGTGTTGATGTTTCTCGGTTCCTCCTTCCTGCTTATAGTAAAATATGAGAAGAGAGAAATGATTTTCAGATAAAATTCTTAAGCATAAACTCAAAAGTTAAAGATTTGAAAAATTCTCAGCCTAACCATATTGTAAAAAATGAGAAAGTATGTTTAGAAGAGAACACTGTGGGTGTGGCCCATGGGTCATTTGATGAGTTTAATTAGGATGAACCTGAACCAAGGACCTAATCAGCTATCTTAATAGATGCCAGGCACTGTTCTTCAAGAAAAGGGAAAATGACTTCCTCGAAGCAATTCAGAGATCATCAAGGCTGCCATTTCAGCCACAGGCCTGGAGTGCAGGTGCTCCTGACAGAGAGTTTCAAAGGACGGAGTCACTTCTCTGGACCAGGAAGGCCAGGGTGCCCCTGGCCATTGCCTTGGGGTGAGGCCCACACATTGCTGTGGTGTGTGCTGTGCCCAGGGCAGCTGTGGGGATAAGGCCACACAGAGCATAGGGGTCTCAACCCCAGCCTGAGAGAGCCTTGGGCCTGTGACTCTAGCCTGGGAGAGCCACAGAGGTGAGACTACCCCATCCCAGTGAGTCCCCAGGGTAGAGTATTAAGTCAAAGAACATTATTCTCAAGCCTTAAGTTTTAATGTTGTTTGTCCTGTTAGGTTTGGATTTATTTGGGGCCCATGATCCTTTTCTCTTTTCCATTTTTCCCTTTTGAAATGAGTATTATCCTTTATCTGTCTGGTCATCGTGTGGTTTCACAGGATCATAGCTGGAGAGGAATTCTGCCTCAGGATGAACTGTCTGTTACAGCAACCAAACTAAGACAGTGATGATCCCTAAAAGCACTTTCAGTTCTGACTTTCTAATCCACCTGCTTCTCAGTGATTCCAGTCACTAGGCTCCTTCAGCTCACCGTCATCTCACACTTGTTTTCCTGAAACGGCCTTTAAACTGGCCTCCACAAACACTCCTGCCCCCTCTTCAGTCTTTTTCACATGAGGTAGCATCCCTTCAAAATATGGATGGGCCAATGACACTTCCCATCCCCTACACCCTTTTAGTGGCTCCCCTTACAATGTGGATAAAACTCTTTTTTAAAAAGATTTTAACGTATCTAAAGAAGTGATCACCATGTTGTGGGCAGCAAAACCATATAACACTGCACGATGCTGTTACAGCAACATTAACCGTGTTTTCTGTGCTGTAGACCACGTTCCCATGACTTGTTTTGTTCCCAGAAATTGGAACCTCCTCTTCCCCCTTCATCTCCCCTCTCCCTTTTTTCGATTTCAATTCCAGTTGACATTCAGCATTACTGTATATTAGTTGCAGGTGTACAGCATGGTGGTTAGACATTGATAGAATTTACGAAGTGACCCCCCTGCCTCGTCTAGTACCCACCTGGCACCAGACACAGCCATTCTGGTACTATTGACTGTATTCCCTATGCTGCACTGGAGCTCCACATGACCCAGCAATTCCACTTCTGGGTATTAATCCAAAGAAAACCAAATCATTTATTTGAAAATGGTGAAGGGAGAAATCTTGACATGGTGTTCACGATTCTGTCTAACCTGCCTGCCATCTACTATTCCAGCCTCTTCTGGCCACATGTTTGTGTGCTTCATGCAGCCACACAGCCCTTCCTTTAGTTGATTAAAGTGTTATGCTCCTTTTGTCTGTTCCTTACATGTACAAAGTCCTTCCCTTCTATCCTGACTCTTCTGGGTAACTCGGTGTAGATTTTTCAAACATTAATTCAGAAGTTATATCTTGGAGGGAAATGTCAGAATAGATGTCACTCTCCAGGTACAGAATTTAATGATATTTTATTTTTACTTTGCATTCATATTTTTTGTAATTATATATTTCTCTCTGTAATTATTTATTTTTTCTGTACTTAAGCACAAATTTTATACAGATTGGACCTATGTTTCTTTGCAAGGTTTAAATTTGAGTTCAAAAGCAAACTGTGCAGAATGCTTAGACTAAAGTAGGCAATATGTATTTATTGAGTAAATAAATGAATGGACATATCTTCAAGGTACTAGGCTGAGAATTATATTGTCTCTCTATAATCAATCTACTATTTTAGTTTTCTGCCAGGTAGTAGAAGTTAATGGTGCTAATAATTGGTATTATTAACAGATAGAAAGTGGATGCTGAGTAACAAAGCAACTCTTTTTGGTAGTGGGTGAACACTAATGCTGTCAGCAAGAGTGAGTTCCTTGTTCCTGAACTAGTCCCATATTTAAAATCTATTTTTTTAACTAATTTTTTAAACTAATTTAAACCCCACCCCAATTTCAGAGATTCATAAACAGCGTTGGTCCAGTTTCTAAATGTCCTGGCTGTGCAATTAAGAATCAACTTGAAATGCAAAAACTGTCTAAATGAAATCTTCCAAAACTCTGGTGGAAATAGGCTCACATTTTAGACTAAAACCTTAAAAGCACATCTCCAGCTTCCTGGATGCTTTAGTGGACACTTCTTCCATTTCTGTTCTACTTTACGGACTGCTGGAATGCCCTGTTTTTCTGGTATTTCCTTCTTCCCTCCCTCACCCTTTCTCTTCCTCCTTGCTTTTCTTCCTCCTCCCCCTTCCCCTCCCCCTCCCCTCCCCCCTCCTCCTCCATCTCCTCCTCCTCCTCCTCTTTCTCCTCTCTTTCCCTCTCTCTGTCTCTGTCTCTCTCTCTTTCTTGTTTCTTTCTTTCAATGTATTCTAGTAGTCATACCACAAACTCTACTTTGGATAAAGGAAATAGAATAAAAAGAGTTTAGATCACTCCTATCTGTTTCTTTCTCCCGCCTCCGCACCACTGCAAAGTCCCCTGCGGCTCTCTCCCTTCCCGCAGATCAATACTTCTTGTCTTAGTTTAATGAACACTCCTACATTGATCTCTCTCAGGTGCTGTGTTACTTTATGACAAGTTTCTTGGTTACAACGGGCTCTTAGCTAAGTCGGTGGAGCACCCTGCCATCCTCTACACAAAGCAGAACTGCCACAATGGAGACTTTATTCATCACAGCTTAATGTGTGATATTTTCCCTCTCTTTTGAAAGGAACACAGATTTCTTTCCCATTTAATTCTTTAACTTCATCTTTTGGTTACATTCCTGGCAGAACTGTAAAAACAGTTTAAGAAGCATAGGAGAAAACAGCAAACAGGAGCTATGAATCTTTAAAGGCTCCTGAAGCACTTTTCGAAAAGCTTAAAGTTACAATAGCCTTGTCGGTTATTTTTACTGGCTTTATATTTCGTTACCATAGTAGCAAGTAATATTTCAAGAAAGACAAACCAGAGATACCTGTGCCTGATAAATAACTCCTTTCTCCAAAGACAGTGCTCCCATCTGTGTTGTCCTATGCTGGTGGCATGGGCAAAAATGAGGGGAGGCACAGGAAGCCCATGGATGGTGGCTTGGCTCTTAGTCTCTTCACCAAGGGAATTACGTTTTCAACATGTGAAACTTTTTGGCATGGGGAGACACCAATATTCAGAGCAGATCACTTCTCTTAGCTTTCTGAGCTGATTTACCTACCGCATCCTCAATGGTTTTATCCAGATACACTTTCCTCCTTGCTCTTCCTCAAACAGAGTCAATATAATTTCCCCTCAAGAGCTGCATTTACTGTTCCTTCTGCTGAAATGTTTTTCCACGAGCTCTCCCGCAGGGCTCAATCTCTCCCTTCTGCTGAGTCTACTCAAAGGTCTTCACTGATGAATCTACTCTAAGTTGTGTCCATTTATAGCTCCATTTTCTTCTTTTCCTATCCTGTTTGCTTTATTTTCTGTCTCCTCCAGTCATAATGAAAGCTCCCTGTAGTCAGAGATTTTGTTTATGTTGTTGATGCTATATTTTCCACACCCAGGATAATTCCTGGTATGTGATGCTTGATAACTTCTGTCAAATGAATTAAATGCGATGATTCACAATGTGTTTTAAATGAGGAAATTCACTTTGTACATCCTATAGACAAATCTCAATGCTGGGCAAAAAAAAAAAAGTTAATCCTAAGAGCTCTCTTGAGAGGGTACTGTCTACATGGGGGTTGCAAGTTCAAGGTTATAAACTCTGTGTTGAAGTTTGGGAGAAAGAGTAAGGATCAAAGGGTACTGAATTCTATTGCTGATAGATTCTCTATTCATATCTCTTTTTTTTTGTTAGTCCTGGTAGTTATCCTTTGTTACTGCATTTTTTTTTTCCTGCAATGGACATATCTTTTTATTAGCCTGCTGTAAAATAAAATGCTATTTCAGAGCCATTTTATTAAATGTTAAAATTGAGTCAAGTGTATAATTTCCACAGACAGGAGGTAGAGGAGGTGGCAAAAAATATTTACAATGAGAAGACCAAGTAATCTCTTCTTTGAGTTTGTCCTGAACTCCAATAAAAGAAAAGCATTAAATGTCTGATTATATATTAGTATTTATTTCCTTTTTTTATTTGACTAATGATGTCACCTAGGAAACTGGCCTGCTTTGAAGCATTTGCTTTCTGAGTGAGAGAGAGAGAGAGAGAGAGAGAGAGAGAGAGAGAGAGAGAGAGAATGAATGATTTGAAGCCATTTAGATAATAAGGGATATGCTCCTAACCAGGTCTGCCACTTATAGGCTATGTTGGTCTGGGGAAGCTACTATAATCTTCCTGAGCCTCACTTTTCTCTTTAGAAGATGAGCATAATCACACCCATTTTGCAAGGCTAGCATGAAGATTAATGTAAATGAGAAATATAAATGAGCTATAAATGTGAAAAACCTTGGCATGCATCTTTGCTTAAAAAGCCTTATTTTTTTCTATAGAATTCTAATCAGTCTTATTTATTTATTCAAGCAGATATTGAGTATTTGCTGTGGTCTATGCTAGATATTCAAGATGCAAAAATGACTTAGACATAGTCCTGGATGTCTTTGTTTTATCCAAATATTCCAGTTTTGGTTCTCATTCTACCTATATCTAAAATTCTCTCTTCCCCCGCCTTTTTATTAGTAAATTGAAAAAATATATATTTTGTTATCATGTCATAATGAGATCACTAGATTGTACTCATGTATTCAGACTGAATATATGAGTTACTTTGAAAAATAGTTAATTTCTATAAAATAACTGATTATTTTTAAAAGAATCCTTTTGTACACTCAAAAATATCTTCCCCTTTTTTATCAGCTGAATTGAAACACATCTCCTTATAATTTAGTTTCTTCCTCCACCACTCATAACTGATTATACACCTACTGGAGATTTTTTCTCCCTGACAATTCATTACATTGAATGGCACATGCAATATCCCATCTGTCCTTGTATAGGCACATCAATATTGGCCTACTTTGATTGAACTATTGAGACCAGCAATTCATTAACCTGTAACATACTGAGCCTGTTGTTTCATTATTGCTCCCTTAATGTTTCTCTGTTACTCAGAGATAACACAGAGTTCCTAGTTTCCTACTTGAATATTTAGCTTTATAAAATGCAATTATTTTCTCTCTTATTTAAGTGCTAGACCATAGCCTCTAGTTACAAGGCTACAGGTAAGAAAATCTGCCAGTCATTACATGGTGCTGAATAAACATGAACCTTCTCACAGACTTTCCCTGTATATCTTATTGCAGTTCCCCTGACCTTCTCTACATTTTAAGTTATTTTCCTTCTTTCTGTCTCTCATTGTTAATTAGGTTGTGGTTGAAACAGAAAGCAAGAGATTATTTTCTTCTTCATCTTTGCGTAATAAATTAATTTTTTTATTTTTGGTGGTTGAAAGTGAGAGGATAATAAATTTTCAGATGTTACTTGATACAAGAGGTAGATACATAAGTGGTAACATTAGCTGATATTTTTAAATGCAGTTGGGTATTTATTCTCTACTACTTTATTTTGATTGTGTATCACTCTTCTCTTCCTCCTTTGCATATCAAAAAAATTTTTGATATAAACATTGATTGAGAACCCTACTATTATTCCTTGAGAGTTGATATTCTAATGGACAGGAGGGAAAAATAAGCAGACAGCTTTTATGTCAAGTGATAGATCTGATATCTTCATGCAAACTATGGAAACATTCCCAGCTGGGTATAACATGTTGAGTTTGAATTACCTGTGAGATATACAAGATGGGAGAGAAAAATATGAGGGAAGTTCAGGAGAGCTTTTTAATAGAAATGTAGATGTGCATCCAGTAGCAAGTTGTTTCTAGGTGAAGCTATGGGATGCTTTGTCATGCAAGGAATGAATGTCTAGAAAGATGAGATAAGTGATGTCTTAAAAGTCAAAATAAGAAAGATTTTCAGAAAGCAACTGGTTGACGACATTAAATATTTTAAAAAGGTTAAGTTACAAATCAAAAGAGTTATGCTGGATTGACTAAGATGATTATTTGCCTTTAAAAACGGAGATATGATATTTAAAAAGTAACATGGTATTAGCTTCATAAAATTCCCCCCTTCATATTCAGAAGAAAAATAAAGGCTTGTGCAACTGAATTATGATTACCTGTGGAGTATTCATGTATGTTTTGATGTATTAACCAATATCAATGTAGTATGAAATATATTTATTCAGAAAAAATAAAGCAATTCATTGCAAATAGAAATAATATAAAATTGAATCTTATTAATAACTCCTTTGAAAATAAGATTATTTTAACTGAGTTTATTTGGATAAGAATGCAATAGAGGTAAGTTCTAGTTATCTTGGGAAAAAGTTCTTGGTAACACAAAATGGTGAAGAGGTTGTGACAACACATGATTCTTTGTGTGACTGCAAACTCTCAGGTGAGAGATTATCCTCAGAGTGCCTTGATATGTGCTGGCCTGGTCCAAGTTATGTTAGAACTTTATGCTTCTTATCTTAAAATAAATGGGAGAAATAATTGATATTTTAGAACACTCTCTTTATCTTCTATATTATATTTCTTGATTCTGGTCTCCATTTCTAAATACAATTTTTAAGCAAGTGGTGACATGAAAACAATAAAATCAAAAGCGAGTTGTCTAGCCTCTTAATTTGGGAGAAACCCTTGAGAAAATACCCAAGGTCTTGAACTGATAAAATGGATATAAAAACAAGACATCTGACTACAGCTCAGGATTTTATTTTTTTTCCATTTATCTAAGCAGATGATTAAGGTAAGAAAAGCTGTCATTCTTAATCAATCCTGTGAAATCTCTGAGGATGCTGCCCTTATGCTAAATACCTTTCTGAGAAAGATTTTTCTAAAGCCACCATCAGATGTATTGAGTTGGAACAAACGGGTTTTATTTTCTGACTTAATGCACTTTTTTCCTAATATCTGTTAGTTGGTTTGGAAAATGAAACATGTAATATGCTGATATGACAGAACCATTGGATAAGCTGTCATTAATATTATCACATGACATTTCTACTATCACACACTCACAGAAATCGTTCCTTACATGTATGCTACAGTGAGAGATAGCAATAGCAAAAAGTTCAGTTAGTTAGAACTGAACTAAAACCTAATTATTCTATTCACACTGTGGCTTAGGCATGCTAGGTAAGTTTTCTTAATGGTGTAGGTGAAAGTATGATGATCATGTGCATTATATCTAGAAATAAACTTAACAAAAGATGTGAGGGACCTATACACTAAAAACTATAAGACATTATTAAAAGAAATTGAAGAATACACAAGGATATGGAAAGATGTTTCATGTTCATTGATTGGAAGAATAAACTCAGTTAAAATGACCATATTATCCAAAGCACTATACAGATTTAACACAATCTCCATCAAAATCCCAATAACATTTTGTAAAAAGAAAAAAAAAAGGAATAAAAATTATCAAATTTGTATGGAACCACAAAAGACCTCAAATCTCCAAAGCAATCCTGAAAAAAAAAATAGGACAAGAATAGAGGTCTTATACTCCCTGACTTTAAATTATATTATAAAGTAACAATAATCAAAACAGCATAGTATTGACAGAAAAACAGTCATACAAACCGATGAAACATAGAATTGACAACCTACAAACAAACTCACATTTATATAGGCAAATAGTTTTAGACAAAGGAACCAAAACATACAATGGAGAAAAGAAAGTCTGTTCAATAAATGGTGCCACATGCAAAAAAAATGAAACTAAACTGCCGTCTTTCACCACACACCAAAATTAACTCAAAATGGATCAAAGACCTAAATATAAGACCTGAAACAATAAATTTTATAGAAAGCAAGATAAGTACTAAACTTCTGGACCTTGGTCTTTGAAAGGATTTTATGAATTTGACCTCAAAGGCAAGGGAAGTAAAAGCAAAAATAAATAAATGGGATCATAGCAAACTGAAAAGCTTCTGCACAGCAAAAGAAACCATCAACAAAACAAAGAGGCAACCAACCAAATGGGAAAAGATATTTGCAAACAATGACTCCAATAAAGGGCTAATATCCAAATTGCATGAAGAACTCATACAACTCAACAACAAACATACAAACAATCCCATTAAAAATGGTCAGAGGACTTGAACGGATACTTTTCTGAAGAAGATATACAAATGTTTGAAAAGATGTATGAAAAGATAACTTCACTAGCTTTTAGGGAAATGCAAATCAGAACTATAATGAGATACCATCTCAACTGTTAGAATGACTCTTGTCAACAAGACAATAGCAAGTGTTGGCTGAGATTGTGGGGAGGAAGGAACCCTCATACACTGCTGGTGGAAATGTAACTTAGCACAACTCCTATGGAAAGCAGCATTGGAGGTTCCTCCAAAACTTAAGGATAGAATTACTGTATGAGCCAGCAATCCTTCTTCTGGGTATCTACCTGCAAAATTTGAACAAATCTGTAAAAATAAATGTATGCTGACATCTATTGCAGCATTATTCATGGTGGCCAAGACATGAAAACAACTGAATTACCCTTTGACAGATGACTAATATAGAAGATGTGATACATACATGCAATGGAATATTACTCAGCCATAAGGAAAGATGAAACACTGCCAATTGAGACAACATGGATAGATGTTGAGATTATCAGGCTAAATGAAATGTCAGACAGAAAGTGCTGAGAACCATATGATCTCACTTGTGTGTAGGATCTAAAACTAAAAGCAGTGAATAAATAAGACAAGCAAATAAAAACTCATAGACACAGATGATAGTTTAGTGGTTACCAGAGGGAAAGGGGAGAGGGTAAAAAGAGTCCAATACATGGTGATGGGAGGAAATTTGACTTTGAATGGTGAATATGCAATGCAGTATACACATGATGCATTGTAGAATTGTACACTTGAAACCTATATAATTTTATTAATCAATGTCACTCCATTAAATTTAGTAAAAAAGATCACAAACCAACAAATTATGTGGATCTCAAGATAAAAATATTTATAATTTAGTATGTGTATATATTTTTTGTATCTTTTCATCCTAGTCACTCACTAATAAACATACCATATATAAGGACAGTAGAAAAAATAGGACCATTTTTATGTATTTTAAAAATATATGAATTTTTTAGAAGAAATAAAATCATATACATTGTATAATGTGTTAATTTTTTACCCAGAAATAAAAACCACTGTGGATAGGGAAAAGGGAGAGAACTATCATTGCAATCATTTCTAAGTAGCATGCTGACACACTGGATAAGCGTGAAATCGATCACAATGGTTATGGAGGTATGTCTAGAACATGCCTTCGGATGATAGTAATAGGACATCTGATTTGAGAGCAGAAGCTAAAATATCTTATGGATATCCTCTTACTAAAATCAATATTTATTTTTCACCAAATTGTGACCCTGCAGTGGATTTGCTCATGTTCCTCTGAAGTCAATTGTTGCTTATTTGAACATTAACTATATACTTCTTCCTTTATTAACAAATTGCTATTTTGAGTTGGTAATAATATTTACCAGTTTATTTGGTTTATCTTTTGCTGAAGTAAAGATGTTTTATTTTATAGAAAAGATAATTTTGTAGTGTATTGGGTTTCTCAGGGATGAATGATAAACAGATACCAAATGCCACTATTCCCATTGTCATCTTCCATCTTTGTATAGACAAACAAATTTAAAGCTTATAATGGTATTGATTTATAATCAAACACTGCAGTCTTTCTTTATGTGGCCAAGAGTATTATTAGAGCTATACACAAATATGATCAGAATTTGAGTGAAACTGAATACTTCTTATTTATACATGCATAGCTACAGTTCAGCTCGAATATAAAAAAATATGATTTTATAAAAACTCATTTTCAGTTTCTGTTTGAAGGGTTGTTGCATAGCAACTAATTGTTCATGGAGCACTACCTATTAACACCTGACCCATGTAACATTACATCTATTTTTTTCAATTTAAATTCTGTCTTACAAAGAATCAAGGTAGATAATTACTGTGACCTGAAAAATTTAAAGATAAAGGTTCATCGTTTTAAATTAATATGATGCGAGTTCTATTCAGAAAACCTATTTTTCTCAGATACGCATGTCAGTGTAAAAGTGTTTCAATTCAGATGAATGAGAGTAAAACCAATGTTTTTTAGCTGAGATATTTAGGTCAACCTAAAGAATAGACATGATTCATAGCTCACCATTGACAAACAATTTGTTAATGAAATCATTCTTATAAAATTAAGGTGATGGTTGATTTTTCTATTTTACTGTGCTAGTGTTTTAGAAACATTTTCTGTTCTGTTGAATGTTTAATTTTTAAAATCCTGGAATTTATTTGAAATCAAATATGTCAATTTTCTTACTAAAAAGTCTGGATATTATATTTATATGCAATATATGAAGCATATATGATATAATATAACATATAACATTATAGTTCAAGTTTTTAGTCATAGGACTATGGCAGTAGTAATAATAATAAAATTTAAAGCATCAATAGTGTTTGATTTTTACCTTCAACATTTATAGCTAGCTATATGATTGTTAGGCATATTGTTGTCTGATCATAATTTTATAGATGAGGATAACACCTGCCAAACAGAGTGGAGACTGTGGGGGTTAAACATAATAATGCATGAAAAAATTTCTCTTTCAGTGCCTGATATATATAAAATTCATGTTGTCCATCAATATTTATATATTATTTCAGATATATTAAGTTATTCATAAAATATTTCCTGTTAATCATCAATTTTGCATTTTGGTAAGTTGGAGATGACATTGTATTTTTTATGTGTTTCTGGATTCTCAGATTCCTAATGGAAAACAGTGGATGCCTCTTTCTTTTTCTTTCTTCCAGTATTGTTAGAATGAGAGGAGATAGAACTCAAATCCTTTATAATATATAGAGACAGGAAAGTGTAGCAGTAGTTCATAGCTATGTCCTTTGTCTAAGGCAAAGACCAATTAATGTAGGTGGTAGATTATATAAAATAAACATTGATTTGAGTATCATAGTTATATAACATAGCTTATGTTTATCAAGTTTGCAAAAGGAAAAAAAGCCATAAAACTAGTAAGTGAAGTCAAAATCAGCCTTTAAAATGTATTAAAAGAACAGAGAAATGAGATTAACCCAATGACCTAAAATTTTAAAAGTGAATATAACTGGCTTTATGGGGTTCTTAAGAATAAATCACGTAAGTGTCCCATGACTTAGAAGCAATATAGATGAAGATGGTTTAAAAATTATATTTATTTCCTATCACTGCTACGACAAAATTACCATAAGTAGTGGCTTGAAAAAACACAGATTTATTAGTTTATAGTTCTGGGGTCAGAAGCCTAAAAATTGGTTTTACAAGGATAAAATCAAGGTCCCAGCAGAGCTGCACTCCTTCTGGGGGTGTTGGGAGAGAATCTCTTCCTTCCTTTTTGCAGCTTCTGAAGGCTGCCTACGTTTCTTGGCTGTTGGTTCCCTTCCAGCAATATCATCACCAACTTCTAGTTTGGTTGTCCCATTTCCCCCTCTGATGCTGATCCCATAATAAAGACCTTATAATTACATTGTGCCCAGTCAGGTCATCTAGGATAATCTCATCTCAAATTCCTTAATTTAGTCACACTCCAAAATCTCTTTGCCAGGTAAAGTTACAAATTCGTGGTTTTTTTGAGATTAGGGTGTGGTATCATTAGGGAGAGGGTATTATTCTGTCACATAGGTTTTAAGTGGAATAAGCGCAATACAAAGCAACAATGTGATTGGATGTGAATAAAATTAATACGACATGAGACTTCAGTGATAAAAACACAAAAGTTTTTAATGGAGGAAGTAGTCCAGCTATGCTGGTCACAGATATTGCATTACAAAAGCTGGGACTAGAATGATGAGTAGACTTAAAAACATGATGTATAGTTGTTCATATTTGAAAGATTTTGTATAAAAAAAGAATACAGTGCCTTTCCTTAAATATGTAAAAGGGTGTCTGTTATTTGAAGGAGGGATTAGCATTGTTCTGTTAGTCTCAAAGAAATGATACCAGTACACAAAAGCTGTAGCATGGCAGATCTTTTGAGTCAGCATAAAAAAAAATGTTTTCTTCTTAATGTTTTCCTTCTCTAGATGTCTTCAAACTTGGGGCCTACTAAACTGTTTAGGGCAATGTGGTAATGACCATTAAAGCATCAGATAAGAAGTTGGATTAAATTACTTTTAAAGTTACTTCAAAAACTTTGATTTTACTATTTTTTGATTTTGCTATCCTCTGGCTTACACGTAGGACAGAATCACACGAGAGTTTATTAGGTTTTTTTTTCCATTTGTCAAGTGAAAACTGATTTATATAAGTCGATATTGATTTTAAGTAAGAGAGTAAGAGATCTTCAAGCAGGTGGTGAGTGAATCAGAAATAGAAGAAAAGGATCTCTATAAAAAGTTCATATATGTATCATGAATGAGGAATATATATTTAAGTGACCTAGTGTAAGGTAAGATTCATACTTGAAAAGCCCTTACAAACAGTAGAGCAGTTTAATGTAGTTGTAGCATAAAAGAAAATCGAAAGAAATTCATTTTCCAGTACATAAGAGGGCCACACAGTGAATAGGAATTGTATCTGTTCAACTTTGTAAAACTGTTGAAAATTCTATGTAAATTATGTTAATCTCCTGAGAGAAGGAAACACAGATGACATCATCTAAATTTATATGCTAAATTTATAGTGTATGTAAGAATTATTTTCTTCAATGCCAATAAATAAAATAATTGTGTTTCTAGTAACATCACTGAATTTTGAGAAACAGAATGAATTCTCTGCTCAGACTACAGAATCTGAAATGTTGAGGAAGTATCTACTTCTCTCTCTCTCTTACTTATCTTACTTCTTAAAAGCAGAATTTAAAAATTAACTATAAGTCTCAAACTCTGAATGTATTACAAATGAAAAAAAAAAACAAAGAATAAAAAAGAAAAAGAGAAGATACGCTTTTGAATTTTTTAAATATAAAAATCACCTTGATGGTAGTAAAGAAAAAGTCAATAACCAAGAATCATGAAGCAATTAGGCAAATAAAGAAGTTCTGAGTACACTGAAAAAGGAATAGTTATAACATGATGAAACAACTTTCAGAGTAAGATAAAATTTATTTTTTCACAAAACATTGTGTGTTGGTGATGAAGAATTGCTTTGTGATGTTTTGAAGTATGCAGAGTTTGAAAGAGGTGGGTATATACATAGGGAAAAAGAAAATTATCCAAAAGATACCATTAACTAAAAAGAGGAAAACAGAAGTCAAATAGATAAAATAGTCAAATAGTAAAGAGCAAAGAGAGCATAATTTAAATATTATATGTTATTCACATCTAAAGGTCATATTTACTTAACAGCAGATTAAAATTTAACTTCAAAGCTTGAGTAAAGAAGCAAAATTCACAGTGCAAACATGAAAGGCCTGGATAACAGAGAAACAGTCTAGCTGGGCTAGGGACATAAAAACACTCATTTCTCAAGAACTTACATAGAGATTCAGACATTGACATGATAAAGGGATGCATCTTTAGGGAGGAAAAGGGTCCAAGAGGTATTTCTAATGGAGAGTGGATAATTAAACTAGCTTTAAAACTGCAGGGCAATCATCCTTTAAAAAAAAAAAAACAACAACAACATACAGATATAATCATATTCATTATATCCATTTATTAAAGTTAAGAAAGAATTGACTACTGAATATAACAATATTTTAATATGTTTCTCCATGAAGTCCAAAATCTGATAAGTAAACAACACAGTTTGACAACGTGTTGTATTGTTGGGATATACCTAAGTGTCTAAGAAATGATCCCTTCAGTTTAAAAAAAAAAAAGATGTGTCATAAACTTGCTTCAAAATAATTTATGCAAATGATTTTTAAACTATGGAAAATATCTTGAAAATTGTATAGCAACAAGAATTTAAACCAGCCCTTTGGAAGAATAGTATTTTATATTACTTAAAAAAAAAAACATATGATTGATTGTAAACTTCCTTTGAATATATAAACAGTATTTTTCAGTTTGATTTCCTCTGTCACCAGCGATTCAGAAATCAGTTGTGCATTTGTAACCTGTTTTATATGAGGTTATGTTTAAATAACGAGACTAACAGTTACTACTGGAGTGGAAAGAAGGAGGTCAAACATTTAATAGTACATGAGAAGTCACACTGAATTTGTGTGCGAAGTACACTCTACCTTTCAAGTCAGTCATGGAGTAATTCTCTTTGCCAGGAATAATTAACACAACCGATAACTCTAACCTCCAAAATCCACATGCAAAGATGAAGTCCACAACAAAGAATCTAGAAATGAAACAGAGAACTTTTTCTTAACCACAGGGGTAAACAATAATCATTTATTTCTTAGTAAAAAGAAATTAGGGATTTGAATGAGATGGCATTGTATAACCTAGAATTGTATGTAACCTGTATAAGGTTTTATTAATGGGGTGAGTCCATTCATTTTCAGGAAACTATTTTCGTAAAGTTTGAATTTGGAACTCTACTATTACATATAGACCTCTGTATAGAAAGCAAATAAATTATGTTTGGAAATTACTTAGGTAATTAGAATCATGTCATTTGGTAAATATGGTAAAAATTGGATTAAGATAGCCCAGAGAGGGTAAACCAGTGATAACCCCTTTGGTTATACTTCAATTTAAGGGTTAAGAAAGAGAATCTAGAGTGCTTCTTAGACCTGCATATTCCAGGCCTATACTCAGAAATTTTTACTTAATATTGTGAAAACTATATTAAAAGAATGGAATCATAACTATTATTCTTCCCTGGAGATTGTCACATATTGCTTAAACTCAAGAAGTGAAGTTATTTCTCCACAAGCAAAGGACAGATACAAGTATGTTATGAAGACATTTTATAGGAAAGAATTTCGAAACCCATGTGGGCTTAATGTGGGGTGCCAACAGTTGTGCTGCCTCCAAATAGATGGTGGGCATGGTAGGACAACAGATGGTCTTTTTACCTAAAGACATTAATCTTAAAGAAAAGAAATCATCCGTAGACTGAGCAGGTGGTGCTTTCCTGATCTCTCTGCCCTCTAGGCTCTCCCTGCAGAGCAAAGGCTAATTGAATTTTCCTTCAAATGTTCTTATGAAGGCAAAATGAAAACTGGTCAACCAAACCCAAGTAGTGAGAAATAATGTAAATTCAGTACATTGCCAATTTAGCAAATTGAGTTTGGGTAAACCATCTTGTTTTAAGCTTAATTGGGTTACTTGAGCTCTTAAATGTCTCATAGTTCCTATAATTTGTTTCACAGATAAGAATACTGAAACCAAGGCTAATTGTGAGTTAAGTAAGGTCATAGAGAAAGCTGATAAGAATCCAAGATTTCTAACATTTTTTCTTGATGTTTAATTTTAGTAGGAGATTCTAATTTTAAAGGTCTTTTCCTATAAGAACTGAAGGTTATACTCCTTTGGTGGTCCAAACCACAATGTCTACTTAATCACTTTTTTTATTGACTTTGTTGTCAAGATGTTGGTCTGAAAGTAAGAATATTTTTAAGTTATTTTGATTCTGCTGTTAGCTAGTAGTTTTCTATAGGCGAATATAATGGTTATTTACCTACTGAGTCTCTGATGGAGCAGGAGTCTTGCATACTAAATTTCACACTCTTTGGACCGTGTAGACTTTATGCTTTGTGGTTACCATAAAATTTACATAAAATATGTTATAGATACAATAGTGTATGCTGGTAACAACTTACCTTGTATTCAATATAAAATTCTACACTTTTACTTTCTCCCACCCACACATTTTGTGTTTTTGATGTCACAATTTTTATATTTTCATATAGCACATCCATTAACAAATTATTGTAGTTGTAATTATTTTAATACTTTGGTCTTTTAACTTTCTTGAAGGTTGGGACATTCAAATTCATGAAGTTCATAGGGCCCAAGTAGATTCAGCCCATAGAGAGCTTTAAGATACAATATAATAAAACTTTAAACTGAAAAACACAGAAAGAATTTTAAAAATAATAAGAGAAAAAACATTTTTCCAGAAGAGGAGAATCCCCATAAGGCTATTTATTTACTCTCTATAAGTCTTCGTTTCTTAATGTCCAAAATAGTTAAATACTTATAAAAGTTTTGGGAAGATTAAATTAAATAATATGTGAGAAACACTTTTGAGATAGGTGCTTATGAATTAAATTGCTAACATTATTTTTAGGGTGAATATAGCACAGTTATTATTCTAGTACGAAATTAAAGAGATGTGTGTTCAAATTTCGTTTAAAATAAAGGATGACATCATGATAATAATTTGTCAAGCATTAAGGCTAGGTACAGACATGTTTGATAAATAGCAAATTATTATTATTATGTTCTTTGTCAATTGCTCTAGGTTCTGTATCTTTATGTACAAAATTGTTGTTTCATTTTAAATGGAAATTTACCTGCCTCATTTCTGCCACTGAAAGATCATTTACTCATTTATAATAATTGAGGATTTCCTTCTTAACTCTAATATTAACACTATTAAGTTATAAAAGGCTCACATTAAAATCTGAGTTTAATTTTTATATTAAAGATAAAATATATCTAAAATAATTTTCCCCTTAGGTAAACCTCAAAACTCTTGATAATTTTGAAGAGAGAAAAAATTTTTTTCTTGATAGGGAAAGAATTTTAGTGTGTATTTGGGCACATCAGAAACATTTTGCGAATTTTTCAGGTAGTTAAAGTGACAAGTAATAACTTTTACTGTTAGTGTCATTGATTTTTCAGGTAGATTTAAAAACAATTTTCATTTTACCGATGGTACTATTAAGACATGAAAAGTACAACTTGTTTGTCAATGATTTAGCAGCAGGTTTGCTTATAATCTTTAAAAAAACACAGTTGAATATTTTCTAGTATTACTTTTTGTCAGGAGGCAAATACGATACAGTCTAGAGTAAGGCAAATGCCCAATACATAATTTTAGCATTGTTGGCATTTTTCTTTTAATATTGATGTGTTGCTATGAAATCAGTGATCTATAAAACTATTATACTGCCTTGGTTCTAATTAAAAGGACCAGTGGTCTGTGAATATTAATGTAAGAAATTCCAAAAAGCTAAAGGCCCAGAGATGAAATCAATGGAGAAATAAAAATTACAAAAAGAGCTATGGATAATCAGTACGAAAAGCGTATTTATACCAGGCATGGTAGGGGGCAATTATAATCATTTAGATTAGAATAAGAATAAGAATATGGATGGTTTAAAGTAGGATGATAACATTGGTGGTCATGAGGAGGAGTCAGATTCTGAGCCTGAGGGTCACTGCCTCGGGATGTCTCTAGCATGCACCTAACAGGCCTCCAGATAGGCCAGAAGGAAGAGAGAGAAAAGAAAAAGCTCTAAATAGGTTCAAGTAGTGATGATTTTAGTCACAATTCATCAGTTTACATTCCTGAAAAAGAATGTGTTAAATGATAACTTTTCTCTGATCTTTTGATTATGAGTCTATGCTCCATTTCTTATGCAAGTCACGTGGGAAGATAGCTTAACTGAATAATTTTATCTTTGCCATTGTATTACCAACCTCAAGTGATGTGATCACAGAAAATACTTTATGTTCATCTGATCTGTTTTGTGTTGCTTCTGCTTGGGCCCAGGGACAATCCCACTTTTACTGGCTTGTTAAGCAGATCGTGGACTCTTGTTGACAAATGAGTTGTGAGCATAAGGACATTGGACACTCCTGGCCTGAAGCAAAGGAAACTCCCTGTGGAATGGTTCAGCCTTTCTCTCGCTTTGCAGCAGGTGTCTTGGAAGAGTCTTGCTTTTGAACTTGCAGGGCCACCCAGGGAAGCAGTCTGCTTTTGTGCTGCTTGAGGGCAGCTCTTTTGGGCTTTGTTGAGTAAGACATAAACTGGTTGGATTAGGCCACCGAGATTTGGTGCTGTTTGCTATCCAAGCAAAAGCCTATCCATCTTGACTAATTGAAGTTCTTAAAGACGCTAAGGGAGTCCTTAAAGATGCTAAATTGAAGTACTTAAAGATGCCATATCTTTGTGAACGCTAGTGTCCACAACAAACAGGGATTTATCAACTATCAAAACATGGACTTTAAAGCCAGATGCAAACAGACAACCTTGCAAACAGGGGAACAGTTATTATAAATGGAAGTCATGTTATGTGAGGCCTAGAACCTCTGATTTAACATGAAAGATTTTTATTCCCCTTTAGGATTTACTTCATCTTCTGCTGCAACTCCCATGTCACATTTAGCAAAAGAGAAATGCATATCAGAGGCATAAAAATAGAATTCTCTCCTTGAGTAGAAATCACCTGCTCTGTGCACAGCCTCTGATTCGCTTTTAAATTTTAGCAAAATGTATTTGACAAGATTTTTCCATCTGTGGAATACTGTCAACGAGAGAAGTAGATCTGCTTGATTCTGGGGAAATGCTATTAGTAATGATAGTCACAGATCGGCAATACTATAACAAGGTATTGCAGAATAATCAAATGATGCCTCTGGACTAGCAGTGTGATGAAAGAATCAATCGTTGGCTCTGGGAGAATAATACTGGTCTGTTTAAAATAATTTAAATTTACTGAGATATAGATTCCTATTTTGAAAACTCTTAAATGTATAACAGATTGAGCATTATTTTCAGAAATAATTAGGCAATAGTTGGATAACACAGAAAACAGTTGGCATGTTGTATACTGGGTCAATATATATATATATTGGTTTTAATTTACCTTAGCAGTGGAAATGTAGATTATTAAACAGTTGCTTTCCTTGGTATTGCGGCTCTGGCAGATGATGACTGTTTTACAGTAAATTTATTAAAATGAAATAACAGATTTGCATTTTAAAAATTTAAGAATTTTATAAAATTTCTAGCTCAATTTTACTGGAATCTATGATATATTTAGTAAACATGCCTGCTGCCTCTTGAATGGTTTTAGAGTCCTTTGCATGCCAGGCATCTCAAATAGCTTTACTTTTAACTGATTGTTTTGCATTAGAAAACCAGAATATAATAAAGAGGAAGCAGTTGAAAAGACAGAGAAGGTGACTAGGGAATCTGTAATTTTAATTAGTGAATATATTTTTGTGTATTTCTGCAGTATTATTATACATGGGTGTTGTGAGTAGTTAGATGAATGAGTGGACACCTGGAATACTTTGAATATATTTAAATGGTATAAAATTGATAGATATTCTCCAAATTGAGACACATTTATCAAAATAATTGCTATGGTCTGAATACTCGTGTTCTTTAAAGTTAATTTTCTGCCTTTTAAAGATGTCCTAGAGATTATATCTCAATCTTGGAAACAAAAAGGACTAAAAATAGCCTTATACTACTCTACACTAAAAAAAGTACTCACTTCTAAGATGCAACCCCTCTTGTAGATTGAATTATTGGTCTTTATTTTTTACTCTTCTCTGTATCCATTTCCTCTGCTATGCCAATTTGTAGTTGACCCCACAAACAATAGATTATAATATCTTTATACTTTAAATTAGGATTCAAGAATGCCACAGTTATTAAGAAATTAGAACTAGACCAACTATCTGGAGTAAGTTGGAAATTCATAAGCTATCAGAGAATTTACTATCATTTCCTAGTACTCCATCTCCACGTATGAATCTAGAAGGAAATATTAAAAAGGACCATGTGTGTTTTATTATTTTTGCTCATGGGTGCCATATCTACTACTCTTTATTTAGATGTGGATTCGTTTCTACCTTGATATTTGAAAACTGTAAACTCTAACTTTTTTAAGTGCCTGATAGGATTTTTAAAAACTCCTAGATACTTCTGCAAGATCTGGATTTCATGACCTGTCTTTTGACTTAGATATCTGTCTGATTCTTTTAGTCATAGATGTTGGATCCTAGCTACTCTGGAAGCTAATCATTGCCCTGCTATATGACATAAGGTCACCAAATAGATCTCAGTACTATAAACAGTACTATAATTTTTTACTTTCCTTAAAATTTAAATACCTCAAATTAACATTAAGATACATGGCAATATGCCCTGATGGTTTTTTAGAGATATATATATTTCTCTTCATTTTATTCAGATCTCATTATATGAACTTGCAGCAGATAAGCCATTACTTACAAGACATCTATTGTCCAAGGCTTAGACTACAGTCTAAGGTATATGTTAAAATGTTTATAGGTCCTAAGACTGACTCTAGGAAGATAAAAATAATAATGCTAAAATTAATAATTTTAGCATTAGAAGAAGTAGACATAAAGCAGTTCCAAGAGAAAAAAAAGGGATCGAAGTGATTAAAGTATGAAGAATGATGCTTGTCATCTGCCTTCTATGGGCATATGTTATAACTAACATTTGGGTTTATGTGGGATGTTTGTGTGAGAATCACTATACGATATATAACATGAGCAAATGGAAAAGCAAAAAGCTATCCCAATACATTGGAACTATTGTCCTTTAGTGAAAGATGGCTCATTTAAAAATTTCTGATTCTCGCTGGGGCAATCGCGGCAATAAGAATCCAAAAAGAGTATAAGTTTCTTATGTTTTACAAGAGTTTTTCTTTAACAAAACATGATATGTGATCATGCTACAAGAAAGCTAAGCAACCTGCATGAAGTGGTGCAGGCCAGTGTTCTGGCTGATGACCACAGAAAAGGTTCCAGATGACAGTATCCACCTCCAGACATGAGTCAGGAAGCCTCTTAAGTGACGCCAGAGCCCCTGCCTACTACAGCTGCATGATACTCTGAGTCAAGATCCACCTAGCTGAGCCCATTCAACCCTCAGAACCATAAGGAATAAAAATGAAATCACTATTGTTCTAAGCCACTTTTTTGAGTTGTTGTGCAGCCATAGTAACTAGAACATCAGGTGATATATAAGACTTGAGCTTAATTTAAATATGTTTTAATATCTTCAGTTCAGTTTCACTGACAATTTACTTTATTTTCTATAAAATATGATTCTGCTTTGTATCAGGGAGCTTTTGATGATAGAAATCAGGTAATAATAGAAGTTAATAAAAATGGTTTTGGTATGTTTATTCATCATATTAGAGAACCCAGGTCAGGAACTTATTTGTCATCTTGCATGTTGAAATCACTTTATATATTGAATGCTGCTTCTTTCCTAAGCAAGCACTTTGAGGAATAATGTCTTATAGTAAAGGGGGTGGGGATGAATCAGGATGCTATTATGCTGCCCGGCTAAACCATTGCAGAATCTTTGAATCTCTTTATAGACTAAAACATACTTAGTTTAAAAATGTTACTTATTATCATTATTTCACCCTTAAGTTCACTAAGAAATTATTTTTCAAAGTTGTTTAACTTGTCTCACGTTTCCGATATATCAGTTCTTTGGTTTTTCAGTTATTATTTGATCATTGCCAATTAAGATACCTAACTTCACTTTGCTAGTATGTTAGAAGGTCACCATCGTTTGTGTTCCAATAGCTTATTCTGTATTCCCTGAAAATGTTTTCTTTCTTCTGTAAATTGACTGTTAACATGGAGTTTTAAAACTGTTTTAATTAATAAATCCATTGTTCTCCTTTGCGAATTAAATATGCTTTCATGTGGGTAGAGAGGATAGTATGCTTCAGTTCAAAGAGGCTCAGGATTTCACCTACAAAAAATAATCTGGCTTTAAAACCTCATTTAAGCTTTATCTGGCATTACAAAAATCTCAAAATCCTATACACTGCTTTCAAGTAGAAAGTAATGGAATTTCAATTTTGCTACATAGATTTCTTAGTGATGCTTGAAGAGTTTGATTTAACTAGATAAATGAATTAAAGGGTTGAAAATATAAGTGCAAGAAATAAATTTGGTATGTGTATGTTGGATTATTTAATAGAAATTTTTTGATAGAGGTTATATATCTTTACTACAGATAGAAGAAGAATTTGATTTAAATTCTAGCATGAATCATTAGATACAGAAAATAATTTGCTGACAAATGCTAAATACAGTGGCAATAATTTCCTCATTAAGGTTGTGAAATAGTCTTCCCTGGAAGTTAGCATTTTTTTGTGGAATTACATAGGTAAAATCCCAAATGGGAAGAAATGTAGATACTCAGTTGCAATTATTTTTGCTTATATTTTATTTTAAAAATTTACAAATTTGTAAGTTTTTATCTAAGTTTTTTTTCATTACAAGTTTAAATAGTTCCCAGGGATGTATTTTGGCCTATTATAAATGTAGCATTTAAAAATATAATGGTACTTCACTTTAAAAAATATAATTAATGGAATCTAAATATCAGACTAATTCAATATCTACCAAAAACATGTTTTAAAAGAAAAACATGTCAGCTCATTAGTAGCACTTAGAATTTTACAATTACTTTCAACCCTGAACTTTATTTCCATTCCTCTTCCACTACAGACTTATATCCTAATAATTTAAATAATTTTCAATTAATTAATCTGCATAAAATCTATTCATAAAATAAAACAAAATTTTAAAATATTAGTGTAATTATGTGAATTTTGTGAATCTAATACTAAATATGTAATTTAATATTTTTATACAACTGTCTTTAACTGTTCATGCTATAATTCTTATATAAAACTTGTATATCTACAAATTAATGTATTTATATATATTAATGTGTAAATGTGTTGCCATTTTAAAGTAAATTTATTCCTTTGACAGTAAGTTATAAAGCATTACATCTCTCTCCAGCATTTAGAAAACACTACAATTATATAATGAATACGCAATTATCCAAACGAGGTGCTTTAAAAAGTTTGATAAATAATTATTAAAAAGTAAAATTTTATTGGAAATAAATATCTTAATGAAATTAATCCTGATAAACATTTCCCATATATATAATAAAGGGGAAATTTTAAACCCATAAAAACCAATTAGTTTGCTGGCTAACCCTTTATTTTTTGTTACTATAAAATATTAAACACTTTAAAAGATGAAATAAGATTAGGAATGACTCTAAACTAATTACTTCATATTACTTGATAAAATAAATCTCAACTATGTTCTTGAATAACATCTAATTTGAAAGAAATTACATAAATTTTTATCCTTGGAGTTTATTAATTTTAACATTTTTACCTCTTTCTTTACTTTCAACTTTTATTGATATATAGGCCGTACTACATTGTATTGCTCTTTACTTTTCTTTTTAAAATTTTTATATTTTATTAAATTACAGTTGGCATATCATGTTGTACTAGTTTCAGGTGTATAACACAGTGATTAGACATTTAGGCAACTTATGAAGTGATCACCCTGATAAATCCAATACCCATCTCATATCATACATAGTTATTGCAATACCACTGACTACATTTCCTATGCTATACTCTATAACCCCAATTGACTATTTTAGTAATGAGTAATTTGTACCTCTTAATATCCTCCCCTTTCACTAATCACTCCAATCCCAATCTGACAGATATCAAAATGCTCTCTGTATCTATGAGCTTGTTTCTGTTGTTTGTTTATCCTATTCTCCAGATACCACATATGACATTTGTCTTTCTCTGTCTGACTTAGCCCCCTCAGCACAATACCCTTTAGTTCCATCAACATTGTTGCTGATGGTAAGACTTCATACTTTTTGATGCCTGAGTAATATTCCTTTGTATATGCATACCACCTATTCTTTATCCATTCATCTATTGGTGGACACCCAGGATGTTTCAATATCTTGGCTATTATAGATAATGCTACAGTAAACATATGCATTCACATGTCTCTTCAAAGTAAGACTAGAAAATAAAATAAAAAGTATGCAGATTAGATAGCAAAGAATAAATAAAACTGTCTTTGTTTATAGATGACATAATTGTCTATGTCAATAACAATAATCATAGGCAAAGAATCAATAACAAAAACTCCTAGAACTAATAAGCAGTCATAACAAAATGAAAGTGAAGGTATGAAAATCAATGGTTTCCCTATAAACCAACAAGAAACAAATAAAATTTTAATTTAAAAACACAATATTATTTATGTTAATATCTAAGAAAATGGAATAAATCTAAAAAAATATGACAAGATCTATATAAGGAAAAATACAAAATTCTGATGAACAAAATCAAAGATCTAAATCATTGGTAATATATTTCATATTCATGGATAGGAAAACTCATTATTGTTAAATGTCAGTTCTTACTAACTTGATGTGTATATTAACTACCATCTCAAACAAAATCTCAGCAAGTTATTTTGGGAATATCAACAAACTAAATCTCAAATTTATATGGAAAGGCAAAATAGTCAAGATGACATTGAAGGAGAATAACAGAATTGGAGACTGATATAACTGATATCATATTTAGTAAAATGCTATAGTAATTAAGACATTGTGTTTACATAAGAATAGACAAAGAGATCAATGGAAAACAATAAAAAGCTAAGATATAGACCCACATAATTATAGCAAACTGGTATTTGACAAAAGAGTAAAGGCAATTTAATGTAGAAAGAATAGTCTTTTCAACAAATGATGCTGGAACAACTGGACATCCTTATGTAGAACAAACCAAAAAACCTCAAACAATCTAGACACAGATTATAGATATAGACACAGGTCTTACACCTTTCACAAAAATTATCTCAAGATATATCATAGACATAATGTAAAGTGCAAAACCATAAAACTTCTGGAGGATAACAGGAGAAAATGTATGTGACATTGATCTTGGCAATAAGTTTTTTGATACAGCACCAAGAGCACAATCCATGAAAGAAAAAATTGATAAAGTTGACATCATTTAAAAAAAATTTATGTTCTGTGAAAGACACTGTTATGAAAATGAAAAGACAAGTCATAGATTGAGAGAAGATCTTTGCAAGAACATATATTGATAAAGAACTGATATTCAAAATATATGAAGAACTCATCAATAGTAAGAAAAAATAATCTAATTAAAATGGGAAAATATATAAACTAAATTAGCAACAAATCAAGATAAATGGATAAATAATCTGTGTTACATCTATTCAATAAAATATTTTGGTGATAAAAAGAAATGAGCTACTATCAAGTTTTCAAAAGACATGGAAAAATTTAAATGCAAACTTCCACGTGAAAGAAGCCAATCTGACAAAGCTACATGTGATAGAATTCCAACTACGTGACATTATGAAAGGCACAGCTGTGGAAACAGTAAAAAAATTAATGATTGCCATTTTGGGGATAGGAAAGAGGGATGAACGTGTGGAGTACAGGGCAGTTTTAGGATGATGAAGCCATTTTGTATGCTACTGTAGTGTTGAATACATGTCATCATGCATTTGTCAAAATCTATAGAATGTACAACATAAAAAGCATGTCCTAATGATGAACCTTAGTGCATAATAATGTATTAATATTGTCTTATCAATTATAACAAGTATACCACGCTAATAGTAGATGTTAAAAATAGGGAAATTGCTAGGAAAATCAGAATATATGTGGGGGAGGGGTATGTGGGTACTCCCTGTACTCTCCACTCAAGTTTTTAAACCTAAAACTGCTCTAAAAAGTCTATTAATTAAAAAAAATAACATGATAGAGCTGCCCAGCTGGAAGTCTTATTAGCAAAGATGACAGATTCCATTGCTAGTCTCTCATGGTTCTTACTATATCATGCATGGAAATATTCCGAGTTTGTTTTTGGATACATTCCTAGATATCCATCTGTTTGAGGCTTTGTATCAAGATAATTAACTGTTGTAAAGATGAAGATGTATTGCTTTAAATATCATCCAGGCTAAGATTTCCATCTTGCTGATATGAAAATATGTACAACATAGATTTCATAAACTTTCAAGCCCTCTTATTGCCTTCTTTTTCTGTGAACAAATATAGACCAATATTGTTTCTATTTCATACTTTATGAGTGTAAACTGGAAAGGTATAAATTGGAAAATTCTGCTAAGACGTTAGTGAAAAACTTCACCGAACTCTGTCAAAAGTCATGTAGAAAAAGATGTGAAGAAATTGTGCACATATTTTAGTTTGCTTCTGCTGCCATAACAAAGCACTACAGACTGGGTGGCTTCAACAACAGAAACCTGATGCCCACAGTTTTGGAGGCTGGTGTTCAAGATCAGGGTGTTGGCAGGTTTGATTTCTTCTGGGGTGTCTTCTCACTGTGGTGTTTTCTGTGTGCGTGCATCCCTGGGACCTTCCTCTCTTCTTACAAGGACAGAAGACATATTGGATTAGGGCTCTACCCTATATCCTCATTTAACCTGAAAGTCCTATCTCCAGATATAGTCACATTAGAGGTTAGGGCTTTAATATATGAATTTAGGGGGGAACACAATTCAGTCCATAACAGTACAAAACACACATATACCTAGGACCTAAGTTCTACAATAAATATTTTATTAGTCTTTATTATATATTCATAATATGTACATCCTTTTATCTATTCATTAATCCATTTTTTTATTTAAACATATATTACAGACATTATTTCACTTAACCCCTAGCATCTCACCATACCAACCATCATTTAAAATTCACTTTTAAGAGGGGAGAATCCTGCTTCCATTTTTTGATGAATATTGACAAATACATACACCTGCATTACCCAAAATACTTAAATGGATAAACAAAGTGATTTATTCATTTAATTGAATACTATTCAGCCAGAAAAAGGAGTGAGTTAATAACTTATATAACAACATGGATGAGTCTTGAAGAATGCATTTTACTAAGTGAAAGAAGTCAGACAAAAATGCTGCACATTGTGTCATCCGCTTCATATGCCATTCTGAAAAATGCAGAAAACAAACTACTGATTGCCTGAGATTGGGAAAGATAATAATATTAAGAGAAGATGCTTAGGTGATAATTTAGTGTGGTGAAACTAATTTATATGAGGAATCTTTTAAAAAATGAGATTATGTCAAAAGGCTCTGAATAGCAAAAATGGGAATAACTAGAATAATACAAATAATGCAATGTTAGATTATAATCCAAATGATAGGATATATATCTATGAGTCCATTCTGATATAAATGATTGAATAAGTAGATAAATGGAGAAGAGGCAAATCTCATACAAAAACATTCCAAGTAATTTATGTAGATTTTTCTTCATTAAGGAGGTGGAGCTTAAATTTCCCTGCCCCTTGAGTGCGGGCTGCACTTATTGACTTGCTTCCAGAAATACACTATGGAAAGGGAGAGGAGAATAGTTTTACAGTAAAGAAATCTGGAAAACTCTGTTCTCATTTTAAATGAGTTTAATGCTTTAAATTTCAGGTTATCCCTCTTTCCTTAATCTCCAGAGTTAACGAAACTCCCAAGTTTTCTTAAGGATCATTTGGTTGCTAGGCTCAGAGTCTAGTTAGACTGAAACTCCTCAATCCTAGCAGGAGGAATTGAATGGTTCTCTGTGGGCAAAGGAATGGTTGAGCCTAAGCACAGACATTTTTAAGAGTTTATGCCACCATGGATGTTTTAATATAAATTAAGGTTGAGAATCTCTACATTTGGCAATGGATCCTGATCCTTTCAGTCTCCATTGATGTGAAATGGGTCCTTCCCAGTCTTTGGTTTTGAGAATCAACATCTATTTCTGATATGTTTCTTATTGCAACATACTTTGTGGACCACTTGCTTTCTCATGATTTTAGTGCTCAGGACAGGCCCTGCCTCCTTAGACCCAGAGAAGAGAGACCTTCCTCTGCATCCTGTACTTTCAGGCCATATGTGTTTTCATGACCAAGGCCCTTTCAAGCCCCAGAAAAATGCTCTTCTGTATCTTGGTCTATATCTTAGAAACAAAAGATGACTGTGTCTGAATACCTGGAAGGTTGCAGATTGTGACTCAGTCTGTTCTGCAGATGGATAATGCTTCCATGAGCTGAAGGATTGGAGCGGCTGAAGAGTTCGAGTAAGAAAAATGACCAATTAACTTGTCAAAAGTTCATTTTACATAGCACAAATGCAATATATTCTTGGATAATAAAGTATCTTTTCCCAGTAGTGCTGACCTTACATTTTCTTGCATGTCTTTGCCTTCTATTTCATAGTTCCAAAGATACTCTTGAGTTAGTATTCAGAACAGCTTTGCCGGGTGGCTGAAGAACATTTTTCACATTAGAGAATTTAAAAATATTTAAATCTATTGGTCTATACATAACAATCGTGAAGCCTGAGAAGAGGATGGGATGCAATGCTAGGCTTACTGGTGGTATTAAAACAAAGCAAGGGCAGAACATTGTTCACTGACAGTATTATTTCTTTATATCTTTAAGTATAATAGTTTTGAGAAAATAAGCAAAGAAAATTCATTCTAAACTTTCTGTGTGTCAACTTAAGGTATTGTGTGAGATAAGAGAATTTAACAAAAATGTCAAAAATTCAAGTTAAAAGTTTACAGGTAAAAATGGAGAGGAAGTTTTAGAGACATGGGCAGTAAAAAACAGATTAAGAGGCAGAACTGGGGTCCATAAAAGATGACCTTTACTGGCAAGGAAAGAAGGCATGTTTATGTTTATTTATATTAATAAATTTTGTATTGACAAAGTAAAATTATCTGTGTAGATATATTTTTTCGGTTTCTGTAATGCACAATTTATATGTGAAATCGCTACAAGTTGAGTCCCAAATACCAGGAAAAAAAAAAGAAATCAAGAAAAATCTCATTGCATTCCTTTCTGTATTTTGCATAAGAATCTAACATTTATATTTTTCCATTTTAATTATAGGCCACAAATAGTTCTTTTGGGAATAATAAATATTTACACTGAACTGATAATTTAGAACATATTGGCAAGCAACAGATAAACTAAAATCACATAGTATCAAAAAATCAATTCAGAATGAGAAATAAATACAAAACTACACATTATCTGTAAATACCTCGAGGCATAAAAAACTTTCATGAACTTTCAATATCCAGGTAAATAACAAAAGATGGTATGGTAAGTAATCTCTTATTATTTGAAATTTATCCTTTAACATTTAAACTGTAAATTCATCCATAGGCTTCTTCAGCCTCTCTGGACTTTGAAAGAATCATAGAATAAGATCATCTATTTTCAAATTCTCAAAACCAGTTTCCTGGAATATTTATTGACATTATACTCTTATTTTCTACAAAATTTAAGATGTTAGCTTTCCTTCTTTTCATTACTCTTTGTTAAAATCCAGTTATCTCCTAAATCTGACCATGAAAAGGTCCAGAAAAACAAAACAGTTTCTGTTTCTGCATATTTTCTGTATTAGAACTAATTATATATGGTTACCTATAGTTGCCTATGTTTGCTATTCTATCATTATCGTACTTATTGTTAACAATAAAGTAAAATGCTTAAGGGCAGGTATAATTCTTAGATGTATTTTTATATATACATACACAAGCATGGAATAGCAACCAAAATACATGTTTGTTGAATTTTTAAAATGGGATTGAATAGCAATTACTGGTAAGAGAAATACACACACACACACACATATATAAAGTATATAAAAATATAGAGGCCAATGGTTTTGTCATGCTTGTAAATTTTAATATTATTGTAATTAAAGATCTCTGGTTATAAAAAGGATGGTGTCAAGCTGACGTACAGTTGTTTCTCATCCATTCTCCTTTAGGATTTGTTCTTCAGTATAATATTGAGAAAGACAACATTCATTATGTTTTATATTTTTAAGGACTCTGGCACTTTACATAAAAACATATATTTATATAATTGATTCTTAAAAATAATTTTTTTTCCAATTTTAGAGAAGAAAAATTTAGATACTGGGGATGTCTCTCTTGGGATTGATTAGGAGATTCTACAATGTGATTCTCAGCCATACAACTTGCAGGTAGCAATGGGGAGTTGAGCTTACTGGGACTGTAAGGGTCCTAGCAGAGAATTGAGTCATTCTACAACTTCTTCCACCTCCACTCATGAGCCAATGCCATAGTGACAAGAGGGGATCCCTGAGAATTGCTAAGTTTTGGACTTAAGGAAAATAGGTAGGTGAGCTGGCCTCTCCACGTAGGTGGTGGCTTTATAACGTATAACCTAAGGTTATAGCAGGGGAAGCTAGGCCTAGAAAAATAAATCTTTGCAGATAAGTATATTATTTCCTGGGTTAAGGCTCACTGGCCTGGAAAGGGGCAGGGAATCCCAAAGGATTAAGAAAGAAAAACAACCAGTTTAGAGGATGACTGCATGAAATTTATCTTAAGAAAACCCAAGAGGACTAAAAATTACTTAGCAGGATATCCTAAATGTAGAATTTTTAAAACCACATGAATATTTTAATCACTTGCTTAAAATTTAGAGAAATGCTAACATTTGGGAAAACAAGAATCGCTTAATTAATTTAAATTAGAATCTTGTCTCTACGCTTGAATTTTCATGTTCTCCCAGTTGGGACTTTCTTGGATAGCGAGTACTTTCTTATGAAGTCACACGATCCCTTGTCATATTGGAACAATTGCACAATTGAATTCTGCTACATTGAAGTAGATTTTTACCTGAAGGAATAGTGTGTTTCCACTCCAGCCTATGTCAAACCTTATTATGCAAATCTCCATAGTGAGTACAGAATTGTGATGCCATCTTTAAGGCAATCTGTTCCTCAAGTGGGAGAAGGAATCTTAATACTTTTTTTCTTTTCAGATGAGGAGGCATTGTCACCATGGCAGGAGGTAGATATGCTACAAAGGAGAGAATGTAAAGAAATATTGCATACATTTTTCGTTTTTGCTATCCAGATTCTCCTTCAGTTTAATAAGTGGAGTACAGGCAGTTTTTGATAATCTTTCTGATGCTTAAGAATGAGGAGTAGTGAAAAACAGGATGAGATTTTCGTATATGTGTTACAATGATCCCTTCTCTCTGGGGGGAAGACAACAACAACGGCAACAACAACTGCAGCAATAGCCACAAGAAATCTGAATAAATACTATAGATCTCAACTCTAGTTACTCAAGGGTTTCACATTGAAGATAGAGCTGAAGAATTCTTGTCATCTAATTTAAAGATACAAGGCATGATGATTTCAATTAATTAAGCTAATTTAGCTATCTGTCTGTTGGTTAGCTTTGATAAAGTTTAAGGCCAATTTTGAAAAAATGATTTTCCTTGGAAGGGTGTTTTTTTATTTTTAATCTTATTTCCCTGAGAGAAATAAAGATTTTAATTGAATACCTATATAATATAAATGATTTTAAAATTAAGAGTAGGGGAGTTTAGAGAAAATAAATTTTAATAATGTTATAATTAGGGGTAGCTAATATTTTGGGGGAAGAGGCCTATGAAGTCTAAAGGTTAAGTTTGATTCAAATCAGGGAACTTTGGTATTTAATTCCGATCCAGAATTTCAACTCCATTTACTTTATAAGACCAGAAATATTGAGTACCAGGAGTGTCAAGGAAACATGGATACAGTATGAGCCTGAAAGATATGCATTAATCAATTTGAGATAGAAAATCAATGATAGCTCTAATTTAGAATAACGAAAATTATAAATAATTATATAATGAGAAAGCATTATAGGTATTGGGAAGCTTGAGAAATAAAGCCTAACTTTACCATGTTTTGTTATATATTTGGAAGGTAGTTCTCAACAATAGGATAATATATCATACTCCTTCACGACTTGACCCCTACAATAGCCCTTCTAATTATCCCCTTGTCTCCATTCTGGAATTCTTCTAAACACTGCAGTCAGAATAATCATATATAAATAAAAATCCCTGTATTTAACTTTCTGCTTAATTTTTCTGCCTTCCTTCCACACCCTTAAAATCCTTAATCTCTTTGCACAGCTGCTGGGATAAGTATCCAAGGACATGTCATGAGCTACAAGGCCTTGGATTATCTGGTTTTTGCTTCTCTATTTGCATCTCACACCATTCTCTCCCTTGTGCTTTCTATACTCTCATTGGCCTCAGATTCTATGGATGCTGTCCCCTGTGTTTTGAAGTATCTGCTACACTCTTCCCTAGTTACCTTCTATTTGTCTACCCAGTCCTCCAAGGTCAGGACAGAATTCCTGTTATGGAGCACACATTATATTATACTTTGCCTTTCTGGCCTTTATCAAGTTTTGAAATTTTATTTCTCTTTTTATAAGTATATAATGTCTCTCTCATCTCATTAGAATGTCAGGGTGTGGGTACACAATACATTTTATTACATAATTAATAACACGATGGTAAAGTTTGCATTTTAGATAGTGTAGTAAACTGAGTGAAATGCAAACATTTTATGGACATGCTCATTAAATACACTGTTCTTTGATATAAAGAAAAATTGGCAGGTTGACTATCTCTTGTATACGCTTTGAAATAAAAATGCTTTTCCAAAAGACCAATTTCAGACTGTGTCTGATAAAATTCGTAAACAAAAATTCTATTAACATCTATCATGGACTCAGTAAGAGTGGAAAACATTTTTACCCCCAAACATAGGCATATATAGACCAGCTAGAGAAAAGATTATAAAATACATTTCTGCTTTTCTAATTCTGAAAAAAAAAATAAAATAAATGTCTGGATACTTTGCAAATAATTATAATAAAATACATTTTTCTCTATTATTCAACCAAAATTTTAAAGAGCTTATAATATGATTTCAAAAATTTTATTCTTTGATGATTTTTCTTTGTATTGTTATTTTTATCAGCAAACTAAAAATCTGGGAAAATACTGTAGGATATTTTGGATACTTTTACTAAAAAAAAACTATCAATCTGAGACTATAGTAAATATTGCTGCTGAGATTTCTTATCAGACCTTCTGGAATATAAACTTCCCCTCCAAACTCTCAGACTTGAAAAATCCTACATATAGACTTGTCTGAATGCTCGTCACATTTTTATTTGAGCCAGTTTACTTCATCAGTAGTCTCAGGGCTCTATGACATATAACATGACCCTAGAAAAGAGGACAGTAAACGACAGTCATGATCACCATCCTCATTTCTCTTTCTCGTATTTCCAGGATAACACAGTTGGGTTGAAATACCTTTTTGAACTCAAGGCTAAACAAACCATAAAGTCTTTTTATTATTATTTTTCTTATCCAAAGGTCTCTGGAAATTCTGCTAAGGGACTATATACCAGAAATAGGGTTCGTCCTGCATATATAAATAAGAATTTAAGAATTGTTATTTCAGAAGAATTTTTAAAATTAGTACCATTTGCTCAAGTAGATGCTTAGCTTTTACAATGCTTGTTATTATAAATTACGTGGAAATATTGTCAGAAGTATTCATGCACTAACAATCTTACCTGGTGAACAGAGAAAGATTGAATTTCTTCCTACTTCAGAAATTAGTTCTAAAATTGCTCTGTCTTTTTCTAATTGAGCCTCTACCTTCAATTAGTCAAAATGTCAGTGATGGTCTTCTTGTAGGCCGTATCCTAATTTAAATTGATAAATGTACCTTAAAACCAATTTCTAGAGACATCTTTATCTCGCCCTCTCCTGAGTTTCACATTGGGCTCACTAAAGCCCTGCCTTCTAATCCTTAATTGGCAATCCTGTGCTAGGAAACAGTATTAATTTCTCTCTGTATGGCCCTGGGGTCCAATTACTGAGATCGTAGGTATCTGACTAAGGAATTGCCCCAGCATATGTCTATTACATGAGAACAAGAGAGGTTTGTCCTGGAAATTGGCCTTGAAGTTAAAAGGCTTGCTTGGTGGAATGTAAACTCCAACATCCATGGCCAACTTGCCTTTTGCTTTATTCTTAGAAAAAATTTACATTTTGCAAACTGTAGTCCACTTTCCCTATTACATAATGTATTTAAAATATCAAAGATTGCACTCCCCAGTATGAAAAAAAAATAACAGGAAAAATGTTTATAATTCTCTGCTATACTTCATGGATATACATGGAATATTTACATAAAGTCCATTTTGCTGAGGCTTCAAAAACTTAAACACAACAGTGAAGGATGCCTGTGAGAATGCAGAAGTTGTGTAACTCAGATGGAGTTCAATTTCTCTGTGTACAAAAGAGATACTAATAAAATCCAAGATGAAATATCTAGGGACCTTTATATAGGAACATGGGAGTTTAGAGGCAATATGCAGGAAGGAAACAATGCAGATAATAATTGAGAAAGTAAGAAGCATATGATATTGATTTAATATGTTCTTCATTGTGTGATAATGGCCATCACCCTTATTTCCCCTCTGTGATCTTCAGAAAAAACATCTGTTTTTTCACTTATGCTTGGTAGAGTGAGTTGTCTTTGGGAGGAATGATGAGCTCCGGGGAGAGCTGGGCTGTCTAGCCACTGGACACAGGTTTCATTGTGTGTTCATGGTTGTTTCTGCTGGAATTTGTCGATCTAGATGATCTTTCCTCCTTATATCTACCTTAGAACTATGGACCAAATGTTTATATCCCCTCAGTATTCATGTGATGACATCCTGTGGTGCTTTTGGGAGGTGATTAGGTCATGAGGATGGAGGCTTCATGAATGAGATTAGTTTTCTTGTAATTGAGGCCCCAGGTAGATCACTCACACCTTCTGTCATGTTATGTCCCAGCTAGAAGGTGCCATCTACAAACCAGAAAGTAGGCTCTCACCAGACATCGAATCAGCCAATGTCTTGGTCTTGGCTCTCCCAGGCTTCACAACTGTGAGAGATAAATATTTGTCCTTGTTGAGCCACCCCGTTTGTGCTGTTTTGTTATAGCAGCCTGAACAGACCAAGACACAAAGGTCCTCTCAACACTATTTGTTGAACATTGATCTGCAGACCAGGGTCAAGAGAACAGCATACATCTACCCGAAGCACTTGTCAAAATCCATTTTGTCAAGCATCTGTCTCCAGCATTCAGGGTTCAGTCGTTCTGGATCAGAACCAGTAGTTTTGTTTTTGTGAGTTCCCAGGAGATTTTCAAGCCGATTCAGGGGATAAAAATGCTCCTTTATGACTCTGTGTGACCCCAGGCAAGACAGTTTTTTTTACTGATTTGGAATCCTTGTTCTCCACTGGGGCTGTGCTGTCAGTGGAAATTACAGAAAAAAAAAAAAAAAGGGTACAGAGAAGAAAGTGGAAAATGGGGCCATAAGATAGTTGAGTTAGTTTCCCTTTCTTAAGCAGGCAAAGTTACAACCAGTTTATAAGGGAAACTAGTCTTTTTCTCATACCATGTAAATCTAAAATATTTTTGCCATTTTCTGCAAAATAAAATGGCTAGTTCTCTTCTATACAACTGTCTGAAATGTAAAAATTATTTACATATTTTAAATACTAAATTATAAATATGAAATACTAAATATAAATATCATGATAAATACTAAAAGGGCAATATAAACGTGTACTCTGGGATCCCATCTGCTCTAATTTTTTTCTCAGCAACTTTACTTCTGCCTATTCTCTTTATGACATTAGAAATGTCTCTTTCCATTGGCTTATTCCTGCGTTGAGGGTGGGAGGCGTGGAACATGCATCTCAACGTTAAAGTGAAAACAAACTCCCTTCATTTTATTATCATCCTTTTGACTTCAACTCTTATCCTGTCTGATCTTCTTTTAACTCAAACTTCTCTAGCATTGTTACCTTCACTTACTCACCTCTCATTTATTCCTCATCCCAATCTAATGCAGGGGTCTCCAACCCTAGGGCCGCAGACCGGTACTGGTTTGTGGCCTGTTAGGAACCAGGCCGCACAGCAGGAGGTGAGTGGTGGGTGGGCCAGCAAAGCTGCTCCCAGCACTAGCATCACTGCCTCAGCTCTGCCTCAGGTCATCAGGCATTAGACTTTCATAGGAGCACTGGTCCCTGGTGTCACAAAGGGTGGGGACCACTGATCTAATGGGTCTCGTGCTCCAAGTCAATGACTGAAATTTCCAAACTGCCATGTTCAAAAGATGCTCCTATGTTCTAATGTGCCCTCCCAGTAACGACTGAATCCAGAAGCTCACTTATTTCTTTATGAAATACTCCCTTGTCTTGCCTTTTGTGGGAACAGACTCTCCTTGTCTACCTCCAGTTGTCTGGTCTCACTTTCTCACCGTCCTTTGCTGGCTCCTTCTCGTCTATGTTCTCTCTCTGTCTGTCTCTCTCTCTGTCATTGCATTCAATGACAGAAAATTATGAACATTTGCTGGTTTCTAATAGAATTGTATTTGAAGGTGTGATTCCTTCTCTGAACGCCACTTCTGTATAGCCAAATCTGTTCTACATCTTCATTTATGTTAATTAGGCATCTCAGTATGTATATAACTCTTACTCTCACCTCTTTCACACTTGTTTCTTTCTGTCTTTTTTGTGTGATTAAGTGTTAGAATCTGTTGCTTAAAGTCAAAACAAAACAAAAAACAAAACAAGTCTTTCTCACACAGCCCGAAATTACTGAGACTTGATTTTTTTCTTTCATTCATCCCTTCCACTAACACACAAACATGTAATGAGGAAGATGTGTTCATTTTAACACTAAAATGTATTCCAATTTTTTTTTGCTTCATGTCCTGACATCTTAGTTTAAGCTAATTTCATTTTATTTTTTTGCCACCTGGACTTTTGCAGTAGGGTTCTAATTTCTGCCTTCCATTTGTTATGCCACTAATTACTAAGGTAGTTGTTTGAAGAGCAGATTAGATAGATAGATGATAGATAGATGATAGATAGATAGATTAGATAGATAGATAGATAGATAGATAGATGATAGATAGATGATAGATAGATAGATAGATAGATAGATGATAGATATCTTAATACTACTCTCTAAGATTTGATTTTACACAAAATGAATAAAGACATGGGCTTACCTTGTTCACTAAGAAGGATAGATTAGACAACATAATATGAAACTGGAATGAGAGATTCTGAAAATGAATATCAGTTAAATCGATAATAAGCAATAAATCCCCAGGGGAGAGACACAATGATAATTCCTAACAAAGATCAGTTGCAAACTGAAAGCTAAGGCAATTTACAATACAAAGTCTATAAAAAAGCCATTAAACAAAGGAAAAATCAAGTCATAAATTTCTAGGTAACCTAATGAAACATTACAGAATGATCTGCTTCATGAGAAGATACTGTGACTTTTGAAAATTGACTTGTACTTAAATATCATCAGTGCATATAACAAATAGTTTTCATAGGAAAATGTACGCTGATAAAATGTCTACTATCAAACACAACAAAACTCTAATAGCAAAAAACAAAGTGCCACATCCAAAGCCACTTCATCATTCTCTGAAAAGAACAGTTCAATATCCTCCTCCTTAATCTCTAACTCACATTGCCAAAGGGATGGACTTAATTGTTTTGAATAGCGTATTTTACAAAGAGTAAAGATACTTAAATTACTCTCGGTGCTCAGGAACAAGAACATGGGCCATCCACACATTGAGGTCAGGCTTCTTATGCACAATGTGCTGGAAATTACACTAAACTTTATACTTTCCTCCATCTCTCCATCTCTTTCTCTGTTCCACCCTTAATTCTATCAATTTGAATATTGCTAATAACAGAAAATCCATTTTTGAGATTTAACAGCAGAATTCAATGCTGACAGTATCTCATGGGCACTGAATTAGCCAATACATGTCAATAGTTTTAAAATATTAATTCAGCTCTATTATGTTTCACCTATCACTTTACCTTATCTGTACTTTGCTGAGCATAAAACCTCTATATTTTGAAAAACGCAATACAAATATTGATATAAATTGGATACATGAGTTAAATGAAGGATGTAGCAATCAAATACCGTTGAATATGTTCAAGAAATTTGGCTTCAGGAATAAATTTTAAGTCATAGCAATCCAATTTTAATCTCTGTATCTTTTTGCATGTCTTTACCTTAAGTCACATTAGCATTTTAATTATTTTAATATTTACTATTTTTATTGAGATAAGAACACTTAATGCAAGATATACTCTCTTAATAAGTTTTTAATTTCATAATGCAGCACTGTTTACTAGAGGCACACACAATATTGTATAGCTGATCTCTAGAACCTAATCATCTTGCATAACTGAAACTTTATACCCCTTGGGAATAGTAAATTTCTACCTCCCCCATCCCAATTTCTGGCAACCACCATTCTATTCTCTGCTTCCATATGTTTGACTAGTTCAGAAACCTCTTTTAAGGGCAATCATGCAGTATTTATTTTTCTGTGACTGGCTCATTTTGCTTAGCATAATGTCCTCAAAGTTAATACATGTTGTTATAGATTGGCACGAGTTTCTTCTTTCTTAAGACTGAATAATATTCCCTCGCATGTATATACATTTTCTTTATCCATTCAACTGTCAATGGCCATTTAGACTGTTCCTACATCTGTGCTATTGTAGATAATGCAACAGTGAAATTTGGAATGCAAGTATCTCTTCCAAATCCTAATTTGAATTCTTTTGGATAAATAGCTAAAAGTGGTATTGCTGGATTTCATTGTATTTCTATTTTAAAATTTTTAAAGGCAACTCCATACTGTTTCCTGTTGCAGCTGCATTATTTTACATTTCCATCAATACATATTTTAATTTCTCTGCATCCTTGCCAACACTTATCTTTTGTTTTCTTTTAGAATATCCATACTAAAAGGTGTAAGACATTGTCTTGTATTTTTAATTTGCATTGTCCAGTGATTAGTTATGTTGAACATCCTTTCTGCTAGTATCTTTTAGTCATTTGTATGTCTATTATGTTCTTTTTCCCATTTTTAACCAGGTTTTTTGCTTTTTGGCTCTTCAGTTGAAATGGGTTCCTTATGTATTCTGGATAATACTTTATCAGACATATGGCTTATAAATATTTTCTGCCATTCTGCATGTTGCCTTTTTTCACTCTGCTAACTGTTCCTATTACTGGGCAGAAATTTTTCAGTTTGATATAGTCCCACTTGTCTATTTTTGCTCTTGCTGTCTGCACTTTCCATGTCAGATCTGATCATTCATTGCCAAAAACATTGTCACAAAGCATTTTCCCTATATTTTCTTCCATATGGTTTCAGGTCTTGCATTTAAGTCTTTAATCCATTTTTTAGTTAATTTTTGTGAGTGGTATAAGATAAGCATATAGTTACAAACTTTTGTCTGGGATATTCAGTTTTCCCGGCACTATTTATTGAACTATCTTTTCATCATTGTGTATTCTTGGCACCTTTGTTAAAGATTTATTTTGTATGTGGATTTATATGTGTGGAATTGTTTGGGGGTCTTCTTCTGTTCCACTGGTATATATGTCTGTTTTAATGTCAGTACCATGCTGTTTTCATTTCTATATAATATAGCTTTATAATATAATTTGAATCAGAAATTATACTTTGAGCTTTGTTCTTCTCAAGATTGTTTTAGCTATTCGGAGTTATTTGTGGTTCCATGTGAATTTTAGATTTTTTTTTTCTATTTCTGTGGGAAAAAAAATGCCATTGGAATGTTTTGGGTAGTATGGACATTTTAACAATATTAATTCTTTCAAACTATGAGTATGAATTTCCATTTTTTTGTGTATTCTTCACTTTTTTTAATCAATGTTTTGTAGTTTTTATTGTACCACCTTAGGGTATTCCTAAGAATTTTATTTTTCATGCTATTTAAATGGGATTATCTTATAATTTTATTTTTTCATAGATTGTTGTTATTGTATAGAAATGCAACTGTTTTATTTTTTTTTTTATTCTGTATCTTTATTGAGTTTGTTAGTTCCAACAGGTTTTTTTTGTGTGTGTGTGGAAACTTTAGAGTTCTCCACATATAAGATCGGATCATCTGCAAATAAAGATATATCATTTTACTTTTATAAAAAAATTTGGATGCCTGTTATTTGTTTACTTATTCATTTGTTTTTTATTTAATATTTTGTGTTAATTGCTCTCTATAGGAATTTCAGTAGTATTTTGAAGATGTGAGAATGGGCATCTCAAAAGCCCAGGAGCAGATGGCTTCTCTGGTGAATTCTACCAAACAGTTGAAGAGAAATGAACAACAATCCTTCTCAATCTTTTTTGGAGCAGAGAACATATCCATATTTATTTTGTGAGAATAATATTACCTTGATACCAAAGCTGGATAAAGACACTACAGGAAAACTATAGGCAGAAATCCCTCATGCACATAGATGCAAAATTCCTCAACACAATACTAGCAAACTGAAATTAACAGCACATTAAAAAGATTATACACCTTGTCCAAGTGGAATTTATCCCTGGAATGCCAGAATGTTTCAACATGCAAAAATCAATTGATGTGATATACCACATTAACAGATTGAAAGAAAAAAACAATCATCTCTGTAGATGCAGAAAAAGTCTTTGACAAAATTCAACACATTTTTTTTTTTTACACAATAAATACTCTAAACAAACTAGGAGTAGGAGGAAATTACCTCGGTGTAATAAAAGCCAGCTAAAGTCATTCTCAACAGTGACAAGTTGAAAGCTCTTTAAAATTAGTGCAATTTTAATTTGTAGTAGTAAAACCATTAAACATAAGAGCTGAGGGAGACCTTAGACGACATATAATGAAATCTTCTGATTTGATAGCTTTAGATACTTGATCGAAATATAAATGCAAATCAATAAAATATACTTTTAAATAAAATAGACTCTTGAATTGTCACCAAAGGTAATTTGTCTCTTTTCTTTGTCAACGATCTTGATCTCAACTTTAAGTTAATGTAAGAAAGCAGTTAGTTTCTGCACACACACACTAATTTTAAATATCAATATGTTGAATAGCATACCATTCAATATGTCAAAGTCAATATTGTGTGTTTTGGAATCATTGTGAATAAAAGCTACATTCATGTTGTCTTTCGTAAAATTTTAAAAATGAATTTTGTGTCAAAACCTTGGGTAATAGAGTAAATAACATCCACTAGTATTCACTTCTAAGGATAGTGCAGTTTCAGAAAGAAAAACAGGGAAGAAAAATTACATTTCTTCAACAAATTTATTCAATGAAGTTATACACTGAGTGTTAAATCAAAATTATAAGGTAATAATTAATGATAACAAACACTTAAGACACTTATTAGCAAAGATAATAATAATGAGCATTTTTAGTGTTTTACAATTTATGAAGTGGGTTCATCTGTCTCACTAATTTTAAATTGTTACATGTCTTGGAAATAGCCTTGTTCTGTTCCCCTTGGCCTGCAGTTGAGCTGGTACTTAAAAGAAGCAGGTACTTAGAGCTGGCTGCCTTTGCTCCCCAAACTGTCTCTGCTGCTGCTCAGAGGTGGGGTTAGGTGGACTTGAACTTTCTACGAGCCTTTCACAGAACAGAAAATTTAATTATACAGAAGTCCAGATTATAACTTTTTTTTTTTTATGGCTTGTACTTCGGTGATGTATCTACAAAGTCATCACTAAATCTAAATTACTTAAAATTTATCCTGTGTTATCTTGAAATGTTACAATTTTGTGTTTCACATTTGGGTGTGTGATTCATTTTGAGTTAATTTTTGTGAAGTAGGGAAGATCTGTGTCTAGATTTATTTATATATTTATTTTTGGCATGTATTTCTGCCTTTTATCATGCTTATAATTCCTTCTAGATAGTTGAACATGATGTACTGGGTAAAATAAACTGCTGTAAATAGGTCATTAGTAAAAAGTGCAGGATGGGAAGTATCCTATAGTCCTATCATTAGTTCTCTGTCTTTTAGTGAGCCTGTGTCTCTAGATTGTGAACTTTAGGTGGAACAGGATGATGAAGTGGGATGCATTAGGGTATTACCTTTCTCCCAAATGGAAGGCTAGAGCTGCCTAGAATTGGATTATTTTCCTTCCCCCAGGTTGGTTAGGCTCTGATAAAACCCCAGCAGATTAGGCTCTGGTTAGTTTCTTCTGAAGGCAGACCTTGTTAAGAACAGAATGCTCTAGCATACAGTAATTCTCCCTTATTCACAGAAATATGTCCCCAGACCCCTAGTGGATGCCTGAAACCACAGACAGTACCCAACCCTATATATACTGTTTTTTCCTATACATACCTAGGATAAATTTTAATTTGTAAATTAGGCAGAGTAAGAGAGTAACAATAGTTAATAAAATGGAACAATTATAACGATAGAGTGTGCTAAAAGTTATATCAATGTGGTCTCTCCCTCTCTCAAAATACCTTATTGTACTGTACTCACCTTTCCTGTGATGATGTGAGAGGATACAAGACTTACATGATGTAGGCATTGTGATGTAGTGTAGGCTACTATTGACCCTCTGATGACTCATCAGAATCATCATCAAGTTATGACCAAGTCATATCCCACAATTTAATGCCTTTAGCACCTTAACTAAGCACTTATCATGCATGAGCCATGACTGTAACTTCTGCAGTTTGAGGCGAGACAGCAGAACTAGCAGAGATGTTTTTCCTTCTTCCAAACTTCACTGACAGGAGATTCCTTCGTGCTGTAGATGCTAGCAACCTCAGCCTATCAGTTTTTTCTTATGAAGTTGAGTCACCTTTTCATTTAAAGACAGAAGGCTTTTCTTTGGCACATCCAAATTGCCAGCATTACTCCTTCTGAGCTTTGGGACCATTTAAATAAGAATGACTTGAACACAAACACTAGGGTACTGGGACGGTCAATCTCATAGCCCAGCTGGTTGCTAAATGACCAAGGAAAGGCTTGGGTGCGTCTACAGCCTGGGGACACCAACAGCGTGGAGATGCAAAGGACGTGGAGGCCCAAAAGGAGTGAAAAGGCAAGTGGTGTGGAGATGCAAAAGGCCTGGAGATGCAAACAGTGTGAAAATGTGAGTGGCTTAAAGACAACCACAAAGGGCGTGGAGATGCTGGACAAAGGGGTGATTCATGTCATAGGCAGGATGGAGCAGGACCCCCCGTGTTTCATCATGCTCCTCATAATAATGGCTTGCAATTTAAAAACTCATGAATTGTTCTCTTCTGGGAATTTCCATTTCATGGTTTTGGACTGCGGTGGCCTGCAGGTAACCAAAATCATGGTAAACAAAACTACAAAAAGTGAAGCCTTGGATAAAGGGGTGTCTACTGTGTTTCAAGATGACTCTTGAATATTTCGTGGGAAGCATGACAAGATATTTCGGATATTCACCGTGGGAACCAGGTCAAGCTCTTGAAAGGAAACTTATAAAAATATGAGGGTGCACTATGACCAGGTCCCCCTGGAATTTTTTGACTCAGTCTTGTCCACTCTGTGCCTCCAGCAATTTGTCAATTAAAGTTCCAGTTTTTCTCCCCCAGTACTGGGTCCCATGGTTCCTGTTTATGAGTTTCAACTCAGGTGAGTTGTTATTCTCTTTACTTGCTGTTGGGCTCTCCGAATTTGCATGCTGTGCTATTAGTTTAATGGTGGTGTCTCCCCAAAATTCATAGGTTGAAAATCTAGGGCCCAGGGTGACGGCTTTAGAAAATGGGCTCTTTGGGAGATGATTATGCCATGAAGGATCTCATGAATGAGACTAATGACTTTATAAAAAAGATCCAAGAGGGATCTCTGGCCCCTTCTACCACTTTAGGGCACAGATATCTGCACTTTGCAGCTCAGGCCTTCACCAGAATCCAACCATGCTGGTACCCTGATCTTGAACTTTTAGAATAGAACTGAGAGAGAGAAAATTTTTGTTATTTATAAGCCATCCAGTCTGTGAAATGAACTAAGACAAGTTTTTCCAGTGAACTCACTTCTCCCAGCAGATCTAAGAAGAGTTTTTACTTGTTTAGTTTAGCTTTTTCACTTATCGTTAGGACAGAGTGGTGAATTCAATATATATATGTGTGTGTTGGAACAGAAATTTTAAGTCCAGCTTATTTTTTTTCTAACCATAGCTATTTTCTTAATTATATTAATAATAATGATCTCAGGAATAATAATCTCCATGGTAAAAGTCAAAAGATAGATCACACAAGAAGGCATTTAAAAACAGTGTGGTGATCATATAATGAGGTATATAAATGTGGAATCACTATGTTGTACTAATGTAATGTATGCCAACTATACTTAAAAAATAACAAAGTAAAACAAAAGCTGTGAGATCTAGATCAGATTTGTTAAACTTGTTAGAATAAATTAAATTACATATTTTACTATTGGTGGGGCAATGAAGAAAGAGTACATTCATATTTGGTAGCTAGCATTATTGATGAGCCTAATTATTCCAAACAACATCTTACAAAACAGACCCTTCTGTTCACAGTCCCTTTCTGGGGAAATACTTTCCAAGGAGGTAATTGAAAAGGAAAACTTCTATTTGTACAAAATATTTATAGCTCTCTTTTAAATGCAGAGGCTTTCACCATTTTAGAATTGAAAGAGACCTAAGAGGTTATTTTTCCTCTTAGGCTGCATGTTAGAGTCATTTAGAAGCTTTTCAAAACACTAATGCCCCATGCCCAGAGATTCTAAGTTAATTGTCCTGCAATATGGCCTAAGCCTGGGTATGATTTAAAAATTTCTCAGGTGATTCTAAAGTGTGGCCAGGACGGAGAACCACTCTCCTACTACCAACCCATTAGTGGAATTGAAAAACCAGTGGCTTGATATTTTTAAGCAGCAAATATTGTCCTTAAAGATACCTTGTTAGAATAAGCATAAATTAAGTATATGTAGTCTATATTATTTGCCTTTAGTCTGCTTATAGTCATCTCTATAATCTATGGAGCATTCACTACATTTCTGGCTAGAAAAAAGTTGCTTTTAAGTGTTATTTTTTAGGAATGTACAAATTCTCTGCTTAATACCAAGAGAATTTTTCTACTTACCATAATCAATTATTTCAGTTTTAGGTAATACAGTGATGAATTTAAATTTCTAATCAGTATAGACTTTAAAACATTTTAATTCTCCTGAAGTGCCATTAAATATAAATTGTCTAGACACTTAAACATCAGTCATATAAATCACATTAAAGATGGTACTTAGTCCCTGATCTATTTTAAACAACATTGGATCTTGATTAATATTCTAGTCATATACTTTCGATATTGATTATCACGTGTGTTTCTGAGTTACCCTGTCAACAGTGTCATTAGGGGATAAATAGCACATGACAGTCTTGCATCAAATATTTTTTCCACTTGTAGATACTGCAGGTCTTTTATGAGAAAGATAAAACATGAAAATTGACAGCCAAATACCTAAAAACTAATTGAATATTTAGAAGAAAATATTTTATTTAGCATTTAGCATCCAAAGATAAGGATTGTATGGCTTCATATGAAACATGAATTATGTAATTACAGAGACATTTTTGTTTTATAGTTTTGAGAATTATCTGTATTATTTATAGGTTACATTCACTATGATTTACAACATGATGATACATATTACATTTAACGAGGCAATAAAATCATATAATTCACCACTAAGATGACCTTCACATTCAGTGTTGCTGAGTAAGTTGTTTTTGTACTTTATTTGTGCCAATAGAATCACATATATGTACAATAAATTTGATAATGACTCAATTTTTTTCTAATAAACTATATTTTTAAAAATTAAAATATTAAAGTAGGCTGTCCTCTCTTCTAGATACATTAGCATTCCTGCTCCTCTTTGAACAATTCCTTGATATTATTCCACTAAATAAGCTAATAGGATTGTTTCTGAGTACATGACTATGACTGAAGCTTATTCAATTTTAATTTTTTAGATAACTGCTCTTCCCCATTTTTCTTTTGTTTCTCTACATATTTATATCAAAAGGAAGAAGTGCAGTTAAATTGTTTCATTAAAAACCAGGTGAAAGCTCAATTACTGTTCCCCATTTTATGCATCTGTTCCTGATATTCCTCCTTTACAGAAGAATGTCTTCTTCACTCCCCATTTCCTAATTCTAGTTCTCACTCCTTTCATATTGTGTTCTCTGGTTACTACAGCATGCATCAGGATTGCTCTGCAATACTATAACAATTTTTGTTTGGATTATTAATTTAGGCCTTGAATTTTCATACAATCCAGCATGTAGTGGTTATTCAATGGATATTGATGGAATTAATTGAATTATTTCAGAATGCATAGGCTTCTGCAAGATGGGTACAATTTCAATACTGTTTTCACATCCCTCATTATAATTCTAATTGCCAATTCCAAAGCTGTCTTTTCAGTTCCCTGCAGTGAACTTTGACTTCTCTGCTGTGTTTGACAATTTTAAACAGTGCTGTGATCTTAGCCCTGTTTGTTTTCCAGATCTGACCATATCACTTTCTAGCTATTTTGTTCATTTTTTTCTTGGAAATTTTTTAGAATGAGGTATTTTAAAATTAAAAAGTTTTTTTCCTTGTTCTTTCTCTATTCCCCACCCCCCCCGGGGCAATCTTACCTGTGTCTATTACTTAAATTATAAGTTATTTATTCCCTTACAAGAATAATAACAAATAATTGTTATTAAATATTTTGCTGTTCTAGGAAATTAATTTGCATTCTTTCGTTTATTTTCATCAGACCCAATTGTATAGTTTCTCTTACTGTTTCCATTATCACAAATAAGGAAAATAAGAGGTTATGTTACATGCTTATAGTCTTGAAGCTAATTGTATTGGAGTTAATTACAAATATGAGTTGCCAGATTAGATTTTGAGCTACTAACCAGTACTCTATATTATTCTCTATGTTAGATGATATCTAATTCTTAGATTTCTCCTGATTCATACTCTATCTATTATGAATGTCTATATGAAATGCTTTACAGACACATGTAACCATAGCGTTCAAAAATGAACATTTCTTAAAGCATCATTACATTTCCTGCACATTTTATATAAGCATCATTCATTCAATTGTCCAACTTAGAAACCTCACAAGTCTCTTTATTAAGCTTTCTTATCCTCTGCAGTAAGTAAATGGTCTTTAAGTATCCTCAGTTCTGCTTTGGAAGTATTCTTGACATAACTTCTTATCTCTAATCCAAATCCTCATTGTTTCTTTCTTAACTAGACTATAATAGTAGTTTTATCTTCAAATTCAACCTCAAGTACACTGGAAGAGCTATTTTTGTGGAAATTTAGATTTAAATTTATTTTTTACTTAAACTCTTCATTGCTTCCCCTTATTTACACAATAAACTCCAACCTTTTAAGGAAAACATTCAAAGCTTGGATTTCTCTTTTAGACTGGTCTCTTGTAACTTTTTCTCCCACTCCACTTCAAAGAACCTTATAGTCTGGACCCCAAAGAATTCTAACACTTTAATGAGTATGTCATGCTCTCTTGTTCCTCTGGGCCTTTGCTCATGTTGTCTCTCTGACTGAAATATTATTTCCTTCTTTTCAGCTCAGTAGAATGCACTTATCCTCAAGGCATAGTTCAAATTATATCTTCTCTCTGAGGCCTTTCTGCTACCAACTCTGACTCCTACATCTTGAACAGAATCCATTACTTCTTCCTTAGGGCTCCAAAGTCTCTTTGTACTCATCCTTACTATAGAACTTATTACAATATATTTCAGTTGTTTTTTTTGTGCTTTGAGGCATGGCTGCATTCTCCCCTGACATTTAAAAAGGTTTGCCATAATCAGTTTTCTGTTTTAATCCTGAATATGAATACAAAAATGTCAATATAAGGTAAGGAACAAAAATGTTTTTTATATGTTGCATAGAACAATGTCTATGTTTTCCTTTGTATTTTTTTCTTGTGTTTCTTAAGTTTGGCACATTTGAGAATATTGTTATAATGATACCAGAACACAATTAGAATTAAAGTCATATAAACATCTATCTAACTTTATATGTGCTTCTAAATGTTTGGATTTGGCCACATTAATGACAACTAAGACATAAATTTTAGTTCTTTAAGGTTTCCAATCCTATTTATACATATAAAAATAGTTTTATCATTCCCACAGAGCCTATGACATGGCTAATTCTATATTCATTCTCCTTTGTAACTTTTCTTTGAGTTGTATGTGTCAGTTCAATTAAAAATTGTCATGAGAATTTTGCATGTTTTTAGAAAAGCTGTCTGAAGTGTCTGTTCTTTATAAAGTTCTAATGCCTGTAAAGAGAATATGTTTATGGTTTTTAGTGTTTGAATTAGTTACCTAATAATACAAAAGTGGATGTCACCATATAAGATAGCATACTAGAACAAAAGGAGCCAGTTAAGGCTCCCATTTAATTGTTAAAATTACATAAAAAGAAGTGAAAAATAGGACTAGAGGGAATCATTTGAGATGGGTTTAACATTGGAGTAAAGAGATTCACCGCCGTGGAAGCATATGGGATGCAGTAGTGAGGATAATCTGGTAGGTTTACTCATATTTGGATTATTGTTTCCATCTGTCTATTATAGCCATACTACTTATATTTTAGAAGCTTGGAGGTTGAGTGGCACTTCAGAGAGCCATGGCAGTTTCACTGTGTTTTTTAATTATACATAGCAAAAACTCAAGAAATATTAACCAAACAAATATCATGTAGTGGTGAAGGTAGGAAAAAAAAATATACAGCAAGGCAGGATGATAAAAACTTCCTACTGAAACTTGATACAATTTATAACAAGGTAATCAGAGATTTAATAATAAGGTGACTTTGAAGAAAGGTCTGAGAAATTAAAAAGAAATCCTTGTGAGGATTGGGGAAAACCTAAGTAGAGAGTGAGCATGTGCAAAGGTCCTGAGGCCATACATTTAAAGGAAATCAGGAAAGCCGCTTCAGGGGGAGAGAAGTAGGAGATGGATAGGCCAGATCACTAGGTTTTTTTAGAAATTAAAATGATATTAGATTTTACTCCACGTGGTCCAGAAAACATGAGAGGAATTTGAGCAGAGGAATATTATTCTGGTTGCTGTGTTGAAGATAAATTGTAGGAGAGGCAAGGACAGAAAGAGGGAGACTGAACAGATAGAAAGTTATTGCAGTAAATCAACTGAGAAGTGATAACAGTTTTCTACTGTTGTTGGGGGTGGTGAAAAGAGGTAGTCACATACTGAGTGTATTTGATGATGCAAAAGAGAGAAGGTGTAGGCCAGAAACTTGGGAAACAGCGTATAAGTGTAAGGTTAGCTTACTTGTGAGCAAAGATTATTGACCTCTAGGTGGAAATGCAGGTGAGTTGGTGAATAAAATACTGAGAGCTTGTGAAAGTTCTTTCCAACTACTAATTATTTCAATTAAAAATGAAAAAAAGATAGATCTGTTGAAAGAAAAAGGGGATGGAGAGTTTAAAGAACCAAAGAGCGAGAAAGAGCTGTGAAATAGACTGGGAGTGTAGGAGGGTGAATGAATGGTTTTGGAAACTAATGACCAGGCAATAATGAAGAACTACTTGAGCTTTGATTTTCAAATCAGACTTTTTTTTTTTTGCATAGTTGTGTGTCTTTTTCTATTCACAGTAATTTTGAGTGGATGAGGCACAAAACATGAACTGCACTGGATTTCACTATGGTTAGAATTTTGTCCTGCAATTAGAGTGGGTATGAGAAAGGAGGGTCCATCCAGGGAGTGATTATAGCGATGGGCCACGCAAGCTACACCGGTGAGGAGGGAGTCAAGGACATGATCACTTGAAGGGTATTGAAAAGACACCCTGGTGTAATTAAAGCATTTTAGTGTTAGGGTACCAGAGAGCATGAGTTTTAGAGAGAAAGGGAGTGGTTGCAGAGTGAGGTGATGGAAATTGAGATTCTATCTATCATCTGTCAGCATATCAAATCCTCACTTAATCCTTACAACTCGCATAATATGGGTATTATTATTGGTCATTATTTTATAGATGTGTAGTTAGTTGTAATGACTGGGTCAAGCATGTAATTGAGGGTATGAGAGGAAGAGGTTAAACTGAGATGTAATATCATTGAAACAGAGATTTAGGTACTACCTGGCGGTTATTAAAATCACCAAAAAATAATTTTAAAAAATTAGTGTGGGAGCGAATTTCATTAATTCTGAAACTAAAGGAGAAATGAGATTGGCTTAGATATCTATAGTAAAGGCAACTAGAATGAGTTGGGAACAGTGTGCTCTGACCAGATGAGATTTAAAGATGGAGTTCTTCATCTCTCCCTTATCACCAAACCATTTTATCCTGAAAACAAAAACAAAAACAAAAACAAAAAACCATAGTATTTTTCTGTCTTTATAAATTATTTTCTACTCCATTTCTACCCACCTCCATAAAAGAGGCCCTTTAGGATGCTAATGATTTTACCTTTAGCTCCTCTTCTATTTCAAAATGAGGCTGTCCCTTGAGGCTGCCACACAAATAACGTGGAAATTACTGACACTGTAATTTTGCTTTAATACTACTTTTACTCCCTTTTCTGGTATCCACTGGAGAAATATTAGGATATTAATAGTGATTATTCAAATCTTATAAACAGAGATAAAATCAGATTATACAATCAAATTTCAGGCAACATTGGTTAAAATAGATATTGACTTCTCAGCCTTTTAATAAGTTGATGGGCTTTGTGACTCTCTGAGAGAGAGCTATAAGAAACCTTGTTTTTCCAACACTTCATTGGGAGGAATCAGTGTTCTCAAAACTAATTTTGGTATACTCTGAACTGAAGCTGTATAAACTTCATTTACTATGTGCCTTAGTTTATGAATGAATGAATCACATTTGGGGGAAGGCAGACACTTTTTTCTTTTGTTCATTCTTATGTTCTTCCATTCTTTTCATTCTTTTTATTCTTTCTTTCTTTCATCTGTTTGTCTGTCTGTCTATCATCTATCTATATCTATCTATCTATCTATCTATCTATCTATCTATCTATCTATCTATCTGTCTGTCTATCTAATCTATCATCTATCAGCCTATTTAATCCTCATTTAATCCTTACAACTCACATAATATGGGTATTATTATTGGTCATTATTTTGTAGATAAATGAACTGAGACACAGGGAAATTAAGTAACTTAACCATGCTCACACAGCTGGGAGGTGGTAGGACCAGGATTCTGATTCTGACATCTAACCCCAGAGTCTGTATTCAACCCACTGATACTGAAAGAAACTCTAGAAAATTGTAGCTGTGGATGAGTGAGGAAGACAATGATGACCAGAAAACCAGAGGCACAGAAAGCACCTGCCACACGTTTCTTTAAACAACCATTAAAGAACTGGTATGATAGAAACTTTTGTTTAGGCTGATAAAATATAGACAGACCACTTGATAATCTCTGCCTAGTATATTGTGGTAAGCAGGGCTAAAAGCTCAAACACCTGATTGAAAAAAATTTCTGTAATGGTTCTGTCCCATCTGTGTGGAAATAGCTTAGAAACAGAAGTAACCATGCAGAGCAGTGAGTGGACTTTATTTAGTTTTTAGTGTTAAATTTCATGGGGATTACAAACCCGACACAGTTAGTTGTGAACCTACTGTGTGTGTGTGTGCTTGTACATATGCGTGTGAGTTTATTTTGTTGTTTTTTAATACCTCGTTAGCTACCTGTTTATTCTCATTTGGCTGGGTTTGAAAAACATCTTTAACCTTTAGAGAGCTGATCTATTTCATTTAATTATAATTTATTTAATTATAATAAACAAGCAAAGATGTCTTGTTGAGAACAGGCCTCACAGTACATCTAAACTGTAGCCCTTAAGCTGAAGTTCACAGAGCCTTTCACGAACACTCTCAAACTGTTGTTTGTATATAAACTGTTTTTCTAATTTGTTTGTCTACATGGACATTTTCCTATGGAAGATTCTGTATCATTCATTAGATAACAACAGACTCTTTACTCCTCAGTCCTCCTGAGATAGTAAACTTGTTTCTTTCTGAAGGTGCATGTGTGTGTGAGTGTGTGTGTACATGCACACGTGTGTGTAGTACACCTTATGGCCACTTAGGATTTTGATATACCATTATGGATTTTGATGGAGTGTCCCATTGTCTTCTAACACATTCTGCTGTCTCCAGTTTATCCTGAATGGTGTCCTTTGAGGGAGTTTCAGATGGACTTTGAAATGTAAATTATAGGCCTGAGATTTTTGTCCAACTGGTTGAAATAGTATTTGAAGACGATTTGATGACAATCTGTCTGCTCACCAACATCTTACTTGGATCTTAAGCATAAAATTTATTATTCTATTGGTAGTTCAATGGGGGAGAAGAGCTGATGCCAAAAGTGATCTGAGGAAGCTGACTTCCACTTTTTATTGGAAAAAAAAACCTTCTAATGAAAAATATACATTTTATGTTTTTCAATAATTTTTTGGCTTCAAATTATAAGAGGCAAATGACTGGAACTTGTGTGTAACATTAGGTTTCCTTGGAGCAGCCATTGGTACCAATTACACATCTATTCTGCACACGGATGGTATTTTCTTTTTCTGCTCAAGTTTTCCTTTGGAAAATGCATTTAATATTGATGAAATGCTATTATCGGAGAGTTTTTCTTTTGTTATTTCGATGATGATTTCAGTACATTTTTGGTATGGAAAAAATAATGCTAAAATTACTAAATAACTACTCTTTCCAGATGTGTTAATACCTGTGTATTTGGCAACTAATTTTAAAAGTGTGCTGACTAATGTGTTGAAAATCTCAAAGTCTTAGTTAAAAATATATTTCTCACTTTTTTCTGAATTCATTTTTTTAAGTGAAAATAAACCTCATTTATTTTATTGGTTTTATAATTATAAGGGTAAAATAATTCCACTGCTAAAGCTTTTGAACAGAATTATTATACAAGGGTTAAAAACAAGTATTGACAATATTTGTACCTGTTTCATGCTAGAATGTTTCTAAACATTTTATTTACTGACATTTTTCAGTGCTAATCAGTGCAACATCAGTAAGATTTATTTAGTTTTATTCAAAGAAGCTTCATAAACTTTATCTATTTGCATGTTCAATTTCCTTCTTTCTGCATCTCACTTCTTTGAAAGTGTCCTTTGCTATATCTAGTTATAAAAATTTAGGACACTTTATTCACTTTGCATAGTAGTAGTATAAGAAATTCTCTTCTTATTTATTATATATTTAATTTTACTATTTATTTAGGGTTTTTGTTAATAAAATTTTGTTTATTATCACTCAACACATTAATTATTTTAAAATATTGATGAAATATAAATCTTATAAAGGGCTCTACATTTTATTTAGAAATGGTCTATTTTGGAGATGTTAATGTATGTGGATTTATCATATATGGACAGAAATTGGAGGATGTTTGAAAATAAGCATACATATATGAGTTGCATAGTCTACATTTTCAGAGTAGAATTAGTATAAAAGAATGACAATTTCTCATTTGTCCTAAGTGAACAATAAAACTGCACAGTAAGCACAATCAATTGGCTAATGACACTGCATGAATAGAGAGTGAATTATAGGAAAAATTTAAACCAACTGAAGGAACAAGTAACAGCAGGACCTATTTAATATCATACAGGTCGGTGTCTTACCCTGTGTTCTTGGATCCCAAGGAGTGTGTGGATAGAAGCATATTTCAATATAAATGGTTTCCTTTCTAATCATATATATTTTGAAATACTTTAAAAAACATTATGAAGAGAAACATTTCACTAGGCTCCCAAAGGAGTCTGTGGCTCCCAAAAAGTGACAAATCCTGAGTGCATATAATGAAAATTGCTAATATTTTATCATTGTTTACAATGTACCACCCACTATTATAAGAATTTTACTTATCTTCATTTATGAAATTCTCCCAACAATCCTGAGAGGGATGTGCCATCATTAGACTTCATTTTATAGATGAGGGAACTGGGTCACAAAGAGGTTCAATAACTTTCTGAGAGCCCAGTCATAACTGGAATTCTGGCTACAGACTGTGTTAATACTTTACCACCTCTAGATATAATAGCAGATTTTAAGATGCAATACAGTATTAGAGTTTAAAAGAGAACATTTATTATAGGTATTTGTTATTTGTATTTTATCATGATTTATTTAGACACAAACTTTTAAAATAACATATATGATTTTTTTATTCGTACAGCTGTATACTTTAATTCACATTTTTTATCTTATAAACATTTCTATGTAGTTCAAAATATGAATCAGTTATAACTCTTATAGTTTCAGTGAACCATGGTATGGAAAGAAGCACCCAAACAAATATCAACTATGCATAAATGCATCTTTTTGTTAGCATGATACAACAGGTCCTTAACTGATCATCTTCTGGTGATCCTCATGAATTGGTTTGCCATATTTTCACTTAATCCCTAACATGACTAACATTATAGCCTGCAAACTGTTGCAAGTTTTTATGGCTCTTTTAGTTAATGAGGTATCATGGGTTTCCTGAATGAACGCATCCATAAAACAAGTTCTGTATGTTGTCAGAGAAATGATTCACCCACCTTAACCGCTGAATTTAGGGAATAAGTTTTAAATCACATTACTTCGAACCATGAGAGAGATCTAGTGCTTGCTGACATGATATATGTTTTATGTATAACACCAGTGGGTACATTCATCTTTTGAAAAGTCTATTTTGCTAAAAGAATGGCAAACACTTGTGTGTCTGCTCTATTAGATTTAAAAGGAATAAAACAATGGATTACCATTGTTTCTTTCTTTTTTTTTTTTCCTTTTCTCTCTCCTCCTTCCCCCCTGATTTAATTCAGTGTTGCTGTCATGGCTATCAAGCAGCCATGCTACTGCTGCAGTTTTACTACATGGAGTAGTTCTTGATTTATTAGCTTTCAGACTCAAGCTTTGCTGTGTCGTTACATTCTTTGGCTTACACAGCACCTGTGTGGACCTCTGGTGAGAGTTTTATTTATTATTTATGCAACTTTCAGGGACAAAGAGGAGACAAACTGGTTCAGAGGTCATCACCAAGATTTAAAGTCAAGATAGTTGGCTTCTGCAGTCCCCTAGGTCATATTCTTTCTGATTTCCATAGACACAGGGGCAGCCCAATCAGCTAAAATGTAGTGTAAAATGCCACCACCTTTGAAAAATGAGTCACCTAAATGAAAGAAAATTTGCTTAAGACAGGCTTTCCTGTTTATTTTAACACATCATTTTACATGTCACTATATCTTTTGTAGAATTGGTGGGCGCACAGAAGCTACTGTGTCATCCATCTCCAGACAGAATCCCCTGAAAAAAAGAGGTTTTGCCAAGTTGAATTTGACCATTTGTTATCATTAGAGACACAAAATTTTCTCCTTCGCTGACAGTGCAGAAAGATCAAAGACTTAAATCATCGAGACTCAGGAAAGAATTTTGGACTCAGTCCTCAAAGCTTCCCTTGTAACTTGGCCCTGTGTTTCCATACACCCTAACCATGCTTGGAAAGCCTGAAGTCAGAGTGACGTGCAATTTGTGTAGAAAGCAGCTCTGGAGACAATGGATCACAGTTCTTTCATTCTCAGAGATGAGAAAAGTGAGGAAATGACTATGAAACAATAAATTCCATCAAACTTCCAGAGAAATCAAGAGTTTCATGAAGCTAAAAATCCCATTAAGTAATTTGCACATTTACAGATTTGATTCCTTAATGTATGCACACATGTCAGTAGTGACATTTAGAGAATCTCTACCTGTGCAAATATTTAATTTTTCTTTTTTATCTCAATAAGTATTTATTAGAGTCATGTCCTTTTATTATTTTTTCTCCTCACAGAACAGTTATTCTTCTGAAATCTTCATCTCTATAACTTGGGCAGCCATAAACCTGGTTACTTTAGTTGAAAATGGAAGGTTCTTTCATGTCCCACTCTTTGCCTCACCTCTGAGCTCTACCCTTACACTAGTCCTCTGGGTTCTAACCGCAAGCATGTGTGGTTAGTTTTCTCCCTATCTCTGGTGTTACCCCTCAGGTGTCAGCTCTTTCCTCTAAGCTGGGCCATTGCAGTCCTACCTGGCCTCCCTGATTTTCCCATGGCTTCTGCAGAGCCCATTCTATTTAAAAATGCAAATCGCATCATGTCATTTCTGTGTTTTTTATATCTTCTTCTGTGCCACTTGTATCTTCTTCTTCCAGTTATGGGTCATTTCAAACTCTTCCCGTGGCCTCCAAGAGCCTCCATGATCTGATCCCTACAGACATCATATTTCACCACTCCCCCTGCCTGCCTTCAAGAGTGATTTATATTTGCATAATAAAAACTCTCCATTTTTTTGATGTTCAAATGCAGATAGTTTTTAAGTCTTGCCTCTTCTTTCCCTTTGGCCCCACATCTGAGCCAGCTAATTCATATCCAGGTAATACCCTATTTAGTGCCAGTGAGAGGTTGGTTCAAAACACTGCTCAGAGGTGGGAATTCTCAATCCCTCCTACCCCAACCACCACAAAAATCTCAGCCAGTCTCCTTTGCATTTTCTATTTTCGTTTTTGTGCCTGCACTGTATACAGAGAGCCTCCTTTTTGAGTAATAAACCCTTTCAGTTAAGTATGCAGCATCATTAATTTCAACATAGGAACCAAATTTTGAGGATGGGAGGGTATTCATCCTGGTTCTGTGAAGTGGTAAAATAATTTGCTTTCTTAGTTTGGGAAGATAATTGTTTTGGAAAATACACTCTAAAAACCAACAGTAATGTGCATAGAGAAATAACATTCTTTATTCAGTGTCTTCAGGAAAATCTAATAACCAGAAGGTGGTTAACATTCAGTTAATAATTTTGTGTAAATGAAGCATATACTCTTAATAGTTGAAAAACAAGGCAGTATAGCAATACATAAATATATTTATAATTCTATAATGATACCAACCAATGAAACCCTTATTTAATATTTAATTCCTTTTTTTATGGACAAAGGTCAAAATGATTTTGACTTCTTAAGCACTCTAAATGATATTTATCACTTTTCTGCCACTATCTTGCAATCTCTCTCGTTTTTTGTTACCTTCCCTCTTCCGAATTACAATTGGCATAAATATAGGTCCTGCCATTTTACAGATAAGAAAATTCAGACACTGCTATTATTGCTTGAATTGTAGTTATTTAACAGATGCATATTCTGAATTTGCGATTCTATAGCTATGTTACAGAATTCGTACGAATTTATACAGTGCAAAATAACAATTTAAAAGTCTCACAGAGACAGTACTCTGAATCCTCAAACAAACTTCATATAAAAAATAATGTCAGGATGCTGGTAGAGACTGACACAGTCTTTAAATAAATACATGGTGTTAGTAAGATTGTTATTAGAAATAGTGAAGATTTATAAAGCTGGAAAAATCTTGAAGTTCGATTATTTTAGCATCAGCGTGAAAAGGAAATCTCTAGCACTCAGTTACGAGCAAAAAAATCCTTATTATTTTCCTTTCATGGGTTGGGGATCATCATGCTGAGACCGTGCGATGTGACAGTATCATGTTGTCTTTTAGATTTACATTTCATCTGATTCAGATGGAATATTTGCACGAAAAGATAATTTCCCTAGTCTGCTGTACAAGGACATTTGCAAGCTTAATTTGAAGTATCTCTTTGTAAGAGGTGAGGATATAGTCGATTTTCAAATTCCTAAGTGATAACCTTTGTGTCAAGTTGTGACTTTTGTATCTGGGAAAGAAATCGTGATAAGAGCCAGCACAGATAGGCTAAATAGATTGGAAGCCTTAGAAATAAGAATAATTTTCATGGTGGGGGGAGGTAAGGAAGAGGATGTATGTGTGATTAGATATTTTACAACCATGATCTGCAAGGGAAGAGGTTGAATGTTTTGCTAAATGTCTTTTGAGTTTTCTTGAAATGTTACTTCCTTGAAATCACCTTGAGATTGCCTAATTCTTCTTTGTTGGGCTGAACACACCATAGACGAATCTCTAATAGAGGGTATACTGTGTGCTAAACTTAGAGTGTTAGACTACCTGGGTTCAAATCCTGTCTCTACCACTAGCTAGGGGACAAGTTACTTCTTTGTTTCTGTTTTCCTTTCTGCAAATAAGACAACAACTTGCATATTTCCTGGATGGATTAGAAGTTGTTCTGAGTTTATACATGTAAAGCACTTAACACATAGCATATAGCAATCTCTGGATAAATATTAGTTGAACAGTTTTTTAAAATAGTAGTAGTTGATGTATTATTGGACTAGTGTGTGTTTCCCCTTGATTTTCTTCAGTGAAACCATAAGCATCAAAGGTGCTTTCTAGAAAATTACACCTGCAGCTCCTATCAAGTATTCTGTGTGTAGTGAATGGTATTTTCATTGCTGGTAATATTTAACCTAAATATTTATTTTTCCAGTATACTTTATTTATTAAGGAAACTGAATCAGTTTGTCATGAAGTTTTCTATAGTCTGGATTTTGTTGATAGCATTCCCGTGAGATTCCTCTGTCTTTAATCTTTCCTGTAAATTGGTAGCTGACTCGGAAGAATTGGTTAAATTTAAGTCTGATTTTTTTTTTCTGGCGAGAGCGCTTTATAGTTTGTTATATCAAGAGGCAAATGATATTTCTTTCTTTCTTTCTTTCTTTCTTTCTTTCTTTCTTTCTTTCTTTCTTTCTTTCCTTTCTTTCTTCCTTTCTTTCATTTTTATGTTGACTACCTAGTGCTTAAGTTTGTTTGCAGTTGGCAAAGGGTGATATTCTGAATCTACTCTACCTTTTTCATTAGCTGGAATACTTCTGTAATGAGAAACTTCTTGTCATCTATGATTTGGTTACAGAGAGGTACATTTTTTATAGGAAATGCAGGATAACTACTCGTTTTTCTCTTTATTTACCAGTTTTCAAAATATTTAATTGGGTCCTTATTCTCCTATAAAGGTGACCATTTAGGTTTTTTTTTATTTGTTTTTATTTTAATATTAATGCATGGATTTAAACAATTCCATGTATTTCAATGCATTGTAATTATTATTCTTTTCATGATCAAACTGTGCCATTTTTGGCCAAAGGGATGCTCTTAAATGGGCTCCTGAATGCTTTTGACATCCTTGGTAGACTTTTATAGCTTCCTTGTTACTTTCGATGATAAGATGTCCTAGGCTCATATTGAACATTTTCTGCCCAGACCTGGAATCACCCATTTTTACAAGAAGCCCTGGGTTCTATTAGAGGAAAATGGTATTTCGAGAGCATAATATGGGTGTAAGTTAAGAATAAGGATGCTCATTCATTATTTCTAGGTTTTTAGTGGATAGAGCAAGGAAATTATATACATTCAAGGGTAGGGGGAGAGGGAGCAAGAGAGAGAAAGGGGGAAAGAATGGATTAGAGACAATAGTGTATGAGTTCATATTGATACTTGTAATTCAAATTTAGGAATACTAGATTTTTACTTAACCTCATTTAACATCTGTATGTTCTTTTTTCTACACCAATCCTCATTCTCAAGGACACAAGAGATGCCTTGTGCAACATTATATCCATAATAGCCTGTTAACAATACAAATATCACAATTATTAATAAAATTACCAGAAAAAATTTAAAACCTTTTGCATATCAGTTTCTAGTTGTGCTGTATCTACATTGTAAGATCATATGCCATTATAAATTATGTCCTGTCCCTTTCAACCCATACTTTATAAGTAAATATTTATTGTTTTCATGTCACTGTATTGCTCTTTTCAAATCATTTTCATGTCTAATACTTGTCCTTTGGTATATTCCTTAGGAAGATCAACACAAATATTTATTGATCACCTTATGTTTCTGCCTATTCCAAGCATTTTAAAATAATCAAGAACATCAATTTATCTTAGAGAATATCCTAAGGTTACTACCTAAGAAACACCAGCATAACCTATTGGTCATGATACTATTCAGTAACATTGGGTCCTGGTATGAAGAAGATAGGAGTTACATGCACTAACTCGCCTATGGGGAGACTTTCTCATAAATTCAGAAGTTTTTTTTTTGTAAATTAATGATTCCAGCAGCCATGTTCCTCAGCTACGTTATGTTCCCTAGATATTTCATGTCTTTCTGTGTTCATCTCCTATTATTATTATTTTTTTTTTTCTGAATTGACATTTGGATCAGCGGAGAACCTTGGAAAATGCTTTTCTCTCTTTTGTATCAGATGTGATGCTGATTTAGAACCAGATTATGTTAGCTAGAACCAGGTTATCTCCAGTGGGTTTATAGACAACCTAGTTTAAATTACAAGTCTGCTGTGATGTTTATTTACTCAAAAAAATAAAAAATAAAAAAGCCAACCAAGCCACGTAGACATCATACTTAATACTGAAAGGGCAATGTCTTCAAAACCAATAAACTGAAATACATTCAGTTCTTCCTAGGGAAAAGTTGGCCTTAAAAAAACTCAACTTTTCTATATTGTAGTTGTCAGGAGAATGGATAACAGCCAGATAACCAAACTACTTTGGGTGAACTTAAGAGAGATGAGCTTGTGCAGGGCACCTAGATAAAATTCTTCAAGGGCATCCAAAAAAAAAAAAAAAATGTATACTCCTGTTGCTTTGCTTTAGAAAACTCACACCAATAACATTGCAAAACTGGAAAACAGTTTTTCTGTGACTCGCTGAGCTTGTATATGGGAGACTCAATTTGCAGGTCTGTAATTTGTTCTCAGGGAGTTGAAAGACAGATTGGATAGTGGTGTAATGGTCTTCCAGAAGAGATGGAGGAGGGTGATATAAAGCCAGTCCTCGTGGACAAACACTGTAGAGTGATGTGTATCATGGATTACTTTGCTGGGTGCATGGCAGCATCAAGGGCACAATCTTGAGGCAGGAGTAACTGCTCCTCCTGATCAGCACATTATTCATCCATATATCCATACAGGGAAGCCAGATCACATCTGTTTTATGAAAAAGGTAACTAGACCTACTACTGCATTGACAGAGAACTTGGAAACACTGTAGAAAACCCAAATTGTCTAAGTACCTAAAACTTTATTTCCTCCATTCAAATGTAAACAGAGGAGATATAAAGATAACATAAAAACAAATGGTTTAGGAATGTGTTTTACTGCTGTGGCGATCTACACAAATTTCCAGAAAATGGTGGAGCACAACACATCAACAGTAATTAAATGCCTAAATGGAAACACAAAGCAGGTAGGCAGTTTAGCACTCTGGGACTCTCATTGTTGCAACAACGACATAATCGGATCTTCCAGTTAGGGCTGCTACTGTGGAGGAGAGTCAGTTGGCAGGCCTGTTAGACACCACTTTTCTTTTTCATAGACATCTCATTATTTATTATCCCTTCAGTCCTTTTAATTGCTCTGAGCAAAGATTTCTTTTTCCATTTAGCAATGGGGACTGAACCCATCAATACCCAATTTAAGCAAGACACTCATAAAGACAGCAGTGAAATTACTGCTCTGCTGCTTTTCTAAATATCAAGATAGTTTGGCTTCTGAAACTAAGCCTTTTACTCAATTGCTGAATAACTCCTCTGATACACAGTGTTTCTAATTAGCTAAATCAGAATCTGGAAAAACACATTTTGCATTGTTTTAATGTATTCGTTAAACTGTCATTCATCCTTTATTTGTGTATAGCACACAGATAATGTGGGTTCATTTTTTTCGTTGATAGTTGTAAAAATGTAAACAATCGTATTAATTTTTATTTTGTGCAAAATAAACAGCAATTGTTAAAAATGCTAAAAATTAAATTATATACCAAAAAAGAATAGATTTTTTAACTCACAGATATTTTTTAGCTTCTTAAAGTAAGATCTAAATAATAAATTCAATTAAAATAATAATGTATTTTCAATTTGGTAACTATAAATTTTACTTAATAATATATAAAATTAAATCCTGAATATTTTAATTTCTATATGTTATAATTCATAATGTATTGACCTATACTAAAACCATTACTCTTAAAAGACAGTAGAGAATAAAACATAATTTTCCAAAATGTTTTGTTCTTTGTATATTATGTGAGATACAGTCTTGAATTTTATTCAAATAAATTATAACACTCAATGTTATATATTGAACTATTTATTCTGGTGATTCTCAAAAGTTTATAAGCCACATTCTTAAAGTATCCTTAACTAAAATGAGACTATGCAGTAGAAATATTTAAAATTTAATCATTTGGTTTAAATATTCCTAGGTTATTTTATTACAGCTGATAAAATTCCCAATGAGTTTATTCTCTCCTCTAATTTTCATTTCAGGATGGGGAAGGAAGGATAAAATGGTCTGAAAGAAAATATACTTTCTCACAAATTTACAGTGGATTCTATGTATGAAAAAAGATTCACCGAAAGTCTGCTTATGTGAATTTGAGGAGGATTAGTGGAAGGGACAGTACTGGGAGCGAGATCACATAGTGAAAGAACCCTCTAGGCCTGCGAAAATAGGTAAAGGTTGACAACCAGGCAGTCCTACCTCTATTTATGGAAACCATACTACTGAAAATCTCGAGAGAGTTTACGTTGTTCCAATAGTTAAAGTAAATCTGAAATAGAGGAACAGCTTAAGGAAGCTGACTCTTACCAGTCTACATATAAAAGGCTTAAATGTAATTATTTGAAGTTCCACTGGATGTTTTTACATCATGCCCGAAATTTAGCTACACCTAATTTTCAATAATTTTTTTTTACAACTTCTGCTTGTTTGATTTGTACCTGATCAATTCAATTAATTAATATTTAAGGATCTATTAATAATATGGATTTGGCATATGAAAAGTGATACCAGTCACCTTTTATTATGTTTTGTCTGTTTCAGTCTCTGTGCTAAGGGATTTATTAGTCAGATGTCACATAATCACAACAAACCTGACAGAGCTAGTTTTATCACCATTTTAAAGAGAGAATTTAATGACTTGACCAAGGACTGCCAGTGAAGAGTAAACAAGGGCATTAAACCCGAGATATATGACTCTGGAGTTCAAGTTGTATTTTTGAGCTGCTAGGTAGAGGACCTCATTCCAGGCCTTACTAAGGTGAGAACATGGAAGAGTGTTAGGACCCTTTTATGAGTAGCTATCTGTGGGAGTAAGAATGTAAAGACAGGTCATGCAGTAGACAAAGAAGAGCCATACTGGTGATGGTGGATTCTTTCCTGTTATCATTCCTACTCTATTCTTGTGGGTTATTTCTTGATTGTTGGGGATAGCCAGGAATGGGGTCAGATATAAATAAATAGGTTATCCTATATACACAGTGGCCAACCAGAGGAAGAACTCTTTAATTACCATGAGATTTTTCTACACACCCCAAATTACACACACAAATTACTGTGTGCACATGTGTGTGAGTGTGCATACTGCAGGGGAGGGAAATTGAACTGATTCCTTCCAAATTTAGGTTTACCATTTTCTATCATCGACCCTTACTAAACACATATAAAAAATTCAGGAGAGAATTTTCACTTGATAGTCAATGCATCAGTTAATGCATGAGCCTATTTATAAATATTCACATTGACAGGTGACAGACAGCTAATGACTTTATGTAAGAATTGTAAGCATGTTGAGTAGTTATTTGCTGAATTTAAAAGCAATTTACCCTACTCTTCCTACAAGGTATGCTTTTTAAGCATATCATTTTTTAAAATTTTATACAGTGCATAAATGTGGCAGAAACTGAATTTCTTTCCAAATATATCACAATGAGACTTAGAATCTATTTATAAGACAATGGAACTTACAATAACAGAAAACTAAGTGCTCCTTCTAGAGCTTACCTATGGATTTATTAAATGTCGCATCTGTGAAAGGTAAGGTGGTCAACTGTGATTACAATAAAATTGATAAATGAAGAAAAGAAGAAAAAAGGGAGGATAAGACAGAGGGGTAGAGTGACAAAGTGAAAAAGGAAAAGGCAGGCAAAGGTGGAAGAAAGAATGTATTTTATAAAATTTAAGATCTGCTTAGATTCTCCTGTTTTGAGTATATAGTTTATGCTTGTTTTCACGGAATACTAGAGAACATTGTAATTAATATTGTCTGGAAGTTTTAGACTGACTTTGTCATTTGAAATTTCATATATTTGCAATTTGTGTCTCTGTCACTACCTTTCCACTTGGCTGAAGATTATTTTGAACTGTAGTAAGCCTAAAGTTATATTATTATTTTATCTGTAGACCACTAGATCTCGATCTCTCTCTCTCTCTCTCTCTCTCTCTCTCTCTCTCTCTCTCTCTCTCTCTCTCTCTCTCTCTCCTCTCTCTCTCTCTCTTCACTAATATGTCAATGAAGCAAGAGAATTAAAATGGGCAAAAAAGCAATATTCAAATACTTTTCAATTTGAAGATAGCCCACCCCCCAAAAAAATGCAAAATATTTGCTTTTGTAAATCTTTATGTAGAGGATAAACAGCTATCTATTTGATTCATTTAGACATAATTCCAAATCAAGATAGGAAGGTAGTTTCAGAACTCCTGGAATTTTCACATTTTTATAATCAAAATGGTAGCAGATATGTTTGAGTTTAATTTTTCCCCTGAAAAGTCCTTTGACAGATAAATGCTTCTCAGTTTCTTTGTTCAATTTTGCAATAACAATGATACTATGTACCTTTGTTTTTTCTCCAGAAGAGGAGGAGGAAAATAAAAGTCAACCTCTAGGAAAAGTTAGTACAATAAATATAGTTCTATGTTTTCAAATGATTTTCAGAAATTGTCAGAAAACAGTGTTCTGGAGTAATTCTCTAAAACCTTTAGTTTGGCCCAGCACTGCTGCTGCCTCAGGGCTTCTGAAGACACTTGTGCTAATGATTTACTTAGGGTCATTGGAGGTAAATACTTCTTCTTGTGTAGAATTATTATTTTTTTGAATAAAATATGATAACACGTATTAATAAAAACTCATCTACATCCAACATTAAATAGAAAAATAATAACAATGAAAACCTCTGGATTTAGCTCTGTGACTATTGTGAGAATTTTATCACCTCCCTAAGCCGCCATTCATTTAATCATTTATTCAGTGAATCATTCAACAAAGGTTTGTTGAGTTTCTAATATTTGTGCAGTATTTCTCTTGGCATCTGGTGTGGGGGGAGGGTGTTGAGCAGAAACTCAGTGTTCCTCAGTTTTGTGGTCTAATTTTAGAAGGGAAATAAGCACAGATACATTTAATTGGTATAAAAAATCAGTGAATTAAAAAAAATATCAAAATGGCGTGTTAATGACAATATAGTCAACAAATATTTATTGAGAGCCTCCTATGAGTCAGGTGCTGGACATATTGGGTACTCAGACAGACACATACCTACCCTGTGGAACTTATACTCTAGGGAGGCAGACAGTAAACAGTAGGCCTATGAAAAAAGAGCATTATTTTAGCATATGAAGATGTGATGAGCCCTTCATGAAAAAAATATAAATAAAGTAGAACAAAAAAAATATTGAGAGTGCTGAGAGAAGGAGTGTGTTTTAAAGATGGTGGTGAAGTTAGAAGCAGGAACTTGTAGAGTCTTGAGTTTACTGTGGACTTCAGAAGTGCAGAAAAGGAGGTAGAGAAGAAGGTGGGTAGGGTTTTGATATGCAGATAGAGCTTCCCAGATATGAGCAGAAGGGAGTCACGTCAATAAGAATCATTTTAATTTTTTTCTGAAAAATTATAATAAAGGGGAGAGTGTCAAATATTTAAAGTTCAGTTAGGGCATGTGATTTATGAATAAGATAAAGTAAGACTGTGTTTAGTTCACACATTTCTTAGGTCATGCAGATCAGTCTGAGCCTGGGAGGAATGTTCAGGAATGTGGACGATGTATAACCAAGACCCAGGATGAAATACTACACACAGGAAAGTAGAGCTACCCACTGAATCCCATTGTTAAATGCATATGTGTGCATTTTAGTGAAAGCTTAAGATGAAAGAAAGTGCAGGTTGTTTTGAGGCACAGGATTGATGTATCTTTTAAGTTGATCAGCATTTGCTCTTCTCTCTCCCTTGTCAAATAAGGGCAGTCTGGCTCAGATGGGTGACTTGGCCACAACCAAAACTACTAATGTATTTGGAATGAGAACTTACATCTCTTAGATCTAATTTCAGGGCCTTCCAAATATATAACTCTCTTAATTCGTTTATTAATTCAAACAAATATTTATGGAAGGCCTGATGTCTGTAAGGTACTTTGGGAGGATCAGAAAATTGCGCAGTGACTCAAAAGGACTGTCCCTGATAGCTTTATATTAGTAGGAGAAGGGGAAGAGGTAATATGTGAATATTAACTAACTAAATGGCTACATAAGTTCATGTTAGTTAATAAGGGCTAAGCAATATGAGGAAATTGAGTGATGGGTAGGTGGTTTTCACTGAACATTTATTTTGTGCCATGTGTTGTTACATTGGTTTCATATATACTAATTCATTTGACAATCAGCATAACCTTATGTAGGAAAAGTTATTATAATGCCCATTTTGGAAATTAAGGCACAGGTAAACCAAAGTTTATATAGATAATAATTTTCAGGGCTAGAATAGATGCTAAACAAATAGATTTTTTTTTAAATGCCTACAGTACCTGGTCTTCCTAAGTGGTCTCCCATCCAAGTACTAACCAGGCCCCACCCTGCTTAGCTTCTGAGATCAGACATGTTCAGGGTGGCATGGCCATAGATGCAAGGAGATTCTTAACCAAACTTGTCAATCAGCTCACCATACTGCTTTCAGAGGAGGCCACATTTGAGACAAGATTTTCCTAACATAAGGGTCTGCAGACTATTGCCCGTAGTCCAAATGCAGCCAATGCTTCTTGTAAATAAACTTTTGTGGGAGCACATCCACCCCTGCTTCATTCACATATATTTATTGCTGCTTTGGGGTTACAGAAACAAACTAAGTAGTTGTGACAAAGAGCACAGAGCTCCCAATCTTAAATATTTACGACATAACCCTTCACAAAAAAATAATTGCCAGTCTCTGAACAAAAATGAGGGCACAAACCATGTGATACATTAATAAAAACTTTTCAGAGGGAGGAGAAAACAGGTAAGAATGCCCGAGGTGTAGGCCTGTGACTGACATATCCAAGAAAGAGCAATTAGCCCAGTGGAGCTGAAGTACAATGAATGAGGCAGGTATTGAGAGAGAATATAAAAATAGTTGGTAGCAAGATCACTAATGGGTCTTAACAGCCCTGAGATAACTTTGAGATTGATCCTGAGTCATATGGGAGTCATATGGGAAGCCGCTGGATGATTTTCAGCATAGAAGTGACATGAATTGATGGAGTGAACACTGAGGTTCTTTCCAGAACCCCTTTCTGAACTGAAGTCTTACTCCTGCAGGGGATGGAAATGTTGGCAGGCATCAATCCTCTCCTGGAGTAGCCTTAACTGAAGAGGGATGCCTTGCTAAATTAACACAGGCCTCATCCCTGGGGCAGGCTGCAACAATGGCGAGCTGATGTGGGAATATAAAGCGTGTCTGACTGCCCAAATTTGGATCGATTATGCAATTTCAGAGCCCCTGTGGGATTAGCTGAAGCCTTCATGGAGACTGCATTGCAGCTCACCTTTTCCTTCCCTCTGTCCAGTCCTTTATCCTTCTCCTGCCCTTGTGATGATGTCCAGGGCACTCTTTACTGAGTCACTTTCATGCTCATCTATAGAGCACTGGGAACCTGACCAGCACTCTCTGGCTTGTTTTTGGAAAAACATCACTAAATGTGAAGAATATGATAGGTAGAAAAGCCTGGAAGCCACAAGGAGGAATAGAAAAACATGATAGTAATTGATAGAAGAAATAAATGATGCGTTGATCAAAGGACGTGGTGAGATTCCTAGAGTCTGGACTCATTTTGGTGGTTGTTTTATCATGACTTGTAAGAAAATTGGAGATGAGGATGAGCGTGGGAAGAGAGAGAGGGCATGAGAGTGAGCAGTGTGGGATGGCTACAAGATTTTTAACCTAAATAATAGATAATCAGAATTTCTATGTTTTGGGGGTGGGTTGGATGAGGAAGTAAATCAGGAATATGCTTTTTGTATGTGTATGAGCCTAATAATTAGGGTGTTATTGTTAATGCTACAACAAATGTCTCCACAGTCTCATGACTTAATACAATACAAATCTATTTCTCACCTATCATCCGACATAGACGTCCAGGTTGGACAATTCTTTTGGACGCTCTTCCCTTAAAGGCTGACTACGATTTGAGCTGCTTCTTTCTCATGGTTCTGCCATCTGTGGCTCCAAGAGCCACCTGTCGTCGACCAACAGGTAGAGTAGGAGATCACATTCCAAAACCTGTGGGCCTTGAAGGGAACCACAGTGCTTCCACCTACATGCCACCCCCCAGTCTTGGTGATGTAAATCAACCTAGAAATGAGGTGAAGAGAGGCCTACGGGGAAATATTGTCCCTGACTGAGCACCTCCTGCTCATCAGCTCTATACTATTAGTCAAAGGACAACACTTTGGTGATCACCAAATCATCTCTGCTGCCTCCCTGTTAAGTCTAAAATGCTTATTATATATCCAGGTGGAGATATAAAAATCCAATTGAGTGTGTGTGTGTGTGTGTGTGTGTGTGTGTGTGTGTCCCAGGAGATGTCTGGGATGCTTAAATTGGGAATTCTTCAGTAAACAGATGACCTGTAAAGTCATGAGAAGGTGTCCAGTTTCTCAGGGGTTGGGGACATTAAGAAGAGAAGGCCTTCAGGTCCTGAACCTTGGGCCATTTCAGTGTTTATAGATTAAGTGGCTGCAGTGAGACAGCAAAGGAGGCTGAAGGGAGATGTCTGTGAGTGGGGAGACAAAGAGTGTGCTTAGCCCTGAGGCTAAGTGAGGAAAGTGTTTGGAGGCTGAAGCAATGAACTGCATCAAACATTGCTGCCCAGCGGAGTTAGGTGAATTCAGAGAATTGAGCATTCATTCTGCAACGTGACCTTCAGAAGGACAGTTTTGTGGAGGAATGTGTCAGACATGGGTTCGAGGAAGCTTAAGAGAAAATGGATAGAGGTGAAGTGAAAAATATGTTAATAAAGAAATACAGGCCTCTTCAGCTTGACTATCCACTAGGATTATAAGTTTACTTCAGAGCTCTTAAAAAGACCAACAGAAAAGGAAAAAAAAAATACTGTATGACTGATAAGTCTTATAAAGTTCAGGAAAAAGGATGAAAAGCAACAGGAAAATCTAACTAAGAAAGTACCATTGATATAAAATAAATTTGCTCGGTAGCTTCATGACTTTTGAAGATTTTTTTTTTCCTTTAGAAGTTTTTTATTTGTCTCCCTTTGCTCACAATATTTTTCTCTCCCTTAACCCATAGAAATTCCCATAATTTATGTTAAGATTAGGAATATACGTGGCTGCTGTTGGAGAATACCTGGCTTGGTCTAAATGGAAATGATCAGGTTTTGGAAAAGGAAAAGACACAAACTGACAGGAAAGGGAACATTTTGTATTCTCGCTTCATTTCATTATAAGCCATGCAGACAATTGAAGTAGAGCAGGGAAAATGATATTCTGGAACAAATAACCCCCTGCACTTGAAAACACAGTTTCTGGAAGAGGAAAGTGTTTGGAGATTGAAAGTGTGCCTGGCATTGTTTCTGTGATGGGTTCTGACAGTGTGAACTCTGGGGTAAAAATTATGGCAGGAAAATCTTGGCTCATTAGCGCTCAGTCTAGATTAAGTGTCAAGACGATGATGACTCGAGATTTTTTTCTGAAACAGGGCTTATTTGAACTCGATGAAGAAGGAATTACAACAAATTGAAAGTGGCATAGATTTTTATGTTGTAAATCCTCGTGCTTTTCAATTCTCACAAAGGAAGGATACTATTCTTGGGCCACTTCTTTCTTGCCCTTTATTCTTTCTTTTATTCGCTAACTTTTTAGGCGACCTTCTCTGCTGTGAGTGATTAAAACACACAGATTGAAATACTTCATTTCTTTCAGTTTGGTTACAAATGCTTAACAGGAAGGATTATTTACAAGAGGAGGTGAGTATTGTGATTAGATTTCAAAGATGCATGACCCTGTGTGTGTTGACTATACCATCTGTCCTTTTGGCACGAATATTTGAAAACTGGATAATTTAAAAAATTCTTTCGTTGTACGTGATTTTTATTTATTCCTACTTGGATGACTCCCAGCATCCAGAACAGTTGGGACTGGGTTTCAAGGTGGCCTGATAAATCAAAGTGGCAGAGGAGAATCAGGTTTTTTTTGGATTTTAAAGGGAACTGACTGGGATTTCCTAATTGAAAGCACATTCAGAAGGCAGGCCTGTGAATGGGAGGGAGCTGGTAACAGCCAGTGTGCTGCCCATCAGCCTCATTCACACGGCAGTATCCTGAAGAAAATGGAATTTGTGACTGCAGATTTTCTGAAATAAAATCACATCCAAACAGCAGGATTTCTAAACAGAAGGTACTTATAACTGTGTTCTAAAATTAAACCTCATTTAAACAACATTCATGCTAAATGGGAAATGTACTGTAGTCGTTTCCGACATTAAAGCCAAATTCTAATCATTGTTATCCTAAGAGCTAAGTAGCTTAAGTAACTTCTGCCACGTAATGAAGATTAGGGTATACTTTTTATTAGGTTTGCAGAGTAATTTTAGGGAACGTGTTTTCTTTTGGCATGTGTTTCCCATAGAATATGATGGAAAAAAATTCATTATTTGAGGAAGATTGTTCATCAGTAAGATGTAAAACTTGTTTCAAGTTTTGACCTAGTGGAAGACTAAACAGTATGTGATGAGGTATTGATTAACCTACTTCTCAGAGAAAGAAACCATTTTAGGAACTTGCTGTCATTAAGTTATATAAGATGCTTATAATATAGAAATAATACTGAATATATACTTTGGAAAAAAATAGACAAGGCTTTTAGTGTATAGCACATAAAACCGAATGCTTATTAGTGAATTACTCAACAGAAATAAGAGTCAGAAGATATTCTAATGCTATTGTAGCATTCATTATCTCTTCTTTTCAGAGATAAGAAACTGATTTTACAAAACTCACCAGCCCAGCCCTTGTTATAGACCCTATTATGTCCCTTAATGGGAAATCAAATACTAATTGATTAAGCAGACATAAAATCTCTTACTCACATGTCTGTACTTACAAACAATAAAACCAATAATGTATTTGAACACTAACAATAGATTACAGACATATAAAGCATTTAGTTTTCCCAAACACTTTTTCATTAGCTCAGAATCGAAGCAACATGTCCTAATCACCAACCACAATTTTCTCTTTCCAAGTGTCTTTTAATTCAGGTGTCTAAGAGGATAAAAAACGGTTTCCCAATGAGGTTTTCAATATTTTGTAAATTTTCTGAAGCTGATGCTACTCAACATGCTCATTATCTTCGAAATGTGTCTTGAGGATTCTAATTGACGACCAGTGGCTCCTACATTAGAATTTCTAGCCTTTTCCTACATGGAATTTCTAGCCTTTGACTCATCACTGCAGCTGCTATGAGCAGCACCTGGTGTGTCTTCAGATGTGGCTCTTTATGCTTGTGTTTTGTCTGAAATACAAGTGGAAAAGGAAAACAAACAAACAAACAAACAAATCATCTTTATATTTCCTGAGTTCTTTCTGTCAGGCTAGTGTGACCACCATAATTAATCACCAGAGAACTATAACTGAGCTTAAGTGTAAACCTCTTCAAAAGATGCTTCTGACTCATTTACAATCTTAGCACTTGAGATCACTTGAGAAGCACTTCTTGGCCATTTTACTATGCATTATTCAAGCAGACTCTTTTTCACTAAAATTGAACAATGCATTGAACATTGTTTTGATGTTATTACTAGTATTAAGATGTGTATTTTGCTTCCCTAAAAGGAATCAATGCATTTGACATGACAATAACAAATTCAGTGACAAAAGCTGGAGTGGAAGGCATTTGAAGCACTCAAGTAATGTATTTGAAAGTGTGTTGTACGTATATTTGAAATAGTTTTTAGAAATAAGGAAAAAAAATTTTATTTTCTGAAAAGTGAGTATGAAACATACACATTTACTTCCCAGAAAAATATTTTTTATAAATTATAGTTGGCATTTATCAAGTGAATAGTAATATAAATGCCACTGAATTTTGAGAAAAGGATTCAAAACTGTATTTTCATTAGACTATATTTCCAGCTATTAGGTATTTGGATCATGAGGTTACAAAGAATCTCTCTAAAGTACGTTCTACTTTGTAAATGCCTTATTTTTTAGCAAATCGTCATGCCATTCTCATTGTCCTCCAGCATGATGTTGTGAAGTAATCATTCTTGGCCAACTTTTGAGATTCATCCGTGTTGTTGCATATATAAGTAGTTTGTGCATTTTATTGCTAGGTGGTAGAATATTACACAAGGAGACCACAGTTGATTTCATCTCTTTCCTCTTTATTGGCCATTTGTGTTCTATGCAGTTTTGGCTATTACCAGTGGTATCCTACTATGGTTTTTTTCTTTTTCTTTTAGGTATGATGTTAAGCTATCATTATTTGTAAATACTTTTCAAATTAGGGAACTGTCATTCTTTGTCTAGTTTGTTATGAGTTCTCTATTTTTAAAAATCATAAATGGATGCTCAATTTTGTATAATGCTATTTGCACTATTGAGATTATTATACTATGCTTCGCCTTTATTCTTTTAACATGATGAATTATATTAACATGTATTTTTATAACAGATGTATAGTTTATATACCTTATAATGCACCCATTTAAAGTATACAATTTAAAGGTTTTAGTATGTTTGTCATAATTACAATAAATTTTACAAGGTCAGAAAGAAATCTCATACTCATTACACACAGTCTCCATTTCCTCCCAACAATCTCAGTCCTAAAGTCTTTTCTGTCTCAGTAGATTTGACTTTTGTGGACATTTCATGCCAATAGAATTACATAGTGTGTGGTCTTTTATGATGGGCTTCTTTCACTTTGCATGCTTTTAAGATTCATCCATGTTGTAGAATGTACTGGAACTCTATTTCTTTTTATTGATAGTACTATTCCATTGTATGGATATACCACACTATATATTCACTCATCAGTTGATGAATATTTGAGTCCTTTCAACTTATTGCCTATTGTGAATAATGCTGCTATAAAGATTTATGTACAAATTTTTGTGTGCATACACATTTTTGTTGCTTTCAGGTAGTTATTTAGGAATAGAATTGTGTTGTGTGGTAACTTTTCGTCCAACTATTTGACGAACTGCCAGACTGCTTTCCAGAGCAGCTGAAAAAAAAAATTGTGTAGAATAATACTTGATGCCAATAAACATGATAATTTAGATGAAATAGATGAATCATTGAATAAAACATATACAATAACTGACACATACAAAAATCTGACTACATATCTTTTCTAAAAATAAACCTGTAATTAAAAATTGCCAAAAAGAAAAACTCAGACTCTTTTGGCTTTAACAAATAAAATCTATCCTGCCTTTTAGAAATCCTTTTTTTTTTCTGCAAAATAAAGGAGAAAAGAACAATTTCCTTCACAATTTATGAGGCGATCTAATTCTAATGTTCAAAATCAACAAATTCATATACTGATATTATTCCTGAACAAAAATGCAAAAATCTGCCATGCTATTTTCACAAATTGAATACAGAACTATATAAATATTACATTACATTGTGACCAAATTGTGTTTATCCTATGAATAGAAGTTTGGTTATTATATTCAATATAATATAAACAAAATCTATCTCAAAATGAAACAACTTCAGTGTTTGAAATTTTAGTAGGCCTTTAAAAAAGTGGGGAATCCTAAAGGACGATGTCAGTAATAACAAAGATATTTTCATATTGTAGGTACAGGATAGGGTTTGGTATCTAGAAAGTTATAATTGAAATCTTGCCTTTTGAATCCAAGATGAAAGCCCTCATCAAACTCACATGCAGTGCAGTCCCCAGAAGGTGATTTTAGTGATTTTCAAAAAAGAAATAACATATACAAAACTCTACCTTATGTGAAATGTATTTTGTCCCCTTTTCCAGGCAGGAAAAAAAAAAGGGACTCTGGTAAAAGATGAAGTATGTGAAGATGAGTTGTGACAGGAGGCCTTGGGAGCCACTGCCAGGTGGGTGATATATATATTAAGTCATAATGTCAAATGAGTCATTCTTCCAAATGATAAATTTTCATAACATTGTGGGCCGACTGCAACAGAAACCTAAATTGTTGGATTTTATTTAATGTGTTCATCAATGTAATGAAAACACAGAAAGACATAGTATTATTCAACTTTACTGGAAGTTCATCTTATATATATATGAGATGTTCTTAAAGATATAGACACCTGTATGAATATTTACTTTCCTCAATAAGCATTTCCTCGTTTTAAATCCTTGGTTCCTTTTTCTTCTTCTATTTAATCAGTTAGCAATTGTATCGAATGCTTTAGGAGAAAGCTATGTAAAAATTTTGTTAAATATCAAATAGAATTAAATGGAGAATATATTTTTAATGAATATATAAAAATATTCATAGTGTATATTGTTTAGTGATATTCAGACACTGAGAATAGAATTTCTGTCTTAAAAAAATGTTTCTAGGTTAGGTGTAGTCTGAATATATACACTTTTTGGAGTCTATTTTTTTTAAATATGTGAACACATAACTTGGTCCAAATGATAAAAAAGATTCAGATAAAAAACAAACAAAACATCAGGACTTTAGTTCATTCTCTTAATTATTAATTACATGGTGTACTATTACTAAACTTTAAAAGAGATGCATTTTTTTTTGTATTCTTCTAACACAAGTGTCATTCCTGTATTTGTATTTTTTCATACGGATGGAATTATAAAGTTGCCCATCTGTCTGTTAATCAATGAACAGGAAAGAAATCTATACAAGTATCTGGAAGATTGAGGAAGATTTGTTTAGTGGGATAGGGCATCAACATACTTCCTACCAGGGGCAGTTTTCCTCCATTGTGGGATAAAAGGCTTTATTGAGATGCAAAAGGCTTTGGTACTGAGGCCTCTCAGGCACTGTCCCTCCCTCTGCCTCCCCCTAACCACACACACCCAGAAGTGTCTCAAGGGCCCAAGGTTGTAAACTAATGAATTCTTAAGCCCACTTTAGTTAAACTTGATGCCCCAATATGAAGGAGCTAGCTTTTATCTACTCAAAAGAGACAATTGTTAAAATTTCAAGAATTTCGAGAGCCACTTAACATGTTGGTAGTCTGAAAATCGATCATATTGGGAGTATTTTTAACACAAAAATCAGCAAATGCTACAAATCTCAGTCCTCCTCCTACATCCTAGTGACCTGTTCAGCACTGATGGGGACATCCCTGGTTGTTTATCACTGTGGATCCTGATTTTGTCTTTAAACTCATTGGCTTCTATAAGAGACTTTTTCCTAGCTATGATTTCCCCCCCTCAGAATGCTCTTTTGTGGTTGTGTATATGAATTCGTGCTCCTCTACATTTATTATGTGTGTGTATTTCTCAGAATTTTGTCCCAGGTATACTTTACATCCTCACTCTATGCTCTAGCCACGTGTGAATGTTGTCACTGTTTTTAACTCTTATAACACTTTCTCGAGCTCTAAAACAATTTTTTTTTTTTATTTGCTTTCTGAGCAACTCCACTTATATGTTCTATTAAAGCACAGCAGTCTCAACATGTGCAAAACTGAGCTGGTCCTGCTACTATCTCTTCACCTGCTTTTGAAAGCAATGTCTCCAATATTATTTCACGTGATTAAATGCTCCTTGTAAAATACTTAACGCCTACATAAAATATAATAACATGATCAAGGGCTTTAAGAATTCTCAGGGCATGAACAAAACAGTTCTGATTTTTGCAAATCTCTTTTAAATTATTTCTTATTGCCTTCAGAACAGTGCAGATACATTTCTATTTTACTTCGTGTTAATTAACACTTAAAAACATATTCCTTTTTTGCATAGTTTCCCATCTGACTGTGGATATGTGAGTATTTTTTATTTAGTTCCCACAAGAACTAAATAAAAGAACTAAATAAGATTTTGTTACACCATGGTATAAAACAAAAAATTAGGTAGTCTGTAACCCATATGGAATTGCTGTCATTCTGAAAATGTATTCAAGACATTTATAATTTGAAAGAGCAACACAGAGCTGCAGATGGTGATGTTTCCAATGTGTGAAGCACCGAGCAAATGCTGAGTATTCAGGCGAGTGAGATGTCACCGTGTAGTAGAGCAGTCGAGATCGGTTTTGGGAAGGACATAGACTTGAGAAGAGATTTAAAGAATAATCAACATATGAATAAATGAAGAGTTACAGAGAGAGCATTCCAGGTACAGCTATCCAACCATTTCACATGTAAAGTCTGTCCAGTATGGTTGGGGATATGTAAAGTTATCACCAAGCATAAATTGCATATAGTTTGATTTTTTGTTTTAAATAATTTATGGCTTCTTGTTCTCAAAGGTCTGTTCAATTTAGTTAAAAAACCATAACTCTAATAAATATGAGTTTTCTCACTTTCATCTCATATTTTTCTTCCTTGCATCTTTATGCATTGTCATTTTTTTTTCTGTTTCAGAGAGAGTTGTGCCTGTCCCTTCCCTCCATTAACTCTCCCTTCCAGCCTTTGAACCCATTCTCTCCTGCTTCCTCCAAGCCCTCCCTCTCTTAAGCTCCACCAGTGCCAGCTGGTCTCTCTTTACTGTTGCCTTATTCTCTCCTACTTATGTTTCTTTCAAGCACACACAAGTCTTTTTCACCTCCATAAATCCAAACTGTGAATTCAGAGCATAAAATTGCTGTTTTCAATTCACCACTAGCCACTAACTCAGTAAAAGCTTAAAATCTAGATTCCTAAGCAAAAGCTAACGGTTCTTTCAACAGATATCAAACGGCCTGCATAAAAGTCAAACCCCATCCCATGAAACTACCTTTAGAATGGGAAACATTTGGCCGTGGCATGTGTGTGTGTGTGTTGCTACCAGTTGCCAGTAGCAGATGATGTTATTGCAACATTTGGGAGGGACAGGGTAAAGCGAAATATCTGTTGTTTTATAGTGGCAACTAAATCAGCTTTTCAGTATTTTTAAAAATCAAGCATTGTGGTGATGCTCAGTTGGCTATAAAACTACCTATACCATGATCTCCAGATGCCAGAGGCTTACTATTGTACAGTATTTTTAGGCATAAAATCAATGAACTCATTTTGGCCTTTAGTTGCTCGATATCTGCATAATTTGACAAGGTCTACCTATGTCGTCTTATATCTCCTTTGTCTTAAATTTTCACGCAGCACCTTCTGGTTTACTACTTGTGATTGACAACCCCTCTAATCCTTAAATGCCTTTGCCGTTTTCATGCTATAAAAGCAATTTTTCAGCCTCCACTTTTCCTCTTCTCATTGGCTATATTAGTCTATTCCCATGAATAAAGCACCTCTCTATGAAAACTAATCTCAAATCCTTCTTTCTAACCTAAATTTTTATTCTAATTTCTTATCTTTCTTATCGCATACTCTACAGTTTCTTTTGGCTGTTCTCTATCAGGCCTAATTTGGTTTCCCATATAATTTATTATCCAAACCATGACATTTTTGAGAAAGAAAATGTCTTATCAAAAGTTGTAAAAATGATATTTGGGCAACAGATGTAAACTGAACTAACCTAAGAAAACTGACAAATGTTCATCCTACCTAAAATTCATCATTGTCCCTGCCAAGAAACCTATTTCTGAATTGGAACATAATACTCTGACAACCATGACATTTAATTGATTAGGTACAATAATTTGTCTTTTTTCAAGGCAAATAACTTTTTCTTCCCCCCCAATGCTTTGCCTCCATCCCATTAGGGCCTCATTACCTCCAATATAGACTATGATAATTGCCTCCAAACTGGCTTGAGTAGGAAAAGCCTCTCTTTTCCTACCCCAAATGGATTATGCTTACACTGCTATATTAATTTTGTTTATCAGATTTTTGGGGGAGAGAGAGATGAAAAAACTTAAAAAATTTATCATTGCCTACAGATTTAATATCAAATTCTCAACTTTGTCATTTAAGAATATTTTAAATAAGCCGAAACTCATTCTTTTGGCCTCGTTTTCTGTTTATTTTTATTATTCTTCCCTCTGGCTTATATTTCTGGTCCTACTGTTGTTATACAAACACAGCCTGAGTTTTTTAATTCCAAAATTTTGTTTATACCACCTCAAATTTTTCATGCAATTTTTCCTCATTATTTTAACTAGAAGTCACCTCTCTTTTCTCAAAGTTTCTACAGTGTACATTGAATATAATAATTACATCATGAATTACTTATCACTAAACTATTTCTTATAAGTTGAAGCATCTGGGATCAGTAACAGTTTCTAAAATATATTTTATGTACTTTTATCTAGTGCTCATGGGCTGATTATGTAGGTAAAAAAGTCACAAGAAAATAAAACGACCAGACAAATGTTGAATTAAAAATGAATATTAAATTAATATTTTGAAAAAGTCATTTTGTCCTCAATTATATAGATTATTTACTTGCGGATAGAATGCACATCAGAGCTGTATACCATGCAAATCCAAGGATACCAATCACACTTGTACATAATACACTGTCCTCTCCAATATTGTAAGTGCCATGATAAATAACTACATTTAATTCAAGATGTGTGATAGAATAGTGTAAAATGAGGATCCACAGGATATGTTGCCCAAAAGGCAATCACTGGCTCTGTCAAAATATAAATAGTTAATAATGAAAACAACAGCCTCCCCAAATAAAGACAAATCTATTTTGGTGTAATGATTTCTTATCATTATGTGCTCTAGTTTTGAAATAATGTGTTTTGTCAGTGAAGGGATACTAAAGGAACACTAGAAACTAAAGGAAGAGCACCAAATCTAATTTTAGAGCTAGAATATCATTTGCCTATTAGTTCATGTACAGATGAGTTGATAGGCTGTAAGAAAAATCAATGGTGCATTTCGAAACTGCATTTCAACTGCAAAAAAGGTCATAACCTGGAAGGCAAGATTTATCGTAGCAAAGATTAAGTACTAAGGTTAATTTTCAGTTTTCTCTTTGGCTTAGTGAAAAAGAGTCTTTAAATGGTAGTAAGAATATTGTTTCTTGGTAGGGATATTACATCTGATTTTATATGCTTCCACGAACAAGTAAATCATGAAATTTAATGCTTCAGTTGCTGCAAATTATAGGAGCTGCACATTCTTTTTCTCACGAAATCCTCAAAAGTAAGATTATTTTCCTAAAGTGAATTTGCTAAAATACTATTATCACGTGGCTTTTAGCAAGTCATCAGTTTTGTTCAAAGGCTCTTCCTGTACTTTTGTTTGGTGATCCTTTTACACAAGCTTGACTATTATTATGTTTTCTCACAACACTGTGGACAATCCATAGGTGACAGAGTTATAGAATAACTAGGTATACATTTAGACCAGTAATTATTTTAATTCACATCTATTCATGAATATCTTAAGGGTCTATTATCAAAATATGATGAGATTTTTAAATTCTTTTTTATAGAAACCTGAAAATTAAAAAAGCAAAGCTAGCATATTTTATAATAATCATCACTTGTTCCTTTAATTCTGATTGATTTTTCTAGTTAATGAAAACTATGTACCTGCTAAGACTAATATTTTAATCTTTTGGTGGAATATCGTGCATTAATTAGTGTGTGTCTAAAACTGTATTTGCTCTCTGGAAATGTTGAGTACTACATTCTTTAATTGAGCTAAAATTCACAACTTAAAATTAGTCATTTGAAAGTGAACAATTCAATGGGATTTAGTATACTTCCAATGTTGTGCAACTGTAATTTCTGTTGAGTTCTAAACTTTTTACATCATTCTAAAAGAAAACTCCATGCCCATTAAAATGTTGTTCCTCATCTCTCCTACCCCCTAGCTCCACCATTTTTTTTTTCCTGTCTCTATGAGTTTGCCTGTTCTGTATATTACACATAAATGAAATCCTACAGTGCATGACCTTTTGTGTCGGGCTTCGTTCACTTTATTTTGGAGGTGAATTCATCTTGTATAAATTAGTGTTTCATCCCTTTCTATGGCTGAATAACATTCCATTGTTATATCTATACTATTTTTTCTGAATTCATTCATCCATTAACAAACGTTTGGGTTCTTTTCACGTTAGGCTCTTGTGAATGCTGCTGCTATAAATGTTAGTGTACAATTACTCATCTGAGTATGTTTTTCAGTTCTTTTGGGTTGAATGCTACTTGAACAAATCATTCTGTCTTGCCAGGGTCTCCAGAACTTGGCCCTTTTAGTCCTAAAAGTAGACCACTGCCCAGACAAACCAGGGCAGTCAAACTGGGGAAGTCTTTCTAGATATTCCCAGGTGGAATTATTTGTAATATCCAGAAATAAGGCCCTAATTTCTACTACTGATAGCTTGCATTTCATCACAACGTTTTTTTGCACAAGGCCATGAGCCTTTCTAATTCATTTTATTTTGGAGACATCAAAGCATCTAACACAGTGCTTTGTAGTCATAGTTTATTTGGGGAGGTTGAGTTAAATTGATATAGATTTTAATAAAATTCTTAAAAAGTATTTGGAAAAGAACTTATTGGTCCTTTCATGTAGTCTAGAGCTACTCTGCCAGGGTTCAAATCCTAGCTTTGTAAGTTATCTTCCCAGAGTAAATAGTCTGTACATTTTTTATTCTTTTTTATTAATTAAAGTTTTTATTTCATGCATGGAAAAGGGAAGTAAGAATAAGTGAATCAGCTCTTCATATATATTTAATATATATATTTATTTCATATTTATAATTAATATTTTTTTATAACTGCATAAATAAGTGAAACAGTCCAGTTCAAAGGATTTCCCCCAACCCCAGGATTACACAAAAAGTGTTAAAAGGTAGAGTTTTCACAATCTATGCTTATTTACTTAATTTGTATTATTATTTTTTTTTTGAGAATGCCAATTCTACTTAATTTGTATTTCTTTTTTTCCTAATGTAGAAGAAAATGACTAAAGTTATCAGCATTCTGGTTAAAACCAATCATTGGTTAACATTTAAAAGCCTAATTAAGTAAAATAAATAAAAGTCAGTAACCTAGATTGGAAAGGCTTTTGATCTGCTGAGCGATTCTTTGAGATTACCCATTTTTAATCATACTTACAGTCCTCGAATGAAGATAATCCTCTCAACACTTAATTCATATTTCTTGTTCAGGTTTAAGTCCCAATTGAGTTGACATGCCATCTGATATGTTTAAAAAGTGCTGTCTCAGAGGGTCTCCTCATTTGGAAGCATATTGCCTCATTAGGAGATGACACAGTACAACCAATGGAGTGGCTTTTGGTTTTGAACATATCACATTCAGAAAGGTGTGATACACGGTTGTAAGACGCACTGTTGAAATTTCTCTTTATCTTAAAATAAAATAAGGTTTGTAAGCATATGATGATAGTTCAAACTTTCTGTATGTTTATTATTTATTTTCCTGTCTTGATAGCTGTGAAAACACTGAGAAACCTGAAATACTGCTTTCACACGGGGGATGCTCACCTTCCTGTAGACCTGAATCTTTGAGTCAGATCTGCTTCTGCAATATGTTTGTGTGTATAGGCCTGAGTGCACTCCGTGTAATAAAACCTAAATAACTTGAGGATTTCAAATCAAGATTATAAATTTGATTTGTATTTAGTATGCTGAGAATAGTTGTGGTCCCATTACTAGTTGAAAGGCACTCAAGACAAGGACTCAGTCTTTTTTTGCTTTTTATATCCCAGAATAAAAAAGTAAGTTTTCCTGGCATCAGCCTTTATTTAATTTTATCTTGCTGTGGCACCACAGATTGCTAAACTATTAATCTTTTAAAGTACTGAGACCATGTTTTATTTGTGGATGACTAGAAAAGTCCTAAAAACTATATAAGGAAAAAGAAATGGCTTGACCGAGTTTCACTAATTCTTATAAAAAAGTATTCATCTCAGTTTGCAATTTGAGCACCAGGTTTCAAGACATTACATTTTGAGTCACTGATAAAGAAGTGCTCAAAAACCAGTATTTTGAAGGGAAGCACAAAGACTTTAAACCATGGCACCGTGATGCATGACACTGTAATCAAGAAACAATTCTTGATACACATTTTCAGTGCGGTTTTTTATATTATATGGTTCCCTTAGGAGGAGATGAAAGATGTTTCTCACAGAGAAAATGTCATGGCTAGTGAAGGAAATGTGTTTTACATGATTTGTAATTGCTAATATGATTCAGGTGCCTGCCTGAGATGACTTTGTGGAATAAAACTAGTTTTCTCTAACATATGATTCAAACACTATCAGATTGGCACACAGCTATGAAGGTTATGGCAGTTTGTAAGATAATGACCATTTTGTGAAAAATAAGTGATTCCATTGATACATTCATGCTTGTTTTTATCCCAAAATTTAAATGATGTGTATAATTCTGCAGAAATTTTCTTCATACAATTATGTGAGATCAAAAATGCTGATTTTTGTATGAATTATTTTATCAATTTATCTTGTTCTAATTGGATATAATGATTTGATATTTCAGTACCAGTTTGAAAAAATCCTGACCCTAGCGTCTATTATTCCCCTATATTTCTACACAATTAGCTGAAATTAATAGAGAAATATGCCTAGTTTATTTTTGAGGGTTTAATCTTTGAATATGTTTACTACAAATTAAAATTTCTACCCACTAGAATTAACAGGAGGGTGACTTTGTCTTACCTTTTCCTCTTTTTTAATGCCTAGAAAAGATCTGTAACATTATATGCATTTATAAACATATAGAGGTTGATAAAATTAATCTTAATTTATCAAAATTAACAATGTTGGTGAAAATAACACATCTTACTAATTTTTTTTCTAGTTACCTTTGCTCAGCCATATTCCTCAAAGACTGTTTCATACAGTATTTCACATTCAGACAATAGAATTTCTTCTACTCTCTAAACTCTCTGGCAATACCTTTCTATCACATTTCACAGAGAAAATTAAAAACAAATTTTATTATCGTCCCTCTACCAAATGAATAAATTCTCTGCATCTGTACTCTTCCTATTCTTTTCTCTGGGTTTAAATTAAAAAATGTGCCATCTCGGAAGTAGATAAGGGTAAAGGAGGTCAAATATATGGTGAAGAAGGAAATTTAACTTTGGGTGTGAACACACAATGCAACATACATATAATGTATCATTAAATTGTACACTTGAAAACTATACAATTTTTTAACCAATGTCACCTCGATACATTTAATTAAAAAAAAATCATGCCATCTCTCTATGAAACACCAGCCCCTCTCTTCATCCTCTGAATTTTCTTACAAATTGACTTTGCAGGGACCTGAATTCTAATAGAAATCTTCTGCCTCACCTCAATATTTATTAGGGTCCTCATATCATTTAAAAAGTGTATCTTGGTAACCTTTGTAATAAAACAAAACAAAAGAAAATAAAACACTATTATAGGCAGATCTTTCTCTAGCCAATACCCTATTTTTCTACATAATTCTTTAACCATAATTCAGATATTTAAAGACTGAAAATCAAGTTTTTTAAAAATTTTTATTTAGCTGGTTAAAACTATGTCAGACTTTAACTGACAAGAGGCCTTATGTAATTTAGCATGAGTTTCATGTATTTTACTTTAGAAAAATATTAACAACATTTTTAGTATAATATTTGATTTTGAGGTGCTTTTAAAAAGTAATGTGTGTCTTCTTGATAAAACAACAGAATATTCATCCTAAAAATCTTACTAAAATGAAATAAAGTAATAAAAAAAAAAGTAATTGGGTGTCACATACAATAGATATTTTCTTTCCTTTCTTAAGTGTGAAATTATTAGAATAACAAAACATACCTGACTCAAAATTTTCAGATAAAGGACTGTGGATCTGTTGTTTCCTTCTTGGTCAAGCTTTTGAAGATAGTTCCCATTTACAAACTATTTTCACTTTAATGTCTCCAGTTCTCCATTTAGCACACTCCAGCCTTTTCTGTTGAAACTGTTCTTACTATGGTAGTTAGTATTTTCATGTTGACAAATCCAATTACACTTTCCATTTCTTGTCTTCCTTGACCTGTGAGTATCATTTGACTCAGTTGCTCAGAGAACTTGTGAACATCTCTAAACTTATTTGCAGAAAGAATATTCTGAGACATAAATGCATTAAGAGGAATTTCTGGATAAGGATAAATATTTTTATCAGATTCATAAATGACGTCCATGATTCTCCAGAAAATATTGAAATAATTATGTGAAATAATTCATTTTGAAAATGGGAAAAGAACGTTTATGCTTTATGAATTTAAAAGCTTATATTTTTAAAGATTTTTCATTCATAAAATCAAGGAACCATGGATCTAGAATAGATATCAAGAAAACTGCAATCAGATATTCTCAAAAATAAATACTTTTTCTTCAAGTGTTGGAAATTAAATCTAAGCTTCATTCTTTATAAAACAATTCAGTATTACTTGTAGTCTCAGCATTTTCCTTTCCACTAACTAGCATACAGAATTTTTTGTATACCATGAAAAAATTTTCTCTCACATTATCTGTGGGAAAATATTGCTTAATCTTCTAACATCTATTGTCTGCAGAAAATAAATTTTTGTATTTTCCACTCTTCATGACAGTTTTTTTTCATACCTTTAATTATCTATCTTGCCCTCCTTTGGCATTTTTTAAAGTGGAAGATACTCTAATAGATTCATTTACAGAAACATATTTTTGATACCTTCGCTGCCACCTTTAAAAAGGATTCAATTTGATTATTATTTAGCAAATAGTTTTAAATAATAAATTTAATAGTTATTTAAAATGATTATTTGACTAATTCATGTGAATTTCATGTCATACAATACATTTGCATTTTATATTTTTACCCTAAAATTATTCAGAAGTATCTCATGGTATTTTTATCTTAACTGATTTCATTTTTACCTTTTCTTCTGACAAGATCCATTTTGTCTCATGCTTTATACACTCTATTTGGCCAAAGATGGCCATTTGCCCCCTTTCTATATATAGTTCAACTCAGTTTTGCCTTCTAGCTCTCCTGGATTCCTTATATCTCAAAGCTGCTTCTTTTGCTAGTTGCAATACATCTAAATTTTATCAAAATTAAATTACTCAAAATTTAGTTCTTGAATCATTGTTAATCTAAACACTCAGTATTCTATCAATTTTTAACTGTGCATTTGTGGCATATTTCATCAGGTTGATTATATTTACTAAACACAATCAAATTTAAATTATCAGACAATGTAGGTGGAGCTTTATTTAGACATATTGAGCCTAAAAGTGGATAGAGTCTAAGATCTAGATCTTATGGTAATAATCTATGTTTAATTTTAAAAAGCAAAGAATACACTACTATATTTCCCATCAAACAGAACTGAGCATTTAGCACGTGATGGTTTTAATATACAATACACTTCTACTGGAAATAAATTGAATATTATTAATAGGTTGTTTAAACAAAATTTTCTCATAGTGGTCAGTCTCACATATATAAACCTAATTGTAGAATCTATATTTCATTTTAACACACATAGAATAATTGATTTTCAAATTCCTTCCTCCCTAATTTTTTCTTTTTTATAGTCCAACCACAGAGTTACAAGTACTAAAAATAGTTCATCTTTCTTGAAGACTTTTCATTAAAATGCATAACTTACTTCGAAAGGATTGATTATAATGGTCATTACAAACTTGGCTAAGAACACGTGCTGATGAGGATGGAACTAACAAAGTCACCAAATTAATAGCTTTACAAGAGGATTATAATGAGCAGTATTAATGTGCAGGAGTTTTATTAATTTACAAGATACTTTTTTTTTTGTATTTGACAATATTAATGCAATGGCAAAATACTGTAAATATTACTTATTTAGTTTAAAATGAAATGTAAAGAGATATATGTAAACAGAAAAAAAGAGGCTCATCAAATGGAATCACTATTAAAAGAAAACAAAAGTAGTCATGAGAGCCATAAAATTTCCTTTTATATAAAGTTAGTTTTCCATTATCACTAGCTTCACTGATCACTATACAGGTGAGGTTATTGCTTTTTCAGTTTTATTAATAAACCTATTAGTACATAAATAGCCTTCTGGCCTTTCCTAAACAAATGGAAAATGAAATAGTTTCATTATCCCCAGGGTTTCATGCACTCCTGGTTATAGAACTACCCCTGAAGGAATGGCTCTGTTTACAAGAAAATGTTTATCTTGAAGACTTCAAATTAGATTCTATTGTTTGTATTCTTTAGATTTTTTAACCAGGAATGGAATATCATTTGAAGCCCTGTTCTGTTTCATTAGAAAAAAATATTTTAAAAATATTAGAGGCAATTCCAAAAAAGGATAAAGCATGAGTCCTGTCAAATTGCAAAACTTCAAGAAAAAGAAATATGAGAACAGGCATTTTGGTTTCAAAGAAGCTTATTTTTTTATACTGCAGCGATATTTCAGGAGTTGAATGTTTTAATTTTCAAAAGGCTTTCAAAGTAAGAAAATAGAAAAGCACTAACTACATGCCAGGCCTAAAAACATGTGCTGGGAAGTGAAAGATAAATGGCACACATCCCATTCATTCATTGATTCATACTCAGACAGAACTAAATCTTCTTCAACCAAGCAGGTACTCATCACCTGTCCCAAAGACCCAGAATTTTTAAACTTTACATATAAAAAATCATTTCTTATTTGCCACAGATTGGTTCATTGCATTTACTGTTTCTGTGTCAAATTGCTTTGGTGACAATACGACTTAAAAAGATAGCACTGATAATTTTAAAAGCAATTCTTATGTGCCTGCTTTGTGCCCCATAATTGCATTATTATAGCAGGCTGGAGTTAATAGAATATCCATTTAACTTACTGAATTCCAGAGGACTCAATGAAGCTGAAAAGAAGCAGGCAACTAAAAAAAGCAAGGAAGCTGAAAAAGCAGGGGTTTAAAGAATTGGCTCGAGAGCCAATCTGCCATTTATAGGAAACATAGACTATTGGATGGGTAATAAGGTATGATGGAATAAAGCCAGGGAATTATTGTCATTAAACAGGTCTAAATTTCATGCTTTGATATAGATAGTTTGAAATGTTTAGAGATAAACCACTCTTGTGAATTCTTGGAAAGCAGTGGACAACTTTCATCTCTCCAACTCCAGTGGTGGGTCCAGTGCTTGATGGATAAAATACACTAAAATTTCCTCGACCTAATGAATTAATTTGTTAGTAAAAATGAATAAAATCCAGTATCTAGAGGTTAAAAATTTTCTATTACAATATGGTTTATTTCAAACATATTTATTGAGGAATCTGTCCGTATATCTAGAATACTTTATTTCTTTTTATAGGTGATTGGAAACCAATAAAAGGCCTGCATAGTTATTTAAAATTATTGCATCCTAATTGAAAAGCTAAAATCTGAATTACTTAAATCGTAAGTTACTTAGGATCTTATGTAATATGTAATTTGGAAATAAAATGATTCAGAGTAAAGAGTAACATGCCAAACATGTTTAAGGTTCCTATTAGCATCAGAATTCTCATAAATTACGATTTTCTCTATGATATTTCTACAAAGCTGTAGGGAGATGTCAAAGTTTTTACTTCAAAAAATTTAGGTGATATGCTTCCCATGGTAGAGTACCAAATTCTTAAAAAGTAGTCCAAGAACATTCATTAGCATTTAATTATAGTTAATAAAAATTGGGGTCCTAAATATTAGCATACATGCTCATGAAATTTCATAAACATTTAAAATAATTGCTTTTAAAAGTGCACACAACTATTAAATACAAGATATGTAATTGAAAATAAGAAAAATAATACATTTTCAGTACATGAAAGCCATGACTTTTGATCAAAGGTAAATTTAAATATATTTAGTTTCTGGCATATAGAGTGCTTTGATTTTTATGTATATTATTATAAATTTTCTCAAAAGAATCATAACTGGGTAGCTTTCTGGTTGCCTTTCTAGGTTTTAGTACCTGTTTAGAGATACTATCGGGTTTTCTGTTTGTTATGTCCACATTTGATCAAGAAGAAGGCCTAGAGAGTGCTGTATTTTGTGATACTCATGCCCATGTAATAACCATACAGTTTGCTACATGTGAAGAAAAAAATATTCTTTTTTTATTTCTAAATGTGAAGTCTCAGTATTAAATATCAATATTTTTTTAAATTCAGTTTTAAAAATGCTTTTATATCCATTTCCCAATTTTTCTACGTCCCTGAAAGGTGCTACCTCCTGAATTTAGGAAGGACATGATTCATTGAAATGGTAATTTAGCAAATGTTCAGTGATTCTATTTACTTTTCAATATTCTTTTCAGGATGCCCTTAAGAGATTCAATATCTCATTTTCTAGTACTAAGGGACAGCAGGCAATTTATGCATAATAACTATCTGTTACATTTCCCTAACATTAACTTTGCTTGTAAATAATAATTGTGTTGTAGATGTGGGAATGTTTACCAAGAGATTAACAATTTGTAAAAGCTCTGACATGGCTGATGTAAAATAATATAATTCAATTTGAAAAGCCATAATTTCAAGTGATACAGTTTACACTGCTCTTCTTAGTCAAGGTAGGATAAAGCACACTTCCTGTCAGAGATGATTGGATAATGTGATACATTACTTGATTACAAAATGATTCTAGGAAAACAACCCATTTCTCTATATTAATCTGACTTTTTTAGTGTCTTCCCTCTCTCTGCATTCAGATGAGGTGCTCTGCACCAACGTAATTCTTTTATATGTGTGTTGGCTGTTTTTTCCTTTTTTTAAAGCACAGTTTTCTCTAAACTGCTTAAATAATGATAGTTTTGCAAAGTTCTTAATGGTTTTTCAAATGTCTTGAATTTTTAATTTGGTTTATTTTCCTTTATGACAATATATGTGAGTAGTAACAAGGCTGAAAAATATGTAACTCGGTGAGTTTCAAGAATATGGAACAGTTTTTTAATTGGCCAGTATCACTTTGGATTTATGTCACCTTTCATTACGTAGTTTCCACATATTTTGTTATTTTGCAATTATTAAATTTTTTAGAAAAGGAAATTAAACATGCAGATAAATATAAAGAATTCTAGTTTACATAGCAGGTGAATAAATTACAATTAGACAGATGTCTTTTCTAAGATTTTTAAACATTTAATTAAGAAAGGTAGAAATCATTTGTCTATTGATGAATACTAGAACTTTCACATGTCGTGCTAAAAATACTCCCAGTTTCTAAGGAAACATATTATGTTTTACAAGATATGATTGTCCTTTTATTCATTACAAAAAATGAAAGTTACTTAAGTCTGTTCTCAGTGTCAGTATAGTAATATATTATTTCCAGTAGAATGGCAAATAAGGACTATGGTCCTTATTGGGATATTTATTGGGATATTTTTACCTATGTTCTTAATTTGTTTCAAGATTCTTTTCCGTACAAGGGACAAGCCACACAGAATTTACTCACATCATACAACACAGACTTTCTGTCTCAGAGTAAATGTTAATGGCCATATTGTTTAACTCTTTTATTCATGTGGAAACTGAGGCCCAAAAAGATTGAGGGGCTTTTCCTAAATCAAAGGGTAAATGAATGGCAGAATTGTCAATTTAAAGGTTACTCTTTTTGCTGCCTTTCTGGATTATAAATGGACTCTTTCTTTTTATTCCACAATTATTTCATTAAACCTGGACCACTTTCATCAGACCACAAAAAAGCTGTTTTTGTTTTTTGGCTATTCTTAATACGTGTCAGGTGATATATCAGTGTGGTTTTATTCGCATTTTCCTGATGACTAGTGATGCTGAGTGCCTTTGACTATACCTGTTAACTGTGCATCTCCTTTGGAGAAATATCTGTTTAGACCCTTAGTCCATTTTTTAATCAGATTATTTGTTTTGCAGCTTTTTTTCTTTTTGCTATTGAGTTATGTGAATTTCATATATATATATTGGATATTAAGCATTTCACATATTTGCCAATATTTCCTCTCACACCGTGATGCTTTTCACTGTGTCGATTGTTACTTTTTGCTGTGCAGAAGCTTTTCCATTTGATGTGTGAAAAATAATCTAAATGGAGCCACTTTAAATGGAGTCAGAGCTGCCATCTCAGAGGAGCTGCCTAGCATGTCTTACTCCTCAAACCTCTGGAAAGTTAAAACTGGGCAAAACAACCTTTGAACAAGGCCTAAGGCAGCACTGTATTTTAAACAGCTGTTTGTAAAGATAACAAGAGTGTGGATTGCTTTATGACCACGAGACTGAAAATTAGAGACCTTCTTTAGAATTAGCATCCCTGAGTTAGCTTATCTGCACCTGTAGAAATGCCTTCGTTAGTCTATTGACACTCACAGAGATTGCTTTCTTCTATTTATGTAATCACTCCCCTCCACATTCTCATAAATATCTCTTTTCTTCACCTCCTAATAGGACCACTACATAGGTCTTTCCTATATCAGTGCTTCCCATATGGCTATTTTTTGGAGATCTGATATCAATTGTTTCTTCTCACTGTGGCTTTTTATTTTTAGGTTAACAGATGTGATCCCATAGGTCTCTTTTGCTTTGGTTACTTGTGGTTTTGATGTCCTATAGAAGAAATCATTGTCAAGGCTAATGTCAAGAAACTTTTTCTGTCTATCTTTCTTCTATGAGTTTAACAGCTCGAGGAGGTGTTCTGTTTAATTGGACAATCCCTTTTGAGTGGAATTTTGTTTATAGTGTAAGATAAAGGTACAATTTTATTCTTTTGTATGTGAAGACCAAGTTTTCTATTTAGTGGAGGGACATAGATGTCTCAGAAGTTTACATAAACTGGTTATAGACATATAAGCTTTGTGTGTTTATGTGCACACACATGTGTGTTTTGTGAAATGAGGACACAATTATGCACATAGACATATCAAAGATCACATCTGGTATCTTCCTGGTACCCATAATGCCCTTCCTCTTCTCTGAGAGTAGTCTAATTTAAATGACATTTGGGGTCTCCCTGATGTGAATGGACTCATTACTATGACAGCTTTTTTCTTCTGTAACAATCCCAGTAGACAAGAAGTGGTATCTTGTAATCAATGGGAATGTACTATTTTCACAGAATATTCTGGAAAAGCACTTGGGTAACCACGATTTTTAATTTTATCTGGCTGCTGGTATAACAGCTGTGTTGATAGATACTCAAAAGGAAGAAAAAAGTGGGACCTATAATTCCAATATGAATGTTTGCTAAAGAAATACTTCTAGGACTTGATTAAAATATTCCTCTAATCTGGGGGCCAAAAATGTGTTAAGTCATGACAGAAAATGTCACAAGTCATGATTAGGTAAATAACATGGAGTGCCTTAAGAAGTCTTCTTAAAATTGGAATATAAACTAATGATTATATTTGAAAATCTGATGATTAAGATGGCTTCTGTATATGACAGAGTTCACTGACACATAATGGGAGTAATTAGAGATTTGTGGGTGATTGCAAAGAAGAACATAAAGGCTATAATTTTCGAGTGAACATCTGTTACTGCATCGATTCTGCTAGAACAAAGGACCGTTCATAATTTAGTGTCTATCTATGTTCAGAGAGTCTTACATAGGCTGAAAGGATAAAACACCTTGGTTATCAGGTCTGTTGGCGAGGAGAGACAATCTAGTTTTAGACTCTCTACATTCTGGTCTGAAAAAAATCCCTACTATGAATGAACTCACATAGATAAATGAAATCAATGAAAGCATTCTCAGAAATTGCCTGGTACACAGTTAATGTTGTGCAAGCATTTGTTCTTCTTGTTATGATCAACTCGACATTCTAGCAAATGAGGAATGAAGAGAGCAGATCCATATAAATGGAGATTCCTACTGTCCCAAAGAATAATGACAGTATTCGCTACTCCAAAGGACAGTGTGTCAGGATATGTGTATATATCTATATATATATATATATATATATATATATATCTATATATACACATATCCTATCTTTGTCAGGATACACATATCCTGACACAGATATATATATATATATATATATATATATATATCTATATAGAGAGAGAGAGAGAGAGAGAGAGAGAGAGAGAGAGAGTAATAAAAGATCTTCACAAACCCTTAAAATGGCCTGCTGGACTAGACTTTTGCTGTTAAGTTTTTGACACTGATGTCAAAGATAATAGCAAAGAGTTGAATAGTCGCTTCGCCAGGAGCCTGGAGGAATTCTGCTTCTGTCTTCTCTGTGGTATCATTACTCTTCATTTGCTACTTTTTCAGCATTTACTTTCAAACCTGATAGTCATTTCTGGAAATAGCTCTGAGATTTAGCAAAGGTAGATTTGTATTTTAACACTTCCCAATAAAACATAAAAAGGTAATTAAAGTTTACAAAGAAAGTAGTGGTAAAAACCTACAGTTACATGACCATCTATTTCTTACATATATTCTTGTTTTAAAAAATTTACAGAATTGGGTTTATACATTAAAATCATTATTTTCTTTTCCATGATATTGTGTTTTCTACCTTTATGAATTCAAAAGACTGAGAATACAAAGCACAATCTGGAGGAAAGGCCAAAGGACCCTTTGTGCAAAGAACTGGGTGAACTGACACACTGGTGTTGTTGTAGAGACCCCCTGCATGGTTTCCTGCCTCCTCTTGATAAGTTATATTTTGAAGAGATGACTCAGGTCTAGAAATGGGAAAGGAGTCACAAGTTTTCCATTGCTGCAGCTAACATCAGAATGCAGCTCTTGAGCTTTGTATAAATTAGTAATATTTTGTTTGCTTCTTATGTTTTACCCTCAGGAACACTATTGTCTATTTATGATTGCCATAGATACTTCAAAGGGATGATAACCCTTTTTTATCCCATTTAGAGAAGCATGGACTAATTAATTATGTTGGTTAATTCTCACCATCTGGCCTCTAATATTTTGTCATCCTATCATCATCCCATTGGTACTAAGGAGCCTAGTTTCAAGGCAACATCTCCTATCCTCAATCCTGGACTCTACAGGAAGACCACCAAAAAGTTTCTCATGACATGCTCTCTTGCTAGTGTTTTTCTTATTTAAAAAAGAGTTTGTCCACTGGGCTCTCTTGGGAGACAGTGAGCTGGTGAACTTTGGTGATCGCTTTCAATTATTTCTAAGGTGCTCAAATCTATGAGCCTACTAATTCCTTCTTTGATACTATATGAAAACACTTTCCGTATTTCTACATTATTCACTGTAAACTATTGTCATTACCAAGGTTCAAGGAACCATCCCAGCAGGAAGTGAGGGTCGACCCCAGGTGTCTTTTTAATGACACTGTATTCTGGATCATAGGAGCATGTCACTATATCAATAAACTCTCCCCAAGCCAGTCATTTTATTTCATGTCCCAGTATTGGATTTTGACACCCTTAAGGTCAACTCCCAAATATTTTCTCAAAATTTCTGCTGGCTTATATTGTCCACGACCTGCAGATATTTTGGTAAATAATATATTTATTCCTGCAACAGGGATCATATTTCCCTGTATTCTCCATGATAAATCTTGACCCTAGTTACTGGTTGAAAGAAAATCAAAATAGGCAAGGATAGATTGTGGGGGAGTTAAGTATGATCGTATGAGGCACCCATCTCAGGTGAAGAATGCATGATCTGCAGCTACTGAAAGTCTTCTCTCTTCTATTCGAAGCTCTTCTGGGCCAGAGAGAATTTAGGGATTCCTTTTTAAGTCTCATTTTTCTGTTTTTTTTTTTTCTCTATGTGGGACTTAACATTAGCCTGAAAGGTCTGCCAGTCATTGCATTCATTCTCCTACATAACTTTGTTATACTTAAGAACAAGTCCTGAATTCTTTGCAGAAAATAATGTCATTATATGCTGCTCTGTAGGACACCTTGCTTTCATGATATTCCTGGAGTTGGTAATTATCTGATTTGAGCCTTTTTCTTTCAAAACAGTTAAGCCATCACCATAATTTTTATAATTATTTTTTGCCCTTGCATCTTTCAAGAGCTAGTGGTACTTCATGAGCCAGTGCTTCCCATATCACCTGCATCTCATCTCATTTACTAAAAATGAGAATTACTAAGAATGAGAAATATCAGAAGCTGTATAATGATATATGCTATCATCATCCACTTATCATCAGCAATGGGATTGTTGTTGCCCTTTCACTAGTGGCTGATAGAACTCCAGAATCCCATTTGGAGTGTCTGCTTTCTAGGATTACTTCTAAATTATATAAAATCCGGTCCCTCCAAAAAGGCCTTAAACATGAGACACTTACTTGAGAAATTATGCCTTGAAGTATAAAAGAAGGCTCTAGGAGAGGTTGGGGAGGGGGTAACACCAATACAGGATGTGCAAAAGAGTGAGTTACACTCCTGGACTACTGGCTACCCTACCAGGATTCTCTGAGTAATGTGCTTGGGGTGTGGGCCTTGGCGTTTATTCCTCTTTTCCCATCTCTTCTAGGTTGGGTTGAGGGTTTCTTCTTAAAGTCACACAATTCAGGGTTATACATAGGTTGACCAAGGAAACTCCCACTGTGTGGGAGAAAGGTATCAGGATGAGAATAAGACTTGCACTTAGGAAGCAAAGCTGTGAACATGCAGGAAACTATGTACATAGCAGCATGTCAACTCAAAAAAAGGGCTAAAAGCATTTTCTGTAATTATTTCTGTAATTATCAACTTATGGTCAATCACATTCCTTTATACCTCCCATACATTCCATCCTCAGCACGGTTATAATTTTACCTGCAATTATGTATGTATCTTTAAAAAGGAACAATTGTTTAAAAATATAATCACGACCATACTGGTACCCCTTAAAAAGGAGCAATAATACCTTAAATTTGCTAAGCATCAAATTTGAAGTCTGTTTCTGACTTACATTTATTTAAAATAATTGTTTCATGTGTACTTAATGCACCCCATCTATACACAGGTATCCTTGCTTTATTTGCTTTAAATTTCAGGAATTGGAATAAATTATAATTTAATTGTCCTATTCTCATTTGGACATAATTCACCTAGGCTTTTACTCCCCATCATTTCATTGATGCAACTTAAACTCAATGTTCTTAATTTTCTATTTATCAATAGTATTTAAAGCAGCCAATAACTTCCTATATATTGAGAAACTTTTTATTAAAAAAGTATATTTAGAGCCATCATTTTCTCCTTATTTTTATTTTACTCTACTACACTGTTCATTCTACATTTTCCCTCATTTCTTTGATTTTTTTCACAACTCCTTAATCTCTAAAGTTGAAAAGTGCAAAACTCAGTCATTGAGTTATTCCATTGTGTGTGTGTGTGTGTGTGTGTGTGTGTGTGTGTGTGTGTGTGTGTGTGAATTCTCTTGGTAATGTCATTCAGTTTGATGACTTGCATACCTTTTACTAATTGCTGTCAAATATGTATCATTAGCTTGGACCACAGCCCTGACATGCACAAAAGCAGCTGCTGATTTCTGAACTATTCCCCACATTCCTTCTCATCACAGTAAGTTTAACACCATTCTTCAAGTGGCCAAGGTTGAAATCCTTTGAGTCACACTTGACTCTTCTCTATTTTTTTTATTAAAGATATTGAAATATAATTCACTTATTATAGAATTTATCCACTTAAAGTGTATAATTCAAAGACTTTTTTGTATATTCACAGGTATTTGCAGCCACCACACAACCAATTTTAGAACATTTTCATCACCTCCTATTCTGGCCAATTAATTTTCAAAGATATTTTTTTTTCTGGTTGAGCAAGTTCCCTTTCGTCCTAGTTTGTTGATTGTTTTTAATCATGAGGAATGTTAGACTTTGTCAAATGCTGTTTTTGTGTCTAATGAGTGGATCACGTGGTTTTTGTTTTCCATTCTTTCATATGTTATATTAAATTAAATGCTATTTACATGTTCTACCAATCTTGCATTCCTGGGATAGTTGCTAATTGGTCATTATTTTTGTGTTGCTGCTTTTGCATTTATCGAGGATTTTGTGTGTGTGTGTGTGTGTGTGTGTGTGTGTGTGTGTGTGTCCAAAGGCAATTTTAGTCTATAGTTTTCTTGTGATATCTTTGTCTGGTTTGATTGAAGGGTAATAATGGCTAATACAATGAGTTGGACTAATTTCTTTGTCTTAAAATGAAAATAAATTGCATATAATATTGCTTTAGTTGACTCTAAAAACACAGTCATATAAGTCCATACTACAAATCTGAAACTCTTATTTTTTTCTACCTAACAAATTGTCCATTATCAAAAGATGGAGCCTCAATTTGAGCAATATCCGTATTATTCTCTAACACAAATTTTTCTATAAGTGAAATTATATGTCTGAGCTTGTGTCTTTTTTTCATGTCCTTTTGCTAACACAAATACAAGGCAGGATCAAGTACAGTTTTATTTTCAGGGTTGTTTATTTAAAAGCCAAATTCCATTTCTCTCTCATAATAGAGGCCCATAACAGAATGATAAAATTCTAACCACAAGGTGGTAGAGAAAACAATCTTCACATTAAATAAAAGATACCAGGACCTTTTTTCCTCTGAATTCATGACTTTATTGTTGGTTGGGGGAAAATAAAAACAACTTTAAGTTGGGTAATTTTCGTGTTGCAGGAAGTAGACATTCATAGAGCAAAAGTTCCTATTTCTTTTCTGTCAGACAAAATGTTTAACTTTGATGTCAGATGTTTCTGGGAAATATAAATATTTCTTTTATAAATACATGACTGATATCATTTTCTCTTTCCTCTAACATAGCATTCTAAAAATATTTAACTCTAGGGGTTGAGAATAACAGGTTTAGCATCTTTAAACTTTGCTTTTTATTCAGGCCATGTACTTGCCAAGTCAATTGTGTTGGTGGAAGTGATTTCTTGCTTAAACTTTTATCGTTGTATAGAATGTCACCATGACAGTGTGTAGACAACACTATTGGGTATGCTAGGGAAAATTAAGAATCAGGTTATGATTTCCTACCTAATAGCAGAATTTTCAGTTTCATAAACTTTGCTATCTAAAAATAAGTGCTGCTTAAAAGAAGGAAAGTGGCCTTACATGTCTTATAGATTCTCCATCATATGCCCCTTTTCATATAATGTATAGTCATGGTTATTTAGAAATGTACACATCGAAATTGAAAATAAATTTTTTCAAATATGAAGAATGTTGTTTTTAAATCAGCATTTTAAAAACCTGGGAATGTGTTATAGGGCCGTTAATGATATGTGTACTCACGAAATATGAAGCATGTGTCTTTAAAATTCAAGTAAAATTTTTCTCCTGATATTTGGTACCTGATATTCTTAGAGAAATAGAGACATTTTTAGTAGTCAAGATGAATTGAACTTTTGCTTCAAATTATATTTGTATGTGTGTGCGGCCCTTGCCCATGTGTGTTTACTACTTTATTTTCTTTGCACTCCCAAGAGTTTGATGTGTGATATTACCATTGCCTTGGAGAGGTTTTTATTTTTATTTATTTTTATTTACAGATATTTTTTACCATTTCCAGGTGTATGTGGATAATTTCCATAGAAAGTTTTAAATAGATTGCTTCTTATTTAATATTGTTAAGATTTATGATTTCACACAAACGTTATTTTCAAATATCTCACTAAACTAAAAAGACTGATAATCTTCATATAATGCTTATGACTTTGTTTAAAAAAGTTTTATAGTTCTGCTTCATCATAGTGGAATACACAGTCAATGGAAAATTTTCTCTTTAAATCAATATTTTAACACATGAGGATTAGGTGGTTGAAAAGAATGAGACTTAACTCTCTACATATACTCCATCTACAGTACACCAAAAGAATTTTATTGGAGGAGAAGAAATTAAGTATAAACTATGTGAGTGAACAGTTGTCAAAACTAACTGCTATCAGAGAGAAGTATATTCTTATTTTATATATAGTGTACTGGATGTCTCTGGTAGTCATAAACATTGGTAAGTGGGGGAAAACTGTGAAATGTTTTGACTATTATGCCTAGCATTTATGGCCTAAAAGACACATTTTCCTGCTATTTTTCCCCATAGAGCAAATGATCCATTATAGAGAAATGGTGTCTCAGCTTAAAACCAAGCTGGATTTTAGGGCTCAAATTTTTCTTTGGCTCCACTTTTAGTATCTGTGATCACTCAGATATCTCTTCTAATTCACCAAATCCTAAGAATCTGAGGGAGAAAAGCAACCAAGATTCTTATTTAAGCTTTTAGATTGTTACCAATAATATTGTTCACAGGCTTCTCATTAATGCTCCTTTGTATTTCCAGGAGTTCCGAAGTTCAAAACATTAGGGTAAATACATGAAATATATAAAAGATTATATGCATATGTATGTATAACATTTTAATTCCCTACAACAAAGTAATGGTACATTTTCTCTTTATGGCTCAGTATGAAAAACATTATTTTATCTTTTGAAAATTTTCATATGTATTATTTATATATGTTTCTTCATGCTTAAAAAAACTTTGCATACTTCTCACAGACTATATTACACATGCTAAGGGTGCACAGTAATTCCTCACTTAATGTCATCAATAAGTTCTGTGATTTTTAAAAAAACAACATATAGTAAAATCAGTTTTACTATAGTCTAATTGATATAAACTATAGTTGCTTCTAAGATATGTCATCAATGCTATAACAGAACAATATTAAACAAAACAACATTATCCGAGGACCTTCTGTATATTAATCATGGATTCCCTTTCATGCTTTCCAGGGGCTAGATGGGAATTGAGTTTGTTTGCTGTGGTCACACTTAGGAAGAGAGTTTTTTTATTCATTATGGTGATGCTGATGTTGGCTTTAAAAGGCATATACTAAATAAACAAAATGTTCTCTTATTTAAGCCTTAAATGAATAAAATCTTTGTTTTAGAAGTGTAATTAAAGATCTAAGAAAGAGATAAGAAATACACAGTGGAATATAAAGCTACCACTGTTATATGTTTTAAGTCACTTTAGACATTGACAACTGCCAACTTCAGCTGTGACACAATTAGTAGATTTTGTAATCTCCAAATTAGGGGTGGGGAGGGAGAGAGAGAATGAGAGAGAGAGAGAGAGAGAGAGAGAGAGAGAGAGAGAGAGTGGTTAGAATGCATCAGGATATCTGAAATAAGGAGATTTTCAACTATAAATAAATAAAAGGTAATATAGAAGGATTTTTATATCTTCCAAGTATACAAATGCACTTGTTTTAAAGTAGTAATCCTAACTTTATTTCCACCTGTGTGTGCACATGTAACCTGTCTAATAGGCTCTTTTTCTACTGCTCCATCAGTTATGGTAAGGGTGAAGCTGCATTGCCATCCTTTTTCTTTCTCCAGCTATATGGTTTTTGGTGGATTTTCAATTATGTATTATGCCCCCCTCCAAAGGAGTTATCTCTATTGCTTATCATTATTGGGAAGAAGAATGAAATATTTTCTTCTTTGCATCAATTCAAGACACAAACATAGCATGTGGGGAATTTAACATTTAAGCATATTCCTATTAAATATTTCAGATACCAAATCCAAGTCCTGTAGTCAAGGGCTGATGTAAAAACCCCAGACAAAAAGGCAGGACTGTTCCAAACAGATGATGACTATATTATATGTTCACTGTTTTTTAAGTAAAACATGTGTAACATGTCATATTTTATGTCACATTGTCTCTTTTTCCTCATTACCTGCCTTCCATTCTTTAAAGTCAGTTCTGTTTCTTAGAGTTTTTCTGCCCTATTTTCTTTGGCCCACTGTCCTACATCCCCAGATAGTTTCTTATTTTCTCTTGAGTCATGTGAATATTATTAGAACTCACCCCACCTGCAACCACTTGCTTCCACAATATCAGTTTTTGGATTAAAAAAAAAAGAGGAGAAAGTTTTAAGGCCCCAGAGCAGAAGAAGCAAGAATGAGAAACTTTGGAATGATTCTCAATTGTGGGTTTTTCAGGGTTACTATTTTATTTTTTTATTGTCTCAAGTATTTATGAAGAAATCATAATTCTTCTCCTGAGAGTTAAATTTTTAGGTAAAGCTGTAATGCGTGCTTGCTACAAGAACCATGTCACTAGTACTAGTATAACTTTGTTTTTCATGGATAGAAAAATCAGCCCCTGATCTTGAATAAATTTTGGTAAAGCCTTCATTCTTTTACTACGTTTATTGAAAACCCTGTTTCCAATTGCTCTTCCCAATTCTTAGATTTCTTTCTCTGGATCTAATATGAGTAGAATACAGAAACGTAGTCTTACCCATGTAAACACAATAGGTTGGACACTGTCATGTCCAAAACGTCATTTTTTATTGAAGGAGCTCTCCAAGGTACTTATGTACATTGGCTCTTTCAGTAAAGCCTAAGAGGTTCTGGTCCATCTAGATCCTTTTCTAAGGTGTCTACAGTGATGATGACAGTTGATTATACCAGGGAGCAGCACTTCACATTAACAGCAGCCATTTGTAGGGTACCTGACTTAGGAGCTCTATCCTGAAGACTATTTTTTACCGAAAATTTCATCCAATTAGATGACCTCTTTTGGGGATCTTGAATCCAATACAAACAGGATTATCAAATAAAAGCAACATCTGGAAATGAAACATATAGAAAATAGAGAAGATTCAGCAAAAGTCAGGATGCAGTGGAATTATAGCTAAGACTCTGTGGTAGACAGAAGGTAGAGTCCATCAGGAACAAAGTAGACTCTCAGCCTCTTGCTGATCCTAAACTGTGAGTGGTCAACTTTGTCATAGTCAGTCCTAGTTGTGTGACTGCTGACATTGTTCCCTATGCTCCTTGTTTTCCTGTGTGTTTTGCAGTCATCACACATTAACCAGAGAAATTTGAATTTTTTTTCCTCTAAAAATCAAACTAAAACTTACTAAAATGATATTAAAATGAAGGAGAGTTTTATATTTAAGGAATTGGTCTTTCAAACTCATTTAAATATAAGAATCAACTAATCATAAAGATAATTTAAATACTGCTGAAATAGATTTTGTTTGTAATGTATTTCCTCAGTGTAGTAATACAATTTAGAAATAAATAATGCAAATGTCTTAGGAATCTTATGAGAAAAATAGTTTTTAACATTATTTTTCACAGTAAGGATTCTTACTGAATATTATTAACTTTTTGGGTGTGTATAAGTTAGAATCATATTAATTCTGACTCAGAATAGTTTATACACCATATAAATTGAAATGCAATTGAAAAAAATTTACAGTGCCATTTTTAATAAAGCTTATGTATTTAATATCTTGTTTCACTGACTATGTTTATTTGTCTTAATCATAGCATTAGTTGAAACTGAAATGACTTAGCTCCAGAATATTCTTATATAAAAAATTATAAACTATTTCACAAGCAGTGTTTACTTCTAATTCTCTTCTCTTAGACTGCATTAATCATTGCATTTAAGCTAACTTGCAATAGCACATTTTTTTATTATAAGCACAAGAAATAGCTGGTCAAATTGGTAATGTCATTTTTATAAAACTATTAGTTGGTCTTTGAGCAATTTAGTCTGGCATTATATGATAATGATATAATTATGACTGTATGTATATATACACACATATATATATACACACACACACATGATTTTATGTCTCTGTATCTTATTTAATGAGTTCTTGAAGCTCGATGATGTCCAAGTGACTTTGATCAAATCATAAACTATCTGTTGGTTATCAAGAGTAAGAAAAACTTTTATTAATAATTTTAACAATTTCATTGGATCAGACATAAAGCAATGATTGTCAAAGACTAAGCTACAGATCTAGGGAGCACATACCTTGAGGAGTATTACAGCTGAATTGGCAAAAGAGCTTGCTAGAAAGTCTGGGTTGCGTGAGAAAGGATAACCAGTATTCCTACAATTATCAAACATGTCACATTCAAATAAATTTGTATTCCTAGCATATTACTAAGATTTATTTCAGGCAATTACCATTTAAGTCAAATACCATTTAAAAATATTTAAGGTGACTTACTCAATATAACTTCTCTAAGAAATGCTTTTAAAATTTGTATGTGGGGATTTTTTTTTTCATTTATAGTGTTATCTATGTCTTAATCTGTGTCTGGGTTTTCTTATTGTTGTGCTGATTAGGTTGTTATGTTTTGTAAAGTAATACAGTTTATATTGTTGTAGTTTTATAGTATATTTTAAGTTTTTAAGTTAGGGCCAACTTTTGCATACCAATTTAAAAAATGTTTTTAATATTCTTATAAATTTCTTTTAATCAAACACCTGGACACCCCGTGGCCATCAAATTGACACATAAAATTAACCATCACTAGTCTACTTCTTGTCAATTTGGCACCAATATACATCCCCTTAAATCATACCTACTCTTCAAATCAAGATACTAACAAGTTCGTAGTTTCTCCTATCATGATACACTACCCTACATAGATAGAAAACACACTATCTCTTCCCTGAAAAAAAGTAAAACCTTGAGTCATGTTGGCTTCTCTTTTTGATGCCCCATCACTTAAATACTATGATATAAAATTAACAATATGTACAATGTTGAGTCGATATATTTTAAGTTATGTGATGAAGGTATAAGAGAATTAAGAATAAGGCATATGAATATAAATTTATTCATAACAAAGTATGGAGGAAATACTGATGGCAAATACAGTCTTCATTTCTCTAACTGGTTCTGCGGCATTTATAACTACCATCTTCAACTATTTATTCTGTATTTCCTTTGTCTTTAGCAAGCACCTCAGCTGGTCATGGTTTTTTTACCTGGCGAAGTGACCAGAGTTTCATTCTTGAAGGCTCTAATCCTGCCTGTATTGGGCTGTGATAATTTTTCACTTACCTTATTCCCACAGTATAGTAATAATTATAAACACCCTAAGGGATCTCCTGTATTCCAAACATACTCTTCCTCACCTGCATTGTGGAATATCACTCTAATTTCTTCTTGACAATGGGGATTAATCACACTAGCCACCACAATAACTCACTTCTTTGCCTATTGACTGAGAAGTCTGAAGAGTCCAAAGTGGCTAGGTGGTAGTATTAATTCCAGTATAGTGCAATTATTGTTATTTTTTGTGTCTTCCTTTGCATCTATGCACTCTTCTCTTTGGATCTAAAACCTCTAGGTCAGTAAAGCATAAGGCTGTGAGAACAGAAAGCAGAGATTTTGCTAGTGAGTCCCTGAGGGTAATGATGAATAGTGCCACTTCTATTTCTACCCCTTGATTTTGGACCTGTGAATCTGTTTATGAGAGGAACAACACTATATATTTTATGCTGATTCTGAGCACATACAGCCTTGGGAATAACCTTACCCCAACTCTGCAAGGTATTGCCATTTTAGCTGGCAGTTTCATTCGGCCACTACATTATTCTAGTGAACCAGCTATTTCAGAAAAGTGGGGAACACGATAAAATCAGGCATTCCACAATCATGGGCCCATTGTTGTATTTTGTTTGCTATAAAATGAGTTCCTTGATTAGAAGCAATGCTGTTTGGAATACCATGATGATGGCTAAGTCATTTTATAAGTCCATGTGTAGTAGCTTTGGCAGAAGCATTGCATGCAGGGAAAGCAAATCTATATCTAGAGTCAATGTCTTTTCCAGTTGGAAGACAACGCTGCCAATTCATGATAGAAGCAATCTGATATCATCAACCCATCTCCAGGTAGTTGGATGATCAGCCCTGGAAATGGTGCCATATTGAGAATCAGTGATGGTCTGTGCTCCTGGCAGATTGAGCATTCATGAGTGGCCATAGCCTGATTGGCCTTGATGAGTCCATGTTGCTGAGCCCATGTACAACCTTCATTTCTGCCACCATGGCCACTTTGTTCATGTGCCCATTGGGCAGTGACATTGGTAGCTGGGAAATGGAGCTGACTGTCATCCACAGAACAGATGATTCTATCTTTTTGATGATTAAAATCTTCCTCAGCTGAGGTGACCCTTTACTGAGCATTCACCTGAGGCACAGTATTCTGTAAACGAGGCCCAAGACTTCTCTTCCTCTCAACTGATCATAGGAAAATCTCCTTGAGGCCATAAATGCAGACGAGGGGAGGGAAGACAGTGTAGCAGGAGCAGCCACCATAGGCATTTGAGCCATTTCTTTATGATGCTTATTTGAGCCTTCCTGCCCTGCTCAAAACCAATCCCATATATACCTCTTCCATTTCATGATGGAGTGATACTGTGCATGCCCAACTTTCTGGCTTGCTAAGTAAGAGTTCATAATGGGCAGCTCAGATAGCATGGTAACTGGGTGGACCATGGTGCAATGTTCAGTCTCTACTAAGGCCTAGGAGCAGATTAGGAGCTATTTCTCAAAAAAGAGAATAGTTATTTTTGAAGCATGGCAGGAATTTGCTCCAAAATCCTAAGGGTTGTGATTCATGTATAGGAGCCTGTCAAATGCTCCAAACAGCATCCCTGTCTTCCACTCACATCAAGAACCTTTGGATCCCCTGGATCAAGTGGCCAGGGAGGCAGTACATCTTGAACATCATCCTGGACCAGTTGCAGAGCCTTCACTTGTTTCGGGTCTCATTCAAATCTAGCAGCTTCTCTGGTAAATGGGATGAAATAAAACACTCAAATGGGGAATATTTTACATCCTAAATTGAAAGACACTCTCCAAGCATTGTGCCTTTTTTTGGCTGTAGGAGGGGCCAGATGCGACAATTTACCCTTCAGCTTAGAAGATATATCTTGAGATGACTCACACCACTTGACCCCTAGAAATTTCACTGAGGTAGAAGGCTCCTGGTTTTTTGTCAGGTGTATTTCCCACCCTCTGACAAGCAAATATTGTATCAGTAAGTGCAGCATAGTTGTTGCTTCTTGATCAATTCGATCAGCATGATGATATAAATGTACTGGAGCAGCGTGCTATCTTGTGGAAGGGAAAGACAATAAGATCTCTGTGAACTAAATTATAACATAAGACCAGAGAGTTTATATACCCCTGAGGTAGATTAATGAAGGCCTTGCCAGCTGAAAGTAAACTGTTTTGAATGGTCTTTACTAACAGGTATTAAGAAAAAAGCATTTGCTAGATAAACAATTAAATACCAGGTACCAGGAGATATGTTAATTTGCTCAAGTAATAAAACCACACCTGCTACACCTGATGATAGAGTCATTACCTGGTTGAGCCTACAGTAATCCACTGTCTTTCTCCAGCAACTCTGTTTTCTTCACAGGCCACATAGGCAAATTGGATGGAAACGTGTTGGGAATCACCACCTCTGCTTCTTTCAAGTCCTTGGTTTGTGGTGCTAGTTTCTGCAATCCCTCTAAGAATGTAGTATCAGTTTTGGTTTCCTATCTTCCTAGGAAGAGTCACGTCTGTGTCTTCCACTTGTCCTCTCCCACCATAATTGTTCCCCTCACACAGGTCATGGAATCAATATAATTATTATTTTTCTAGCATCTTAGTGTATCTATTCCAGTTCTGCATTCTGGAACTCTTCTGAAGAAATAACCACAAGATGGTTTGGGTTAGCCACAAGGCCCATTATGAGAGGGACCTGAGGTAAAACTCCATTGATCATCTGACCTCCATAGATCCATACCCTTGTGAATCACAGAGGTGTTCTGGGTCTCTAAGAATAAGTGTCAGTTCATAGCCAGTCAATTCCAGAAGGTCAATTCCTTTTCCCAAAGGCCCAATTTCCCTGATAAAAAGCTATAAGATCCTTTAGGGAAAACTTGAAGAAAGATGAACAGTGTAAAGGTCTGGCCACATACCAGGGTAATTTCTCAAGGGGACGCAGCCTTCTATTAATGCAAAGGGTTCTGGGTCTATAAACTGGCTGAAATCTTAGAATTGATTGAAGGGCTGTGACTCTGTTTTTATGATTTGAGTTAGGCTTTTGTTCACTTGACTGAGAACTTTGCTACTCATACAGACCAAGTCAGAATTTAATATGCTCCAGAAACACTGTGATCAACCAGACAATGCCATAGATTTGTGGGAGCTGGCTGTTTCAGTTTCTTCTTGACTCTGCTGTCCATAACCACACCTACCCTGCTTTTGGCCATCGAGTACTGCCACTTGGCTCCTGTTACCTGGGGACCCAGTTCCTCTAATTGCGTTTAGGTTTCCCAGTTCAGTGACTGTGAGGTCTGGCCACAGAGAAGAGTTATTATAGAGCTCTTCACTGGTGCAGGGATTCCTTTTACAAATTATTTTTCTAACAGAAGTAGTGAACAGTATGTCTTCTGAACCCTCCCAGTGAAGGGTTAAGAGGGTTGAAATGACAAGTCCACTCCAACAGTCCAATCTCCTTAAACTTTTGAATTTTTTCTTCTACATTTAAGCAGAACAGGTCCAGGATTTCTAATTTGCTCTTGGTAGACCTTTTGTTCCAAGTTTTGGTCACCCAACTAAACCGTTAGATACTTTTCTAATTCTCTGAGCTGCAGCACAAATGTGGAATCTTTTCTTAGTGAGTCCATATCTATTAATTTGGGCTTCATGTTCCTTTTATCATTATCCTACACCCTTAGTATCTTTTCCCACACAATCTGTGGGAATTCTGTCTGTCTAAATTCTCTCAAATAATTCTTTTGAAGTATAGCACACTTCTTCATGGGTCATGTTTTGGGCCTCTCCTTCAGAGAGGCCTGCAGGGGTTTCAGTCTAGTCATAGGTCCAGGAGAAAAGAGTGGTTGAAGCATTGTCTTGCATGGCAGCTGTCTCTAAGGAGGTCATTACGGTTTCCACAGGCAAGGCAAGGCTAATCCCTCCTACAGGATAGAAAGGTTGATGCTACTATGAGTGGGGTGGGTGGCTGCCTCTACTCATGTTGGGAGGCTTTTGGCAAAGAAAATTCCAGAATTTAGCAAAGAAGATTCCAGAATCTAGTATCTCATTGCCAGCAGGTTTTTCCCACATGTCTGCATTCTAACACAGAGAATCACATTTTTCCCCCCAGTCGGTGCCATCATTTTTCACAGGAGACACTGCAAGGCCAGGAGTTCAACTTGCCTTCTAATTTTGTCAGTTATGGGGTGAGATTCTGCATTTGATCTTGAGCAGTCACAGCTCTGCAGTGACAAGAGATCAGTTGTCCCCTGCAAGGCACGCAGAGAAGCTTTCATTCATTTTTGCAGCACTTGAGCTGGGGATTTAAATTTTTGAGGTCTTCCTTTTCTTTTATCACTCTATTCAAAGACATTAGAAGCAAGTAGCCAACCTCATTATATTTGTTAGTTTTCCAAAATCTTGCAAATGCATTATATTCAGTTCCTCAGCTTCTTACTTCCTATACGTGCTTGCTTGATTAGGAGTATCCAACAGAGTTTTTTTGCATATCTCTATTGTCAGATCACACCTTAGACTCTTAGTACTCTCGTTAGTACTGGAAATAGAGTCATTAGCTTTTTTAGATGTGATCAGATGGGAGAGCTGATTTCAAAAACCCCAGAAACAATTGAGAAAATTCATTAAATTTTCTTCCTTTATAATTAATTTTGGTACTAAAATCTGTATTTGTGTTCTCTAGCAAGACGCTTCTCTTGCCTATCTATCTATCTATCTATCTATCTATCTATCTATCTATATCTATCTGTCTATCTATCTATCTATCTATCTATCTATCTATCTATCTATCTATCTATCTATCTATCTATCTATCATCTATCATCTATCTATCTAATCATCTATCTATCTATCATCTATCTATTATCTATCTATCTATCTATCTATCATCTATCTATCTATCTATCTATCTATCTATCTATCTATCTATCATCTATCTATCTATTTATCTATCTACCTATCATCTATCTATCTTTCTAATCTATCATCTGTCATCTAATCTGTCATCTATCTATCTATCTATCATCTATCTATCTATCATCTATCATTTATCATAAATCAAGAGGTTTATTAAAAGGAATTGGTTCACATCTAACCTATCATCTATCTATCACCTATCAATCATCTATCTAATCTATTTAATCTATCATCTATCTGTCATCTAATCTATCATCTATCATCTATCTATCATCTGTCTGTCTATCTATCTATCTATCTATCATCTATCATCTATCATCATCATCATCATCATCTATCATTTATCATAAATCAAGAGCTTTATTAAAAGGAATTGGTTCACATGATTATGGAGACCAAGAAGTCTCAAAATCTCAGTTGGCAAGCTGGAGACCCAGGATAGCCAATGGTATATATGTAGTTTCATTCTGAGTCCAAGTCTGAAAGCAGAAATTGGATTTCTCAGCTTGAAGACAGGTATAGAGAACAAATTCTCCCTTATGCTGCATGTTTTTGTTATAATCAGGCTTTCAGTGAATTGCTTGAGACCTACATCTGAGAGGGCAACTTGCTTCACTCAATTTACCTATTTAAATGTTAATCTCATCAACAAACACCTTCACAGACAAACTCAGAGTAATGTTTAACCAAATAACTGGAAACCCAGTCACGTTGACACATAAATCATCACATTATCTGTCTAAATTCAGTTTATTTCTTAAGTTTGTGTCTATATTTTTCTGAATTTTTTTTGATCAGTTTATTCTTTACCAAAAATATTTTCTTTTTCTTACATAAAAGTCTCAATTCTGTTTAAAGTTGTTTCCTGAAATTGTATACTTGGCAAATAAAGTAAGCATCTTGAAAAATATTTATAAACTTAGTACTGTGAAAATTAATCTTCTGTTGCTAACATTTTGGAAATTATTATTCTACTGCTTTTTAAGATTTTTGTCATTCTTGATGTTCTGTAGATTCACTATAATAAGGTAGTATTTTTAAATGGACTGCTTTGCATTTTATGTGCATCCTTACTTTGAAGTCTCATGTTTTTCAGTTCTGAAATGTTCTTAGTCATTAATTACTCTTTAATATTTTCTGGTGGAAATTTTATGCAACATATTTTGGAGTTTCTCAAACTAGTATTCACATCTTTTAAATTTTCCAAATTTAGTTTATTTCTTTTTGGTTTATTCTGAATAGAATCTCTAGCACCCTCTTCCACATAATTTTAGTTGTTTTTTTTGTATTCTTGAATGTACACTTTAGTATGATAACCATATTTCTCTAGTACATATAATCAGTTCTTTTAGATGTCTTTCTGGCTTCCATTTATATAGTCTTTTTTTATGATTTCTTTTTGTTTTATGAATATTTTTCTTTATTTGAGCGTCTTCATTGTACTTATTTTTAACATATTCTGAGTTATGATATTATTTACATATTTTAGGGGCTTAATCTGAACATTCTGTTGGTTGGATGCTTTTCTGTAATATTGTTCTTCATGGGCTTTTAATTTTAATCATCTCGTGTTTTACTTTTCATTTTATATTTATGTTTATCCTTTCCTGCCTGACAGTTTTGTTATGTCAACTTAGACATGGAAAGTTGTGTCAACTATTTTCTTTGCGACTCTATGTTTGAATAATCAGGTCATACTGGAAGGTCAGATCTTCTTTCCTATAAAGAGACTGGAGATTTTGGGAATCGGTCTGTCCTGTATGCTTAGACTTTTTTACTCCTATCTACTAGCAAGTATGCTGCTCTGTATGAGCCGTAGACCTCATTTCATGGGCAGTTCTCAGTTTGAGACCTGGCTCTTAACTACTTTTCTCCACCCCAAAGTAGGTACTTTTAGTCTGACAACTGTTTGTCACCTCCCTTTTCAGAAATGGAGTCCAGCTGACCCAGGGCTTCACACAATTATCCATGTTGTGGCTTCAGACTTATTAATATGTTTATTTCTATTTTAATGTATTTTCTTTTAATACTCCATTTGGAAAACACATTATGGAATTCATTAAACCATATTTCTTAACATGGTCTAACACTTTTGGAAACATTTTTAATATTTTAATATTATAGCTCTTTATAACTAGATTTTTTTCATTGTAATACATTTAATTATTTTTATCAAATCAGTTCTTGACTATCAAACATTTTAGCATTGTATATATTTTAAATACAGGAATAATATGCATCATGTATTCAGAATGTAATGATTTAAATGATGACATGGAGACTGAGAAAACAGAAATAACTATAATGAAAATTTGTAGCTTCTTCCAGTCTTAGCCAATGATACAAAACTGCTGCTTCTGGGACTTTGATATTTAGAATTTAATAGAAAAAGGGAAAAGACATGTGAGTCGGTGTTGAAATAGCTTTAGCATTTCAAGTGAGAAAAGACATTTCTAACTTTGCTTTTTACTGATGACAGCACAAGAGAGCTCATATATTAGTGCATATTTTTGGTTGATATAAGTTCGAATGTAACTCTAGGTTAAACTATCTTTTAAAATGCCTTTTATAATTTGAAAGTAAGCATTATTTAATTTTCTCATTATTAAAAAATAATCACTGTAAATATGAATAAAGTCAGATTTTTGGTTAGAGATTTTTAAAAATTTTAACAGAGTAATTCATTTTTAAATGGAATCGAACAGGAAATTGCTTAATAATAATAATAATGAAATAAAAGTGGAATAGTTATGACTAGACTCTGGATTTAGTAGGTGACTCATTGCAAATTGTCTATCATTTGTTCACTGTTTTCAGTCACTTGTTTAAAAACCAGTGAGTAGGAGATATCAGTCACAATGAATATGAGACGAATGTAAAGACTTTCAATCTGAACTTGAATTACTTCAAAGTAATGGATGCTTTTTGACCTGAAAAGAGAATTTGCCTGTGGAGTGAAGAGAATTTATATATGGAAACACTCCTCTAGTGCCTACTTCAAGAATTTATTCTTCATTTACTGAACATATCATCTTTCCTATATGAGAGAATGATAATGTTTAGACTTTGTAGAAAGTACTTCTAATTACTCATAGATAAAGTATTAATTAAATTAGCTTACTTTTTAACAATTTTTTTTTCAAATACATCTTTAGGTATATTACAGAATGTCAACTTTTTAAAATGGCTTTACAAGGAGTAAATAGACTGAAATATTTCTCTTACTCTGTGTTTCTAGAATGAGAGTAGAATCAGGAAAATGCTAACCAGGTGTCCTGCTAAAAAAAAAATCTGACAGATGGCACAAGCACAGTAAAAGAGAGAGTCCAGGTAGTTTGGCAAGATCTAAAGTCTGAGCATAAGAAAAGCAGGATTATAGAACAGTTGGTCCTAGAACAGAGATTCATTGCTCTTTTTAATGTTTTATTCTCTTTGCTGCATCAAGGAATCTTGACTGATAAGAGGACACTGTAAGCAAAATGAAGTCAAAGGTGTACAGAAAGTCTTGCCCTTACTTGAATAATGTTCTCAGTCAAGACCTCCTTACACTACTGTCTAGTTGGTGTTATTATCACAGAGCCTATTAATTCTGCCTTGTCTTCCTAAATTTTATTCATTTTCAATAAGAAGAAAAAATATGGAAAAGGGGTAAAAAGGAGAAAATTAGAGAAACTACTAGAGAAGGACAGCAAAGAGCAATTAAATGCAAAGTACCATCTTTTGTTGTAATTAATTGAAATGAAAGGCTTCTTTTAAAGGAATGAATTAAAAATAGAGTGGAATGAGATATTATACCTTATGGTGACTCTTTGGAAGTTTCATTCTTAGATCTACATTTCTTTTCATTCTAATTCTGAATTAAACGAGTAAAACCAGGAAGAACACTTAATAAATGTTTTATAAAATGTTTTCCATTAATGTTTTATTCAAAATTTTTGTAGTTTATCTCCCCATTTTTCCTGAAAGTGGACAGTATCCAAATAGATATAAAAAGGCATATGAGAATCAACATTTTAGTTTGATCAACCATTTTTCATAGATACTCTAGACACATTAATCAAATGAAAAAAAAGTAAAAAAGTAATCCACATTATTTGATATTTTATGCAATAAATGTGAAGGCCACTGAAAGCGATATTCACTTTTACTTATTTAATGAATTCAATAATAATTTTCTAAGTCAACTTTTCTCAAAGTAAAGTCTAAACTTCACTTGCAATATTTAGGGAGCTTTAAAAAAATTCAGGCTAATCCCAGGCTTTGTGTATTAGTATTTTGTGGGTAGAGAATGGGAATCTGCATTTTGATGAGATTTTTATGTACCAAATGACTGAGAATCATTACTCTGAGTTAATTTGTTATTTTCATTTAGCTAAATACCAGAATTATAAGCATAACTTTAAAGGCATATTTCAGTTTATTCAGAATACAGTTAGTTTAAGAGGGAAAGCATGAGAATATCAGATTAAAAAATGGGATTGAGAAATTACTATATTTTTTGAACCAGAGATTTTAAAAAATAAGTTTACTCTATTTTTTATAGAAGGAATAAAACATATTCTTCAGTTCTCAATTTAGAGATTTAATTTTATCTTAACATTTTTTCACAAATTTTTATTTCCCCCTTTAAGAAATACACTTAAAAGCAAATAGCCAAGCTTTATTTCATTGTACTGAAGACTAAGTTAGTTGAAAAGTTGCAAGTGAATAAAACTTTATTGGAAAAGAACAGTTGTAATAGGAAAATTAAGAAAGGATTTCAGACAACTGTGTAAGAAACCATTACAGGTGCATTGAAATACAATTTCATCATTTAAACTTGACAATTAATTTGATACAGGCAATTCCAGGTATGCCATTGCTTGACCCCTGAAATATTTTCTGTGAGTAGTTTTTCTGAAGAATACTTTAGTTGACAAATTCCTAATAGAGCAAAAAAAAAAGAGATAGTAATTCTAAGTCTATAACATGAAATATGTTTTAAATGGCTTCATGTTTTTAGCATCTTGTATTAACATTCGAAATAAATTACGTGTGAAAACAAAATATTTAATAGCTAATAAGTGTATTTTCTTTTTGTTATTTAAAGCTTTTGCTTTGTTTTTAAAATCTATAAAAAAATCATGTTTATTGTTGAATATTTTGACAATAAAATGTGCAAATTAGAAAAACTTCATAACATGCAGTGATGTTTATGCTTAATATTTTGAGATATGTTTTTCCAGACTTGTTTCTACAAAACTGTGTGTGTTTGTCTAATTATTTTATGTTTGAATTATATTAGCACTAGTTTGTTATACATTTTCACTTGATAAATATGGATCATGAATATATTCTATATTATTTTAATGATTATATACAGTTGCATTCAGTGAATCATTTAGTGAATGAATATATATATATATATATATATATATATATATATGCATTCAGAAATGTCCTATAGTTGTATATTTTGGTTTATATTATTCATTTTTTTTTTTTGTACTACAGGTGATACTATAGTAAACACAAATCTTTGGCACATATTTTTGTTAGTCATTAGTCTCTATCCCTGAACATAAAATCTTCAGCCAAATTTTATGGCTATTTTAATGGTTTGATACAAGAACTGTGGTAGAAATTTAAATTACCACAAGTACTGCTGTAGTAGATTTATTTTTCTATATACCTTGGTTGACATTTTTGGGAAAAGTGTATTCTATTGTTTTATTTTTAAAAATTTATACAGATTATACATTTCATTGTACTTTTGATTATATGTATTTTTTGTGAAATTTTTCAAGTTCTTAATTCATTTGGGGGAGTTGGATTTTTCTTAATAATTTATGCTATAACTATATTCATAGATGGATTCCTTTATATATTTGTGACATATGTTAGTTGAAGTTTTTATATAATAGTAAAAAATGTAAAAAAATTAAATGTTCAACAATAAAATTTTATTAAATTTGTTCACTCTAGAGAACACTGCAATTATTACAAAAGAACACAAATATCAGTACTAATTATTTATATTTTGCACAAAAAATGTACAAAACAGTACACTAAGTCTTCTTTTTGATTGAGAAAAACACATAGAAAATACTTAGAAAAAATATAAAGAAATATAAAAAAAGATAACTATAAATAATGAGTTTTAAGGTCTTTCTACTTTCATGTAGTTTAATTTTTTTGCAATAAATATACATTATTTTATAATAAAATAAAGTTAACTAAAACATTAAATATAAAGCTGGAAGAGCTAAGTGATCCTTTACTTTTGTCAATCACATAACCAAGTTTATATTTGTCTAAGTCGATCCATAACAGTGTAGAACCCATGTCTTTTTTCCTGTTTTTTCCCTCTGCAAAGTAATAGTTTTTACACAGTCTGAACTAGTTTAAATATTATTAATCATCATGTCACTTACTGTTTGCTTTGACATATATTTATTCAGATGCTAAATAGACTGCTAAAAATTAGTAATCCAGTCCATACTATATTTTTTTCATATAGCCAAATGGAATAAAATTTTCTAGAGTTACACATTATAGGTTTGACTTTGCTTATGCTTACATAAAATCTACCCTTAGTAAACAAATACAAATTAAACAAATGCAGCAAAAGCAAAACGTTGTTCAATCCAACTGTGTCACTGTGGTTTTGGCCTTTTGTTGGGAAAGATCGATCAGTGAAGAAGAATGTTAAGCTTTGAAGTCACTCCCAGCAGAGCTCTTTCTTAGCTCACTCAGTTTGTTATGTTCTTGAAAAAAAGATTTTTTTCAGACAAAAAAAGCAACAACTTTAAAAAGCATTCAAACATTTAAATATCCAAAGTCAGGCAACTTGCTTGCTGAGAAATTTCTACTCATTCTCAGTCAATGATCTCTGATATGGGATTTTTGATTTTCTTCTATTTAGACATTTAAATTAAATTTTATGAATCAGGACAGTGAAGGGTGAGTGCATAAACCATCCTTCAGGTACAATTAATAGCAAGTGTGGTACTGTAACTGAGTTATTTTATCCATTACCCCAAAGAGACGTCCTTTCCATTGTGATCCCTTTAGGCACTTGAGCAGTAATCACCTATGAACTACTAGTTTTAATTTATAGGTGCTAGGAAGACTCCAAGCAGATGAATTAAAACATCTTTATAATGTTGATCTATACAAACTGAAACAATCTAAATCTCTAAATGCAGAATACCCATTGAAATGGGAAAAAGGGGGAATAATGAATATAAACCAAAAAAATGTAAGATCAGAGATATTAAAGCTATTTGCTTTATTCAGCACTGATACTGTCTGAATTTATCTTTCTAATGGAATTGAGTTGTATTTAACATCCAAGTTAGCTAAAATCTGTACTAAAGCTGAGAGTATAAAGTTGATTCTTCCACTAGGGTGACAAATTTATCAAATTAATATGGTGTAAAGGTGAAGATTAAAGACTCATTAGCCTAAAACGACTCCAGGAGAAGTTTCATGTATTATTTTGTAATAATATTCAGAGTTCAGAATATAGTCATGTTATTTTCTCAGTTCAACTTTAATGCTACTATTCTCTCTCATTTTTTTGCTGTTTCTCTTGTTCTTCACAAAACCCGTGGAGCAGATGGTATTTTCATGAATTTTAATTACTATAGGACCAATTTTCATGTTTCTATAAAGCACCACAAGTGGAAATAAAAACATAACAGAATAAGACAGTTCAAGTTGCTCACATCTTTACTAACACTTGATATAATGTCTTTTTAATTTTATGCATTTGTAGATATATAATGGTATCTCTTTGTGGTATTAATTTGCATTTCTCCAATTACTAGTAACTGCAGTTTTACTTTTTTTAAAGCATATTTTGAGAATTGTCAGTTTTAATATCACATAGAGACATAATTACTATTTCTAAACAAAAGAATTTTTAAAAATATATATTCTGCTAATAATACATTTTTGCAAAAACCATCACCTGTAATGTAACATCACTGGTCTTGGAAATGACACTGCAACTTTCCATAATTAAAGTAAATAATAATAATAACTATCTAGTTATTCTTTATTGGGTGCCAGGCATATTTTTACATATATAATTTTTCTAATCATTTACTCTATAAAATGGCCACAGAAGGATTGGATTTCCCGATACTGAAGAGTAGAAGTAGAATTTTAGTTAAGCATAACTTTTTTGGGAAAAAAGAGATTTCCATAATTCTCAATTTAGTTCTATTATATTAACAGAACTTAGTTCAATGCATCACACCACCTGAAGAAATTTACCTATTTTAATGGTAGATAATGTCAGCTATTAGTAATAATAATATTTTAAAGAATCTCAATGAAAGCATTATCTTCATCTGATGATTGTTTCTTAAAGGAGTGAAAAATATGGTCATTAATCGTAAAACTTAGAAAAAAACTTCCAAGATCAAACACTTGAAGTACTTTGTTAACTAAACTATTTTAGATGTCTAAATGCTTTTTAAATTTTTAAGATTTCTTGTCAACATTTTCAATTTGATTTAAAAATTTTTGCGCGGGTGATAATGATAATAATAGTAATACTGCTGCTGTCTTAACGTGTATATTTTCAATTAGTTACCTTATCTGAGTGTTAAGTTATAGTTGAGTCTGTATGAATTTTTTAAAGTAGTTAAATTTACCATAATTTACATAGTGAATTAAGATCAGTTATATTTCTGATTTTAAAGTGTATATATTTAGCACTATTTATACCACAAGTATAATTCTAATGGCATTTCATCTTTAACTCAATTAATCCTCACAAAAATCCTCAGGGATGGCAAAATTATTTTCCATTTTTGCCAATGAGGCACATAGAGCATTAGCATCTTGTTGAAGATTACACTGGTACTAAATGGAAAAGCTAAGGTTTGAACATATGCAGTGCAGCATCTGAGTCAGTACCATTTATTGCCCCTTTGATCTTAATTATTACTGATGATTATGTGTATCAGTATTTATTGATATGATAGTTTTTTCACATTAATTAAAAGGAGAAATGAGTGTATTATAAAAAGGTATACAGAACTATAGTTTTTTTAAGGGAAAGGGAACTAAATGAGTAGATACCATAACAGAAGGAGATCAAGAAAGAAATTTAATTTTTATCTCAATGAACTTGACTATGATCTCTTTCAAATGTTTTGTAGTTGGATATTAGAATGGTTTAACAAAAGTATTCAAGAGGTGCTTGCAAAGGCAGTTAGATCATCCTTAATTTACAGTTGTAACTGTATAAAGTTTTGTTAATAGAGACATGATTAAGTGTATGAGGGAAAAACAAATAAGTGATCAGTATTAACTTCCATGGATAAGCTCTCTCTTAGAGTTTATAATTTCCTCTAAAGGACAGACAGGCTTGTTTTACTTTTTATAGTGTGAATTTTTATTATTCATCAATATATTTTTTTCTGTTATAGCAGATTTCAACCTTACAGTCATATTTAACCAGTGAGCATACTTTGCTTCCAATAACTAAAGGACAGAAACATTTGGGTAAATCTGATCAACCCAATTTTGTGTACAAAAAGACCCTTCTGCCCTTAGACAACCTTTTTGAGGTTTATGGCATTTAAGAATAATGAATCTACTGACATTTTCTTTGGAGAAACGTATTGATTTTTCAAAAATACCTATTTTGGTTCATCACTGCAAGGATCTCTGCTTCTGCCTTTTATAGCAATGCTCACCTCCCACCTCACCATCCTCCTATCTCTAGCTCGAATGCAGCACTCAATCCTAAACTGGATCTTAGACTGGAGAAAAAAAGAATGCTGTCAAGGACATCATTGTGTAAAATGACAAAATCATAATATGGAGAATAATTAGATAAAAAGTTATGTCAATGTTAAATAAATAGAAATTGGGAACTATACTATGGTTATGTAAAAGAATATTATTATTTTAGGAAATACTCACTGAATTTTTTAAAGTTAGGACCATGGTAGAAGTAACTTACTCAAATATTTTAAGGAAAAAAATTGTGTGTGTGTGTGCGCGTGTGTGTGTGTGCATGTGTGTAGATGAAGAGTGGCTGTGTACAAATGATAAAAAAATGAAATATTAGTTTGATCTGGGCAAAGAGTACATGGGTGTCTTTGTGTTGATATAATACTTTTTCTGAAAGTTCAAAATTATGTTTAAATAACAAGTAAAAAAGAATATTGCTAATTCTGAAATATGCATTTCTTTCCCTATACATGTTTAGAAATAGCAGCTATTATTAATACCAAGGAAATTTTATATTTAAATGCTTATGGAAAGAATAAATGCCATATTTTAGGTATCTGTCATAATTCATAATTTTAACAAATGAAAGTTCAAGAGAATGAGGAACAAGCCATAGGCTGGGTAAAAATATTTGTGAATGACACATCTATTGAAGGATTGTTATCCAAAAAAATAAAAAAAAAGAACTCTTAAGACCCAACAGTAAGAAAATGAACAACCTGAATTAAAAATGGGCAAAGATCTGAAGAGACACCTCACTAAAGAAGGTATACAGATGGCAAATAAACATATTGAAATGATGCTCAGCATCATATGTCAGCAAGAGATTGCAAATTAAAACAACAATGAAGTGCCATTGCACATCTATTAGAATGGCCAAAATTTGAAGCACTGACAACACCAAATAGTGGAAATAATGTGGAGCAACAGGGACTCTCATTCTGTGCCTGTGAGATAGCAAGATGATACAGCCACTATGGAAGATGGTTGGGCAGTTTCTTGAAGAAGTAAACCTACCCTTACCATACAGTCTAGCCATCCACTACCCAGTGTAATTGAAAAGTTATGTCCATACAAGTAGCTTTATTTATAATTGTTGAAACTTGGAAATAACCAAGACGTCTTTCAGATGGAGGTGCATGGATATATACACTGGTACCTCCAGATGACAAAATATTATTTAACACTAAAGAGAATTGAGCTGTCAGGCCATGTAAAGACATGAAGGAAACTTCAGTGCATATTCCTAAGTGAAAGAATTAAAAGGCCACAAACTGTGTGATTCTAACAATCTGACATGCTGGAAAATGAAAAACTGCAGACAGTAAAAAAGTAAGTGGAGAAATGGAAGAATGAATAGGTAGAGCACAGTGGGTTTCCAAAGTAGTGAAACCATTTTGTATGATAATTTAATGGTAGATACCTGTCATTATACATTTGTCCAAACTCAGAGAATGCCCAGTGCTAAGAATGAATCCTAATATAAGTGTGGACGTTGGATGATAATGATGTGTCAGTGGAAGTTCATGGATTCTTGACAAATGTACCACTCTGAAGGGGGGGACCTTGATAAAAAAAGAGGCTGGGATGGGGGGAGTTTCTGTGTGAAATCTCTACTTTCTGCTCTATTTTGCTATGAATCTAAGACTGCTCTAGTAAAGGAAGTCTATTCAAAAAATGAAAGCTAGTTCCTAAGCTTAATTACTGGTATTATTGCTGCTATAATGCTGCATTCTCGCTGATACAGGTTTACTATGTTTGTTTTATTAATAATTAAATATTGAAAATAAATCATATGGTAATTATAGATGCTTTATCAGTTAGCTACGAATTAGAATCTTAAATGAGGTTTGAGATAAGTCTATGGTTATTCTCATTGTATGAAAAGGATTTAGTTCAGTGTGGGCATTCTGGTCATGACCAAGCATCCTACATTTTTTTTGTGTGATAATTTATAGGCCTTGAGTAAATCTATTTTTCTAAGAAGTGTTGCATAGATTAAAGTAGGTATATAATAAGCACACCAAGGAGGTAAAACTTTTGTAATAATATTTTTGAGAAATAATATTATGAATTTTCATTTTTTTTCAAATTTGTTTATATGTTTTAAACAGCAGACCTATCTTTTGCTTTAAATATATTAGTGCAGCTTAATGGCTAATCGATTTAAATTTGGAAAGCCCTGCCTATGTGAAAAGCATGTTCTCAATTATATACTGAATTAAATACAAGATAAGAAGATTCTAAGAGTTTGAAATTTATAGTTTTATTACTCTGAAAAATTAAATCTAAAAATGTATAAAAAGTCACATTAATTATTTAGTTTCAGCATATAAATGTAAATGGATTGGAACTGAAATTTACTTCTGACTGTAAGTAATAATTACCCAGAAACACTGCATGAGCTTCATTAGATCCTGTGTTTAATAAAAGTGAGGAGCACAAGGGACCTGAACAAATCCACACAAATAAAAGATTATAGTATTAATCAGCATAAAATGGTCACCATAAAACTTCATTAGGAAGCATTTTCAAAAAACAAAATTTGGTAAGATGATCTTGAAAATGCAGTCCAATTTCTAACTTGACAGTTGCTTTGACAAAGTGCAGCTAATTTTCTCGCAGCTGTCTCTTCATGTTCTCTTTGATTATGTAACAAAATAGTAAAGAAAAAAGAATACAGAGTTATTGAGACCATCGATGGCATTCAGTATCTTTATTTCATACACAAGCATTTGCAAATGGCAGCAAATTTTTCTCAATTTCTAATTTTATGTGATTTATGCTATTAAATGGCATCTTCTAAGAAATAACTTGGGCAAATGTTTCTAGTTCTTAAGGAAATAAGGTGCACAGAAATTGTTATAGGCATTGGAAGCTAGATTTCTGATTCTGTATGCAGCTGAATCAGAATATGCTACATTTAAACACAGGTTGAAGGCTCTGAATTTTAGAATTTGGTTGAGAATGTTCTGTATATTAGAAAATATCAATTAGCCTTTAGGTTGAATTTTTTTAATTCAGAGCATCATGCAAGTGATACAAGCTATATATTCTTATGAATAGTTAAGTTCTCATTGTTTATATTGTATGGCTTTACAGCTGCCTTATTAATGCAATAATAATAGGTTATTATTATTATTATTATTTTAGTCTTTTCGTGCTAGAAGATATACACTTTTTATTAAGCATTCATTTTAAACATTATTCAATTGTCAGTTGCCAAGTGTCATTCTGCAAGTGATTAGACAAAACCTATAATATTTAATTTAAAAATGGTCTCCACTCTATCTGTAATCATCGTTACTTTGGGGAATATATGAGTATTATATATCTGATTACAGTTCAGCTTTATGGCTTTCCAGGAACTTACTACATCTGAACATTAAAATTTAGGTAACTCAGATTCTATGAAGTTCTGTAAGAAATAACTAATTACAAAGGTAATATTATGACAATGTGTATAAACTTTAGTCATTAAGAATGCTCTAAAATTTTGGAATATAAAATAATGCATAATTACATAAACCTAATAATTTTTAATCAAATTGAAAGCAGAGTAAATGCTTAAACATTGAATTCAGACCATTGGTTTGTTCTGTGGCTTGTGGTATCTTTTAAGACAACTAAATGAGATTTCAGTTATCACATACTTTTGTATTTTTCTAATACCTTGCATTAAAAACAGGATTTTAGTAAGAGTAACTTCAAATGGCAAAATGTCAATGTATAAATCTCTGAACATTAAATACACCTACATAAATATATGCATATATTTATATACACATATATATATGTGTGTGTATATGTCTATATAATATGATGACAAATATTACATCTTTTCAGTAATTGAAAAATGTAATAAATTATTTCAGAGTAATTATGGGAAAAATAGGTTACTTATTTTAATCAAAATGTCTTATCATGCCAGTCCCCATCCCATTTTTTTCTAACTTGCTCTATCTCTTACATTTGCACGTTGGATAATTGTAATTTCTCCCTCAATATGTATGTTTTTACTTGAAAGTTATAACTTACATATATTTATGTATTTAAATAAATATTAAACATATATATATATATAAATATATGTTATAATTAGGGTATAATTATATGTAATATAAAGCACATAGTATTAATTACTATGAAATATATTAATGTGTGATCTTGGGAAACTATTTAAATATTTATAATTGTATTTTCTTGCCACATGGCAATTCTGAACTCAGATATTATCCCTTCTCTCAGCAAATTTTTTTTTGTTTGCTAAAGCAGATGCATACTAGCTCTCATTTGGTTCTGACAAAACTCTTTAAGTAGTCTATAGGCTATGTTTCATGGACTACAGCACCTGATCTATATCTTCAAATATAGAAGAAATATATTCCAGAACAAGCCTTCACAGGCAACCTGACAAAACTCTGTGCTATGGGTTTGTGAAAGAAAAGAGCTTAGTGCCAGAAGTAAAAATTCCCTTTTCATACACATATATCCGAAGCCTAAATTTGTAAGAGGAATTGTTGGCTTACAGATGGAGAAAAGATCACGCCATCCAAATATTTAGGTCTCACTGTTTTCCCTCCAGCTTTACATATTTGCTTATTCGAACATTTTCTTTCTTAAACGTGTGCAGTTCAACTTGAGCATCCTCCCTTAATAAATGTCAAGTAGATTTATTCTCATCATTCACTGTTCTGAAATGCCCTGCTTACCACATGTCCACTAATGCAGAGGGAATAAATATAACTTTTCTTGATGTAAAAAACAATAATTCAGACTTAAAGGTAAGAAATTTTGATAGGTTATTAGAGTGTGTAGCAATTTTTGTTTTCATTTTGAATGATAACATTCTCTTATTATATATCTATGTGTGTGGATATGCTATAAAGTATATCCATAATCTACAAAGTATATCTGTATACCATGTTTTCTTCTCCTACTCAACTTTATTTACTACTAGAGCTTATTCTAGCACCAGTAGTCTTTACAGAAGGATGATGAGTGGCCTTCTCACATTGCATCAGACATGGTGGGCTGGTACCCCAGCATTGTTACATCTTCTCTGATTTCAGGGTTGTTTCCTAGTACTTTCTGTAAGGCAGTTCATTGTGGCATCCCACCGTTGTCACCACCATCAGCTAGTCTTGGATATCTGTGGCTTGCTAATGTCCCTCTTAATTTTGCCCCATGAATGAATGTGCTCGCCTCTACTTTCTCTAAAATCCTCAGTGTGTTTACACCTTTCAAATACAGTTTGAGAGCCCAGGTATCTGTCAAGTATGTGAAGAAATGCTGGAATTGGAGGGCCTGGTTTATGCCTATCTGGAAGATTTGCCAGATTTAAACATGTAAATACCTATGTAATCTTGGCAAAATAAATTCTTTTCTCAAAACATTTTGGGTAGTACATATCTTTGTAATATTTTAACAATTTGTCATTTGTTCTTTAGTCTTATTATTTTTGCCTCATAGTTATTTTTTATAAGTAGTAAAATCTATTGATATGTGCATTTATAGCTTTATTTTGTTTTATATCGACAGTGCACTCCTATCTTGAGTTTTATTATATTTTCATCTTTTAATCTTTCATGATTTTATATTTTTTATTTATCTCTTTTATTCCTCTGCCACTGGATTCATATCTGTTGAAGTGTAAGCTTAACATTTGTTCCACATATTAAAATTGTAATGGAGAAGGTATTGTGATAGGAACTGGGAACTCTGAAGTATGTATAAATGTTTCTTCTTATTCAACTTGAAACCTTTTGGAGAAAACACATGTAAAACACAAATTTACCCAATAGTTAACAGATGCCAAATGTGATAATTTCTGCTACTACTGTTTTTAATGCTTAATATTTACTAAGTGCTTTCTATAAACATCATACTAGAAGGAACCTAATTTATAATTTATAATTTACTAATTTATAAGTTCAATTTTGGATAGATTATTTGATATGCTTATGAGAAGTTTAAGAAATGTTTCACAGAAGTGTGCTGGTAACCTTAGCAAGAGCAATCTCACTGGAATTGTGGAGTCAGAATACAAATTAAATTGCATGGGGGAGGGAGTTGGCAATAAAAAAATAGAAGCAGAAAATGAATAAAAATTAATAAACAAAAATATAAAATAGAGATAGAATATAAACTGGGGAAGAAAGAGTCAAGGGAATGTCTATGTTTATATGGGAAATAATTTAACATGCTACAATATTGAAATGAGGAGTCCAGTATAAAAAGACAAATGAGCATCCAGAGACTGTGAGAGAAAATATATAACCAGACTGCTGAGAGGAAGAAGGGGATGTGATAAAGGTAGAGTAAAAGGAATTGGCTGCAGATAAATCCAGAGGTTTTTATCCATTAGAAGAGTAGGGAATGAGGTCCAGGTAAATATACATTTATTAAATTGTTGGTGGCAAGAGAGAGCCTTTCCACCAGATGACTTATTTCTTTTCTCTAAAGTAGATCTGGAATCATCTGTTAAGGAGCTTGAAACAAAGTCAGAAAGTATAAAATAGTGATTGAAAAGAATCAGAGAGTAAGCTGACAAAAGAAATAGTAACACTGCTGATCAAATCCAAGAAGGTAATGGTACCATTCTTCTGGGCAATGTGTTTACGTCTGGTATGACTCAGTTACCTTGGAGAAATGCAAGAAATAAACCTAACGTCAACCAAGGTTAGAGTTCTACAGGGCAGGTGAAAGGAATGGTTAGGGCGTTTGGAACATTGTCAAAAGGATATCCATAATGATGTTAAAGGGTGTGAGTATACATGGCTCCAAAATAGCTTTTAATGTCCATTTCCTTAATAACACAAATGATAATTTATAACAAAAATGATGTTTTAAGAAGGTCTTGGCAAATTGAAATAATTAAAAACCACAAGGGAAGGACAGAGATAATCTTGTTATGATTATCTATGCATGAACAAATTCAAGCAAAATGTCCAGAAATCTCCTTGGGAGAAATTGGGAGAGTCTGTTTCCCTGCTCTTTAAGAAGGTCTATGGCTATTTAACATTGGTTTGAGGACTGTTCATCTTTTATAATATGCTCTAACCTTTCCTTTGAGGAATTCTTTAGATAGGAAGCTGTAAATAGAGTGCTTTCATTAAGTCATCTTTTCCTTATAGCTCTGATCTCATGTTTGAATCTAACAGCTATAACGTAGCTAATTCTGTGAAGAATCAGTTATACTGTAAAAACGTTAAGAATTTTCCCTTCTTCTGCATCTTTTAAATATATATGTTATATGGAGGAATAATTTATCTGCTTACCAGAGCTGAAATTCTGACTCTAACATTTATCAAATTTGTATCAACTCCCTTAAAAACAAGTTGGCTTTGAAAAAGTACCAATAGAGTAATGCAATATGATGAAGTGTGTGTGTGTGTGTGTGTGTGTGTGTGTGTGTGTGTGTGTGTGAATTCAAACAGATTCAAGCTCAATGATATACAAGTTCAGTAGTAAATTAAGTATAATAGTTGTGAATTAAATGCCTGGAGGCACCCAAAATTTAAAGTTTGAGACAGCAAAAGGCATGATTAATGTGAATAAAGAAATAACTATGACTTCCAACTACCAAACTTTGCAAGAATATTATGCACTGAAATTTTTTTTAATGAAGGGACACTGTAGAAAGAAATGTTACTCTTGCTTTGTTGGGTGTCATGGAAATAGTGGTGAGACGGAGCATGAATCCTGGTTAAGTGCTATCCAATTACTGTCAGTAATTTTCACCACTAGCCAGAAAGTTTTGCCTTAATCCTGTTCATGTTAACAATGATGAAAATACATTTCTTGGCTATGAAAACGCAAGCCTTTTTTTCTATGAGTAATTTTGGATAGTAATGTTTATTGCCCATGACAAAGAAAGAAAATTTGCTGAGAGACAAAAGGATTCCATAAATATTCTTTTCACTGCTTCTTCACACTTACCCAATATAAGTACACATAAAACAGGTTGCACAATAATGACAAAAATAAGGTTTAGTTAGATTAAGGAATTTTATTTGATAGTGCTTCAAAAAATAACTTCGGACAACTTAATGGTTATAGAAAGAGAGTTTCTTGGGAAAGAAGCAAGAATGCATTTACCCGATGTCTAGGGAAAACATCCTTTAACCTAGTACACAATAAAATAATTCAAGGTAAAGCAAAACAGGTATTGCCTGTGAAAACCAAACAAGAATGGATTGTGACATGAGAACTTTGTAGGGCTTTATGAGATATGAAACAGACTGGATAAAACAAATGAAATGTCTTACCCGTCTGGTTTACTATCTAAAGGGGTGGGGGAAAACTGTCAACAGTAAGGGAAAATGTCACCAAATGTCAGAACTAGAACTCCTGCAAAATAAAACAGAGCATTTTCCTAGAGATAAAGACCGCCACACAAACCTATTGGAACTCTATAAATCAAATGCATGGAAGAGGGACACCTCAAGAGGCTAGAATGTCAACATTAATAAACAGAGTCAAATAGGACTACCACATTAGAGTCAGAATGCAAAAAGGAAGAGAAGTGGAACTATGATTTCTAGGGGCTAGGTTTTGCAGCAATATGTTTGTGGTGGTTCTAGAAGGTGGTAGTCGTGGAGAGTAGTAGGAGGAAGAAGAATGAAGAAGTATTGGGAAAATAAGTGGGTGCACAGGATAGAAAAGGTATTGATCTGTAGATATTGTAATTTTGTTTTAAACATGAGCAACTGTGAATAATGGCTACCATATATTGTGTCTGATTATATGCCAGCAACTCTGTTTGCCACTTATAAAATGATTTCACAATAATTTTATTCTCGCAATAATTTTAGAAATATGTTGCTACTCTCCTTTAGAGAGAAGGCTGGATCAAAAAGCATATTTTAATTGACCAGCATCATATCGTGTCTAAGTACCAAGAGTATGATTCCACCAGCACCTAGTATTTTGATATATAATGCATTAAGTCATAGTCTTATATTGTAATTCTTCTCATCTAATTGACCTAGGTAGCAAGATTGTGAGTTTGTACTCAGATGATAAAAAAATATTGCCCAAATATTTTATTGTATCACAAAGTATACAATGAAGAATTGGTATTTTTCATATTAAATGGGTACATTTTCATATTAAATACTTAAAAAACAAGTCCCCCCTTGCAACTGTGAAAAATATAAGTGTGATACTGAGATTCTCATTTGGTAATAAACTGTATATGGCAAAAAGTTGCCATTTGGACAATTTGGTCCTAGTGGAAAATTACTTTGGTCCCTGTAGAATGACTGAAGACTTAGTCACAAATAATTTAACCTGAGTGAGATTGCATAACATTAGCCTGTGAAACCATAGAAAATATTTGTTAAATATTAGGGTTTTGTTTTAGTTTGGCTGCTGCCAAGCTATTATTAATCAAAAGTTCAATTGCTTAAGGCTTCCTTATAATAAAACCATGTCATCTGCACAGAGAAAGATGATTATCTTTTAATTTACGGTGCTAGAAAGGGCTACATCCTAATGATCTAAATCAGTAGATAAGTTATCCAACTTTTTTTCTGCCTCAGACTGATCATATTTCCAACATAATCTCATGGGTGACATCACTCACTGCATAGAATAATTGTAAAATGAGGGAAAAGTAGGAGGGCGTATCACTCTAAGGTAGTGCTTGTCAGATTAGGCTGTTCATCATAGTCACTAATGGAATCAATAAAAATACAGTTATTAGAGTTTTGATTTAGCATAGCATAGTCAAGGATGACCTGGGCATATAATATGTTTGTAGAACTCTATTTGATTTGGAAGCATAAATGGCCTTAAAAACTAATATTCACATAGGACATAGAAGCTTTGACATAGAAAATAGAAGCTAGAAGCTGTTTAAATATACAAAAAAAGTATCAATAACAAAAATTCCAACAATAATTCTTATACACTACCTGAACTGAGATTTCTACAATGGCTGATCAAAATGCTGAATAATAAGTGTATTTGTAGACCTTGAATTCCAGATCTAGGCATGCACATGCACATTTACCTTTCATACCCAAATTATTTGAAATTGCACAAAAATATAAAATCTAATTACATGATGGCCTTGAAATAAAAACCTTGCAACCTCACTAAGCAAGAGAGAAGAATTCTGAGTGATTTTTCCCAAAGAAAGCCCTGGAAGTGGGTCAAAAAGGGCAATGATATCCCAGACACTGGGAGCAAGAGAAGATGTGATTCAGAAAATAATTTCTAAGTGAAAAATAATGCAGTTACACCAGGTCCTCTCTACAGGAGAGGCCAATTGCAGCCTAATTTCCTCTCTAAAGACAAGCTTATTTTGAAAATGTGGAAGTCTAACTTTCCTGATGAAGTGGAAAATCTACAGCAGTGATTCTCCATGCAGGTATTTGTGTCTAGAGAGAGTGCCTGGGAAGTGCCCAAATATCTTGCAGTTGATATCTCCCCTGCCCCTCCAACATCAAAAAATAAAATAAATAAATAAACCCACCAAAAAACAAACAAACAAACAAACAAACAAACAAAAACAGAATGAAAGCTGTTCATATCATCAGTTGCTCAGGCCAAAAGTCTAGATCAGCTTTGATCTATCATTTTTCCTCACAACCTTCAGACACTCAATTTATCAGACATTCTTTTTGGTTCTAAATGCAAAATGTATCTCATGCTTCTACACTTCTCTTCATTTCCACAGCTGACATTCTAGTCTGTGTCAGCACCATTTCCACCTGTCTAGCTGGCCTTATCGTTTGCACTCTTGTTCCATTGCAACCTAGTTTCCACACAACTTCCATAATGATATTTTAACTCAGATCATGTTTTTTATTTGCTTTAAGCCCTCTCGTGCTTCTCCTTGAAACTTGAATAAAAACCACATTCCTTTTAGTGGACTAAGAAGTGTTGTGTATTCAGTCCTTCATTTCTCACTTAGTTCTTGTCCTCCCCCAGAGGAGAGATTCTTGATCTTTATGCTATTTTATTGTCCCAGGTATATAACTCAAGATAGGACATGTCTTCTTTGCTTATACAATAAATGTTAAATAACATTTACAAACCTATAAGTAAACATAATTTATGTAAGTCTGTTGATACCCGTCTGCTTGAAAGAAATGAGCTATATTTTAAAAATTATGGGTAAAATATTGCAGTGTCTTAGACACAGAAAATCATCATTAGATGAAAAAAAAATACACTTTCTCTTATTTTCCAGTCTCCACGTTTTACTAAGTTTAGTCCCCAGAGAGAAGAGCAATGTTAAAAGCAAAAAAACAACTCAACTTGTGGTAAAATATCTACAAGTTGATAAAGCCCCCAGGGTTGATGATTTAAACTAAAGATAAGCAAAGAAGAAACAGAACTACTAACTCCTTGATGAGAAATGTAAAATTAGTATATATATATATATATATATAATGATGATAAACTAGCTTGAACAAGTATATTCTTTTCATATTGAAATAGGCATGTATGGGGAAATGCACATTTTCTATGGATGATAATTTGGCAAACCAATAGAACTCTTTGTATTAGAATTTTCCCTAAGTTAAAATTGAGGTGATAGATGCTCAGGAGATGGTCATTAATGTTCCAGACACATCTGAGGGATTGTTATATACATCCGTAAGAATAATATATTCTGAGGCATACCAAGAGCATTCTAAAATTGTGGCATGTAAGAAATTAGATAAATAAGAATTTAGCACATAAAAAGTAAAATGAATTGTATCTTTTGCTTTACCAGTTGCACTTTAGTTGAAATCTAAATAAAAAGTGACATAAAACATTAAACAAAAGGAGATTTATTTAAAACTACCCAGGAAGCTATTTGAAAATGAAGTTAAAAGATTGAGAAAAGTCAAGAGGTCAAATAGCACTTTCTTTTTATTTTTTGCTCTAGCTTCTGTATTAAGAGAAGAAATGTCAGATATTTGAAGTAGTATTTGAAAATATTTTTAATGCAGGGAAAGTACCACCTTTTGTTTTTGGTTTTGCTCATTTTATTGCTCTAAGTTAATGCCCTGGAATTTGATAGTTCTGACTAGTCTGAGTTAAATTTTATAATAGAAAATAATTGATTTTTCTTTTGTTGTGGAATTATAGTGTCTTTAGTCTGGTATATCAGTTTAAAAAGAAGGGTTAATAAGAAATTAGGTACAAATTGATACTTATATGCATAATTTGTTAAATATAATTTGGTAAGAAAAAAATATCACTAAAAGCTAGGATAGGTGGTATTTTTTTTTTTTTTTATCTAAGAAGTAACGGATCTGAAAAGCTTTTACTGGTATGGCCAAATTACCAGTTTTAAAGAAATCAAACAAGTTAAAAAATTTGTTGGGAAAAAAAATCTTAACAAGTAGAGACTACAGGTTCTGACCATGACAGAATAGCCTATAATAGACTCAACTGCTTACTGGAAAGAACTGTCATAACTGGGCTAAATATATAAAACCTTTTTTTAAAGGTCCTAGGAAGGAGCCAATACAGCCAGGATTGGCAAGGATAAAATGCTCAAGAACTCTCTTCTGAGGGTCTCTCTTCTCCCTGTTCTGTTTTTCCCTGAGGACATTTGCCAGTTTCCACAGTGGTGGAGAATAGAAGGCTAAAATGTAAAAAGGAGTAAGTGGGATAGAAGCCCCCAGGGTTGATGATTTTAGTGGCTGAGAGTTGATCAAAACCCTAGAGATGTTTGGAGAAACTCTATTGACTTGAGCCCAGGTACTACCCTTGAAGCTGTAAGGAGAGATGAGAATTGTAGACTGAAGAAGCATCTATTTTCTTGAGAGTAATTTTGAGATTCTGGGTGAAGGAGGAGGACAAGAACCTGACGTAGATGATTGACAAGACATTCTATGGGATGCTTAATGCCTTTAGAGCTGCACTGAGAGATAGAACATAGAGCACAGATGAGGGGAAGATCATACTTACAATGTCTGTGTGCAAGCCAACGACATTCTGGCACCTTGGCATAAATATTGAACTTCTAAAAATGAACACTTTCTGCCCAACAGGAGTCAAGTTCCTTTATCTTTCTTTACTTGATGCAGCTTCAATAAGGGGAACATTGCAACATGGAATCTGAGAGAGGGTGAAGCACAACTTATATGGACAGATCTCTAAACACATGCAGGTCCACTTTAAAGCATTCCAAGTAATAATTGGGAAATTTTTTGCAAAAAGGCTAATGTGTATGGTGTGTGTTTACATGTGAGTGTATACAAACAGCAAGGCTGTCATCCTAGTTTGGTCATTATTAAAAATTAGTATCATTTCAATCCTGATCATATGCAAACACATGGATATTCCAACTAGATTATAAACATGAAAACTTAAAACAGACTTCTTCAGAAGAAAATGGTACAACAAATGCAGGCAATGCCTATTGATATTTTTCAACATAAATGCCCACTAATTTTACGTGAGTTAACGTTTTGTTGTTAACAAAACCACTAAAAGGTATCTATCACTATAAGAGCAACTTATAGAACAAGAAAAAAAAAATAAATTGGCCTGGTTTTATAGCTCAATACATAATTTAAAAATAAATAGTATGAAAATTGAAAAGAAGTGTATTTCTAATCATATGTTATTAAGAGAATTCAGATTCTGAAATTGTAGAAAGAACTGGGCCTGTGTACATTTGTCAGTAAAAATGTCCATAGTTTCTTCAACAGTTGATCTTCAGTTGCTCTTTATCCACCAGAAAACTAAGAATTGCTAGCAAAGATAAAATAATCCTGAATTGGGATTCAGTAAACAAAAATTCTCATCTGAGCAAATCAACAACTTGGCTCTTAGACAAAAAATAATGAAGTTGAACCAAATGGTCATGATGGAATTTTCCATTTGGGGCATCCTGTGATTTTGTTTTTAAGGATAATCAGTTATTCTTACAATATTTTTATTAGATAATAGGAAAATAAAAATGTCCTTGTTCTAATCAGCATCATATACTTTGTAGTTTCCTGATTTCTGAACAGAAAGAAGACTGGATTAGTAGCTAACCTTGTGTGATAAAGTTTTGATATGACTTCTAGTTACTCTTTAGCAGTCATCTTTTTTCTTCTTTCTTTTCTTTTCTTGTATTTATTTATTTATTTATTTATTTATTTTTATTTATTTATTTTTTTGAGTCTGTGACCTTCTAGGTAATATCTTGAGCTTTTTGGAAAGACATTAGCTCTTTTAAAGCTCTTGAGTATCCTCATACTATGCCAGGGGACTCTTAAGTAGAGTAACCTCTCATTTCAATGGCCTAGTTGAAAATTTGCTTGGTCTCAACCATAGGCAGAGTTGGTTCAGAGTGCATGAGCTCGTCATATCCTTTCTGATGGCTTGCAGCTCTATCTGACTTTCTTTGAATGGAGCTCTCTTCTGAGTAACATTTTTGTTTTATTTTAGAAAATGCTCTTCACTAATGGGTATCATTGGTTGGGAAATTTTACTTGCCTGAAAGAGCATAATATAATTTCAAAAGATTTTGTCTGAAGAAAATAGACATAATTTTACTTACAGTGTCCCCCCTTGTCCAGAGTGAATACATTCCAAGACCCCAGGTGGATGCCTGAAAACGTGGACAGTACTAAAGCTTATACACACACACACACACACACACACACTAAATTTTTCCTATTGTGCATATCTTTGAGAAAGATTAATTTATAAATTAATCACAATAAGAGATTAACATCAATAACAATCAAATAGAACAATTAGAACAATATATTTTAATAAAAGTTTCTGAATATGGTCTCTCTCCAGAATTTTTATAGTTTTCAGTTCAAAGCAAGCCCCAAATCTGTATATCCATCCCTTACTTGCAGTAAATGGCTTGATGTCACTTGTTTCAGGGGATCCCTCCTTGAAAATTTCCCACAGGCTCAATGCTTTCTGGCACAACATGTTTCCATCAGTCAGAACATATTTTCTGTTCATGTCTTCTATCCACATGTTTAAGGCCTTTTTTATCTTAATGAAGCACTTATGCCCTGTGGCTGTAACTTTTGCCATTTGAGGTGCAACTAGCAAAACTAGCATGCATTTCTTTTTTCTTCTTTACAATTTTATGAAAAGAAGATTTGTCTTACCATAGATCTTGGTAACCTCAATATACAAATTTTTTTCTTTTTTGTCAAGAATTTTCACCTTTTCTCTTAAGGTACTCTACTGCTTCTCTTTGACATATCTGAATTGCCAGCCTCACTACTCTTGTGCTTTGAGTCAATTATGAAGTAAATATGGGTTACTTGAACACCAGCACTGCTATACCTGGACAGTTGATCTGATGACTGAGATGGCTCTTAATTGGCTAATGAGCAGGGGGAATATATAGTGTGGATACACCGCAAAGGGATGATCCACGTCCTAAGTGTGACAAAGTGGGACAGCACAAGATTTATTACTCAGAATGTCATACAGTTTATAACTTTTGAATTATTTATTTCTGAAATTTTTTATTTCATATTTTCAGGCCATGGTTGACGGTGGGTAACTGAAACCACAAAAACCAAAATGATGGATAAGCAGAGACTACTGTAACATTAAAAAGAGAGCTTTGTGTTTGGAAGGAAAACTTTGCCAATCAGAGACAGAGATGTTTATTATTATTGTTTCAGAAATCCCAGCTATGAGAATCCAGCTATAAGCGATTTTTTTCCTTAAGGAATTTCTTTTTTTTATTCTGTTTTTAAAACTTGTATCAAAGAAAGTTTGGTCTAGATCCAAAAATTAATGGGGAAATCACCCTTGGGTAGCTGGTAGTAGATAGCATAACTTTACAATCTGGTAACTCTAAATTTCACACATAATTGCAGCAGGGAGAGTTGGAACACAAGTTGAAGACATAATGAAATTACCATGGGGAGGAATCATCTAATCAACAGAAATTTAGCAAGAAGTTATAGTTATATCGTTGCCATCCAAAAAGCATGCAAATAATGACATGGAAAGCCAAAGGGAATTTAACAATACATTCTATACAGATGAGAAGGGATGATATAAAATAGAATTTGTAGTATGATCAGTGGCTGAAAAAAAGTGTTCTTAATTTTTTTTTAATGAAAGAATACATCTATCTGAACTCTAACACATTTCAAAATCTATGAAATTATAATCTATTTAGAAAATCTGCCTGAGATTATATTAAAACATCTACTAATCTCACTGTTAGAAGGACATTAATATAAAAGAAAATTAACTTTACCTAAAATCTTGAGAAGCAAAAGACTATATCTATACTGAAAGTTCTATAATAATAATTGTACCTATTACTTTGTTAAACTACTACAAGAAATTTCTCAAAAACTATATTACATATTTAAATTATGCATCAAAGCCGAATTTAAAAAATATGTAAAACTATTTTTTTGATTTTAAGAAATTTTGTATTTTCAGACACAGCTCTGATATATGATTCTTTTATAAAACCTTTAACTTTACTCAGAAATGACTGGGAGTCTAACAGTTATTTTTGGAAACCCTCATGTTTCCTCTGTACTAAAGATATGCATGCTTTTTAAGCAAATGTCATATAAAATAGAAGCAAAATATAGTTGATGATAGTAGCTCAATGTTAAGTTAGATAATTATGGGTTGATGTAGTACAAAATTTAGCAGAGAAAGGGTTCCACTCACCTTAAATGAAAGAGTTTATCAGAATTAAGCACAATGTCCTGAGAAGGAGAAACAGGATGTTTCGATAGGTGGGAATTAGCATGGCATATGTAGGAACAACGAGGAATTAGGGTGGACAAGCAAGAATTTATATAGAAAAGACTAGTGGCAAAAAGCGAACAGTCTGTCAGTTTTTAATAGAGAAATCAAATTGTTTAGGCTTAATGTAAAAGAAATTAGGGAGCCAATGTGTCCGACTTTAATTTTCAATGCTGGAGAAGGACATAATGTCGATGTTATTTTAGGAGGATTAATTTTGGAACAGCATTCAGGCTGACTCCGAGAAAAGAAAAACAATCACCAGAAAATGCTATAAGAAGAAATCCCTATTTTGATTCATGCATACCTCAGACATTGTGGTTTTGGTTCCAGACCACCACAATAACGCAAATATCCCAACAAAGCAAGTTAAATACATTTTTTGGTTTCCCGGTGCATATAAATGTTACTTTTATGTTTATATCATATTGTAGTCTATTAAGTAGCCAGTAGTGTTGCATTTGAAAAACCAATGTACATACCTTAATTTTAAAATACTATATTGCTCTGTCTACCTCTTCCCTCCCCTCCTCCCCCACCCCCTACCCTCTGGTAACCACTGGTCTATTGTCCATGTCTCTCTGTTTGTCCTGTTCATTTGTTGCTTTTAGGTTTATAGCCCACATATAAGTGATATCATGTGATTTTCAACTTTTTCTGTCTGGCTTATTTCGCTTAGCATAATCATCTCGAGGTCCATTCATGTTGTCATAAATGGCAGTATTTCTTCTTATGGCTGAGTCATCATATTCCATTGTATATATGCACCACAGCTTCTTTATCCATCATCTATCATAGGACACTTTGGTTGATTCCAAGTCCTGGCCACTGTGATTATTGCTGCTATGAACATCAGTGTTCCAATATCTTTTTGAATATGGGTTTTCAAGCCTTTGGGGTGTAAAGGGGGTCAAATATATGGTGACAGAAAGAAATTTAATTGTGGGAGGAGAACATACAGTGTAAAAAATACATATTATATATATAATAATATATATATATATATAAACTTATATATATTACATCAAAATATATATTATATATACCTTATTGTTAAAATGTACAGATGAAACTTATTGGAATTCTTTAATAAATGTCACCATTGAAAAATAAATTTAAAAAATATATATGTACACACATATATATGTATTTGTATATATATGCAAATACTACAGACTCAAGTAAAAACGACTTAAATCCTCAGGTTGTGAGTGTTTAGCAAATGCCAAGTAAAGCAAAAACACACAACCAAAAAAGTAAAAAACAAAAAATACCGTATTGCTAAAAAATGCTAACCATCATCTGAGCCTCAGAAAGGCATCATCTTTTTGTTGGTGGAGAGTCTTGCCTGCCGAGTGATCAGAATGATGGTAGCTGAAGTTAGAGTGGTTGTGACGATTTCCCACAGTAAGACAACAATGAATTTTGCCACAACACTGGACTTTTCCTTTTGCAAACAGTTTCTCTGTAGCATGCAATCCTGTCTGATAGCATTTTCTCCAGTAGACAGAAGAACATCTTTCAAAATTGAAGCCAATTTTCTCAAACCCTGTCTCTCTTTATCAACTAAGTTTATGTAATATTCTAAATCCCTTTTTTGTCATTTCAACAATCATCACAGCATTTTCACCAAAAGTAGGTTTCATGTCAAGAAACCACTTTCTTTGCTCATTCGTAAGAACGCCTCGAAAGTTAAAGTTTTATCACAAGATTATAGCAATTTAGTCACATCTTCAGGCTCTACTGCTAATTCTAGTTCTCTTGCTTATTTCCACCACATCCGTAGTTACTTCTTCCATTGAAATCTTGAACCCCTCAAAGAAAGAAATCTATGAAGGTTGAAATCAAGTTCTTCTAAGCTCTTGCTTATTTTAGTGTTTTGAACTCTTCCTATGAATCCCAAATATTAGTAATGGCATCCAGAATGCTGAATCCTTTCCAGAAGTTTTCATTTTACTCACACAGGGTTGCCACAAACCTTCAATTTGAAAACATAAAAAAACAACAAAACAAAACATAATATCTGTGCAATAAAGTGAGATATGTCTGTAATTCTAATGTAAGAGTATGAGCACCTGCTTTCTATACTGATAAAATATAAAGGAGGAACAAACCAAGGGCCAAATACTGTTTAAATCTAGACAGAGGCAATAGGGAGGTGCACTGTATGTAGAGAATTTGAAAATAATAAATAATAAAACTGAATTAAAATTTGTTTGCTTCTAAATGTCAGTGGTAAAATACTTTTCTAAAAAAAAAAATTGGCCTATGTACTAAATGATTGCCTCCATTAGTGAGTTTTAATCATATACATACAAGCGTTAACTATTTTAATTACTTTTTTTTTAATAAGCATTGTATCTGCAGGAATGTTACTGCAAAGAGCTCCCAGTTAACTTTAAAATTAACACATGTGACCTCAGATATGTCAGTTCATTTAAAGAGCCAGTTCATGAGAATTTGGAATCCTTTGAGCTTGTTTCAGGTAGAGTTTATTCTTCAAGTCCTGTGGTATTCTTCCATAAAGAGCAGTAAGTTTGAAATAAGCAAAGAGGGTATAGTAATTTTAAAAATAAACAGGATTTAAAGCATTTTATTTCTGTTATATTTACTTATTATTAATTTGTATATTTTCAAATGACATGGTTATATATATGAGGTTCATTAGCACCTAGTTTCAGCTGTACACTTTAACAATACAGCATATATATATTTACACTGTATATTCACCTCCCATAGTTATATTTCTTTCTGTCATCATATATTTGACCCCCTTTATCTAGTCTACCTCTCCCCTCTCTCCACCCCCACCCTCTGGCAACCACTAGTCTGTAGTTCACGTCCATGAGTCTCTGTTTCTTTGTCCTGTTCATTTATTGTTTTTAGGTTTATATCCCACATGCAAGTCATATCATGTGATTTTCAGTTTGGCTTATTTCGCCTAGCATGATTCTCTTGAGGTCCATCCATGTTGTTTTTCTTAAACGAGCTTGTGTTAGGATAACTTCCTTCTAAATCTGTTTATTGTGAGTTTTTCTCATGAATGGATGTTGAATCTTTCCAGGTGCTTTTTCTGCATCAGTCGAGATGATCATGTGGTTTTTATGTTTCGTTCTCTTAATGTGTATCTCACTGATTGATTTATTTACATTAAACCAAGAAGCATCCCAAGGATAAGTCTCATTTGATTATGGTGTGCAATTTTTTGGATGAATTTGATTGTTGTTGAATGTGAGGATATTTGCAGCTATACCTATCAGAGATATTAGCCTGTAGATTTATTTTCTTGTAGTTTCTTGTCTGGCTTTGGTATCAAGATGATGCTGGCCTTATAGAATGAGTTTAGAAGTATTCCCTGCTGTTCTATTTTTTAGAAGAGTTTAAGAAATATTGGTATTAATCTGTTTTTGAATGTTTGTTAGAATCCAGCTGGGAAGCTATCTGGTCCTGGGCTTTTATTTGTTGGGACATTTTTTACTACTACTTAAATCTTGTTTGATATTGATCTCTTCAGGCTTTCTATTTCTTTTTGATTTAGTCTTGGTAGGTTGTATGCTTCTATAAATTATCCATTTCTTCTAGGTTACCCAATTTCTTTGTGGCCGAACTCATCCCAGTAGTTAGCTTAGATTTTACTTCCTCAAGTTCTCTGTGTGTAACATAAAGAAACTTTTCCGATCACCATCTATCCCATCACCTCGTTTATTTTCTAGACCTATTTTCTGTATAAATTTAGTTAACATTACTTGAAATTATGTATTTTCTTACACATATACTCCTATTAGAATACCAGATTTCTTTTTCTGTCCTGTTCACTTTTGTATTAAAAGCAAAACAAAACAAAGCAAAACTAGTACATGTTTAATATGTATTTTTATAAGGAATAAGAAAATAAATTTCTCTTTAAAATTTTAATATTTATACAATGATTATTAGTATCTTAAAATTCAAAATATTTTCAACTAATGACAATTTTTAAAACATTCAACATTTCATAATCTTTAAAAATAATCACTGTTTCTAAACACTAGAAGTGCTACAATGTGAATGACCATTCAAATTCTTCACTTCTTGTGTAGAAGCTTTGGGTGATTCTTTATAATATTTGCATTGATTATTGCATTCATTGATTATTGCATTAATAATTAAAAATATGATATCTCATATATGTGGCTCACAATACTCTGCTGTTGTACTGTAGAGAAAATAGTTATAGATAAGATGTTATAAAGCTTCTTTTCTCCATTCAGTGTGAGTACAGAAAGAAGGTAACTGGTTTTAGAGGAATCGGAAAGTCAGGAAAGTATATTGTTAATAAATTAGATAATTAAGCTACTTCTAATTTATTGCTGCCACTGTAAAGGAACACATGGAACTTTCTTAAGTTTTAATTCTGGGTGACTTGGTTCACTTAAATTGTCTCTGGTGCATGGTGACTTAGGTACAATTACTCATAAGAAAATCAGTGAAAAACAGACTCATGATCATGGCTACTTCTCAGAAAGAGAATGTGTCTTCTCTAGATATAAACTATACACATACTATTTCTCTATTGTGAATACTTCACTGTAGAGCATGAGTGTGATAAAAGGATTTAAAAGAATTCTAAAGAGAGAAAAATACGAAAGCCTCATTAAATTCTCATACATATGTATTTTTACCATTTACTTTGACAACATACACATTGACTGTACAAAAACTGTTTTATTCAATATCTACTTAAGCTAATATGACTGCTCTTAGAAATGATCAAACTGAGATATATAAAAATTAACCTATACACAAATGATAGTGAGAATCAGACCAAGGTTTTCCCAGGTTCCAGGCAGTACTATCATCAAAATGAAGTTTGCTACCACGTAAATATTATGCATTACTCTGTTACTTATGTACAACTGAACCCTTTGCTTTCTCTTTTGCTTTTCTATTTTAGCAGTTGTACCTCAAGTGAAAAAAATCAAACATGTCTCTCTCTTCAATTTTCCTCACTGTCAATTCTGTCAAACTGAGAAGATCAGAAAGAAAAACAAAGAAAAAATACAGCATATTTTGATAGGTCTCTCTAGACTAGACATGACACCTGTCTAATTATAAGACATTGAAATGCAATAAAGTCCTTACGCAGACAGCTACCCTATCTGCCCTTAGCAACCTTCTCCTGCCCTTTCTGTCATGCTGGGCATTAAGTAAAAATTCTTGAATGTGATCCTACTGATTTGGAATTTGTAAGATTAAGCATTAGAAGCACAGTATTTTTTTTAAATGGTGCATGACAAAGTATACAGGGTCTTGTTTGGAGATGAAATGTAGCCAAATTAACTAAAGAAAAGATGGCACTTTCATGTATTTCAATAATTTCTCTCAATAATTTTGTATCCTATTTGTTAGTCGTTTTCTATTTATAATTATACTTTTATGTAAAAGTTTAATGAAATATACCTTTATCATTATAGTATATATTTATAAAAATTATAAACTTAATTACTTGTTAGGTTTTTCTCTCTGTGTGAATTTTCTGTGCCAGTAATTTTCATCCATTATAATTTGTGCCTGATATGTTTCTCAAACTATGTAGAATAATACTGTATGCAAGTAAGGTGAATCAACAAATGATTTATTTACAAGTTGAATCAAAACAAAATTGTACCCAAATATACTCCTCTGATTTTGAAAAACTGAGAACAAACACTGTTATCTCCAAAGCTACTTAGTTTCTCCAATATCAAGTCATTCATGAAACACTTACATGATCCAAGATATTCCAAGCTATGTGTATTAATTGGTGGTTAATAGTCTCTTAAGATGTTTAGTCATTTTATTTAATTCAGGCCAGAAATAGTATAAGCCATAATATACATTGGAAACTAAATATTTTTTCCCAGTAATTCTTGGGTTTCTAAGATAATTTTGAAATCTTCAGTGGAAGATAAGATTTTTTTAAAAAAGAGAATTCAAATATGGATGGATGACGACAATTGTTACTGACTGTTGGACATAGTGAATTACTAAAGTCATATGTATCAGAGAACTTCTTTAAAAAGGAGAGCTGCATACATTAAACACGGCATACAGAAGAGAGTAAACCCTTATGTCACTTGGTTTTCATTTCTTTTGCTGTGTGGATTGGTTAGTTTTTGGTGCATATCAAGCTGCCCTCACTCTTGGCATAAAGAAACAATCATTTATTTAACTTCCAATCCGTGAGTCAACAATTATTTTTTCATTTCAGTTTGTATTATGAACACAAAAGAGGGAAAAGGAGAGGAATCATTGAAATAAAGAAAGCATAGGAAACAGTTAAATGATCACCTGTTTCAATTGCCAGTGAAAATATCGCTTGGGAAAAACTTGTAATCAATAGTGAAAACTAGACGTTAACAGTAGAACTATGTTTTAAAACAACATTTTAAACTATGGGAAGTATTGAAAATATTTCCTAGTTCTCATAGTTTAAACTATAATATCGCTATAAAGAATTAAACTATACTGTTCCTATAGCAGATGTTAAGATTTTTCCTTGACAAAAAATGTAAAAAACATCTTTTTCTTTGGAACACCAAGTTCCCAATCATATAACATTTCTCAACTTCTGGAACGCAGTGGCCTTTGTTATCGAAACAATCTTGTTTCAATCAAAACCTGCAGTTTTAAAATAGTTTGTTATAGGTTAGTAATTTATTATTCCATACCTATATTATGTGTTTGCTTTCTTGTTTTGTTTTTTAGGAAATGTAATGAAATATAATGAAACACATCTTGCCTTAAAATAAATTTTAGATATTAGGATGTTATAAGGGAGATACTTTTTCCCCTTTTTGGGCATGACAGGGCTACATATAAGCATAAGGGATTCATGCAATTCTTTTGCTCATGCCTTGAGACATAAAAAACATCCCAAGAACTAAATAAAGGGGTATTTAAAAGTTTGGTACTTGCATCAGGAAGCATAAATCTCTTGAATTTTGCATTATTTCCAGTTTTTCCTCTCTAATTTATATTTTTATTCATATTTATTCACATTTCATGTTGGGACATTCTGAATTCAAAGCACAATTGATAGTTTTTATACTGAGCCTGATTTTTTACTATTTAACCAGAATATTTTTTTGATATCGGACATTTTTATGATAAAATTTTTACATATGACAACACTTCATATCCATTGTGAGGCATGCAGTAAGGTAGTTTACATTTGCTTTTGTAAATTATATCATGGCATAGATATGCCAGTTATGGTTGAATATAGTTGAATCCTCATTTATTTCATCTTATATATAGATTCTTTAAGATTTCTAACTTATAATACAAGGCTAAATATATTTTTCAATATGATGAAAATTTCAAATGTCAGCTTAATGTGTGAAATAGTATGTACTCTTTTAAAGTTATTTTAAGGCACTGCATAGTAAGTTAAGCTGTGGTCTCTCATTTTTATGTCCTCCTCTGTATAGGGAGTGAGGAAAACAAAACAAAACAAAATGTTCATTTCTCCCTGCTTAGCTGACTTCTTATTGTGTTCAGCCAACAAGAAAATCAGGAGGGAGACTGCAGGACACAAAGATGGAAAAAGTACTTGCTTCTTTCTGCCTCGTACCATCTCAGCTATAGTTTTCTTTCTCAACAGTAGTTAGTTTAGTTTCCAGATTCTAAATATATTGACAGAGCTGCCCTTATCATGGAGTAAAGTTTTCATGAATGAAGCACCTGGAATTGCATTCAACACTTTTATTTATTTAATTGATTTGAACTTGGAATTGCAATAATTGAAATCCAATAAAAATTCAAAGGCAGAAAGAATTTCTTTGAAAGAAAGAAAGGTGGGAGTGGATTTATCATGTGTGACCTGCCTGTCATCCTCCATTACACTCTTAATAGGGCCTAGAAGACACCCCATTCACTAAGTCATTGATAAATACGTTAGTGAAGGGAACGCCAGAATACTTGAAGGTCTCTGTGGTGGTGGTGACAGACCTCTGTAGGCTGAATATAACTAGGGGAAATATTGCCATTAAGATGGCTGTCCTATTTAACAGAGATAATATTGAGGATCAAGTGGTTGTGCTCAACCCTTATAGATGAGGTATCACAATTTCCACATTATGCATCAGGGACACAATGGTGGTCAGAATATTTTGCTCTCCTGGGACTCTTGGTAACGCTTAATTGAATATGGTGTCCTTCACAATAACACAGATGGGCAGCCTACTAAAATATTCCTCAATTTCCAAAACAGAAAATAACTCCAGGTACCATGTCAGAAACCTAACTGGAGCTGTCAAAGGAGAATCACAGCTCCTCATGATGTTTCCCTCACTAAGTCACTTCACAGGTTGGAACTTTTCTATTGAGGAGGAAGTCGTATCACCAGAAAGTTTCAGTTTCTATCACATGATGCAGTATTTTCTTCTAATCACTGATGAACGTATGGTGCTATTCGTTGTGTTCATGAGTCTAGAAAACGAGGAATCAGAGGGGGATTGGCAGCCTTCAGTATTATTCCTCATGAATCACTCAAAAATGTTATGCTTCTAGTTGACAATTTGTAATTCTGTGAGCTGGAGGTACCAGCTCCCAGGGTAGTAATTGTGCTTCCCCAAGACTGAAAACAGACCAATATCAGCTTTATTGGGATCTCTTGCCTTTGTTGCCACGGGCAACTGTAACTATGACTATATTGGTTGTGGTGATCATAAAGGAAATCAGATTTCTATTCTACAATGGTGACAGAGAGGCCTTTTGGGAAGGTGTTTTAGGGGAGGTGGCACAGGTAATTCTCTAGGCTGCATCTCAGTTCCTCTACATCCAATAACAATAAAGAAAAGCCACAACAATGAAAACAAGGCAGAACAGCTGAGGACTTCAACATGTTAGGAGAGTAATTCTGGATCATGCAAACAGCTAACAGTCCCTAACCACTAAGGCTGTGGCCAAGGATAAAAAGAGTGCAGAATGGAAAACAAAATAATCAAGTAATACATATTTAAGAATAGTTATAGAATTATAGCACTTCTTGTGCATATTGTGCATATTTTCTCCCCAGTTGTTAAATATGCGTGTGTGTAAATTTTTTTTTCTCCTTCTATCCCATATTGTTTTATATAAAGATTATTGCTTACAATTTAACCATTCAGTTATGGAATATTCAGATTGAACTCACATTCAATTTGAGTCTTAGCAACCACATAAAACATGTGCTGGAGCAAGCCTCGAAAAGGGTCCCCAAGAATACTGGCCTGCCGATATTCACACCTTCCTGTAGTTTTCTCCCACATTGTATCAGACTTGGTCTGTGTGTCTAAGAGACTGTGGTAGAAGGGATGGCCTGTCACTTCTGTAAAGTCCTTGTGGTTTCTTGCTTGCTCTCTCAAGGCTTCCCCAGCCAAACTTCACACACATTCAGCCCCCACCAACGACTTGACTGCAACCTCCTGAAATACCCTTAGTTAGGACTAGCCAGCTAGGCTGATCTTGGCTTCCTGTCCTTTAGAATCTCTGAAATTTAATAAATGTTCGTTTGTTTATAATGGTAAAAAGGAGGGTAATTTGTTACAAAGAAAAAAAAATATGGAGCATACCTTCTAGCTTCTAAAATCGAATTTTAGGTATCAGAGTACATCCTGTGAGCTAAATAGTGCAACAATCCATATAGTTTGAGGGTGCAAAGTTTGTCTTTATATCTGTCTCCGTTGTTCTCCATAGTTAGAATAGTTTTAGAGAGGCGGATTCAAAGAAAAGAGACCTTTTGGGTCATGTTATTAAAAACATTAAGCATGTATTATGTGTGGCTTTCAGTTTACATCTATTTAAGCAATGAAAATGAGACTGGATTTTAAAAAAGGAAGAAAAATGGCATCTAGGAACATATGGTGCTCTAAAGCTTGATATCTTTCTCTTGAATGCATCTTATTTTGTTTTTCTAGTCTATAAGTTCCTGCAAATCTTACTCTTACTGTGAATATTCTATTGCTTGCTTAAATGCTAAGTAACTTCCTCTCTCCTAGCTCCTCAATTTTTAAAATTTCCTTTCAATTTCTAAGTCTGTATTCAAGAGCTGCCTAAACTTTACTTGCCCCCCTTTTTATTAAAAAAATAAGATTTTCTTTAGCGTGAGGAACCATACCACATCCTCTTCTTCCAGCTTAAAATTCTTAGTTTGCAATCAAAGGTTTCAGATTTACATCTTCATTTTTTCTAGTCTTTCCTGAAACTGTTTACCAGCCTTGCCTTGGTCACTTAGCTGTAACTGTACTAAAATTTATAACAAAAAGAGGGGAAAAAGTGCTTTCATGAAAGGACTAATTAGAAGAATTTTAGTGGAACAAATTTAAAACAGGAATTGAATTTTATTTTGTTTGATCATTTTGCAAGTACTAAAGATGCTTGCATCTACTTTCTCTGCAATGTGGGTACATAGGAGTGTTATAATTAAATTTCTAGGATATGACTATGTAAGAGCCAAGGCTCATTTGTGTAAACGTTTTCTCTCTTTTACTGTTTCCCATTTTTTGAGAATAATTATGGCTCAGCACTATAATTAATTAGTAACTTTACACATTTAGTCCACACATATTTACTGAGTTGAATCCCCACATCACATTCTTGAATGTATTGCTTTGGATAGCTAAAAAGCTGTTAGAAAAGCTTGCGTTTTAATAAAATGAAGAAAGTGTGCATCCAAATAACTACTGGCATCACTAGAATTTCAGTATTCAATGTAATATATTTCGATGAATTATGGCACAGGTCTTTAGATTGCATCAATGAAATTATATATTGATGACAAATATGTTAAAATGCCAACAATTAGTAAGAAATTTAAGTTAATTTCTCTGAGGCATACCCAATGTTTTAACTTTCAGCATTATAAATGTGTAGTAATAAATTCGTTTAACCAGAAATATATATATATTCTTTTCTCTGTAGTATTCTCCCTCCCTCCCATCCTCCCTCCCTCCTTTCCTCTCTCCCTCTCTCCCTCCACTTCTCTCTCTCTCCTCGCTCCATCTTCTCCTGTTTTTATTTGAGGATTTTCACTAAGTTCAAACATTCTGAAATACTAAAGTGGAAGATTCTGTAGTTCTGCTAATCCTACAGTTTATGTTTATGAGCTGACTGAAAAAGAGAAAAAATCCATGATTGAAAAGCAAGAGTTATTTGCAGAATATGAGAAAAATACCATCAAGTGTATTTTGGATGTGATTTATGAGAAAATAAATGGAAACATTTTAAAGTGTAAAATTGTTTTTTGGACAGTTTAAATTTTATTTTGTGATTCCTTGAACTGACTTTTTAAATGTATGGCATAGTGATTATAGTTAATGATACTATATTGTAACTTGAAATTTGCTGAGAGTGCATCCTAGACATTCTCAAAAAAAAAAAAAGAAGAAAAAAGATGACTGTGTATGAGATGATGAATGGGTTAACTGGCTTTTTAAATTTAAACAAATACATGTTTTTATCAGGTGATCTTTCTTATTTCAATTCCCTATCTTAAATAAATAAAATTAAAATGCAAATAGAAAAGACAAATAACAAATCCTTAGAAAAATTGAAATATATCACTTAGAACACTTCATGCAAAGGAAAGGAAGTTGAGGTTTTCAGCACATGTCCAGAGGATAACTAAGAAGATGGAAATTGAATTTATAACGATGTGGCATCCAAGGCTGTGTTCCAGGCTAAGCATCCCTCAAAGGACCTGGCTGAATTGCCAGAGGTAAAACCCTCTTTGACATGTGCCAAAGGTCTGAATATTACACGCCTGATAGAAGAGACAAAAAAGGCTGCAATCACTCAGGTCAAATCTCCACTGCTTCCCTAGTTGGCTTGTGCATATTTGGAATAAATATCAAATAAATCATTTCTCTCCTTCACAGCCAGTGGTAAGGCTGATATTTCCTGCTCAGATGCAAGGCTGACCCTATGAAGAGATGTAAGAAACTGTTCAGGTAGACTGATTTATGGAATATCAAATATTCTCACTCGACTAAATAACTTCTCTTAAAGTGTGTGTAGCTGTATGATGGGGGGTTATATGGTTACCCAAATTCCCACCTTTGACTTTGGAAACCTTTGGATTAAAGCAGAAACAGTTTTTTTTTTTCTATTTCAAACAAAAAATTGACACAGTTTAAGAAATTTGATAACATCCACATTTGTGTAATGTATCATGTACTGATGATGCACATTTTCATAGATTTTGAGGAGAAAAACTTAGCAATAAGTACCAAAATTTAAAATCAAATTAACATTGCGTATAATAATATGGCTTCAAGGTTTTCATAATACATACTAAACTCATAAACATTGTGAAATGAAGTATGCACCAATATTCAAGTCCAAAAAACTGTGAACAGCCTAAATGTTTTTTAGAAAAAAGGTTAAATAAATTAATGCAAAGGTATGTGATGCAGAATTTTTTAAAAAGTACATGGATATATATATGCTATTGAAGAAAGAATATCAAGATAGTTATTAAGTGTGATAAAAAGTGTAAAGAATGGAATGCATAGTGAGATCTTTTTTTCCTTCTCTCTTGCAGACATTCATTTGTATATACATGAATTACAGCTGTCAAGCTTTATATATTTTTCACATGCGTAGAAATTAATAGATTCATAAGAAACTTCTTGGTTATCTATGAGCGATTAGGATGATTAATTTTACATGTCATTTTGTGTCATTTCTATTTAAATTGATTTTTAAAAATGATTTTAAAAAAATTTATATTAAAAAATTATTTACACCCTCATAACATTTTAATTCTTTGCGCTCCCAGAACTAATTCTATTGGGCCCATTATCCTTGTTTACATCAATAAAAATAAGAAACACAAGGTTTCTAGGTCCACCCCTCATCTTCTAATCTGCCCCATCTCTCATTCCTTTCCAAATGCTAAAATATTCAAACTGTGCCCCTGCGATTCACTGTGTATAATCAGTTCTTTATCTAATCCAATTAGTTTTCACTTCATTACTCACACTGAAAGTTGTTTCTCCCGTGAAGACTCTGCTTCTCCTGTAACCCTGTCACATGGTGGCTGGATGCTGATCCACATCCTCCTCGTTTCTCATTGTCATTTCTAGATAAATCTCATTATCACCTTCCTAATCACCTTGTATCTACCTCTCTTGTCATCAAGCTATACCTTCGCTGTGTATCCTTGATGCCATCTTCTGCTGATGACTCACTCTTGTTCTTTAAAATTTTAGCACCTTTCTTATTGCCATTCCCTGTCACACTCCTTCTGCTCTAGTGAGTAGTGACTTTAATATCCATGTATAATTGTTTTTGCTTCCTGTCCTTTTTTCCAATGACCTGTCCACCATTGTGACTCAGTAGGTCTCACCCTCTGCATCATTCTTCACTCTTTCTCCTGCACCTGTTACCTTTTCAGCTCGCTCTCAGGACTCTGACAATTCTTTGACTCTATAATTTACTGATCTTATCTCATGTGCCTGCTTCTACCCACCTCAAGATGTAATTTCTCGAGTTATGCATATGATATTTCTTAATGTTTTAATATAATCACTTCCTTGCTACCTTTAAAAGTCCTTGCTCTTTTCTCACTTCATGTACTCACTTGCAGAAATGCCAGCTTGAGTAACATGCAGTGTTCTGAATGACGTATGCTTGCACAGCCTGATGTGACTGGAGAAATGAGTCCAACCACCAGTTTACTGGGGCGACTTTAATTCCCCAACCACCCCACTCAGTGGGACCCAAGTGCCATCTAGTGTTCTTAAGCTGTTCCCTAGTCCATTACTTGCTCACTTACATAGATGTCCAAAATCTTTTTTTCTGTATCCTTACTCTTATGTAATTATTTTGATTTTTATTAAAAAAATAGGGGCAGTAAGAAAGCACTATTAGCATTGTGCCACCATACACCTCTCCACATATCATCATTTGCACCTATACAGAATGCCTTCCATTTTGTAAATGTAAGTGAATGATTAAGTTGTTCTCCCTGGATATTATTAGGTTTGCCTGGGACAGATCCACTTATTTTCAAGTGGGTAGTGATTTCAGCAATGAGTAAACCTGTGATATTACAATTTATAATAAGAAATAATGAATTTGGTTTTCATCCCCATTTCTGGTGCAAAGCTCTTAAATCTCTTGCAATTTCCTAAGTGATGAGAGATATAAAAGTGTCTTTTTTTGTTATGTAAATAAGGTGACTTTTAGACCAGCACCTAAAATTGGGGGGGCAGATTGTCAGTGAAGCAACTAGTAAGTAATCTAATCTAATAAGTGAAAAGTTTCTCTGAGTTCTATGAGCTGCTCTGGCAAATTGATCAAACCTGAGGAAGGATGTTTTCCTTAGTCAGGAGGTCAGAAGCAGAGGAGAAAACCTGAACTTGCAATTGGCATCTGAACTGAGGGGTGGTAGGAAGAAAAGTCTGGTAGGACCGAATCCCTATTTTGTTGGATCTAATGTTTCAGTTCTCACTCTCTCTTCCTAGACTTTGTTCCTACTGCTCTGCTCAAGTATTGCTTTTAATCTTGCTGCATTCAAGGATCCCTTCTTGGCCCACATTTTATTGAACCTACTAGTTTCATTTGAAAGGCTGACTGCTTCTCTTTTCTCGAAACTCATTCTTTTCTAATCCCTAAAGACTCAACTATTATGCTTATCTTCTAACTCACTGGCTTTTGTGTTTCAATCCACTGATGGAACAGCTCTTTCTGACAATTAAGTGTTCACGTGCACTGATATTAGACTTTTTTGATTCCCAGTTTCGATGGAGTGCTAGGTGGACTGCAGAAATCTTTTCCATTTATTGGCAAAGCCAAGAATCTGCATTGTGATGTTGCATCTCTTTCCCATACCCTTAGCCTGAGTTGTCTTTAACAGAGTGAGACAAGTGATATTGTCCCAATTCTGAGTCTAAGCCTCAAGGGACCTTACACACTTCTGCTTTGCCTTTGAGAGCAGTGTAAGCATCATGGGGACAAGGCTGGCTTAGCTGGCTGGATGAAGGGAGAAAAACCCAAAACATAGCTCAATTACATCTGTTTACCAAAATGGATGTCTAGCAACTGTCTGGTATACAAAAGGATCTCACCCTAAATAGCTGGTTCCTAACAATTGATCACAGGATCAATTGTACATCCAAGTACATCCAAGATCAAATGAGTCTAGTTTAGATCAGCAGAATAGCCTAAGTGACCCACAGATATAAAAAGTAATAAACATGTATATTTTTTAACCACCTTATTAGTGGCAGTTGTTCTAACTGCTCATATGTGAAAGAAGAGAACAATATATGGGGAAATCCTTCATATTTATAGACTCCTAGGAAACTAGAAAAAATGATCTGCATGCACTAATTCATTTTTATAGCCATTAGATAACTAAAGAGTTCTTTGCTTTGCAGGTTCTAAGTCTGACTCTTTCAACTAAGATTGTGAATAAAGGGATAAAGAAGAGTCTGGGGACACTGGAGGTTAAAGTTTAAAAAGATTGAAAGACCTCATGATCTGAAACTGAGAGAACTTATTCTGTTCCATTCAATATTTGTCTTGTAGAAAGCCCAAGGACATAAGAAAGAGAGAGGGAGGGAGAAAGGGAGACAGAGAGAAGAGTTGGGGGAGAGGGAGGGAGAGGATAGAGAGAATAGATCAGTGTTATATAGAGCAATAATTTAACTTTTATATTAGCAGCAGTGCTTTTTTTCCTATTAAAATTGAATATGACCTCCCAGTAGCAACAAGCATATCCATCACACCCAGACCTGGTTTTTATCATGTCATTTCCCAAGAAAAGGAGCCAAGGGCTCCTCGTTTTTGTTTCTTCCACAACGGATACAAGTACATACACTAGCACTGTGCTGGCATGGAGAAGCTTCTTAATAATCAGAAGCTAGTGTTGTTAATGTTAATTTGTATAACGAACATCACGTCATGTGCCTGCATACAGGAAAAGAAGAGAATGATAAGTGGAAAGGTTGAAGTAAGATATCATTTCATAGAATTTCATCACTTCATCGGTGGTTAATATTTGCCTTACCTGTTGTAAGAAACTGTTGATAAGATCTGGGATTCTTTCATCCTCACAAATAATAAAGCCATATACATCGCTTCTATCATTTAGAAGAACGTAAATCAAATATAGTGCTAGAAGCATCTATATTTGAGCACTCTACCTTGTAAGATGTTGCAATAGTTCCCCTATCTCTTTTTTAGTTGAGGGGATTATCCTTCACTCTGTAATATATACTGGGCCATTAAAGATGTGTATTTTTTTTTTTTTTTATTTTGGGGAGGATGACAAGATGGTGTTTTGATAGCAAGAAAAAAATCTTGAATAGGGTAAAGCATTTTTTACAACTTGTGGGTTGGCTTTATAACAGTATCTGGGCAAATGCTATTTATTAACCCAATTTGGTTTACTGATGACAGGGAAGTGTAATATAACATTCGCAAAGACATTTTGAGATCATTTTTGGTTCTGATAATTTTGTGAGTTGGTAGAGAACTGCAGAAGGCTGTAGCCTGCACTTTGATATGATGTTTTGCCATTCCATCGAGGAATAAATTCAGTCTTTTCCGACTGCTTTAGTGCTGATATGTTCATTTAAATTTAAGATGTTCTCAAATCAAACAAGCATATAAGCAACAGTAAAATTCAATCATAAAAAATGAATTCCCTGACTGACATAAATAAAGCAACCGCGACATCTGAAGGAAACACATGTCTTTAGATCATCGATGACTTTCACTTCAAAATGCTGATTGTTCGGTGTCATGATACATCTACCTATAATGAAATATCACCCACATGGTGGTTCCATGCCTTATTCTCTATTAGATTAGTTTCTTTGCTTTTTCTTTTAGTAAAATGGATCAAAGGACCAACTCAAGGAGAAATAAAAACACTTGCATTTAATATTTTCATGGGTTTTTAAAACAGGCTTAGACTTTGATCATTTCTCATTTGATCAAAGAGTATTTGGTACCCTTTGAAGGGAACCATATTGTAGTTTCAATCAGATTTGATTTCCAACTTCATTATAACAAAAATGAAAGAAAAACTTATTTTTACTGTACACGGAATATGTTTATATAAAACAAGCAGAAACATATATATATAATTTTAATTTAGAATCTCTAATCACTGCTCTTGGGTAAACAGATATCATTCATTATAAAAAATAATTGAAATAATTGAATTAAAATTAAGTGCATGTGATAGTATTCATTATTCTGTGAATATTTTTAAATAAAGCATGTTATGTCTTTTACCATATAAATAATAAACAATAATATACCACCTAACAGTGATTTGTTACAGTAAATTTTTTAAAGAATCACTTAAGTACTATACCATATGCATTAAATCTAGCAGCTAAATACTTTTAACTTAAAACTCAGGTACTGCTAACATCTATAAGGCTTCTCTTTAAGGAGGTAAAATGTTCTAGAATTAGACTGTGTGGTTATATAGTATTTTGTAGTTGCCCCATAGATGTCTGGATCAACCTCATACTCAGGTACTGATTGTTAAGTAAAATTGTTATATATGAATTTAATTGTTTGAGTTCTAAGTGACTCCCTAGAAAAAAGATACACTAGAGAGGAAAAATTTTGATATCCAAGAATACCTAAAAATAGGAAATAATATATTTATATTTCAAATATTTTTTTAACTGTGTAAATACTTTAACTTCTTAAACTGACTTACAACTGCCTAGAGGCTTATATTATTTAAGTTAGTGTTTAATTATTTCTCATAGTGTGATATATGTCACAGAATATTCATATATAGATACAATATGAGTTCTTAAAGCTTACAATATGAGGCAGAATGTATTTGATTTCTCTATTTCCCACAAAGGAGCCCAAAACATACTGCAGAAAGAAAAATCTCTTCAATAAATGGCGCTGAGAAAATTGGAAAGCCACATGAAAAAGAATAAAACTAGACTGCTATGTGTCACCATACACTAAAATTAACTCAAAAAAGATCAAAGACCTGGATACTAGATCTGAAACAAATTCCACATAGGTCCTAAACTCATGAACTTTAGATTTAGAGAAGATTTTATGAATTTGACCTCAAAGGCAAGGGAAGTAAAAGCAAAAATAAATGAATAGGACTACATCAAACTAAAAAGCTTCTGTGCAGTAAAAGAAACCGTCAACAAGACAAAGAGGCAGCCATCTGGATAGGAAAATTTATTTGCAAACAATTTCTCCGAGAAGGGCCTACTATTCAAATTATACAAAGAACTAATGCAACTCAACAGTGAAACAAATGAACAGTCTAATTAAAAAACATATTTCCTTTTAATATGATGATTTTTAAACTGATTTTTCTTACAACTTTAAAAAGTTTTTAGAGTGATTTAAAAATTTTTTCTTAATCCCTTTTTCCAATTCACTTTTGATGTGGGTATTGTCATTGTGTTGTGGATTTTTATTGTCTTCCTGTGCTCATCTGTTAGCTTTATAAGTTGCTAACACAGGGTAATAATAGACTCTGTGTGGCCTCATTAGATCTATAGATATAATTAAGTTACTTTTTTGCTTTCTCTACTACCACAGGAGAAATATAAACATACATAAACAGGTAAAATATGTTTTATCAATAGTTTGTCAAAGAAGATCTTAGAAGCAAATTGAGATAAAATGAGGGTCAAAAATGGTTATAATTAAAAACACAAACAATAATAAGTGTTGGCAAAATGTGGAGAAAAGAGAACCCTCATATGTTGATGTTGAGAATGTTTTGTGCAAGTACTATGGGAAATAGTTTAGAAATTCTTCTAAATACTACACATAGAGTCACCATGTGATCTTGCATTTTTACTCCTATGAGTACACAGAGAAATGAAAACACATCTCCACAAATAAACTTGCACATGAATGTTTAAAACATTATTCATAATAGCTAAAAACTGACAATAACCTTAAATTTCCATCAGTTGATGAGTTATCAAACAAAATGAAGTATATTTACACTGTTATACGATTTGGCAATGAATCAAGCGTGAAGAAACATGTTGCAACATGAATGAACTTTAGTAATATCATGCTAAATGAAAAAAGTCACAAAGGACCAGCTATGATATGATACCTTTATATAAATTGTGCAGAATAGGCGACTCTATAGAGAGAAAATGAGTTAGTGCTTGCCTGAGGCTAAAGAGGAAAGATGGAGATAATTAGGAGTGACTGCTAACGTCTATAAGGCTTCTCTTTAAGGAGGTAAAATGTTCTAGAATTAGACTGTGTAGTTATATAGTATTTTGTAGTTGCCCCATAGATGTCTGGATCAACCTCATACTCAAAAATTAGTTTGTCTTTCAAGACTAATTATACTGCACATTCCAAAAGGACATGAAAAGTTTATTAACTATATTCTGGGATTCTCTAGGGAGAGCAGGGCTGGCCTAAGCCAGTGCAGGTAACAAAAATGAAGAGAAACAAGTGACTGGCTAGAAGATGGGGCCAGAGCAGGGGTTACATGGTTTGAGTTTCTGACCAGTGCCAAGAGAGAGTGGGTAAGGGCTCTCTTGTTGCCTTGTCCATATGTGAGACAAACAAAAGATGGGAGAGGAAGGGATAGTGTTTGAAAGCTTTTAAATCAAACATCCAAAATGGCCTTTATTTTTATTACACACAACTGTAATTATACAGAACACAAGTGAGTCGTACATTTTAAATTAGTGAATTTAAAATTAATGTATTATATCTCAATGAAACTTTTTAAATAGAAAAAACTGGCAAAAAAAATTTTGGCTAAAATATGGAACGAATAGAAATATATATTGGGAAGAGGGATTTAAAATGATAAAACCACTTTGTAAAAAGTTTTGCAAGTTTCTTTTAACTTTAAACATCAGCTTACCATTTGAGCAAGCAATTCCACTTCTAGATGTTTTGAATCCAAGAAGAATAAAAAACACAATTGTCTAAAAAATTCATACAAGAAGATTTGTAGAATCTTAACTAATAATAACCCAAAACTTCAAATAGTCCATCAACAGGGGAATGGATACACAAATTGTGGTATATGTACATGGTGGACCCAAATACTGCTACCTGTAACAACATTTAGGAATCTCATAGATATCATCTTGCTCAACAAAAGCTAGAAACAAAAGAGCTGTTTGATTCAATTTCTTTTACATCCTTGAACTGGCAAAAGTGGTCCTGAGTGGAAATAATCAGAAAAGTTCCCATCTGTTGGAAGGGGTGGAAGGAACAGTTAGGCCCACAAGGAAATTTTGGGATCGATAGAAATGTTCTCTAGTTAGCTAGGGCTTTGGGTTAAATAAGTACATTTGTCAAATTTACACAGTTTAAATATATAAAATTCAAAGTACATTAATTTTACCTGAAAAAAATATAAAAATAGTAATAATTAGGTAGAGAAGCTTGGAATTGGGGTAGGTATGGATGAAACAACAGTAGTGAGTTATTGAAAAGAGGAGATGGGTAGCTGAGGTTTATGATAGCATTTGGTTTGCTTTGTATATGTTTGAAATTTCCCATAAGCAAAAGGTTTTAAGGAGTTACACGGGCAAGGATGATGACAATGCTGAGGAAAATTACATGGCAGACCAATTCTTCTTGACTAAGAATGTATAGCTCAAGCTAGAAATTAGACTTTATCTTTGAGAGAGAAAGCTGCAAAGATTTAAGCACACGATGAGGATAGCTCATTCAGATAATACCATGAGAATATATACCTAAAAGGGATTAATGACTTAAAAAGTGGTACAGCATTCTCCCAACCACATGGCGTGATGCCATGGGATTTCTTAGTTTTGCCTCTGCACATGTTTATACATTTTTTTTAGAATCTATTTAGTGTGTTTTGCTGTTTCTAATGGACAAAACTTGTGAAATATATAGAGTTCAGTTTTTAATAAGACTGTATTTATGAACTGTTGTAGATTTAAAGTAACAAATATTTTACTCATGCATATATACATGGAGTCATACCTTTAGGCATTGACAAATATTTGACACATTTTGTTTTGCTCAATTCTTTTTGAAATTATAGGTTAAGTGCATTATTCAAGAGTGTAGCATAAACTTATTGCATAGATAAAGGTGGTTCTGAATTTCTAATTCCCAATTCAATTCTATACAAAAATGCATTTTCCCTTTTCCATGTTAGAAAGTAGCAACAATATCTGAAAAGTCAATATCAGGCAGCAAGTAGAATATAAAGGTGTATTACTTTAGAAAACTTACCTTTCATAGTTTCACACCGGTCGTTTAATATTTATGTTTATATATTTTCTTAAAAAATCAAATAAAAATGTATTTGACTCCAATATAGATGCAAATATGTGTTCTACATTTTAAACCAGGTGTTTTGTGCAACTGCATATATGCTAGTATTTTTGCTATTATTATTATTATCATTTTATTTTAGAATAATCAGTGGTTAATGAGGAGTGTAAGATGAAAAGGGCTTATTATTTAGACTTGTACATAACTTTCAGTTCATCCTCAGATAATCCATTAAAAAAGTCAGTGAAATTTCCACAATTTTTTATTTCAAGCTGATTGGTAAGTAGAATCAAAATAATGCCAGGCTTTACAGTCGTAACACATTGGGGTCAGGTAGTATAGTTAAATCACTAAATTATGACAGTTTAGCCAAAAATATTTATAAATAGGAGCTTCAGAATTTAGACTTATAAGTAATAGAAAGTAAGCTCATATCTTTTAAAAGAACAAGAATGAGAGTGCCAGTCAGGGTCAAGACAGATCCCACCTGCAACACTTAATAATTTTGTTTTAAGAAACCTTATTTTTATTTGCTCTCAGTGCTCATCTTATTCTTACTCTCCACCCCCAACTCTCAGAGGTCCTGCTCCTTAGCCTGTCAATAAATACTGCTAAATCACAGTGAGGCTTCACATGGCTTTTGGGAAACTGCCCTCAGTTTTCCTACCACAATGGCTGTTCCTTCTCAAATTTTCTTGGCTGACTTTTCTTCATCACTTTGACTTCTCAAGACAGACTTTAGATGTTCTCATTCCTCTCTTTGTTCACACTTGTGGAGTTTCCATCCAATCCTTGGTTTTAAATATCATTTTTGTGCTGTTGACTCACAATTTGTATCTGCCTCTTCCTTAAACTTCAAATGTGTATCTACCTGCCCACTTGACATCTCTATTTGTATGTGCAGTCGGTATCTCTAACTTAACAGTGTCTCCAATATTTGTATTTTTTTCTGCTTTCAAATATGCCCCTTCACCTTCTTTCCTATCTCAGAAAAGGGATACTTTATCCTTTTAATTACTCAGGACAAGCAACTGGGAGCCATTTAAGATTCATCGTTTGCTCATCTTCTCACATTTGATGCTATCTTTGATACTACCCAGAGTCTCCCATCTTGACCCAAGCCACCATCAATTTTTGCTTAGATTACAATAGTTTTTATTGACCTATTTCCCCTGAATTCTTCTCTTTCCAACAATCTATTCTTTTTCTAATTTATTTTTATTTACACATACTTGTTATACAATATTATATTGGTCATATTAGTTGTAGGTGTACAATATAGTGATTTGACATGTTTATAGCTTACGGTGTGATTACTCCATTAATTCTAGTAATCATCTCTGTCCATTCCTAGCACAGAAACAAGAATTACCCTTTACATTTTATGCAAATAATGACAATTCTGTGCTAAAATCTCTCCAATAGCATCTCATTTCATGCAAGGTATAGGCCAATGTTCTTAAAATAGCCTTTGTGTCCCATAATGCATGAGCCCTCATTACTTCTGTAACTTGTTTCTATGTCCCAACTATTGTTTACTGAATTGAGCCCACACGGAACTCTTTGAAGTTCCATGATTATGACAAACATTTTCCCACCTCCTTTGCATATTTGCTTGCAATAAATGAGAATAATACCTACATTGCAAGGCTGTGGTGAGATACATTAGTGTTCTATTGCTGTGTAATCAGTTACCTCAAACTAAGTGTCCCAAAGCAAGACAATTGTGTTATCTGGGGGTTTCTGTGGGTCAGAAATCTGGGCATGCTATAATGGGTTCTCTGCTCACTTTTCATAAAACTGAAATCAAGATGTTGGCTGGGCCTAAGATTCTCATCTGAATCTCTGGTTCCTCTTCTCATTCAGGTTGTTGGTAGAATTCATTTCCTTGTGGTTTTAGGACTGAGATGTCTCTCTTCTTTTGGTTGTTAGTTGGGATTCACTCTCAGCAACTGGAAGTTAACCCTTAGTGATATGACCCCTTCCATAGGCAATTTACAACATGGGCATTTGCTTTCCCTTGGTCCAGCAGTAGGGTATGTGTAGCTTCTTGTCTCACGTAAGGACTCACTTGAATAGGCCATACTGACTCAGGATAATCTGCCTTTGAAATAACTCAAAGTCAAGTGATTAGGAACCTTACGTCCAAAATATCCATTTTTTTCCATTTATGTACTATAACATAGAGGTAATATTCATCATATGCAGAGATCCTACTCACTGTAAAGGAGAGAAATTAAACAAGGACAGGGGTCATTGGTGGTCATCTTAGAAAGTCTTTCTCCATGCCTTATCCACAGAAGGTGCTTGATAAGGATCCTGTATTATACCCCTGGTTTTTCACTTCTAAATACATAAATGTGTTCATACTTTTGGGAGTAGTTTGTACTTTTATGATATTTATCATTTAGAAAAAAATTACTAATGGCACAGATCACATAAAGGTTTTGAATTAAAGAAAACACTGTTAAAATTGGAGAGTGCCTGTTCTATTTCACCTCCATTTTAACTGACTATTTCTTCTCTCGAGCAGTTTGCCTATCACATTCCCTAGGGGACTGAGAAAATTGTACTTGTAAGAAGTTGCAAAAGGAAACTTCCATGGCCTTCAAGTGCAAGCTACATTATTTATTATCAGATCGATGTTCTGGCAGTGTTGCTTGTAAGTAGATATACTGATTTAATCTTAAAATCAGTCAAGTGAGCTGAATTTTGCCTTGAGCTATAGGATAAGGAATGCATCTTACTTTGCTAGTACATTTGAAGGCAAACTCATTGAAGAAAATATTCAGATTTGCAGTAATTATTAATAATATCACTCTGCTTCTTTGCCCAATGTAATTCAACAAAAAAACTAAATTTTTAATTGAAATTATTCTCACATATATTAGCCATGAAATTTTGGCAAAGACGTGATTCTCAAGGTAAAGATGACAATTATCACTTCAGCATTGAAGCTAGTTATTAATGCTATCTATGTGAATATGAAAAGCCCCTGATACATAACTTTTCTCATAAAGTGCTCAGCTTTTAAAAATATCAACAAATTGTTAAATATCATCAACTTACTAATACTGAATGATAAAGGGTGATAATGTCACAAAAGTACTTAAACTTTCAATAAAGTTCATGAACTAGAATTAAGATAATTCTGATATAAAATATGGAAAAGAAAAAATAGAGTCATTTAGAAAGATTACAAAGTAAACTGATTTCTGCAAATGGCACACCCATCTGGGGAAAAAAGGATATTTTGTATTCTCAAGTAGAGTAACACATCTAGTCAAGGTGCTATCCTAAGTTAATGTCATGACTGAAATCTAAGCATTGTTTTAAAAAAGAGTGGTCTTTATCTGCCTACTAGTTTAGTTTGAGTTGAATTTTGCTGTTAGTTTTATTATATTCTCCATCCTAAACTCGTCTGTAAGTGAATTCTTGCCTGTAACTCCCACCTTCCTTTTAAGAAGTAGATCCAGATCCAAACACTGCATACCTACTTGCCTAGATTTTTGTGACATGTTTTTACCATGTTTTTACCACTGAATAGCCTCTCACTGTCTTTTGTTAAACCTTGTAATTTCCAAACACTATACTTCTTTCATGATCACCATTACTTCCACATATTATACTTCCTTCCATTATGTGTGAGTAGATTTGATAGCTGTTTTTATATGTTTAGATTTCCAGTACCAACTTTACTTAAACTAAACGTGTTTTCTTCCTATCTGATTGCAATTTCTCATAGCTGAATCCCAAAACTAAATACCTAACATAGTATAGCAATTAATTTTTAATTTATGAGATTATAAAAAAGTCTTGGAAACACTAAGAATGGGACAAAAGTCATCCCTTTTTATTTTAGCATTGCTTCTTTGCTCATTCAAACCTGTGTAATGACACATTTACCCTACAATTGCTCATCTTTATTGATCTTTCCTGATGATATAATCAGTAAAACCCCATGGTTATTTCATATTTTCTTAAGTTATAGTTATCAGCAAGAGTTTCTGTATCAAAGTTAAACTAAAAATTAGAACTGAAAAGACAGGACATTTAAAATATAGGATTCTCTTTCATTAATAATTTTTCCTTTTTCAGCCTTTACAAAAGTCTGTTTTGTCAATTTTATTGAAGAATAATAATCATGTAAACATGTATGAATCACAACTGGAGAATAAATATGCTTTGTAATAAGCATCTAAAAATTTTTTTTCAACTAACAACAAAAATTTTTTGAAACCCAGAAGCCCACTTTGATTTTTTTTCCCGTTCTCTACCCCAGGCCAGTAATAACCACAATCTTATTTCTAACACCAGATATTAATTTTATCTATTTTTGAATGTTATGCAAGTAAGATTAAACAGTGTATACTCTTTATTCTGGCTTTTTTTATTTAAAATGTTTTTGTGAGTCATTCTTGCATCTAGTTCTATTTTATTAATATTATCATGCATAATGTTCCCTTTTATTCACATATTACAATGTATATATCCATTCTGGCATTTACAGATATGTGTTTAATTTTTGCTCATTGTTAAAAATAATTCTGCTATCCATAACTTGTACATGTTTTTGCCATGTGATAAGGATCAAGATATCTGTTTTTCAGTTTGTTTTCAAATGAACATTTATTTGACCCAAAACAACTATGTTGTATTTCAGTGTCACGTTTATAACCAATCAAGTCACAGATCTGTACCCGGCCCTTCTTCTATTTTTCTGTCCTTGTACTAACACCACCCTGTTTAGTTTGCATCACTAAATAAGTCTTGATATAATTAGATTTCTCGTACAGACACATTCTTCTTCTTCAAATTTACCTATATTTCCATGTGTTACATAATAGAATCAGCTTGTTGATTTCTAAAGCAATAAAATTCTTCAGATATTTTGAGTGCAATTGCATTGAATAGGTAAATCAATTTGGAAATAACTGATATTTTTATCATATTAAATTTTACAATTCATGGACAGCATATTTCTCTATTTAGGTCTTTCATTTATTTCTATAATAGATTTTTAGTGTGGGAATCACATACATATTTTAAAAGTTTAATTTCTAGACCTTGTATGTATGATGTCATTTTAAATGGACTATTTGTGTTATTTACATATGGCACTTTAATTTGTTCTTTATAATTCTTATGCCTTTTTCTTTTGTTTATTTCATTTTATTTTTTTTATTACATCAGTTAGAACTTCCAATACAATATTGGGTACAAGTGATGACTGAGGGCATCATTGTTCCATTTCTACTGTCAGGGGGGATACTAGTTAGAGTTCTCCACAGAAACAGAACCAGTAGGATATATAACAATATATAAGAAGAGATTTGTTATAGGAATGGATTTATGGAGTCTGAGAAGCCCCAGGATTTGCCATCCACAAGCTGGAGAACCAGGAAAGCTAATGTTGTAATTCAGTCTGAGTCTAAGGCCCACCAGGCAGCATGTTTGTTATGGTCCAGAGGGTTTTCCCAAATTGTTTGCTTTACAACTCAATGCATCCTTTGAAACCTCATCATTTAATATTTATTTTAAGGTTATTTTAAGGTTAGCCTTTAATTGGCTGTGTTTACATGGTCTGTCATAAGGACATTTTACTTTCATCTTCTTATATATTTGCTACGTTACTTTGATTTTAACCTAGATAGTTTATATCTGAGAACTGTAGTGTATGTTTCTTGGCATTCCATACAAGCAGAGAATAAAATTCTCAAGTAGTTGCCAGGGGTTGGGGTGAGGAAAATAGAAAGTTGTTGTTCAATGGGTCTAAAGTTTTAGTTTTGCTAGATGACTATATTCTAGAGATCTGCTAAATCTATAGTGCTTCGAGTTAAAAATACTATATTGTGCATTTCAACATTTGTTCTGAGGGTATATATCATGTTATGTGTTTTTATCACATACACGCATGCGCGCGCGCACACACACACACACACACACACCCTTCCTCAGCAAAGACAAAATCCAAACAAAAATCTTTCAGTCGTGATAGGTATGTCAATGACCTTGATTGTGGAGATAGTATGAGCAATGATGCATATGTTCAAATTTATCAAATTGTATGCATTAAACATGTGCAGTTTTTTGCATATTGATTATCTCAAGAAAGCCTTAAAAAATATTCCTCAGAGTTCTAAAGGAATTTGATAAATATTTGCTGATATGCTACCAATGAGCATGTGAAACTCTGAATGGTTAAATATAAATATTACCTCACAAAACTTACTAACTCAAAAGTAAATAGGACAGTCATCTCTTTGAGCTTCAGTACTAGATTTATAACTCTAAGTTTGCAGATAAAAAAAGGAAATAAAATTTTTTCTAAAACCACCTCAGTTTTTAAATTCTGTAGCTAGTGTACTAGATATGTTACTTTTTTAAAATTTAAAACTATAACTAATACATCTATTTTGTGTTATAAATAAGAATTCTGGATGTTAATAATATTTAAATGTCAGCTTTCCAATTAAGGAAATAACTGTTATTGGTTGGCTTTGCTACTGAACCTGTGGGTAATATTTTTTTAAAGCTATTTTCTAAAGTCATAAGGCATATGTGTATGTGTCTGTGTGTGTGTGTGTATAATATGTATTTTATATATTTACATATAGAAAGGAAAATGTAGGTACCATAAATCACTAATGAAAATGATGATGAATAACTCAATAGAAAAATAGGTAAAGGCTAAGAGCAAATCACTCAAAAAAATTAAATTTTCTCATAAGCACGTGGAGAAAATCTCCACCTTCACTTACAAATACAGCATTTGTTTTCGGAATGAATGACTGGAGGTACAATGAGTAAATTTCTACTGCATATAGGAGAAAAGGAGACTTATTTTATGGATTACTGGAACAATTGCAAGAATGTTGTTTTTGGTTACTTGAGAAATAAAAAATGTCTTCAATGAACTTGTGGATCTGAGGATTTGAGGCAGAAGGTTGAAAATGCTAATTGGCTTCTCTTAGTTGCAAATTATAAGATATTGAAAAATATGAGATAAGAAATTAATTCTCATTTTCAATAAAATGTTTAATAATTCAATGAATTGGAAGATAAAACTGCCTCTCATTTTTAACATTTCTAGTCAGCAAAAACTTCTCAAAGTAAGAAAGGCCTCAGGGAAAAAAATTAAATCTACAATATGCTCTAAGACTTCAGACATTTTATGATGGTTTTTCATAGACCCTCTCATCAATAGATAATTTAGTGTACAGGACTAAAGAACTGAATGAAGAGTTTTATTAACTCTACTTATTCATCTTGAAAGCAAGTATGAAGTTTCTCAACCTGTATCAGATTTACTATTGCTTACCGCAATAGCTCCATCTGTTCCTGAGACCTCATTCTGCCCCTTGGGGTGACATGATGAGAACAGAAGATCCATAAGTATAGAGTGGGTCCACACTAGAGAAGTCTGAAATCTTGGATTTCAGAGTTTACAGCAGAATTGCTCCAGAGTAGCTCCTCCCCTCTTGAAAGAGGGAGGAATGTCCTTATCTTTGGATTATAAAGGAATCCTCCCCTGGAGAATAAAGGAAGTATTGTAAACCCTAAATAAAGGTTTATAATACTTTGGAAGGAAACCAAATAAATGGCTCTGGGATAAGGAAACCTGTAAACCTCTCTGCAGGTCTCCAAATTGCAAACCATGCTTGCCATTCGAACATCCTTTAACCCAGGTTGTCAGGAATTTTTACTCAGAAAGTCCTGCTCATTAGGAAAAAATAAAAATATTGTTTCTAAAATTTTGTCCCTTGTTTCTCATGGTGGGGTTTGGGTCAGATTTGCCCTTCATACGCCACTCCATTGGCCATTCCAGTTCTCTTACTGACAGGGGATAGGACCAATCCTTTTGTGTTATGTAGCATTTGTCAAGGTGACTAGAAGCACAACTCCAATCTGTAGTATAAGAACACCCAGTAGTTTTGATGTCACCCATACCCTCCAGGGGTCTCAGATGCAACCAAATCCCATTAACTTTTAGAGTCTGCTTTCAAAAGCCCTGACTTTACCTGTCCACCTGGCTCAAGGCATTCATCTAAATACAGCAGGATATTTTCAGAATTTGCAAGATTTCACCTTGGCCTACAAAGAGAAAGTCTAGTGTAATTGGCATCTATGACAAATGTCACTAGTGAGTTGACACTGACCCGAATGCTTTTTCTAGAGCAGAGATACTGCCATTTATCCCTACAGTTAAGTTAGGGACAGATTTCCTATTACCCTTTCACATGAAATAACACACAGTAGAGGTAAAACTGCCCACAGAGTCTGCACCCGAGGTGTTCCTTAAGCACTTGATGTTACTGTTAACTCTTCCCAGGTACAAATGACAACGAGTTCTGCAGACTAGAACAGCTAAAGCATACACAGTGGGGTTCCAGGTTAAACATTTCTGAGACAGACCCATGACTTCAGGAGAACCTTTGAATCCAAGGTTCTCAAATAGCCAGAGGCTTTGGTTTTGCTTCAGGCATTAGCTGGAGAAAGTTTTTCCCTCAGGGTTGGGGACACTTTCTCATGTGAAGGTAACTGCTGGAACAGAAAAGCTCTATTCTTTAATATGCCAAGTTAATTTGGCAGAAGCACTCGTTTTGTTTTGTAATTGTTTTCTACTCAGAAATGGATATTCTGGCTGGAGAGTCACCAGGCCTTTTGTGGGTCATGAGTTTCATTTCAGCAAGAATTCATAGCAAGATTTCCCCAAAATGCTTTGTGGTCACCTGTGACACTCCTAAAACGTATCTCTAGCTGAAGGCTATTTTCCTCTTATGCTGTCTCCCTTTACATACCATTTTCTTTTGGGTGGAGAGAAGTCAAAATAAAGCAGTTTTTCTGTATGTAGGGTGCCTCAAAGGTGAGAGGCATCACCTAACATATCCAGGGGTGGCAGATAGCAAGGGAGTTGGTCCCAATAAAGTACTTCTCTATTTGCAAATTTTCCATCCTCTCAGGTACTGTGAGTCGGGGAATTACAAACTTGACAAATATTTCTGTCAAGCATTCATATACAGAAGAAACAAAACACAAACTTTTTTTTTAAACCTCATTTGTTTTCTTCCATCCACATTTGCTCAAAGCCCTAGCTGTTTGTTAGCATTTCAAAGATGAAAATCACAGCTGCCTATTATCTCCCCGAGAGGAGTCTGGCGATGCCAAGTTAATTTGGGACTGTGACTGCAGCAGAGCTTAGGTGACAGGGCTGGCTGGCTGGAAAGGCTGCATCGTTTTAGCCCCATGATCCACTTCTTCCCCTGGATACTTCCCACAGTCTGGGGAGTGCCCAGAGCTCAAGAGTTCTCACTTCTGCCCTCTCCTGTGCCATCATGGTTCTACCCTACATTTCTCAGAAATGTACAAATACAGGTTCTACCCTAAATTTTTCCTCTGTGGGACTGGGTACTTACCTGTCTTTATCCAACAGAGCTGTAAAAATCCAGTCTCTTCCAATCTCTGGTTCAAATCTCTTGCTCTCTTGACATTTCTGAGTGTATTCAGAAAGCATGGAGCAGTGCTGGTCTCTTTGGTACAGGCCCATCCTGAATTCATAAGGCATTTGAGGGCAGGGTGGATGGAATAAGAGTGAGAAATTAAGGGGACCAGAGAAAGCATCTCCTTGCCAATAGGCATCCACGTTTTACCCAAGGGTGAGAAGCATCCGGGCTGTTCCACCCAAGGCCTTCCTGAGACTTGAACACCAATTAATCTTCTCCTTTCATCTAGAGGAGTAGTTCTAAGTGTAGCAGAGTGGAAATATATCCAAGATCAATTAATTATTGTAAAATCCACTGTTCAAAATAGAATACGTTGTATTAGACTATTTTTTTTTGTAAAAAAAAAAAAAAGAGAGAGAGAGAGAGACAACATTTAATAGAATACTAAACCAAATAAGTAATTTTTTCACTAGGTAAAATAGGAAATCACAGGGCTTTACTATGTTTACTTTATACTTTACTTTTTTTGTGTTTTTAAATAAACATCATTTATGTTAATATTGAAAACGAAAGAAAAAGGAAATGATCATGGGGGATATGATTTTTTTGGGGGGTGAGCAGACTTCACTTTAATTTCTGATATTTCTATAATAAAAAAAATCTAAAGAAATTCAAATACAGAAACTGGATAAAGGGAGGTAAAAATTGATTGGCTGTGTAGTCCTTGCTTCAGCTACATATTACATTTATTATTATTTTTCTAGTCCTGAGGCTAGCAGCATAAATATGTCCCACCAAGAAGAAGTCTGTACTAGCTTGCTTAGGGTGTCGTGGTATGGAATCCTTCCAACTCCTTTTTTTTTGGTTGCAGCATCTCCAAACGAAAGATTCTTATTGTCTCAATTCCTTCCTCTGCTTGGATCTCATTGCATGTGATGATGCTAACCGTTGCACCCCCAGGGAAAAAGCTGACTTCATGTACTCAACTAATATTTAGTGAGAATTGGACAATTTGCCATTCACCTTTCAAATGTCCAAAAACAGTGGAGAAGGTAGCTATCTCTAATGTTAGTATGGTAGGCTGAGTAACAGCCCTCCAGAGATGCCTATGCCCTAATCCTCAGAGCCTGAGACTATGTCACCTTATTGGTAAAAGGAACTTTGCAGATATAATTTAAGTGAGGATCTTGGGATGGAGAGATTCCCTTGAATTATCTGGGTGGGTACAATAAAATCTCAAGAGTACTTATAAGAGTCTGTCAAGAGGATTGGAATTTAAAAAAGGACAGTGGGATAGAACTGGAGGGCGGAGTGATGCTCTGTGAAATTGGAGGTAGGGACCATGAAACAGGAAGTGCAAGAAGCTTCTGGAAGCTGAAAAAATCAAAGTAACAAATTCTCCCTTTAAGCCTCCAGAAGCAATGCATGCTTGCTGATACTTTGATTTTTGACTTCTCCATTAAAATGTCAAAGAGTAAATTTGTGTTGTTTTAAGACCCTAAAATTTTGGTTATTGCTTACATCAGCAATAGGAAATTATTACAGTTAGGAAAGAGCTGCCAATTTGTTAAGAAACAAACTATACTATTTTTTGATCAACTTGAAACCATGACCACATTTAACTTTATTATAGGCTTATCATTAATTTTCTCGGGCACAATCTTTTATTTTTACATAATTTTGAGTATAAGGTCTACTATCTGCTCCAAGAAACCATTTTAAAACAAAAATCAAAGAACAGAAGATATTCTGCTCAAATATAAAAAAAAAATTGGTGGGAAGGCTATCACAACAGACATTGTATGTTAGCAATGTAATTTTTAATTTTACCATAGCTAAGATACTACGCATGCATTATAGGTCAGAATTGGATGTGTTCCTTGGGTATTTTATTCTGAGTGGAATGGAGGTGATAAATACTTCTTAATTTGCACTAATGAAAAAACCCATTGAAGTAAATAATCTCTTAAATCTCCTTGTTCTGAGGGGAGTCTAGAGCAGAAGCCACATACTAAAACGTATGTTTCTCACATATTTAAGGAAACATTAAGCACTTCTCGTCCTAGATAGAGTAGATCAGTTATGGTGGCTAAATGACTAGTTTCCATCACTATATTTTGTAGTTCTTTGCAATCAGCATTTAGATAGAGATTTTGCTCTTTTGGTTAAACGATTCAAGTATGGGATGAGGGTTTGAGGCTGGAAAAGGTACAGATCTAAGTGATTCACATGAGCACATCAGTCTCAATTTGGACTAATTTTTTTTTGGCTACCACTTGGGTATTTTTATCAGGCTATAACTTTCCTTATGATTGGCACTTTAGTCAAGTCTTTTCAATCTCTCATGCACACAGAAGCCTGACAGGCCTATTCTACTAGTCCATGGGATATATGTTGCCATGTCTAATCCCTAGTGAATCGAGTTTTGGACCCCAAAGTTACAACCTGGATGAAGCCTGCAGATGTGTTCGCTCAGCTAATGTAACATTGAAAAAGAAAAGTTAATAATTTAGGATGGGCACACACTCTCAATTTATCACAGTTTGTATGATTCCTTGTGTGTGACATCCAGCCACTTCATGCTTTTATGTAACCTGCCTGGATCACAGAGACATGTGACTTGGTAACCCCTGAGCCAGTTAAATATAGCTCTTCTCTTAATTATGTTATGTGGTTAAAGTACCTCGAGAAGAGGAAGTTGTTTACTTTTTCTATCCTTTTCTTCATAACTTCTCCCACCTCCATAGCTTTCAATAATATTTGGTAAACATTTGTTAAATGATTGATATCAGTATCAACTTCTAGTATATCTCTAAGATGTCCTGACTCCAGGAAAAAAATGAGAATCCATCGACATAAAGAGAAATATTCTGTCAAGTTCCTTCCAGAAAGGTGGAGCATAGATTTGCAGATAACATTTTTGTCTCTTGAAATTTTTCTTGAAATATCATCTAATTTTCTACAAGCAGAAAAAAATTTCAATTTTTAGGTATTAATGTTCTATTAAAAGACATCATAAGTTTTTTCATGCTATTAACCATAAGAATAATTTTACTATGCTGCAAAGATGATCATCTGCTGTAGATTCTATTTACAGAGTAAAGATGTTATTTTGTTTTTGTTTTTTACTCAATTTTTATAAAGTTAACAGAGTTATTAAGAATTATAAAAGTTTAAAATGATGAAACACCACAGACTGAATGATTTATTAGCACCTACCTTAAGCACACACACATAGCCAAAAAATGAATAAAATTATTATTGCATGACTTTAAATTTGAGAAATCTTCCAGATGTACCTATAAACAAATTCAACAGTGTTGTCTACATCTGATTATTATATTTCAGGCCTTGATTATAGCACTCTTTCCCAAAATTATTATTTTTGCTACATAGGATTCTAACACCTTATATTTCTTTTTTTTTTTTTTTAAATAACGTGGTTGGCTTAGGTATAAAGAAAGTAACAATGGGTCTCTAATACTGAAGCATAAAATTTGTCAGATAACCCGTTTAAATGATGATTACTACATGGAAACTCTAAATTTTGTGTAATTTTTGTGACCCCAAGGTGGTTTTTTCAAATGCTTTTGCTGAGATAGAGCTAGGATACATATTATAACACCAACTATGGTATGTATTAAATATTAAATGGTCACAGTAAAGCTATGAAGAGTCTTTTTATGATTTAATATCCTCTCATATTATTATATATACTTTTTAAGTTATTAAGGCTTTCTTATTAAAAAAAACAATAACTAACCATGGCTCCTGCTCTTGAGTTTGTCTCGGTGCTCCTGTTGGCTTTTATATATGTTTCTTCCATATCTTAGCACGCTGTATTTGAGTGCATATGTTTCATCCTCATCTTTGTCATGAGCTCCACTCATCTTTGGATCACCAACCAGCTCCCAACACAATGCTGTAAGAACAGTCCCCATGATATATTTTCATGCATCCTAGTAGAGGAGCCATGCAGTCTTAATTACTGATATTTCCTTCGATGTAGAACATCTATTCTTTCTGCTGCCTCACTCCTCTCTCAGTCTTTTCCTAGGGAAGTGAAATAATTGTGTAATTTTGAGTTTGCTACTCAGAACCAGGTATCTCAGTGACTCCATTCTGTGAAGCCTCTTGCCTGCAGAGAGCAGGTCCTCTGATTTGCTCCAAACCAAAAGTCAAGGCTCACTCTAATTGGGAGATACCTGGAGGTTCGCAGGGGGGACCGTCTGTCCAATTCTTCAGTTCACTGTTAGAAGTCCATCATTGCCTCATCCCCAGGCAGTATCAAATGTGCTATTTTGATATCACTTCTATTCTTTAGTACTTTGGGTTTTATAGGGAAAGGCTTCCAGCAAGGAAGCCTGCAGTTTGGGGAACATAAGTTCAAATTAGAGGTGAAGTGTTGGTAACTTGTATACAATCAGGAAACTTTGAGACTTAGAGAATTGCACGGATCATCGTGATTGGGCATGACTGAGGCGTTGGTGCTCCCAGAGAGGGGACTTTAACCATTGGTGGCACTGAACTAAAAAAGGCAATAAGTATTTGTTGTTATGGTTAGGGTAGTAGAGATTGTTGTTTTGCCTGGAATGTTCAGAGTGGCCTATATCTTGCCACATGACAGTTTTCTCAGTCTCATTGTTGGCTTTTAAATGCTGCAGACTTTAACTTGAGATTTAAAACAAATGGACCACATGGGATTTTGATATGGGTCATTTCCTACACGTTATGGTTCTTTTTATATGGGGTGGTGTTCATATTTATATGGAGAAAGCTGCATTAAAATATAGCCAAATAGAAAAGGCCAAAACTCAGTTTCTAGACCTTAAGGTGCAGGCTACTGCAAATTGACCTTAAATTGCACAAGCATACCCTGGACTATTTTGTAAATGAGGACGAGTTTGCAGTAGAAATTTTTAAGCAGATATTGGCTTAAAAATGCTTTTTCTCTATTATATCTGCAAGATGGGATATTAAACATCAAGGTACCTGATTTAGGCCTGAGCTATAGAGTGCTGGTGAGCTTCTAGATTCAGATTGTTTAGATGTCCTAGACCAATGCATTTTGCATTCAGGAACAAGAGTGACAGCGTATGAACAACTTGGAATTCTATGGCCTTTCCGCAGGCTGAAAACCTGTAATTAATGATGTAACCTGTAATTAATCGAGTTTTGCATTGATTATAGAATCCATGACCATGACTTTAGAGTCCCAAATTAAACTCTTTTAAAGAGCACATAGCAGAAATTTTAGTTATTATGAATTTGGAGAATAGGCTTCAGAAGCATCGATAGAAGTTTTGGTTCAAGAAAACTCTTGAGTATAATTCCTAAGCTAAAACAAACATTGAGATTACATGACACTTGAGTTCCAGACACACAGGACTCAAATGAAAAACACAAGTTAAGAATTTTGAAAAGGTTGAAAAACAAAATTCATCTCAGTTAAGGCCCAGTGACTGAAGGTGTCTTCCTAATAAATTTCTGAAATTTAAGAGACGACAGGAATGACTCTAATGTACTCTCTAAATTCTAGCTTTCACCCTCATACATATACACACACAGATATAAATATGAATTCTGGTTAAGTATGACTGACAGCATAATAGCAGAGCTAAAATCACTGAACATTAGATCCTAGTAATAAAACATTGGCTTACTTTGTAAATTTAATGCATGTAGCGTCAGCTCCATGAAAAATAATCCTGCGTCCTTTCTCAGGATATGCTCTTTAATATTAAGTATATTAGAGCCTGACTATTGGACTAATACTATTCTAGAAGCTCTAAACACATTCATATCAGTTAGAGGCAGTTTTGGCAGTAGCCGTACAGAAACAACAAAGCACTGATATTTAAGCATCAATAATCTTTCTGGAAAACACATTATTAATTAGGTAGGTTACATTTTAGACTTAAATTTTTTACCTTTAAATCGATATGAAAAGAATTCATCTTTGTGCTTAAATACGTTTGGGATTTAATTCTCAAGATAATTTCATTTTTGGCTTTAATTTCTCTCTGAGATCTATATAATATAAAGTAGTTAATGCAAAAGTAACATTTTTTGGTGCGTTGTATTGGCATATTTTTGCAAGGTCATTTAATCTCATTGAAGGGTTTCTGATAGGCCCTATTGAAAAATACAGTTAGAAGAAAATTAGAATGGAAAGTAAGAGAAGGGTAAAATTTCAGACTTGGATACAGAATGACCTTGCAGCTAACAATGTGCTATTATAACTCATTTCAGACCCTTACATTTTTCAAGAGCATTTATAAAGGAACAGTTCTTGTGTTGGGTTCCTTCTTTCTCTGTTCCAATAGACTGAATCAATCTCTTTGATCATAACCTTAATAGTTGAATGTGGTGGGTTAAAAAAAAAAAACAAAAAATTGGGGCTTTTTGAGGGGCTATGTAGTGTTTATTTCTCATGTACAGAAAGATCCATTAATCAGACTCTTGTATTTTCCTCTTTGCAGTACTGACTTACCTCATTAATGAAAATGATACAAGTTTCACGAAAAATATGGCTCGAATCATCTCTTATGGGGGATTTGTCTGTCTGCAGAGACTATGTGCTCTTGGTTGAGCTCAGACTTGCATTAACCTTAGTAGTTAAAAGGCCCTGCTCTCCGGAGAAAGCCTTTTAATTGGCTAGAACTGCTTGTAACTGGGTGAAAAAGTAACTGATGTTTAGCATCACCAAGCCCATTTTTGCTGAATACCTTAGCTATGTTCTGAAACAGAACTATCATAAAAAAAAATACCTTAGTAGAATTTTGCTCTCCATCTGCCTGACACCCAATTATATTTCATTTGTTTCAGAATTTGATTTTTTAAACAAAAGATATATATTCATCATTTATTAATTTTCAACAAACTAGGGAACTATGACCACTGATTGATACCATGTCGATTTTTTTTTTATTTAATGATTCCGGAGGGTAAAAGATAAAGAACATATGTGAATAAGAAAAATATACTATGGAGGAAGTTAGTATATTCTAAAGTGTACAATTTATAACTTTGACTAAAGAGACATTTTGGGCATAAAGTCATCGAAGATTTTGAAATTTGCCTCTATTACAAAAAAATCACTTAAAAATCCAACTAATCATTTAGTTTAGAAAATCGTCTAAGATAATGGTCAAATAATTTTAATATTTTTAACCACTTTCGTAGACATGTATTTTCCCAAAAAGAAGCAATCTGTTGACATTTTAACAGAACGACTATGACTCTAGTCTAGCAATAGCTTCATGGTAAGCTGGCTGAGTGTACTTAAACAAAACTGAAATAAAAAACTGCCATGCTCAGTTTAGACATTAGTCAAGGAGTTAAACGATAACCTACTGATTGAGATGTTTGCCTAAAGAGTCTCCGAGTATGTACATTAGGGCTCATCTCATGATATAACTCTAAACTGACTTTTCCCAACTCATGACCCTTTCAAAATCAGTTGCTTTTGTCCAAACAGATTTCCTCCTTAGATTTCAGCTACACTATTGGTGTTGAATTCATTATATGACTTAATAATAAAACAAAACAAAAAAAAATCTCGAAAAAATAGAAAGAATCAAAAATACTGAAAGAATGTGAGGTTAGAATACATTACAAATAATGCCAAGCTATGCCAGAATATTTCAATATACATTTGTATCATTTTCCTAGTGAATGATTCTCACTGTGATAATGTAATTCCTTATATACAAAACTTGATAGACATGATTCTGTTTACTTTTCTGAACTTTTACTGAAAAAGAAATACATTTCATATTTATTTTTAAAGGGCAAAATGCAGTTTAAATGTGCATTGAAGTCAGAAATCAGATCCAACATATACATTTCATTATGTGTGATACACCAAGTTTTCAGTTTTCAATCTGAAAAGCTTTTGAAATTTTGAATTTGAGTTTAATAATTGATCTCTCAACTTAAAAGAAGAAAAATTTCTAAAAGGGTGCAAATTGATGTTCTCTTCAGTTATATTTTTCTTTGAGAAAATTGATAGATTCTACTTGTTTATAATTATAAGGTTCATAAATATGTGTATTAAAAATGGATAGCAAGAGAAGCCTCAGTTTTATATGCTGCCTGTGTATTTGAATTTTTTTGTTGTAAATGTTGGTAAAAATGATAAAATAGAAAATATTTTTATTTTACATTCTGCCTGCAAATATGGGAAACCATTTTAATAACTGCACAAGTATCTTTTTCATCTGTGATGACCATGCCAGTTTGATCTTAAGAAGGGTATGCATTCACAGAGTTCATATAAAGTGAATAATCTATAAAAATGGCTTTCTGGCATTTAAACTTTCATATCAAAACAAAGATTTCAAAAAAGTGACAAATGCAGCAAAAGTGATACAACAGGGACTCTTAAAAAAGAAACAGAAGTTTTGATGTTATTTAATAGAAAATTTAGAATCACTGAATTAGATGTCAAATTGGCAACATTTCTTGTACTGAGTTGCTTGTTAGCAGAATAATTCTTTATAATATTGTTGCTCATGTTAGATGTAAAGCATAAAAATAAGAAAGCATATAAAAGATGTCAGTGTTTGAAAACAAAGCCATAAACAAAAATAATAAAAACAATATAATCATCTTGTTTTACATGCTAATTAGGGTGATTTGTTACCCATTAGCAAATGAGGTTAGAGGTAAAATATGTTAAATCATTGAACAAAATGAAAAGTTTCAGGAGAAAGATAGCTAGCGATACAATCTAGAATGCTCAAATTAAATCCGCTTGAAAGTATTGCAGTAAAAGCTCAATTTTATATTTAGCAGCATCTTTAATAAATTAATTTTGTACAATAAAGTTACCCTGGAAACCTAGACTTTCATTTAATTTGTCAATAGATTTTTTTTAAATTTTAAATTTAGAAGTTTGAACAGAGATCAGTTCATCCAACTACTCATTTCACAGATGAGAGGAGCCCATATGGTTATTCAAATATCCCACAGTAGCAAAAACCGGTCCTAGAATACTAGCACACTTTTTTCTGGTCAATACTGAATAACAAGCAAACATAAAATATCACACTCTTTAAAATTTTTTCTTATGAATTTTTTATTTGCTATTGTACTAATAAAATAATTTAAGTTATACTTTTATAATTAAAGAAGGAAAAAACCATGGAAATGGCTATTTTACTCTCATCCCTATTTCCAGTTTTAGCCACCAATTTTAGGAAAACTGCCATCTCAACATCATTTTCTCAATTCATTTGTTCTAGCATGGCTTTTGAGAAATTTATAACATGCCTATTGACTCCTTCATTCCATAAAGGCACATTTTCTAGCATGGCTGCCTCTTTTCAACCTGAAATATATTTGTCCATAGTTTTAGCCTATGGCTTCAATAAATTTTTATCAATTGTTTAGGTTTCAAATCTCATGGCAATATGAAATTTAATCTGGAAGCTAAATTTAAGGTAGCCTTATGACTTATTTAATCATGCTTTTCATTATACTGCTTTTGGAAAATAAATATTTCTTATATGTTTCAAAATAGTCTTAGTGATTTTTCTCCACATTTTAATAAAGCCCCAAGAGTTCTGATTTCATGTAGTCAGTAATTCTGACTCATACAGAAGATTCAGATTTGTATACCAGTTCTATTTCTAATACAAGTATAAAATTCTACACGAACTGTTCCTACGTTTTTTTCAGTTATTTAATAATTTTAGTTTGGATCAGTGCTATCATCTTCTGCACTGTGAACATTATTTTAGGATTTATACTTAAGTTTATGTTGAATGTTTCACAATATCTTAATCTTCATACTTTGATTTACAGAGTTTTTTAAGTCATGGGGATGTAAATTTGTTTCCCTATCAAAATGTAAAATGCTGCTTTAATTAACAAGTAATAGGTATGTTGTAGATCTCTGTCTCTCCTCTACATTTACCATGGCGATATGAGTTTTCACTTTCAATTTTAGTTTTGGTACTGTTCCACAATTTCCCATGTGTCAGACTTATAATCTGAAAAGAGAGTGTTTTTTAAATTTGATTATAATTTGCATAATTCTAACAGAATCATATATTTTGCTAAGGCACTATTAAAGAGGACTTTAATTGTATATAGTATCCATTTACTTTCAACTTCTTCACACATAAGTGTGGCTTATTTTAGGCAAAACATTGTAGGGTTTTGCTTTTTATTTACCTTTTCAGTTTAATTTTTTTCAACTAAATTGGAGTTTTTAAAATAATAATATTTAATTTAAATATTGGTGGGTTGAGATTTACACCTAAAACTTATTATTTCATTTTGTTTCACTATTTTGTATACCTCTGTGATCTTTTCCTATCTTATTTTAGGTTGTGTGTATATATATATATTTTATTATTCCATTGTAACTACTGACTTTTTTTTTTCTGGCTGCTCTAGAGATTGCAACATACACAAATAAGTTTTCACAGTCTACTAAGTTAATTTTTTACTACCTCTAAATACAGAATTCTTGAAGAAGTGTGGTCCTTTTGTCTCCCACTGACCTTCATGCTATAGTTATTGTAAATGCACATGCATTGACAACTCCACAACAATATTTTATAAATTTTACTTTAAACATTTATACATATTTCAAAGAACATAAGTGGTCAAGTGTCTTTAATTTTTACCTAGCTCTTTCTACTATTTCTGTTGCTCTCTCTTCATTCTTGAAGATCCAAGAATCTTTTTGGTATCATTTACCTTTATCTTATAGATTGCTGTTAGCATTGACAATAGAGAGGTTTCCCAGAAATAAATTTTCTAGAATAGCTTCCAGAATAGCTTCGATTTTACAACTAAAGGACAATTTCTCTGAATACAGAATTCTAGATTGACAGTTATTTAAGCACTTTTGAAGATGTTCCACTTTTTTTTAACCACAATGGTTTGATGAGAAATTTGTAATCATTGCAAGTTTTCATTTTTTTCCTAGTTGCTTTCAAGAGTTTTTTTTTTGTTTGTTTGTTTTTTGTTTTTAGCAGTTTGGTTATAATGTGTCTAAATATGTGTTCTTTGAGTTTATCCTGTTTGGATCAGTGAGCTTCTGGAATCTGTAAATGTATGTCTTTTAGGATATTTATGAAGTTTTCAGCTGTTATTTCATATATGTATTTGTATGTGTTTATCATATGTGTATATATATATTTACATATATATCAATATAAGTATAAAAATAAATATATGTCTATGCATATACACATATATAATTCCCCCCCATCAAACACTTCTCATTTTATTCTGGGAGCCTAATTACAAATATATTAGAGGTTTTGATAGTTTACTGTAGAAATTGATATGATGTCCTAATTATTTCTGACATTACTTAAGTGTCTGTGGCTAACTGAATTCAGCAGTAATGTAAATGAAGATGCTAGCAATATAACAATAAGTTTGAGAACAAAAACAAAGAGGCACATTTGTTAAAATAATTAATTTTAAGTAATGTTATAGTTCCTAAAATAATGACAGCTTCAAATAATTTCTCTTTGACTTTTAGCTTTATTACTCTTTGCATTATAAATAACAACATTTTTTCTTTCTTTTATTCTTTCTTCTTTGCATTAGCTGTGAATTTTGATGTATACTAATCCACAGAGTTCACTTTTGGCCCACTTGCAAGAATTCATCATGGCTGTCATTCTTGAGTGTAAGTACATTTTTAATGCAAGGCCTTCATTACTCCCCTACATATGCCTTCCTTTGAACTACTTTGTTTTCTTTTCTACCCTGTTATTTCTAATTAAATGTTTCTCAAATCCTAAGAACTAGTTGCATTAAAAATCATTTGTATAGATTCTATTTATTTTATTTTCTATCAAATTATTTTTGGATTTTAAAGGAAGTTTTTTTGCTACATTAACAACTCAGTCTTAATTTTGTCTTGTAAAATTCCTAATTATTATTTTCTAGATTTTTCACCTACCTGTTTTTATTATAATACTTGTGTTGCTGAACAATGTGAAATTTTGAATTTAAGAATGTTCTGTTAAATGGTATAATGATAAGATATCTCACTAGGTAATTACTTTATATTTTTTGAAATTGGACTTATTTTTACTTTTTTCTTGTCGCAATTTGGACTGGCATCAGAAATTGCTATGTAATGTAAAAGAAAATAATTATGCACAGGAAGTGCATAATAATCAAATGGATAAATATTTTTAGGTATATTTACTTTAGTGGTTATTGGAGAAAAGCTATTTTGCATAGATGTTGAGAAAGCACATGAAAATATTAAGCATGTATGAGAGAGCAAGAACAGAACCAAATAATGCTATTACCTGTAATTTAACACCTTTACTTCTCATAGATACTCATATCCCTTTTTCAATATATGAACAAGACCTATAAATTTTACTCCAGAAATAAAATTTAAATACATCTGTTTTCTCTCTTATTTTTATTTCCATCACTATATCAATCCCCAGATAGCTTACCTAGAATTCTGCAGTTAATACCCTCTTAATTTGTCTTCTGTCTTCCACTTAAGTAAAGTTATGTCACTACTATGGTTAGAATTTTTCAATGCTGCCCATGACAGTTAAGAAAAATATCCAAACTGTTTATGCAAGACTGAGTGCTGGAGGGTCAGCTGTCAGCCTTCTACCTAGATTCTTTATTGTACAACATTTTCCATTCATAACTGTGTCTTCACCATCCTGACATTTATTGTGTTTCTGTCACACTCCAAGCTTTTCTTCTCTATAAAAGAAATCTGTATTGCCCAGATTGCTGAATGACTAGCCCTTCCTCATTCTTTGCCTCAGCTTGAATGTGACCTTTTAGAGATCACATCTTAAGTTACCCTCTTTTTTTTTTTTATCTCACCTTCAGTTATTTTGAATCATAAGCTCTATGAAAGTCCTGTCTAGATAGTATTAACATTTATAAAATGTGCCTTACATATTAAACAAGTTAATATTTTAGCCTATTCATTAAACAATTACCTATTTGAGAATGTCCTTGAAACAAGAATTTTAGAAGAAAATATTATTTTATTCCTCTCTGTCCTGTGAAAATAATGTAGAAATATTCTATGATTTTACATTTTGTCACTTTTTAGAGCTAGTGTATTTAAGAGTTTAGTTAGTATATTGCAGCTGAGGTGCAAAAGTGGCTGAGTCAACTGAGTGGGCTCAGGAGATGATAAGACCACTATCTATTCTTAGGAGCAAGAAGAGTGTGCGTGAAAGTAGGGATTGCTGTAGAAACAACATGAAGAGAGTAAGGTAAAGGAATATAAAAAAGGAGATTGAAAAAAAAATATCTGTATTATTCACAATAATACATTTAGCATGCTTGTACTAAACAGAAAACAGTTACATTAGTTGCTACAAAAAGTTATAGTTTCTTTACCACTAAGTCAAACACTTGTAAATTCTTACATATAATCCGGAATAAGAGAATGTATGCCATGTACTGTTTAAAGAACTCATCGTGTTGGAACACCCTTTTTCCCCCCTGGTTGATTGATTTATGAAATGGCAAAACATCTTCCAAGTTTTCCCCAAATGTGGTTAAAACACACATTGAGAATATAGAATCGTAATAATAGGGGAAATAGTATAAAGGGCATAGCTATTATTAATACATTTCTTAATATTTTTGAAACTATTATAATGAATGAAGAGAATGTTCAGATATACCTATATATCTCTACCTTTATATTTATATATAAATCTTATATGGTTTGGACAAAATTATATGTGCGACAGGGTGTTTTTGTTTTGTTGCTTTTGTAAGAGGCAGAACAAAAGTTGTAATGATACAAATTGCCATAACTTTTTTTTTCTGTTTAGATGGAAATGAGATTTTTTTAGAGTAATTTTCTTTTAGAGGTGGATCTGGAGCAGAATACATTTTAGTGAATCTTTAATTATGCCCATATAAGGAAAGTGTCTACCCATTGTGAAGAGCTACATGAAGTTATCTAAGAACAGATGTTTAAGACTCAGATGATCATTCTGTTTTATAACATAAACTGTGCCTTTGCTAAATATGATACTCATTAAAACTGTTTGTTTTTATGTCTGGACTTGGATTAATATAGTATCCATTCCTGTTAAATTGTGTTTACTGTTCAAGTAATGGTTTACAGAAGGCACAGATTTGAATATAAAGGATAGAGGAGCTGTTCTTAGAAATATCTATATTTTATTCTGTTTATTGGTATATAAGAGTTCACTGTGTATCAGTAAAGGTCTAGTTGAGGAATAGAGGCTAATCCAGGTATTTCGAGCCTAAGGAATTCAAGGAATTTGTTAAATAGGATGAAGAAAAGGCTGAGAAATATTGTAATAGTAATGCTACTCAGAGATTAATAGTAGAATATGCTACCATTGCTAGGGCAGGATGTGCACAGGAGAAAAAAAATAAATCTCAGCATTCTGGATCGAGCTTGAACCAAATCAGTGCTACCCAGAATGGGTCAGTGCCACAAGAGGAGGCTCAGGCCAATGCTACTGGAATTACATGAAGCCACTACTAGACTCATTGCTGGAGTCAGAGAGAATTAGAAATACTCTTGATTTATTTTCATTCAAGATTTTCATTCAAATCTTGCACAATTGCCTTCATTGACTGAATCAATCAGGAAACCAGGGAGCAAGGGAGCTTTGGAAATGCAGTGTGCAAGAGAAAGATAAGAAATGGATCTGGAAGTAAGCAGGCTAATGATAAGCACAGAGGGCTTCTATACTTTCACAAAAAAATCTTTAAAAATTTCAATCCATTCTTAGATATTTCTGGATAATCGAGGAAAGCCTTCTTTCCTTGGAATAGCTTAGTGAAGAATTATAGGTCCCTACTGAGTTGGTGTTAGTGGTGATTTCCATTGAAGTACGATTCCACTAAATGTAGGGATTGAGAATTGGCTTAAAAAGAAGTTCAAAATGGAAAAAATTGGGCAGCTGTCTGAGATTCATGAAAATAATCTTAGAGACATTTAAAAAACTAATTTCTGTTATTAATATGGATTTGAACACAAAAACCAGTATTTGAGAAATAAAATATATTATTTTTGGTGTATTACTATGTTAATTATAATATCTGAACTTTTAAAAAAATACTACATATGAATAACATGGGATTCTCTAGATAGAAAGTATCTTTTAAAGTGATATTTGGTCCTTAAAATTGATAACTTATCTATTGAGGACTAGAAAAAAAAATGAAAAAGCATTTAACAACCCTTTAAGAGTGTATCTGCAAAGTCAAAAGCCGAGAGCCTACATAGAAGGCTTATAGATAGATCATGGTGCCATTTAAGAGATATGCAAAAACAAATCTCAGAGACTTAATATTGGATAAAGTCCAATGTCTTTTGATTAAGAAAACATATTTAGTGATGAATGTAAGAAAGTTAAGTTAGAGAGGGAGCCTTCTGTACAGTTGGGCACATGCTTCCACAGTTGTGGAAAGGTTCATCACAACAACATACCCCCAACTCTGTATCATTCTTTTTTATTTTTTTTGCATTCTTATTTACTCATTTGTCCTGCAAGTGGTTCCAAGAAATAAATACACCCTTCAGGAAGGGTTCTCTGAAATATTGCTCTGATGTAAATAGTTCTAATGGCATTAGTGGCACTGTGGACAGTGGTAAAGGGGCTGGTAGCCCATGGCCAGCTGTGGCAGAACATTCACTTACACTGTCATACTCAAACTCTTGTAATCCAATGTCTGTAGAAGGCATGGTTTAGGGTAACCGAGCAACTACCATCAGAAATATTTAGGTGCAAATAAAGAGTATAATGGAATTCATTGGTGATCTCTAATTGTGTTGCAGTACTCAGAGAGAGAGAGAGAAAAAAAACAATTAGTTCAGGGCTTTAAACTCACAACTAGAAGTCTTGGAAAATGATCAGAAAAATTTGTGATGACTCTACAATAAATCCTTATCCTCTGTAGACACAGAGACAAAATTATAAAACACAAGTTTGAAGTCTAATCTTGTAGGTGGTTGAATTGCAATGCAAATTGAATTCACAATCTCACAAGTACTCTTATGTTAAAATTGAGGCACTGACTAGAAAAGTGCGTGTGAATTCTTGTCAGCTAGGAATCCTGGTTGCTAATTCGAGATTGAGGCTCCTCTGCCTGCAGAAGCAACCTTCCTCCCCTGAGGGCCAAGGTCTCCCTTTGCTTGAAGAACTAATTGCCACAAAGGGAATTACTGCTATTTCTAAGGACTATGCCCACCAACTCTCATTGCTTCTAGAACTAAATTAAATCTAACTCTGAAGGCCCCTGCTGATAAGTTATGAATTTTATCCTGTGAAGAAAGTAAAAAAAAAAAATTATATATATATACATATATATGATTTTTCATTTAAATCAATGCTTCCTATGAGTGAATAGAGATAGAATAAAATAATATTGGGTTGAGTCATATTTGTTGGCAGATATTCTGGATTCATTGTATTAGCTCTAGCAGTTTGAAGAGATTCTAAGAGTTTTTAGGTGGTTTGTCCAAGGAGCAATCTCAGCAGAAGAGGTCTTAGTCATTAGGTGATAAAAAATGTACTTTTCTATAGACATCATTCAACATTTTCCCAACCATTTTGTCTTCACAAAATGGGCTAATGAACAAAGTAGCTGTGATAGCTGGGACTAAGTTATGCATGGTTTCGTTGGACAACACCTCTTGCCATCAGCTAGTCATTATCTCTAATGATTGAACAGCAATTATTTTATTTTCCAGTTTCACAACTTTGATTTCTGCACATATCCAGGTCTTAGTTTTATTGTAAATGAATGCTTTAGCAGAGAACATGGCAATGGTTCCATCAAACTGGGAATTGAGAGAGACTGCCATATGGCTTCTCTGGGCTCTTTATTCCAGGAAACCAACAGAAAGAGAAGTGAGTTACTGTACTGAATTGATTACTTCATCCTCACTTTCAAAAAGAAATTAGATTGCTACTACACAATGGGAGCAAAGAGATGTTATATCTGGAATGAAGGGTGACCGATGAGACACTTCTCATGTCCTGTGATAAAAGTTAACAGAAAAAACTATTACAACCCAGGGCAGTCAGGACCACTGTGACCCATAGTCATCAGGGTATTAGACACCCCACAATGCAAGGACTCAGGGATAGGCCAGTTGTTTGCTAAAGATATGGGAATATAGAATGATTATGGGAGAAGCAGATATAGATACCGGTAATGAAATATGAAATAAGGAATGTAATAGCTATAATAAAAAACATTAATAGCTATAATATTCTATATTTTTATATGAATACATCAGTATATATAGTAAATATTTTCTTCTTGCATTCCATTGCTTTGTCAGCTGAAATAAAATGTTTTAATAAGAATTGATGTATAAGAATTAAAAAATATCAGTATTTTTGACTCCATTAGAAGTGGACTTCAACTTCAGCCACGGATAAATAAATGATACATCGGGCTTTATATCTTTTTTTGGGGAGCAAGTTAGCATGTTTTTGATTGTATAAGGAATAATTACATGATGCTATGTGCAAATGATTTAACATTGCTTGTTTCTGAAAGTTAAAAATAGTGAAAATTGAATATTTGGTGTGGCTATCCAGTTGATAAGAGGTGGATTATGGATATTTCGTACTATGTTAATTAAGTTGGGACTACATTTCCTGGAATTCCAGTTTCTTCTTGGTTCTGGGAATAATTACAAAGATAAAGGCAGGCTTGAGGGAATCTATCAAGGAATGATGAACTACTACAAAAGCATCATAAAAGCCGTAAATCACCCTGGGCCTGAACATTGCTGCATATAAAATTCTTATTCATCAAATATATGTTTCAACTAAAAGTTCTTTGTTGTCTCCATTTTCTGTTAATGTTAAGGATGAAAAGATGTCTCATACTAGTATATTTTATATTTTCACATTAATTTAATGAATAATTATTAATCATGTGAGTGTTCACTCCTTATTCCAGATATTGGATACGTTAGTAAATAAAAGATATTTTTCTACTTTAGACCTCACATTATCTTTTACAGTTTAATAGAATGGTGAGTAAATTGCATGTTTTTAGAATATGCTACATGCTGTAGAAACAGGAAAATATGTATAAGTAAGAGGATGCAGGAGTCCCAAGGCCCAGGATGATGGCACACTATTAAACAGAATTTTCCAGATAAGTATCACAGATAAAGTGAGGTGTAAGTTTAGACTTGAAGAAGTTGAGGTAGTCAATCAAGCAATTGTCTGGGGAAAGAAAATTTCAGTTAGAGGAGACAACTAAAAGCAAAGATCCTTAGGTTCCAGTGTGCTGGGAATACTTGAGAAACCCCAAAGAAGGCAGTGTGATTGGAGCAGAAAAAGAGAAATAAGAGATAAAAATAAATATTTGAGTATATGGGGAAGAGATCATGTGAGGTCAAGAGAGGTTTTTTTTTTTTTCAGTGAAAGAAGGCAGCAGGTGAGTATGTGCTCGTAAAAATGTTTTACTAAAGAGGAAAATAAAATCATCCGAGAAAGAGGAGGCAGTTTTTTTTGGAATTCTGTCCTGGATCAGGTTAGTGCAAATGGGACAAAATGCACAAGAGCAACCATTGCCTTAAATAGGAGCAATGGTAGTTCTTCCATAGTGACAGGAGGGATAGCCAGGTGAATGCACAGATGGTATTGAGTTGTTAAATGTGGTGGTATCATGAAGTAGAAATTCTGTTCTATTCTGATAATTTCTGTTTTCTCTGTAGTAGATAGAATACATGGTTATCCAATCAGAATGGGAAAGAGAGATATCTGAGGGTGCATGGGATGAGGAGAAGGCACAGATAGTCTAGGGGCCTACAAAAGCAGCCCTAAAGGCCCACTCAATATCAGTGTTTGTGAATAAAAAGTGAGGCCAGGCTTTATGGTCACTCAACCATGTTCAGTGATGCAGTGAGACAGATCTCATCATAATTACTGTTTGCCAAAAAGGTCCAAGGAGGCGATAGAGAAAGAAGGAGATTTAAGTTTTCTGCAAAGGTGGGGTTCTAACAAGGGGTCATGAATTCCCTTTGTGTGGGGGATAGTAGGGTCTGCAAATGGTGACCTTAAGGCAGTGCTTTCAAACTTCCCTGTGAACATTTTTAAAAGACAGGTTACAGTTTCACAAACTTAGAATTCTGGGTTCAGTAGGTTTGAGGAGGATCCTGAGAGTTTGTATTTCTAACAAGTCCCTAGTCAATGCTTATACTATTGTCAGTGACCTCATTTGTGAACCCTTTCTTTTAAGATATTCTTAAGGCTGTGCCATCTCCTTTTTCCCCCTTATCCTTTGTTCTTATTCTCTGAGACAATCTCTCTACATTTCATGTATTCATTAATTAGTTCACTTATATTCATTCATATATTAATGCTAATCTGTTAGAAATTCTCCACAATTTTCCCTAAAGGTTTTGACATGAGCACAAACCCATACTTTTATAAAAATGTACAGAAAATATAGCTACATCCTCATTATTTTTACCAGTCTCTCCTGGCTAGAACTTTGGATTACTTCTCATGATTTTTTATTTTTTTAAATGATGATGTAAGAATCATGAATCTTAAAAATTAATTTACAAGGAGATTTTTTAGTCTAAGACTGTAAGTAGGTTTAATATATATTTTTTAAAAACTTCCCCAAAGCAAATCAATATAAAAATTTAAAAAAGATATTTTTCCTTGGACATTTATTTATCTTTAACCTTTAGAGGAAAAAAGAAAATCTATACTGAAATGTTAATAGCAGTGTAAGCAGAGCTATATTATTCTATAAGATCTGTGGTCGCTTTTAAACTCCTAACAGTATAGAAAAATACCCGAGGAGGTTTTCTCCAGATTAGCTTGCCAAATCCAGCAATTCAATGACACTGTCTTTAAAGGGAGTCGACAAGACTCCAGAAGGAACATTTGGTGAAGAATTTGCCAACAGCCTTTATTACCTTCTGAGCTACCTCTAAGTTACAGGTACTTCCAGTTTTGTTCTGCAGATAATTTGAGCTCCATCTGTGGTAGATAAATATTTTTTAGTGCGCTATTACAAATTATGGCTTTAGGCATTGTTCCACTTCCCCCCTGAAATTTCAACTTCATAAAATATTGTGTTTCTTGATTCTGTATATAATTTCATGATGGGAAAAGCAGTGACAGAAATGGAGGTAATATTTTCTGTTGTAATTTGTTGGTTGGTTTGTTTCCAAAACAAAGTTGTTTTAAATTCTAAATATATTTCCTGACAGAGTCTATACTAAATGCCCTTAAAGGAAGTCAGAAGTATCTGTAAATAAATTTTAATTCATATAACACTTACATAGTAACTATGTAATTACACAATTTGGTTTGAAATGAGGAAGATTTGACTATATTTTGTGGATAATTTATACAGTGCTCAATTCTAATGAATGGTAATTCATCTTGACAGAATTATTTTGTAAGTTAAGAAAATTTTAAAATATTTTGTAATTTGATGTCTCATTTACCTTCTAGATGCATTCCTGAAAAGGTTTTAGAATATAAATTTAGAATATTGCATACTAAATCTGTATATAAAGATGGTTCAGAGGCCTGGCAGCTTGTTTGCTGCAGAGATCATAATAAGGCGGACAGTTATATCCTACATAGTAGATATAGAAAGAAAGGCCAATTTAGATGATTAAAAACACAGACAAGGTTTAGAAAACTTGGAGATTTACATTAATTAGCATATGATACAAGTACAAAACAGTATAATGGTATCAAAACGTAGAATTTCTTTTTGTTTTTTAAATTTATTTAAAAATTATAGTGGACATACAATACTATATTAGTTTGCATAGAGATTAGACATTTATATACTTTATGATGTGATCACCATGATAAGTGTTGTATACATCTCAAACCATACTTAGTTATAAAAATATTATCGAGTATATTCCCTGTGCTCTTCTTTATATTCTCATGGCTTACTTTATAACAGTTTCTACTTCTTAATCCCATTCACCTTTTCCCTTTATTTTCTACTTCCTCTCTCCTCCAGCAACTATCAGTTTGTTCTCTGTATCTATAAATTAGTTTTAGTTGTTTTATTTTATTTTTTCATTTATATTTTAGATTCCTCTTATAAGAAAAATCATACAGTATTTGTCTTTCTCTGTCTGTCTTACTTCATTTGATTAATACCCTCTAGGTCCATTCATTATTTTGCTAATGGCAGGATTTCATTTTGTTTTGTGGCTAATATTCCATTGTATGCATGTGTGTGTGCATATGTATATATGTATGTATGTCTTTCCTCCCCAAACATATTGTATTAAAGAGCCCCCTCAGCCCCAGGATGACAGACTTGTGATATTCTCCATCTAGCCCTGCTGTTGAAAGTTTAGATTGCAGGCCCCAAGACTTGGTCCTTTTTCCTAGCCAGCATGTGGCTAAATAAACTCTTTCAGAAAAGCTTTTAGCTCGAAAGGTTTATGTTTAACAGGTCTGCTTGCTGGCTGCCTGGCTTGAAGCAGTCTGCATTTGTAACTAGAGTGCATTTGTATCACTCTATAAATATTGCTCTGGATATATACACATCAGTCCCTTTTACCAGTCTTATAGTTGGTATTATTAGCCAGTTCCTTAGCTGATGGTCCACTTTGTACCCATATACAGTGAAGACGAAATGGATTCTAATATCTGCCTGGCAATCATTCTACATTTTCCTAACTCCTTTACTTTCTCACTCTCTTAGAAGACTGTTTTATACCTATTCATGTCTCCTCAAATTCCCCACACATCCTCTCTGTTACTCACTCTCAGCTCATTAATTCAAATTTAAAAATTATCATATTTTATAATTTTTTCAATGTCAAACTCTGTGTATCAAAGACATGTCTTTAAACAAAAAATATTGGGGTTAAAGAGATGAAAAAAAGGCAAAACAGGCAAATATTAGCCAAAATAACTGGGACTGTTATTTTAATAGCCATATCATATATAAAGGGCTTTAAGAAAATTTAAATTTTAAGGATATAAATTTAAATTTTAATATATGGTGATTGAAGGGTCATTTTATCTGAAATTGAAAAAAATTATGTTGTCTTTGATTTCCCTGGGAATCTAAAATTTTGGAAATGAGATTTTAGATATGGGAAAGGATTAATAGTGTAATGTCAGATGATTCAGTAACATAGAAATACTTCAAATATGGTCAAAAATAGTAATCTCCTAAGACCAAGAAAATAATGTCAAAAGAGTACAAACATTATTTTAAGAATATTTTGCTAGTCAGCATTCAGTCAGTGAAACAGAGATCAAACAGACATTTAAAACAGAAAGGAGTTAAAATGGAGAATGTGAGACCCACAAAAGCAGGGTTGGAGAAGTGAGAGAGAAACACCACCAATTTTCTTATTAAACAATACAAAGGGGGAGTAAAACAAATTTATTTTGGTGAAGTAATCAAAAATATAAGTTAAACCAAATGCTAATTATCATTGTGATGTCATGTTTATCTGAAATAAACATAATCAAGGATTTTCTCCATTGACTAATGGCCAATGAAATGTAAATCAATGTATATGTCCTATATAACAGTTGAGGGTATAATTGTTTAAATTTATTTGCAAGAATGTTCATTAATTCATCCCACAAATGTTTATTGAATATCTAATATGTGTTAAATGGAACTCATATTAGCTTTTACAGCAGCTGAAAACAATTAGACACTATTCTCAAGAAACTCATGCTTTAGTTGGGGCAAAAAGACAAAGAAATTAAAAGTATACTGTGACATGCAGTAATAAATTACATGGAAGAGAATAAAGCAAGGCAAGAGGACTAAAACAAAACAAAGAATAAAATTTCTTATATAGAACAGTAACAGAAGCCTGGATAGTATAATATTCACCAAAAAGATGCAGAAAGGGAGGATATAAACTCTGTAGGTATCTTAGGCAAGAACATTCTAGAAAGAGAGAAAAGCAACTGCAAAGACAGAAGTGTGTTGACAACCATGAATGAAGAACAGTGAGGAGACCTGGTAGATTAGAACAGAGTGACCAATGCTGAGAGAATTAATATATGAACTGAGAGCAGTAGTAGTGGCCGGATCTTATACGATTTTGTAGCACAATGGATTTTAAATTTTGTTCCAGGTGAGATAAAAATAATGAGTATAATGGTTTGTCTTACATCATTCTCTCTGGGTTTTGTATTGCAAAGTGTTACAGGAGGACAGGAAATGAAAGACGAAAGACCACTTGGGAGTTTATGGCAATAATTCAGGTGAGAAAAAAGCAAAGTGGTTTGGATCAAATAGTTACTGGTAGAGGCTGTGTGAATAAGACAGATTTTTAATGATTTTTCTTTGAAGAGAAATGATTTAATGATGTTTTGAATATAAAGGATAAAAGGAAAGAGAAGATTCTAAAATAAATTCAGGATATATTTTGCCTGTACAACTGGAAAGATGAAGTTTCAATTTACGAAGATGAAGAAAACTATGGAGGAGGGAATAAGTTGTAAGGTAGAAATCAAGAATAAAGTATAATTCATTTGAAATGAGATGTTAAGTAACTAGCTTAATATACAAGTCTAGAATTCTGGGTGGATATCTCAACCAGAAGTATCTGTCAGTCATCCTCAAAGAGGTGATATTTAAAGTCTGACAAACTGAGTGAAGTGGATGGATGAAGTGAGAGCAAAACATTGCCCTTTGAATTTAGTGAGCTGGACATAAGTGAAGGTATTTCATTGGGAAATAAGAGTAAAAATTGGTGAATTCAAGAAAGACTGAGAGAAAAAGACATGGAAAAAGTGCTCAGTTTTGTTGTAAAGTGATATAGCAGGGAGGAATGATTATGGTGTAAAAAGATGTATTTTTTCATGTAAACAAAAAGTATAAAATGATCAGTTAGCAAAGGGAAAAGAATATAACAAATAGAGGAGGAGGAATTCCTGGAATTATGTCCAAGTAATAAAAAATAAAAAGGATGAGATTTAGTAAACAAGTGGAAACATCCATCCTTCTTAATAGATATAATGACAATGTGTGAGAACAGGTAAATAAGTTGGAGATAGGATGCTGGGAACTTCTAGAATTTCTTTGCTGTGGTTATTTCTGTTTCCTTGGTAAAATAGAACAAAGAGTGGGATAGGAGTGGTGGTCATGTAGCATTTTGAGGAAGATTCTCTTTAACGTAAAATACTTCTTGGAAGGAGTGGGAGAGTTGCTGAACTGGGTAATTGTAAAAGGATTTCCAAGTTGCACCAGAGGCCCACCTGAGGTTAGTGGTTATTTTAATGAGTCCAGTCAACACGATTGGGTATTTTCCTTCAAGCACGGGGCTGATGGAAGATTTCCAGGTGGGGGATTCTCTAGGCAGTTTTATGAGCAAAACAGATTATGTTGGCTGCAGAGAATGTTTCAAGAGAGTGATAATAAAGAAAAGCCATGGATTCTAATCTGGAAGTGGAGAAAAGTGAGACTAGGATAGGGATGAGGATTGGAAAATAGGTGGCAGGATCATTTTCTGTGGGGACACATAATAGTAGAGTCAAGGCACTGCAAGAGATGATTGAGCTCTGGATACACACCACAAGGGAAATCTGGTGACAATAAATAAGGTCTATTTAAAATAAATAAATAAAAAAAAGAACCCCAAGGGGATAGAAAGAATATTTACAGTATGAGAAAATATTTTCTTCCTTGTTATACCTTAGCTATTAAAATCCACAACTTGGGTTTTACAACAAAATGCATCAGGATACATATTTTTTAAAACTTTTTTTATACTTTTAAGTAAGATGTATATAAAGAACTCAGTGCATATAAATAATTTCAAACTACTATTTCCATTTTAAGTACATAACAACTGCTATAGACTAAGAATTAAAATAGAATGTTTTTATTTCCATTTTAAAGGAAAAAAATGAAACATTTGGTTTATGAGAGGATAGGGTATTAGTTGTAAATATATAAGAATAAATGTAACTGGTAATTCTAAAGAAAATCAACCAGTTTAAACTCAGACTCTATATCAATAGGAACGAGGACATATGGGGCAAATCACTAACTCAAATGTGAACCACGGCTGAGAATCTGGTGTATTTTTGGGAAAGCGTCATTGTCTTCTTTTTGGAAATCTCTTTCTTATCAGGGGATGAGCTAAGGATGAACAAACAACTTATAGAGCTTAAGTGAGAGACATAATAAACGTTGAGAACAAAATGTCCAAATTACTCAAAATTTGACAAATGTAGGAGTTTATTCCTGAAAGACCATTAAAACCCAGTTTTAGTCAGGACAATATAGCAATGGCAGTGGCTAATTATGCACCACAAAAGGCCAGAATTTGACAGCTTTCAGCTACCTTTTCCAACAAAAGGCTGTTATCAAGATTTTTCATGGTAAATGCTTTTAATGAAGCCCCCGTAGGCGAGTTGTCAAGGTGTACACATGTCATTTTGCATGTTCCTCTTTTAAAAATGAGATGAAAATTGCTGAGAACACCTTGGAACGCCTTCCTCTGCAGAACATGAGTCCTCTGCTGCCTCTAATGACCAATCTATAAGACCTAAATAACGGTACAATTTCCTGCTGAATGTTCCCCCAGGAAACACAGTTATACTGATGTATCAAAAATGTTTAGTGACAATGCCTATTATTACATTCTTGATTTTCTACCATCTAGGTTTTTTGACACATTTTTTTTATTATGGAAGGATTTGGAAAGTAATACGAAGAAACTGCTTTTTTTTTTCTTTCAGCTGGAGCAAAAGTATTTGCCTGAGAATTTAACTAGCTCATTAGTTCATTTAAATCCTGTGGTAAATTCTAATATTAAAGAAAATATATTTAGTGTAAAGCAGATGTTTAAAAGAACAGTATATTCCACATATATATCAATTCACTTGTGTAAGAAGTAAGGATTAAAGTTTTCTAGTTTATTCTGAGTATGAAATAAAAAGGACAGAAAATCTTTTTTTACCTGTACTGTTCTTTTTCCATATTTTTGAGGTATTATTATATTTATCTCGTTTGAAATAATGGCTCCATGGGATATTCGAATATATAAATATTTATTTATGTGTTCATTTATAATCTAGAAAAGGAAACCAGCAAGATGGCTTTTTGGATTAATATGCTCCCAAAGGGATAGGTTTAATTTATATATATGTATATACTTATATATAATTTTTTTTAACATGATGGCAACTCTAAGGTTTGGTTGATGCCTCTAGGGTCAGGAATAGTATTAATTAAGGTAAGTGGGGGTAACAAACAGGCCCCAAATGCATAATGACTCAACGGAAGCACATTTATTATAGGTTCATACCTTGGGGATAAGAAATCGGGAGGTTTTTCATGTTAGGATTTAGGAACCCAGGCTGATAGAGGGGCCAACTTCTTTAACATGTGACTTTGAAGGGTTCCCTGAGGGTAGAATTTCCCTCAGTCACCCAGAAATTGAAAAGCTGGTCACAGGCACATAGAGGTTTCCAACAGCCAGGTATAGAGGTGTCACTCATCATTACCACTCACATGGAGTCTGGCTCTGTACCTGTAAAGAAGAGAAAACTCGTTTTAATTATTAGTCAGTAGTCTCTGCATAAGTATTTTCCTTTAAGGCTTTATACAAGCCCTATTAATGCTACAAACACATTCAATGGGAATAGTACAGTCCACATGGAGTAATCATATTGAATAAATGTAAAACTTCTATGGATACTGCATAGATGTGAGACTCTAATTGTTAAGTATCTATTCATCCTCAGTGGGATGTTTAGGAAAATCTTACATAACTATGTAATATCTGTCCTATTGATTCTTCTGTCATTTTCTTAGTTTGGTGTGATCTGTTTGACTGTTGGAAATTTGATTTCCATAATCAACTTTTTTTTTGGTATTAGCTAAACTTGTAACTTTCTATCAGAGCTGATATACAAACTGCAATGAATTGAAATTTCTAATACGTACACTTTAGATCCTTGTCTTTATTTAAAAGAAATTATATTCTATTTTTAGGCATATGGCTATAATTTCAAAACAGGTGAGAAATGGTAGAGGTATGATAGAGTCAATTTAGACTTCTAGATTTCTTCCTCATAGAAATGAATGTTAAGAAGAATAATAATAAACAAACAAACAAACAAAAAAAAAACAAGCCAGGAAAACACTCTGAAATAATTAGACAAAAAAGATGCCAAGCCTCTTGTTCTACTCTTGTTGAAAGTGGTTTATATTAAAAGACAGACATTTTTACAGTTTTACAATTGTAATTTGGTTCCATATATCAGATCTCCTTCCTCTGTCCTACCAGTAAAGAGTCTAAAAATTAAAGGTGAGTAAGAGAAATCCTGAAAAACCTATAGTGATCTCAACACAAACAGACCGAGAGGTACAGTAAACATCTTTGAGGAAAAGAGCAGACATTCTTATCACTTTTGTATCACACCCAAAGCAAGAAATAAATTCTGGATCTCACTTATTTTGTGGCTCTCAGTTAAAAAGAAATTAAATAGATATATCTAGAGATAATTATATTTATCAATACTGAAAACAAAAAAGACAATAAAAATAATCCTTTTAGAAAGAAAAGAGAATACAGTTTCAGGTAAAATTAGGTAATTCGGGTGAATGGCCTGTAGTTTTACAACAGAGGAACATCTATAAACGGTGGTAACAAGAAGCAGATCATTGTTTGCCATGGGCTAGTGACCAGAAAAGAGGGAATGAAATCTAAAGGAAAACTAGAAAATTTTAGCGTGATGGAAATGCTCTAAATTTTTATTATGGTGTTTACAAAACTATCGTTTGTCTAAATCCATAAAATTGAACACTGAAAGTGGTTGAATATTATGGTGTATATATCTTACCTCCATGAAGTTGGTTAAAAATCAAACAAAAATGAAAATATTAAACATAAAATGATTGGAAAAGAAATATTGCAGTCCAGGTATTTAGAAGGGCCTTCTGAAATCAAAAAGTGAGGAGGAAGAAATTGTGAGTTGGGTTCCGAATTGAAATCAAAACAGGTTTGGGACTCCGTCATATAAAATTTGGTGGGGACGCCATTCAGTCCAGAGTCCTGAGTATATAATTGACATATGTGAGAGTTGCAGATTACTAAACCCTCAGCACATGACATGTTGGGCATTGTTTTGGTGAATGGTGTTTTTTATCCCCTATGCCTATTGGTATAGAGGATTGGAGAGAATTCACATTCATATGGAAAGGACAACAAAGTTCATTTATAGATTTTCCACAGGGTTAGGTTAACTATTCTGCCTTCTGGGTAATGTAGTCCAAAAATGATCTGGCTCATCTAGGTATTTATTGGAACATTATACTCATACCATATATTGAAGACATCTTATTTTGATAGAACAAGCACTATGTGGCTGGTATGCCAAATCTTAGTAAAACTCCAGACTTTGAAAGATGAACTATCCAAAGTATCAGTCAGGGACCTGTCAATCAGAACAATTTTAGGGTCTGGTGGTCCAGATGTGCAAGGATATTTCCTCCAAATAGGAGACGAATTGCTGTGTTTTGTGTAATTTTACCACAGATAAGTTAACGCCTGGTACACTTCTTCCGCTTTTGAGGACAACATATTCCATGATAGGTTCACACCCATAGACTAGGAGACACAAAGGCTGCCAAACTCGAGTGAGGCCCATAGCAATGCAGTGCTCAGCAGCAGATTCAGGCTGCCATGGTGTTACTGTGGGTCTCAGTGATGAGAAAAGATGCAGTGTGGAGTTGATAGCCAATTTCAGTGGCAGAATCACCAAACAGATCTTTAGGGCACTGGGACAGTGTCATACCATTGGCAGGGAAGAATTATTTGCCTTTGGAAAAATATCTTCCAACATTCAGCAAATAGCTGAATACAGTGAGTGAGTAAATGTGATTAGAGTACTAGGTAATAAAGGCAGAAAGGCAGATATGGATAGAATGAATAGAATGTTATAAGATAGGCTAAAGAACTTCAAATGCAATGGTAAAATGGGACCAGCAGGGTCTGATATATAATTCTAAAGAAACTCTCTGGCTGCTATGGGAAGAAGAATGAACCATAGTGAAATAAAGTGGAAGCAAGAAGTAGCTCACTTGGAGAAGATGAAGATTTAGAGTGCTAACAATGGAGATGATAAAGTTAGTCTGAATTTGTTTTAGATATAGAAGTAAAATAATGACTGGTAGATTCGATACATGAGATCATTTGTGGCGGTGTTTCTCAGTCTCCAATATTTATGTGAATCATCTGGGGATCCTGTTAAAATCCAGATTCCGTATCTATAGATTTGAATCGAAGCACATGATATTCCATTTCAAACAAGTTCTCCGGTAATTGTGGTCCAGAATCACACTTAGTGTATCAAGTACCTAAAGACTGGAAGTGAGGATAATTTTGGAGGTTTTGTGATGAGTTATTGGTTGGATGATAGACTGATGCTGATAAAAGAGATTGTATCGCTGCTGTTGGTGGGACAGTGGATTGAGCATTTTGTTTGACCAAAACAAGTACAAGATTATCATTAAAAATCCATGCTGAGATGATAAATAAGCAAGAAAATGTGTCAGTCTGGAATGCAGAAGAGCAAGTAGGACCAGATTTGGTATTTCAAGATCATCGGTTTACACATGGTACTTGTATAAGTTACAGAGAATGAGTAGACTGAAACTCAAATTGAGCTAAGTCGTGAGCTCTGAGCCAGTTTTACATTTATAGTGTAAAATATAAACCAAGCTCACAAATTTTTAGTTAAGAAATGGCCAAAGCATGTTTATTGCTTTTTTAAAGCTCTATTGAAAGGAAGAAAGAACAATATTGCAGCTATCTCAAAACATACAAAAATATTAGAGGATCATTTTAGCTTCCTTTTAGAACTAAGACAGGAAAGGAAACAAAATAAATGATTTCATTTACAAATTAATTGAACCATAGCATTACCATATTTTATTAAATGACATATTTCCTACCACTCCTATTCCCCAAAATATGACTCTTGAAAACTTTCTCAAACAAAGCACTGAAAGCCTTTGCAGTTAACATAAATTTCAATGTAAAAGTTTATATTTCAGATCACTAAAGACAGTCTCAGTAATAGAATAATTTAGAAGAACTATTATTCTTATCTCTTACATTGAATGAGAAGAAAATACAATATAGTAACTTTTCTGCTTACAATTGACCAAAGTCAATTTTAGAGTTAATTGTCTGCCTCAACCCTATTAAACATTGGTCAGGCTCTAATTTTTTTTCTCCATTGTTATGAATACTATGGTTCTTAGCTTTTCTAAAAGCTAAAGGAAATGATTTATAAAACAGAGAATGAGCAGTATATTTTTATGTAAGTGAAATATATCACCACCTTTAAGTTAATGCTGATTTTATAATTAAATGAATATTTATATTTCTGATTTCATACTTTTACTGATTAAAGAAGAGGATAATATTGTTTTGTTCCTATAACATCTGAAAGCATTTGACAAAATCTTAAATTTCATTCTAATGAAAATAGGTGGATCTTTTCTTAACATGAGCTGGCTAGTTAGATATAAACAGATAATGGGAAAGAAAGGGAGGAGGAAGGCAGGAGAGACATGTTCAGAAGAGGAAGCGAACATAATCTTTGGTGATAAAACACTAGAAACACTCTCATTAAAGGTGAAGCAGAACAAGGATGGGTGCTATTGGCATGTTCATGTAACATTCTGGACATATTAACAAATGTAATTAGTCAAAATTAATGCATACGACCAAGAAGAGGTGGCACATATATACAATGGACTCATAGTCATTGAAAAACAAAAAAAAATCATTAAAAACATTAATGCACATATATATGTACATGGGATAAATATGTTGCATAAATTCATGTAGTCTAATGTTTTTAAATGAAACAAAACATGTCCTTTTCAGATTAGATGATCAATTTAGATGATGTATTGCTGTAAAGCCCAAGATAATTAGCTGAAAAGTTATTAGAAACAATGTGAGAAATGGGCATTGTGAGTACTTTCCTATATATATCTAGTAATACCTATTAAAAATGCTGGAAAAATATCACATACAAAATAGAAAATAAAACTCCAAAATTTTGAGTATTGAACAAAATAAATGTTTAAGATATATTAGAACATTTAAAAACTGAATGTCAATAAAAGATTTACTACATTCCATTAACCAATGTCACCATAAAAAATTAATTAACTAATAAAAAAAGTGAAAAAACCCATTTTACTCAAATTTAAAGAATGGACAATAGATCTGAATAAACGCCTTGTTAAAGAGCTATACAAATGTCCAATAAGCATATGAAAAAAAATGCTCACTATCCTATGTGATTATGAAATTACAAATTAAAACAGTGTTGAAATACCACTACATATCCATTAGAATGGTTTCAATCCAAAGTCCTGGCAATATCAAATACAGACAAGGATGTGGAGCAACAAGAACTCATTCATTCCTGGTGGGAATGCAAAACGATGTAGCCACTTTGGAAGACAGTTTGGCAGTTTATGCCAAACGAACGTAGTCTTAGCATATGCTCCAGCAGTTACACTCCTAGGTACTTGCACAAATGAATTAAAGACCTAGGTCCAAACAAAATTCTGTGCACAAATGTGTATAGCAGTTGTGTACTTAAGTGCCAAGCACCAAAAGAATCAAGATGCCCTTAAATAGGTGAATGAATAAACAGACTTTGGTACATTTATATAGTGGAATGTTATTCAGCAATAGAAAGAAATGAGTTATCAAGTCACAGAACAACATGGAGGAACCTTAAGTGCACATTGCTAAATTTGCAAGAAGCCAACCTGAAAAGGCTACTTCTACACACTGTAAATTTTTAGTTGTATGACATTTGAAAAAGGCCAAACTCCAGTGACAGTAAAAAGATCAGGGGTTTCCAGAAGATATGGGAAGGGAGTGATGTGACTAGGAGAGCATCAGGGCGTTTTTAGCATGATGAAGCTGTGCTTGAAGATACTGTAACGATCTGTAAAGATATATAATATTATTCATTTTTCAAAACCCATAAAACTGTACAACACAAAGAGGAAACCCTAGTGTAAACTATGAACTCTAGTTAATAATAATATATCAGTGTTGGTTTATTATTTGAAACTAATGTCCTATGCAAGATATTAAAGAACAGATGAAAAATGTGGGAAAGGAGTCTTTAGCTGGTCTCTGTACTATCAGATTAATTTTTATGTAAACCTAAAACTGCTCATAAAGTCTTGATTATTAAAGATAATGAAGTAACTCACAAAGACTTGAAAAAATGATTTTTATATAAACATAGTTTATTTCTCAAATATTATAAAGTTTCAGTGAAAAATATTTTTTATTACTATATTTTATCTTTGAGAACTGAAATTTTGTTATTTCAGTCCTCAAAGATAAAATGTAGTAAATAAAATAAAACATAGAAACATATTGGATACAACTTGGAAATAAACATATTTTTGAACAATTCTGAATATTGAGCAGATAGAAACACAAAAACTCTATATTAAACAGTAGATGTGAACATTTGTCATTTTATAATGTATAAGAAGTTAAAATGTAAATGATTATTTATATCTTATATTCAATTCTCATTTAAAATATATTTAATTTTATATTTTTATATTGGGGATATAAAGTAGAAGTATTATATATAAATCAAATTTTGATAAGTCAGTAAAAATAAATTTTCCCCTGAGCCACTTTATTGTTTTGTCTATATCAATCCATATATACATTCTGTTTATAAGCTTCTAAAATGTTCTGTGAACACATGGTTACAAATGTGTTTCTAGGCCCAAATATTTTGATGGTAATTGACCCTAGCTCAAATTTTGACAGCAATTTCTTGGAAGATAGTCTTCAGGTTTAAATACAGACAATGCAATGAAGACTTCTTTTTCTCTTACTTACCTTTATGAATACTGGGTGTTTTAGTCTTATTTTTCATTAGTGTATACCTCTGTTCAAAATATACTCAAGGTAGCTAGTTTAAGAAATGGTGAGAATCTGGAATCTTCGTTTATTAAACAATCCCTGCAGTCGTTCATCAGAGTATATTTTTTAGTGCTGCCCATATGAGAAGCAAACTGCAAATCAGCTTGGAATATTTTTTTTTTGACTTTTAATTAGAAGCCAGGTTTAATTATCTCCATCACAGAATCCAATGACTTTGCTTGTGTTTCCTCTAATCATGATTATCCAGGTTCTCCTTCTTTCTCAGTTTAAATGTCTAGACTCTTCCTTGTTTGGAGATGCACTGAAGAATCCCAAAGTGAATTTTTAATATACCACATCATAAATGTTTTAGGTCAGTCATCTCAAAAACAACCATCTAAGTATGTTAAAAAAAAACTTTTCAGCTTTTTATATCAGATGTGTAACAGGAAAACAATGGATCACTAGAAGGAAACCTGACCTGCTGCACAAGATAATAAGCTTTGAATTTACATACTAGACCAAAAATCATTATAATTATGTTTGTTTGTTTTTAAAATTGACATACTTTAGCAGAGCCCCCAGAGCATCCAAGAAAAAGAAAGAGGAAAAATTCCTTATTATTTATAAGAGATCTTTTTGCCAGTTCTTTTCATTCCATGTTATCCATAGATGTCACATGTGTATGATTTCTGGTGGGGCAGAGAGAAGCACAGCTGGTAGTTACCATCAAACCTCAAAAGCACATCTGTTGTGATCTTGCCAAAAAGAATTTTTCACTAATTTATCTGATGAGACATTTTTTACCCAGTACCCCTTCTCAGAGAAGTATAAGATATTTACAAAAAACATCTGGACTCTCTGGTAAAAGGAGGCATTTCTTATCTTATAAGACATCATCCTTATTAGATTTTAATATAATATGCTATCATTATACAACAAATCACTAAAAATAATATTAGGGTCAGATATGTTAATTCAAAAATACTTTTTGAATTCTTTTGAGAAATCTTAATTATTTCCACTTTCTCAGACTTTCCCAGATAGCAAAAAGGAGCAAATTACTTTGTTTTCCTAGTTCAGCAGATTCACTTTTTGTTTCATTTCTTTTCCTGAAGACTCAGCATCCCATGAATCTTCAGGCCTCCAAAAGTTGCTTTAAAATAATTTTAGTACTAAACTAAAAAATTAACTCTTTCTAATCATATACCTTTAAAATTTAGGCTGTATAAATCTTATAAATCTGTTTTTTTTTTTAATTTGCTATACTGCACAGTCCTTGTAGTGTTTATTTGTTCTTAAATATATCAGACTGACCATATAGTAAATGATTGATTTAACAATGATCTAAGAACTTTTATTTAGGCATTTTCTAAGTTCTTGGAGTTTACTATTCAATAATTGTTATATTTGGCACATTATCTATTTTACTTCAGATGTATGGCATTGGATGATATAAAGTCATGGTCACCATATTAATTTATGAAAACTATTTTAGGAATCAAAATCTCTTTTTTTAAAATAAATAAGCACTAAATCTCTGAGGTTTTCAAATATGAACAATAGTTATGCTGAGAAACATCCAAAATGAGCACATGAGTAAATTTACACAGTAGTGTGGTTGTGTGAAAACTACAGATTCTTTCCAGATGTGTTTTTAAATTAACACACTATATTTTTAAAAACTGTCATAGTGCAATTTTATATATATATATATGTGTGTGTGTATATATATATATATATATATATATATATATATATATATAATTAAAACATAAGATTACAGGAATAATCTAGTCAAATTGGTGCTGAACTTTAATGCAAACTGTTAATCCAATCAATGTATTTTCTACAAAAATGTTACCAGCAAATGGGTAGTGGTTTGTCAATAGTTATTGAGAGGAAACAATGTAGGAAATGGGCCAGAGAGTCAGCCAGATGAGGCAGCTTATTGTAGACATCTTAAAGATTTTGAACTTAATTTAACTGTTATGGAAATAATTGGGAGAGTTTTAAGTGGGAGAGTGTCTTGCTATAGTTTATCATTTTTATTTTTAAAGTCATTTTTCTACTATTTTAAGACAAAATTATAAGGTGAAAGGGCAGAAGCTGGAGCTAAAAAAGAGATTATATTAGTGTCTGTTACATGTTAAGGCAAAATATATATTTCTGAAAGCTGGATTATCAGTAGGTTCAGATGGTACAAATAAATTACAGGGTTCAATGTCCCAGATTTCATATCAACTGCCTCTGTTGTATCAACACCTCTCCCTCCGCTCACCTCTATGACATCATTAGTTTTTCTTTATAATCAGGAAAAAAAAATGAGAGCAGGTTCAAGGTTAGGTTTTTTTATATACCGTTATAAGACAAAAGTAAGATGCCATCAATGACAGGACACTGAAGGACAGTGGTTAGAGAAAATCGTTCATAGGTTTTCAAGCAGTCCACCCAGTCATAATCTGTGTGTGGAGGAAAAAGTCCCAACAGTCACTGTATCTAACTCTTGGTGACGATGTCTGTTCCTCTTCTAGCTCAAGTTCAATTCTTTACTGATATTCTCAACTAAAAGACTGAGTTATAAATTTATACACACATACACTTTATATAAAGTAATAGGGAAATAGGAGAGGGGAATCTGGATTTGCTGGGTCATATGGCTCAAGTGGCAGGGCTTGCACTGCAGCCTGGATCAGCTCAAAATTTTTCTCTTGTCTTGACCCTATTAAAAAATGCGTAGATTTAAAGACTTCTTTAAAATGGATTAGAGACACAAGCCAACCTATGACATTTATCTTCTCTAAAATTCAAAAGGGTCAGCCAAGTATTGTTTCTCTTTCCTAGAAGAAGAAAATGCAATAATTCAGCAATTGCTATTTGATTTGAGAGAGTATTTTGAAGTGCCCCGGAGCATTGCATTCTAGAAACTTCATTACACCTTAACTTTTTTGTTTTATTTCTCCCATAGCCTGTCCCATCTATGTATTACCAAATTACCTGTGACACCTGCTAATTCTGGTTTTCTAGGATTTGTTTACAGTATTCATGACTGCCTGGGGTAGAACATAACTCATTAGCCTGAAAGCTTCATTGAACATGACAACATTTGTGTTGATTTGGTCAAGTAAAGATGCTATATCTGGAAATTACCTGCAACTAGAATTAATACCACTTATGTTTATTATAATCCACTTATATTTTATGTGTTATCTACATAAGCTAACAAAGCTAAAAAATGAAGCAAGTAGTAGGAATCACCAGTCCTCAACATTTTAAGTCCTTGTTAATGGCATTAATTTCCAAAATCCATGGTAGATATGGTATTGTATACTTAGTATTTTAGTAAAGATGGAAAGGGGCTTCCCTAAACTCTCTTATCACAAGGAGCCAATGTAGATATTCTGCCAGGTTCCAATTGTCTTCAGTTCACATTTGCACGTAGGAAGTGGGGAAATCAACAGAGGGTGGGCTTACAAATGACCTTTTTGAGATATATTGGAGCCATCTTCTGCCTCACTCAGATTTACATCTGGGTGGTAACCACAATGACTTTCTGTGACACCAGAAATTCGTTTTAACTACAAATCCATGAACCAAAATCCTCTAAATTATTTTCTTTTTCTTCTTCAACACATTTACATTAGTAAGTAGCCACAAGTCACACAAGCACACTGTGACAGTGTTGAATAGTCTTCCTTAAAGAAATTGTTCTCCATGCAAAGGGCTCTGTGTCTATGGACTGACTCAGGTCTACAAATTGGGTGAAGAATCCTGACTCTTCACTCTAATGACTGAAGTCAGATCACTTTCTCCAGACTTAGAGGTTTTGTCTGTCTGTCTAGTGTCTTTATGTATCTAATATTTTTTAATCATAAGTCCAATAGGACTTTATTTATATTGCTTAGCTATTTTAGCACTAAGTGCACCATGATCTATGAAACTATCCCTGCACTCTACCTCAAGAATCAGTAGCTCAGGGTCGACCCTACTATTCCTTACAGAAGCTCTGGCCATTCTGCTTCTGGTGGTTCCATGCTGCAGTTCTGATGCTATAAGCCTGGTATCATTCAAGATAGATTCAGAAATCAGAAACTACGCCAGGTATTTCTAACAGAAAGATTTAGTGTAGACAATTAGATCCTTAGAATGTCACGTGAGACTGTATCTGGACTGTTAGCCTCAAGTTCACATCTGGGGAGGAAAGGTCATGAAGTACTGTAGTCCCCACTGCTCTTCTGTGACCTTCCTTGGTTAAAACTGCCTCTGACACCCTTAGAGCTGGTGATCAGATCACAGAATGCAGAGTTTACTCATTTCACATTCTCAGGCACAACGATCTCTCCCTTCGTTCTGCTTTTTAAATCTTATGCTTCTGCATTGAACTGATGCAATCTACTTCTCATCTAGAATGTTCGTTGCCTAAGGTTATAAAACATGTAATTTTTGCTTAGAAACTTTGCTAATCTTTTAGAGGATTTGCGAAGTGCTTTGCAGATTTTAGCATATTCCATGAGTTGACTTTTATTTTTCCCATTAACCCTGGGGGTACTGTACTTATGTCATTTGATAGATGAGAAAACTGAGATACAATGTATTAAATAAAACACCAAATATTACAACAGTAAATGACAGAACTGGGTGTCAAACTCAGGTAGTGTTTCTGGAGCATGTGCCCTAATACTGTAACAAACCATCTTTAATATAATATTTCCTGAACATAAAGTTTCATCTTGCTAGACTCTGATAAATTTCATGGCTATCTCTCTCCATCTGCAGGAAAAATATAAAACTTTCTAACGATCTGGAGTCTCTTCACATAGTTTGTCAGTTCCTTCTCCAGGCTTTCTTGACCTGGGTGTACTTCCCTAAATTCAGTAAATTAACTAATTTATATTTTCTAAGTAAACTGGAAAAGCCCCATTTTCCATCATAACAACAAACATGTGCTCAAATATATCAGATATTTATTTTTATATGTATTTATTATGTGTTGGTGATGAAAAATTCATATTAAGTTATTACAGGAAGAATAGAACTTATTAATTTGCAATAACTAGAAGTTATTAAAACTCATTTCAAATATCAAAATATATTTCCAAATGCATTACTTTTCTTTCTATTATTAAAATTACTTTCCTCATCAGAATTATTCTGGGATTAATATAACTGGAATGAATGAATGACTGAAATAAAAGAGAAAAGTCAAAATAGTTAACTGAGCACATTAGTATAGGGCAGATGTTACATAACCTAATGTGAAAAGATGCTTCCCACGTTAGAAATTAGTTATCTTTCCTATAAAAATATATAGATGGAGCATTATGATTAATGGGGAGGAACAGTCAAGTAGCTGGGACTTCAAAGTGGACCTTACTTGGTATCTTTTCTTGCACAGCTAGATTGCCTAAGCAGCTGTCAATGAATGGCAGATGGAAAGGTAATATTTATAGCAATTATATAAACACAAATTTGGAAACATTTGTAATATGTCCTAATCAGATTACCAGGAACACAAGTCTGATTTCTCTAAACTTCACTAAATCTGAGGATCCCTAAAAAGCATTATTCTAAATTTGTCCTAGTTTAAATTATTATCCTATGTAGTTGAAAGGACAGATCACTCCCATTCATCTTTGATAGATGATTCAGTTAATATATTGTGGAATAATTAATATGACTCAAAATAATAGATTTGCAGGGGAATCTATTTAACTCACAATCAGAGATGGCATGTGTGACTGGAAACGTTATTATCATACCTTCCAGTATGAGTGGCTTGGAGATCAATACGCATTTTAATAAAATGTAGCATTCGTCATTTACCCATTCCTAAAGCTGACCCTTATTAAATCCACTAGTTTTAAAACTTAGCATAGATGTTATCAATTCAGATTGGGCCTGTCTCTTGATTTAATATTTCAACTACCTTTACTTAAAGAAACAATTCACCTGTAAAGTGAGTGCACACTTTCTAATGATCTTTTACATAAGCCTTGTATGTCCATTTTCTCTCTCAATACCCTTTACCTTTGTTCTGTAGCACAATTTTTTTTTTCTGTTTTTTCCCAGCTCCAGTAATGTTGGATTCTTAACCTTTATCTCCAATATTAGCTTGACTTTTAAGACACCCAGTAACACCCAGATGGGGTGAGTAATTATAAAAAAGACTCCCTCATTGGAAGTGCTCTTCTACCAACTTGAGTATAAAGGGCCTTGGGCCTTATTTCCCAAGTGTGAAACAAAGGGTAGATGGGATGTCTGCTTTTCACTTATTGTAAATGCTAAAAGCACACTTTATTTTCTTCTGTGATCCAAAGTCCACCTCAGCTTTTGTGCTTTCGCCACAGGAATTCTGACATGCAAGATGGCTTACAAAACAAGTAATGTCAGATCTATTTGTCATGTCGCCTCACTCTCTTCCAGCTAGATTTAAAACCAAGTATATTTTTGGTTTTAAAATTCATATAATCAGAATTACTTAGACTCTGTCAATTCTCCTTGTCCTTTGTTTGTTTTTCCTTTCTATTGTGGTCATATTCCTTCAATTTATCCTACTCAAGAGCTAAGGGACAATGACAATTTAGAAATATAATTGGTGAAAAGATTACTTTAAAATTTTCTGAGTGTCAGCAAGTTTTTTAAAGTACTTTGTTTCTGTTACCACAGCTTCATATTCCATCCTGTATTTGAGGGACCAAAAGATGTTTGAAAAGCTGAGATTCTTGTCCAGTTGGAAAATGCAATGCCTCTGACTTTTTTTTTTTCTATTTACAAAGTTCATGCGAATTATTAACTTTGGTTTTGGAGTACTATAGAAAGAACACAACCAAAGAGTGAGACACAGATAAGGTTGCAGGCTTCCTGTGCAGACAGAACATGGCATGTATTTAATATTTCATTCTGCATCTTGTAATGAATTTGCCAGGGCTCCCTAAATGCCTCGCATGCAACTTTTTTTTTTTCATTAGATTATAAAAAAGTTAGCAGTTAGAGCTATTTATCAAATGTAACTAGCTGTCCTATGTTGTGTTTGGTAAATCTGGCCACACAAGAAATAGGACTTGTTATTATGAATATTTGTTAAACATATTCTTAAAGTACAATTTAATGAAAAACTTTGTTTTGCAATTTAGTGAAAGATAGAAGCATACATATTAAGTATTTTCTTAGGAAATAAAACAGAAAATATTGCCTATTTCTGCTTTTATTTTGATTGGATGATTAATCTGCTAATAAGCCTCCCACTGATATGGATACACTCCTAATATTGAAGTTCCTGATACTGTCTCGTCTTTAACATAATAGAGAGGGTTTAAATTCAAATGTCTAATGAACCAAAAAACTAGCATATCCTTTTTCAAATTCCTCAACAACCCACCTTTAAATTACCAGAGATGCCCAAGGAATAGATAGATATAAGACTGTGCAACTCAACTAGTCGTTATCGATTGTGCTTTGGCAGTTAGAATCTTCCAGAGAATTTTCTATTTCATGTTTGTCAAATTTATGTTTTTGAAAAAGTGTTATTGAGTGGTCTTTAATGATTCGTTTAATGTCTATCCAATATTGGCATATTTGTCTTCTCTCATATTTTTGCTCATTCTGCTGGATTTCTTTGTACAGACCTTTTAAGAAATAGCATTTTTATTTATTAATTTTCCATATTGTTTAAATTTTGTTTTGAATTAAAGAGATTTATGCTCTAACTTTTACTGCTTTCTTTCTTCAATTTGCCTTGGATTTGTTTTGCTTTTCTCCACCTCACCTAACCCCCTCCCACTGCCCAGCCCCTACCATCCCACCCAGTCTCCTAAATTGTAAGTTTAGATTGTTGAGTTGATAATTTTATTTATTTCTAATTTAAACATTTAATTTCTAAAATGTTGTTCTACTTCTTTAATATTATTGTACACAATTTTATGTGTTGTGCTGTGATTTTTCATTCAGTAAAAATATTTCCTAATTTCTTTTTTGATTTTTCCTTTAATCTGTGGATTATTTAGAAGTGTGTTTTTTGCTTTCCAATACAAAGTGTGTTACAAGATATATTTCTGTTAATGCTTTCTAGTTTAATTTTTCTGAATCATATTTCATATTCTTTCAATCTGTTTAAATTTATCAAAATAATTTTATGGCCTAGAATAGCATTTATCTTGTTAAATATTTAATATGTACTCGAAAACAATGTGTATTATGCTTTTGTTTGATATTGTATTATATTTTTATTTGGCTCCATATATTTCAATTAGTTCAAGCTGATTAATAGTGTCATTCAGCTTCTTTTATATCTTTATTGCATTTTAGTGTACTTGTTCTATCTTATACTGAATAATGTCAAATCATCCTAACAACATAATTGTTTATTTTTTAAACTTTCTCTTTTCAATTTTATCAGTTTTATTTCATTATTTTGAAGTTTTGATATTGTTTTGTTCTTCTGATTAATTGGACCTTGTGTTATTATAAAATGCTTTTCCCTTCTTTATCCTTGGCAATATTTTTTATTCTATTAACTTATTTAACTGGGACTAGGACTAATACTTGGATTTTTTTCCCATTATCCTTTAATCAATATATTATTTTCACTATTATGAAAAAGATCTATAACAACTTCAAAGAAAATTTTAATGTTTAATATTCAGTTCATTACAGTTTTAATGTCAATGTATAACAAAATATTTAAATAACTGATTTTTATTAATACTTTTATAAATACATACATTTTCTTAAAGAATTTTATGAAAAATATTCATTTTCTAAATTATAATTTTAGGTTTATATATTTCTCATTTATTTATAAAAGATAAATGCCAGCTTATCATGACTATAACTCAAGTAAAAATTCTAAAATTCTTGTTATTTTCATATCAGTAGTTTAACTTACTAATATCATATTTTCTTTTGTATTTACTTTATAAAATGTGCTGAACTTTGAGATTTACATATTTATTAAAGAAATTAATGCTTCATGATTCCTCTGGGGACTTGTAGATATCATTATATGGCAATCTTTGGAAAACAAAATATAAGAACTCAAGTGAAGGATAAGATATAGATTTAGAAGTCTGTTTTATTTGCTGGTATACACCACATTTATTAAAATTATTTGCAATAGTAAAACATAATTTAGAAATCTGGTACTGTAGGTCATCATTTTCTCAAGATTAGTAATTTACATAAACTTTCAAAACACAAAAATTATGTTGCTGTGCAAGCAAGTTATGTTATAATATATTTAAATAAGTTATAGGTACATGCAGTTTCTATTGTATATTTTATATTTATGCAAAAGTTAACTACCTATAAAATGTAATGAAATGGCATATTTTTCTTACTGAACTTCAGTGATCATAATTTGTATATTAAATTAATGACCAGAATAATTAAGTAAAGCTAATTAAATCCTAAGTGATATGCATATGTTATTTGGTTAGATATTCAAGAAAAATATTCTAAGATCTATCAGAGGTATTTTCAGTTTTATAAAAAGATATTTTGAAGCAATACATGTCTTTTTCATATTAAGAAGAAACTATAATAACTAAATTTCGGATTTTAATAGTTATGATTAGGTTTGAATATGCTCATAATTGGTTATGCCACATTATTTCTATTTTTTAAAATATATGCTTGAATCTGCTAAATAATTTAGATCTGAAATTTATTAATTGCACTGCCGTGTACTCAGGGAACACACAAGTTATCTATATTATATTTATAGTATAGTATAGTACAATATAATTAACTAAGGCAAGTTAAATATTTAATCAATAATTATTTTCTGGTGATCATCTCATCTTCCATTCTCAATTATGTCCATTCTAAACTTTTAAAAATTAAAATGGAAATTTCCTACAAGCTGTAATTATGAACATTTCATCTATTGCTTATTTTCAATATATATTTCTGAATCTATATTCTCACTCTGGAAATTACCTGGGGGTACTCTCTCAGGGCCTTTTCTGCCCTCTGTTAGATAGCTTGGAGTTCCAGTCATTCTCTATGATCTATTTACTATAAAATATTTTCTGCTCTTACTCTTTCATCTTTCAGGTAGATCCCTAGAATAGCTGTCAAGATCTAGTCTTACAGAAAACAGTATGAAGGTTCTTCCAAAAATAAAAAAATAAATAAAATAAATAGAACTATTGTATGATCCAGCAAACCCACTTCTGGGTACATATCTACAGGAAATAAAAATAGAATATCAGAAATCAATACAATCTCATGGTTACTGCAGCATCATTTGCAATAGCCAAGGTATGGAAGCAACTTAAGTGTCTATTACTGATGAATGGATAAAGAAGCTGTGATATATATTATATCTTAATAAAAACAAACAAACAAACAACAAAAGATTATCTTATACTTTTCCAGCATGTCACTAAAGATTATTACAGTTCTGGCACTGTTATACCCCATTTTTAAACATAATGAAGTTGAAAAATTTTTATTGTGTCAATACTTTTCTTACATAAAAGTAAAATACACCAGTGAGAGTTTATCTTTTTATTGTTACTGAGACAAAAATTAAATATATATTACATGTATATTTGTAAACACTAAGAATATATTTTCAGCACTAGAAAATAAAATGAAATAATCAGATACTAAACAGCATTGTTTTTGCTTAAAATATGAGGTTACAAGGTTCTCACATAGAGCTGTTTTTCTCACTTTTTTCCATCTGTTTCTCCCTCCCTTTCTCCCTCCCTCCCTTCCTCCCTCTTTTTCTCTCTTTCTCTTTCATTTCTTTCTTTCTTGAGGGGTTGCTACAATATAATAAAACAATCTGGGGCTTCTGGGTCAAGTAATATTTCAGTTTTATATTCTATGTATGCTACTGTGTAGCCAGAGAATTTAGATGTGTTGCCTGTATTTTCTCTATGGCTCATCTTTTTCCCCCGATTCTTGTTCTAGGGTTACCCTACTTCACACTGTTGTCCTGAGGATTAAATGAAGCAACACAATAAGGTAGGCACTCAGTGAATGCTTATCCTCTCTCTCTCTCTCTTTTTTCATAAGGTAGGGAAATTTAAAGCACCAAGAGTGCATATTTTTTTTTCCCCCATCTTTCTCTTGTGTCTGCCGAGTGAACAATTTGACTTCAGATACCAAGTAGTATATGGTTTATCTTGCTGGGTTTTTTTCCCCACTTAAAGAAAAACTGTAGTAGAAATAGGTAACATGATTTATCTTATGATAACAATTTAATATATTTTATTTTTGTGAAAAAACTCTATCATGATTAGGGTTAGTATTTCCTATAACACACATATAGTGAAAAAGGTCATTTTATAGAAATTATTATAGAAATTATTTGTTTCCATTTTAATAATACTCACATACACATGATTTGGGAGGGTATCTGCTTGTTTGTAGGTGAGCTTTATTTTCAAAATAACTTATCAAATGAAATTTTGAACCATTTTATCGTGCTACATGTAGAATGATGGGGTATATAAGGGTAATTATGGTTCAGATAATGCTATATAATTGAATACAATTGAGTTGCATAGACATGACCCAAGAGAATTGTACTCTTGTAATAACCATTCAAGCAAGATCTAATAATCTTTGCTTCTATAGGCCAAGTGACTTTGAGAACACATAAAATGTGAAATGCCTATGATTTATATTGCCAGAAATGTTTCATTATCCTCATGCAATGGGATTTATAATAAATGCAAAACTCATTGCTCTGCATGTTCTTATCTATCATTAATATGGATGAGGCACGGTGAACAGCAAATTTATCTTAGAAATATTGAGTCACTAAATTATTTTCTAAATATCATGCAGGTAGATTTTGATAGTTGTGATTTAACAAGTTGTGAAATTTGGTAGCTATTAACTGATTATTATCATTTATTTTCTACTTAGTTTCCCATTATTGATTACTCTGTTTATCACATGTCATTTTAGAAACCTGACTCTAACTACCCATATAATCTTTAAGCGTATTGGAGCCACAATTTATTTCTTACATGTGTTTTTCCATTCTCAAAAGATTACTTTAGTTTAAAATAAATATGTATTTTAAACAAAAAAATTATTAAAAAATGTTTTATTTATAGTTGAAATTCTCTCATTATAATTTATTTTACTGTCTCTTATACTCTACCTCTATTTCTTTCTCTCTGTGTTGTCTTAATCTCCATCTCTTTCTTCAAGATGAGCATCTATTTGTAAAATCATGTTTCTTAAATATTAAAAAATACATAACCAACTTTAGTGATCTCCACATGCTTTTAATGGAAACTGGCTTCAAGGCAATAATCAGCATGGTTTTTATTCAAAGCATTTGCATAAGGTTAGATTAAGGTTTTTTAATTTCAGTGAAATAAATCATCGACATTGTGTTTTATTTTCCATATTTTTAATTTAAATTTTTTTAAATTCTAATTTTCTGCCACTATGTTCAGAGTTACAATAAAAATCACCGATCTACAAAATAATGTAACATATTTCTTTATCACTCATTTCCCAGAGTAGATGTTTCATTAGCTTTTTAAACTTATTCTTGAGGTTCTTATTTAATGTCTATGTTGATGGAAGTTATCTTTATATGCTAGTGCTATGTCTATGAACAAACATGTGTGTGTGACAGCAGACATTTATATTGCAGAATTTTACTGAGTCTTCCAACACAGTATCAGACGATTGTCTCTAAAACTGTTTTTCTATATCTTACCCAGTCTTTAAATGGAATAGAACGAAAAATGTTATGAAATATTCTGGGCACATTTAACAAAAACTATTTTACAATGATTGGGTTCTTTAAAGCATCTCCCAACATGATCATGAATAACTATACAGATCTCTTGCAATGCTAAAGAAGGCTTACAATATGTTAGTCTTTATCAAGGAAACAAACACCATCAATTTTAGATAATAACATAAACTTAACTTTTATCAGAGAAATTTCTCCAGTTTTCAGCATACTATCTTATGGGACATTGATCACTAAGTTAAAGAGGCAAACCAAACTTCCCAAATTGTCCTTACATATTGGGAAAATGAATACAGTCACATTCTACAAAGAAATATTGAGAGATCAGTTAAACCAAAAGTAGACATGTATTTTTTTCTTATCACTTAATTTTGTTAAAATTTTCTTATATTTAGCCAAACTATCTGATGAATAGCCTTTGATAATACCTAGCTAGTTTTCAATTCCTCATTTTACAGACTCAAAGGAGGTAAATAACATTCAAGCACACAGGGCTAGTTCAAAGCAAATCAGAATTTAAAATCCATTCTTAAACTCTCTGAGGAAGTTACACATTCAGCGGAAGAAAAGATCAATAAGGAGTGCAACATTATCAGGGTAATGATCATTGTAAAGCAGCCCTGATGGGCTAGATAATCTCCACAGGCAGAAACAATAAGATACCCAAATATACTGTCAGAACAATATGCAGCTTTGGGAGGAGGAAAAAATGAATACATTTAACTCATCTGCAAGTAGTGACAGATCACTGAGGTTAAAAAATTGTAATATAGCAATATGGACACTTGCCATTAGAAATAGGCTGATTCTTTCTAAATACAGGCTTTGCCTAAAATTGAGCTTGTAATTCTAACAATGTCAGACATTGGAAACAGTTTAGACATTGAATTGCATCCTTCATCCCAATCTGGCAGGGCCTTTATGGGTAATTAGAGAAACATTACACAATGAACACTATCAGGAGCTAAATAAATAATTAAAAATTAAAAAAAAATATATATTTGAATTTATTACAGCAAAAGGTGTTGCAATTTTACTGAAATGTTACTTTTACTCTAAACATGTACTTATATGGTGGCAATTTTAGAATAAGGAGTTGGCAAAAATCTAAGCTTAAAGTAATAATATATACCAGAAAGAGCGATTGGTAAAGTATCAAGGAACTGAGTTTTTTTTTTAATTAATTAAATAGTTTCTTAGTTCATTTTAGTTTTTTAACTACAAATATTGGTTTTGCTATGATTTCTCCATTCTCTTACAGCATTAAATTACATAATTACTGGTTTCTTTATATTAATAAAAGTCACATTATAACATTCTTCACAAGGATAAAGGGACTTGATATGGGCAAATAAAATTAAGAACATTATTAATAATTTATATTAATATAATAGTATAATTGAAGAAACCTTTGGGAATTAGTTAGATAACTTTGTCACAATATAGCTAATTAACAAAATCAACTCTATACAATGAATGTTGAGTAGATTCAAAATACTTTTAAAACACAGACTGGCCCTGTTATGAGGATACTCTAAGTGGCTGAAAACTATACAACACATACATCAATTATAAAAAGAAAATTATAAAAATATAAAAAAATTATAAAAATTAAAAAAAGAAAATGTCTCTAAAGGAAAATGTCATGTGTAAGTATGTGTAATGATTTCAAATAATTCCCTCAGATAACTTTCCTGGAAAATATAGACACCATAGAATTATATTAGAAATATATCTTGTCTGCAATGTTGAAAGAAGTAGAATGATAAGATTTAGGAAAATATTTGCAAAAGGTAAATGAATCCTTCATCAAGAGGATAATTGACATTTTCTCAACTCTGTACTGTCTTCCTTAAGTGCAAAAATAACTTCAAAGATAACTTCTCTAAAAGCTGTGTTTCTAAATTTTGTGAATGTGAAACCTATATAATATGTTATGTTTTGCACTCTGAGTTATTTGAAACCATATGAATCTAAATTGACTCTTTGTTGAAAATTCTTATTTTTGCTCATGTGCTTTTAACATTACAGTATGAGTCATTTTAATTGAGAAGGAGTGTATGGTTTTTGTGCAGCCCTTGTGGAGAATTTTTCACTGAAGAGTGCTTTTGCATTAGTTGGCTTTTCTGGGCACTGGGTGGGGGGTGTCAGTTTTCAAGAACTGATTTTGATGATAATTTTCCAACTTGGGCATTGTCTATTAATAAGTAGGGCATCAATTCTAACTTCAAAATCATGCATGGTATAACTTATGGTTACTAATTATCTAGAGGGAGATTGTTTATTTTAAACCTAGAGACTAGCTAGTGATAGAAACACTTTGTGGTTTCCTTTGCTTATTTGGTGGGTTCTTTGATTTGACTAGTTCAGGTGCCTTTACTCATCCACCCAGAGCCCTTGAAGAATTTCTGCTTTACATGACGGTCTTAATTGATCTCCAATCTTTATTCCTGGCTCAGGTCTCATATTCTTCTTCCCCATTGTAGGTGGTGAAGGGCACAGCCATTTTGGAGCTGTCCTCTGTCCCATGATCAAGTGGCCAATACAGCCCCTCAATCATGTGCTTACTGAACTGCCCTTTGTTATTCTGTATTCCTAGCACCAAGGGTTTTAATCTAATTTCATTTTGTTTGAAACTATGCATTTAAAGAAATATTAAAATTGTATTTGACATCTCGAGATATGAGCAGTGGGAAAAATTTCTGGCTGTCATTTACCAGGTTGCTGGGAACAGAAGTTTTTATTAGAATATTATTATTAAATATTTAAACTTTTAAAAAATGTGTTTCCTAAATTAATTAGTCTATTCAGGTTCATTATTTTCTGAAATTTTGATAATATACACTTTACAAGAAATATTGCAATTCTTTTAGATTTCCAAATTTCTTGTTATAGAATTATAATTTATTATTAAATATTAAAAATTATTAAGATTTATTAAGTGCCTGCCACATTCTAGGGACTGTTCTATGCACCCAGATATAATAATAAACCAAATAGTTATTTTTTTTGCCCTCAATACAGTCAAATTAAAAATAAAGATATAGTGGATTATAAGAATTCTTAGATGCTTTCTATTTTTGCACACAGAAGAAATAATATTGCTTTAAAATACAAAGACAAAATTATCTCAGACAATATATTGAAGTTGGCAGACAAAGTCTAGGGCAGAAGTACAGCTATAAAATAAGGAACCGAACAATATTATTATGAATCTGCCACCTTTAATATAGGATTATTTTTGTGTCTGATGATGTTTTTCTCACTCTTATTGCCTTGTGCTATCACGTGGCTGCTACAGTTTGAGGAAATTCAAGAAAGAAAGAAGGGGGGAAACATGAAGGTATTAACTCTTGATTCTGTTTCTTTTACAGGCAAAATTTGCTTTCTAGAAATCTTCCATAAGACATTTGCTTATTTGCTATTATCCAGAACTTTCACATAATCATTTCTGACTTAAAGGAGGCCTAAATACTAAATGTCTGGCAAAAACAAAAACCAAAAAAAAAACAGAGTTACCAAAAGTGCTTTAAAGCATGTGTTAGCAAACTTTTAATGTGAAGACCAGTATTTTAAGCTTCAAAAATCAAAGAGCCTCTTTTGCAACTACCTAGTTCTGCTAGTGGACTGTGAAAGCAGCATGGATGATATGCAGATAAATGCAAATGGCTGCAGTTCAATAAATTAATTTATACAAACAGGCAGTGGGCCAGATTTGGCCCATAGACTTTATGGTTTTGAACCGATCACGATTTGTTTCCTGTGGCAGGACAAACTGTTACTCTAAAAAATAAAATAAAAAAAAGGAAGAATTAAGGGATCTTTCTGTCAGGGAGGAATCGAGTATGACCACAAGCACTAAATTTAAATGTATTTATTTTTAGCTGTGATTTCTTAAGGACACAGGCATTAAAAACTGTATCTTTTAATTTTCCATTGTGAGTAAATATTTTCAATGAAATTTTCTTCTTTTCATAGCTTTCCAGATCATTTAAATTTTCTAGTTGGTATGTATATATGTATTTAGTTTAAGTTATTTATGAATAGACTCATTTCTAAATAGTAAAATTTTTGTTCTTTTTACTATTTATTTTTAATTGGAATGTATTAATGTGTCTTGTAAATGTTAGTTCTGAAATTATTTTAAAGATTTCATGGCAAATAAGTCTGTAAAATATTTAAATTATTTACAAATGCTTCATAAATATGCACAAAAGAAAAAATATACATTTTTATGCATGTGTGTAGGTATACATAAAAATTATATATGTTGTTTTTTTGTTTCTTAGATTCTGCATAAAAGTGAAATTATATAGAATTTATCTCTCTCTGTCTGACTTATTTCACTCAGTATGGTAACCTCTAAGTCCATCATGTTGTTGCAAATGGTAGGATTTCATTTTTTTTATGGCTGAGTAATATTCCATGGTATATTTGAACCATGACTTCTTTATCCAATCATCTGTTGATGAGTATTTAGGTTGCTTCTATATCTTGCCTATTATGAATAGCACTACCATGAACATGTACTGTATACTTGAAACTAATAACAGAATAAAATGCTAAAAACATTATATATATATATAAACATATTTTATTAAACTTTAAATTGCTTTATTGAAATAGAAAGTGTTCAGAATGAAAACAGCTATATAATATTTATGCAAAACACCTTATAATTAAGTGATAAGAAATATTTGATGTAAGGAGCATATGTATATGTGTATTAGGTGTTTGTTTCACCGGCATTCAACCCCATCAGTTTTATCCTTCCCTGCTATAGCAGTGACTAGAAAAGTTAAAACACATTTTCCTGTCTCTATTGTAGCTAGGAACAGCTCCTGAAAATATGGCATAATTGCACAGAATTTTCAAGTGAGGCAGGTATCACCTTCTCATATTCTTGCATTACATACTTTGTATAATGATATAGAAATTTTATTATATAATATAGCTCTTTATCCTGTTTAATTCTTTCCTACTGCCTTTCTTTCACTTGAATTTTTCTGATCTCTTTTCTCATCTGTGCCTATCCTAGTGCAATACTTCAGAAGACCACTGTTGGTATTGCAAGGGAATTTGGTGATTAAACATGATCAAAGGGGCTGGGTGAGGGGAACTCAAGGAATCACCACAAGATTATTGTTTCCAGGGTTATCTGACTCTAGTGAAAATCTGGAATCTAAGCACCTGCTGCTGCATCCCCTTTCACCTCTGTGACTTCATGCTCTGGTGCTCAGACTCTGGAACTAATGCCTGGTAGCCACACATGCTTAACAGTATTATTTGTTTGCCAGATACCACAGCTGGAGGGCGATGGCACTTACCTCACTTCTAAATTCTGTGCCTTTACACCTCATTCTCAGAAGCTGTGTGACATCAGGACTCTAGCTGCAAGAGAGGGTGGGAAATGTTTTTTGACCTTTCCAATCACTGCTGTTCCAGGGGAGGATAGAATGGATGGGGTAGGAGGTGAGAGACAGAAGCAACACGTAATGTCCATGTTCCTCATAGCCAACCTTTTTTATCACATTATTTAAGATGTTTCTTGTAAATGTGGTTTCTTTTTTTTAGCTTGTTCTGACAGTGTTTTCCTTTCAGTAGAAAAATTTTTATTTTTAGAACAATATGTAAATTGGCAGTATTTCCTTCACGTTATATGTCAGATGACCTGAATGAATGTTATTTCCTTCTTCCTGTTGCCTTGTTATTGGTGAAATATTCATGTTACTAGTGTTCTCAGTCTGAGACTCTATTCCTTTAATATGAAAACAGAACACCAACTATTTCCTCACTGATATCTGCGTGCTTTACCTCCCAGTAAGATGTATTTTTCTGATGAGACCTTCAGAATGTTTTAAATTCTTTTCTTTCTTCTCCACTTTGTCATTTTATCTTCTACCTTTTCTTCCTCTCTTTCTTTCCTATCCATCTCTCTCTCTTTGCCCAGCTCCTGCTTACCTCCAGCTCTGGGTGTTTTGCTGGGGAAGTGAAGTACTTTTAGCAGAATCAGTGTTTAGCACCTGTGTTAGGTAATCCTGAAGAGTCTATCACTAAACATTTAGATAAAATAATAGATTCTACTTTAAGAACCCTGCTTGGTTCTTAGTGACCCATTTTATACTGGTATCCATTTGTGTTTTACAATAGTTCAGTAGGTTGATAGTATTATTCATTGGTTATCATTGCTTTATTTCCTCTACACAGAAAGTATTAAATTGTTGACCATCAGTATATAAGTACGAAGGACCAAAAATAAGAATATTGTAAATAAATATATCAATTGAGAATAAAGGAAAGAGAGAGTTGGAAAGAAAAGAATTGTCAATCTAATAGGGGAAGTCAGGTCTTTTAATAAACATTATTTCCAGTAATACAAAGTTTAATGAATGACCCTGCCAAAGGAATGCTGATGTAAATTGTATTAAATAATTTGGTTTGGAATAGATTATCAAGAAATTATTTGTAAAAGTGCTCTGTAAATTCTAAAATGATATAAAAATATAAAATGACATTCTATCTTTCCCTTCTTGTTTGTTTTTCATCTTCTCTGTTTTTCATTCCTATTATCATTATTATTAAATTATAAAATTGCCAGAACAAAATAACAATGCTAATATTGAATTACCAGTATTAATATTAGTATGTTGAAAGGTTAACATTTACTATTAAAGGTGTTTTGAAAATATATTGTATGTTATAGAACATACAATATAACTATAAAATATAAGCTTCAAAATGCATTATCTGGTATAAGTTATTAGCAGCAAAATATACAAAATGTAGATCCCACATAAATAAAGAATATTAATCAGTCTGAAAATTTTAAATGAAATAATAGTATATTATGTAACTAAATTGTGGTGCTTGGATATGAATTTGTCATTTGTGTCATAATCAAATCTGGAACATAATTTTTAGTAATTTTCCGGCTGCTGAAAAAGATTTTTTTTAGCTACTTTAGATGAGTCTTGATGGAGAATTAGTTGTAGTCTAATTCCAAATACTGCCCTCTTGATATCTTCATCTTTAAATAATTTTATTTTTTTGCTTGTTACTTTTGAGAACTCTAGATTCCATATGTATAGATTGATATTTCAAAGAAGAATTAATTGTATATTTTTAATACTGTCACATTAACTTTTTACTTAAGAAAGTCTTTACACTAGAGGAAGGATTATCTTGTGAATCACACTGTTTATTATCTTTTATTTTTTATTTTGAAAATTCTGGAAATATAAGACCATGGACATTTGCTTGATACACGTTTTTAATGTGTATGTCACAACTAGGAAATTTTTATGTTTCATATATTTTGAATATATAGAAGTAATAGAACTTTATGCTAAAAATTATAGGTACTGTATAAACTGTACTGCATACTAGAATATGAGATTTAAAAATATGATATAATAATTACATTCACTACAATGATCATCATCTGATATTGTTAAGAATGTTGATACACAGCAGTGTAAAGGAGATCATGAGTGAGGTGTATAGAAAGGAAAAAGTAGTCAAGATTTAAATTAGAAAAATGATTGTAAAAGTAGATACAATTAGGCTTTACTAAAATAGACATTGATAATGTATCTATCATCCATTTATTTTTAATTTTCACTAATTTTTTCCTAGTCTCTTTTTGAGGATGAACCTTGAGAGACTGTAAAATTTCTATTTCTACAATTTGGTATTGTTTGAACAAAGTTTGCCACTGAACTGTGTGAAGTCAATGACCACATAATACAATACTATTATGCACTATGAAGTTTCAAATTTACATTTTGTGCAATTTGTCCTTTTATTTTTTTCTAAATCTATATATCAGAAAATAAAAGGATATCTTCAACAAATTTATGGAATTTAGAATAGCTTCCTTGGAGACATTTTGCCAAGCATCTCTGGGGATGTTCTTGAAAAACATTTATATACTGTTTTTTTTTTCTTTTGAGAAAATGAAACAGAAAACATTTTGTTCTCTTTTGAATTTCATTGTAAATATCCCTCCAGCAACTAAAAGTATTAGTGTTTTAATAGCTAGTTTTTCTTTTAATGCCGTGATATCTTTTTGTATTTATTTTTGGGCAACCCATGTTAATTTATATTTCTGCTTACATAAGTGGTTTTAGAAAGTCCATAGGTATAATTGGATGAGCATTGTGTGGCTCTGTCTAATTAGAATTTTCAGTAAGTTGAGCAGAAACTGCTTCTACTCTGATATGCATGTGTAATTTCCACTAAAGTGAGCAAGCATAACTAAGGACAATGTTTCCCCCTTTGAGCACTTTGAATTCTATGTGCTCCAGATGCTATGGAGACTCCTCTGACTATTCCCTTATTCAAACTCTGTTGATTTGTTATGGCAGTATAATTCCTTATGAAATCACTTTTGTTTATTTAAATGAAGTTTTAGACCCTCCAAAGTAATATGAGTTCTAGTTATGGAGGCGTTAACTTTTCCATGATGGAAGAAATATTTGCTAAGTGAAATGAAAATATTTGTCAAGGCCATCATGCTTCTAGTTTGATGATTCTGGACAGGATGCCGAGACTAGCTGGCAGAAAGATATGAACATCCCTGCAGATTAAAATGCAAATTTTATTGCTGAAAACAGCAATGCACAGAAAGACCAGAGAGTCTTTCTGCTTTCTGACAGCAGCTTGCAGAATCAGTGCACTGATTCACTCAATATCTTTAAGTGTCTATCCTATTCTGGAACTCTCATAAACATCTGCTCGTACTGTACCCATGCCAAGTTCCAGTTTTAAGAATCTACAGGCTTCGAGATTCAATAACTCTTGGACTAAGCACTTTCTCTGGAGTAGATTTTGATTGCATATACTCATAAATAAAAAATAAAAAGATGGGATAAAATAAAAGGTGATAGTCTCATATAGCGATACAAGCCTTAGATATGTAATTCTCATTCTTCAAAAAATCACAATTTGAACTTGATGTGTACTAAATTTGAATGTGATATTGCTTACAAAAGATGATCTACTTTAATTCTGCAAGGGAAGGAAGAGATTAACGGGTTTATCCAATAAATACTTATTAAGTGATTGTCAGACACCAGGGCCTCTACTAAATTGAGTGGCTACAGAGAGAACAATGAAACAGTCTGTCTTCAACTTTCAGACACTTAGAGTTCAGCAGGGACATAGCCCTACAAACATCTAAATCCAGTAAAATGTGATGATGCCTCATTTAAGCAGCACGTTCTATGCTCAAGATTGATTTTCTTTCAATATTGGGAAGCCCTTCATCCAGAAATGGAAGAAAATTTTATTATAAATTAGTCCATGGTAATACACATTCAGAAAAAGTGGCATTTAGTAGCTGATCACAAAATCTAATGCTGTCATCATCTTATAATAACTAGTTCTTTAGAGCAACTAAGAACACCAAGTTGGATCCTGGCCAATGGTGAAAATATGGTAATAAATTTGGGGCTCCTCTTTCTAGACTTCCTGATGATGTACTAGATGACTGACTTGATTTACAAGAGTGTGCACTCTGGTCATGTAGAGGTTTATTTAGGTTTACTCAGATATACTTTAATATATAATTTATTAAAAATTATTACTTTTATCAATTTACCCCTAAATTTTATTTTCCCAAATGAAACATTTAGAGTATGACTTTAATTTTAAATATTTAAAATACCTTATTGTAGCCCTGTATACATTGAGTAAAGTCATATTTTTGCTTTTGCCTGAATTATGCATAGAACAGTCAAGGCTGATTCATCTGTAGATATTTAATATGTAACATTTTATAAATTTTTTCTATCAACCAATATAATTCTAGGTTACTACAAACAATTCACATATTAACTTAATATGGCTGGGCAAAGTATAATCATTAATATATGTATGTAAAAAATCCTTGCATGTATTTTGAATTCAAATTAAAATAACTAGAAAAGTTTATTTTATTATTTACATTTTAAATTTATTCATGCCTCTGTATTCATTATTTTGAATAACCTAGCATTAATTATATTTACTTTAGCTTCTATTTCTTTTATGTGTGCTTTAAAATATTTCTTTCTTTTCTATAATATCTAACTTGAATGTAGGATTTTAACAGTGTATAAAAATGTTTTAATGTACATTTCTGACATTTTCTTACACTGTACTTCATTGCTAATATTTTTCTATTATAGTATTACTGATTCTAAAAAGCATGGAACGTTGGATTTTACACGTTTCTGATTTTCATGTAGCATAAATTATTCTATGCCATTTAATATCCCAAAGGGAAACTAGTAAATAAAAACACATTAATGCAATTATTGTTTAATACCTAAGAATATATTATCTCCCCTTTATGGGTGGAATAATGCACTACTATGAAAGATGAGTATTGACCTGTAAACTGAGGGCAGAGAATGACATAAAAGTATCATCACAAACCACTGTTTTATTAATTTTTCTTTCTGTGAGGGAGTTCAAGTATTAAAAATTAACAGATGCCATCCTTAGGCACTAAATACAATAGCAAAACAAGCAATGCATGGATGTATTAGATGGTTTCAGAGGAGCCTTGTTCTCTTAGTAGATTTTTATGATTAAAGCTGTTGAAAAAGGGGTGTAAGTTTGTCAGAAATATTTTGCATGTCTGTAAGAGCTATACTGCCTGCCATCAACCAGATTTGATGGGAGAAAAAGGTCTCAAAAAGGTAGTATCTCTTTCTATAGTTCCTTCTATGAATAAAACTTTCTAAACATCAAGAATTTTTAAAAATGAGAATTTCTACCAATTTGGGGTTTCACATACATTTGACATTTAAAAATGGTACTGTGTGGAAGAAATGTCTTCTGTCAACTAATGACCTTTTCTTACAAAGCCAAAGTTTTATATTTCTATTCAAATCTATGAGTTAGAAAACACACACACACACACACACACACACACACACACACACACACACACACACACAACACCCATACTTAAACTCAGGTAGTCATGGCTTTTTTAAATACTTTTCCTACTCCAATTTTTTCTTGATGCTTTTAAACATAGCCTTAATGTTCTCTTTCACTCAGTTGATTTGCTGGAAAAGAGGACTGAGGCCAAGCATACCATCACTCAAGAATTCATAGTTCCCAGGCCAACGGAATAAGCCTGGTTACTTTCCAGCAACTGTAATTTTAGTCACACAGTTGTGAAAAGTCATCAACAGGAAATAATGAACACATGGCTAATCTGTTTTGAATGATAACTCTTTCATTTTTATCTTAGGAATCCAAAGGCTGTTTATTTTCTCTGGCAAAACTTCTTTTTATAAAATGTTATGGCTTTCATATTCAAAACTTCATGTTATTATACTTAGGAAATGAAATATATTTCATACTTTGAAAGTGAGCTCAGTGGGTAAAGGTTCCTTTATAATATTTTATCGTAATTTGGCAGACGTGATAAATTTTGAGGACATAATAATGTTTATCTACAAAATAATCTACAGTTGAATTGAGAAAACAAAATGAACATGGGTATGAAAGGTACATGTTTATATGTTCTTTTAAAGGCAATATAGAAAAACAATTTTTAAAAGACAACACATGACAGTCCAGTGGTAGTGTATATAATACTAATGATACCATATGTCATATTTATATATAATATAGTTATGTATAATTTTTGACATTTATTGAATTTTTACTATTTATCAGGCACTGCACTAACTTTCTCATGTCATTTTATCCTTACAAGAATCTTGAAAATTAAGTACTAATTTCTATGGGTTTAGAGTTTGATGAAATTTCTCTGTGAGAAAAGGCCTAAATTACTTTTGAAGGGAGGGAAATTTGACCTGTGTCCTTAAGGGTCTGATTATTAGTACTAGGAATCATTCTCAAGTCTAGAGGAAGACATTACAAAGAAAGATCAGTTTGAGAAAAGGTGTGGCAACAGGTATGTGATGACATCATTTAGAAAATATTGACAAGATCAGTTTGGCAGTTGGGAAATAGTGTATAATGTGACTGGGAAATTTTAAAATTTCAGAACAAGGCCTCAGAGAGTTTTGTGCACTTGGTTAAAATTGCCAATCTCATATATTGCTCAATATATATCAGATGTTGTGTGAAAGGCTATACACATAGAACAATAACTCATTTTATACCTCCATGAGCCATCTGAGATGTGTACTTCTATTATGTTCATTTAACCTCTGATGAAACTGAAGCATGAGTTTGACTTGCCCAAAGTCAAACAAAAAGTAAGTGGCAAAGTGAATTTTCTCAGGTAGAAAATGATAGTCATGGTATCTGATTAAGGACAGGGAGAAATTAAAGATTAAAGATTATAACGTTTTTGAGACTAGTAAAATGGGAGAATAATATTGCCACTGTCAAATAGGAAACTAGAAAAAAAATCCGATAGGGAACACTTAACTAAAATGGCATGCTTTCTTCTGCATTTTTAGGACATGCAGGAACTAGGATGAATTTCTCAAGGGCGCTATTATGAAAATTGAATCAAATCCTACTGTTTTTTTTTTTTTAATTTCATTTGACTGTATACAAAGACAGATTTACTATAAGAATGTTAAAAATTCTCAGAGGGATTGTTCTGGACAATATATTATCAGAAAATAACCTGTAGTTTACATGTAAGTGTCAGACTCTGGTACACAACCAATTTATTTATATATTCCTGAGTTATGAAGTGCAAGTATGTCTCGAGAGAGAAAAATCCTGATAGTAAATTTACTCTAAAAATGCATCACTTATGTATTATTTTTCAGTTGTTGAAAGAATTGCATGCTAGAGTGTTATGAAGGATCTGTGCCTCTCCTGGGGAGTAGGGTCAAGTTTATCATCTGTGGAGCGGGAAACTGCAAGTTCAAGTCTGGTTCTAAGACTTACTAATTTGACCTTAGGGGCATCTATTTTACAGTCTCAGTGTCTTTATTTTAAATATGTGAATAGTTTTAGAGATCGTGAGATTATTGGTTAAATAAGACAGTACATGTACTTTGCAAATTATTATAAATGTACAGGGTTTATATTATAAACACAGTTTTCATGGGTGACCAGTGTCAAGTGAAAGATAGACAGTTCTAACAGCAGGGAGGACTGCAACACTGAAGTCCCCTTTGTTGGATGAAGGAAACTGATTTCAGCATGACACTGGGTCAAATTGCCTGGGGGTGGAGTTATATATATTATAGAATGTAGGTGGCATTAGCTGAATCAACAGCCAGATTTAATTTTTGTTTTGCAACAGTGCCTGAATCATTCTATATTTTCTTTTAAAAGATAATAATTAGAAATAATTTATTTTCTCTGCTTCCCTAGCTATCAGGGGAAAATTTTTTTTCTATGTGTAAAGTTCTGTGTGTGCCTATTCAATCTATAGGTTAATCAAAATAAATGATAAATTATTTCTGTAATCTCATGGTTTCAATCTGGCCACCCATTTTCTTCATATTTAACTTGCTGCTACTTTTAGATTTTGAGGTAGTCATTTGGCTTTTGTAATAATTTCTGATTTAAATGTTTCACTATGTAGCTAATCTTACTGGCCATTCAGAGCTCTGAATTAGAAATCTCTGTAATTCAGAATTAATGAAAAAGAGGATTGTAATGATAGAACTTCAGCCTTAAAAACACAATGCCTAAGCAGGCAAGAATGCTGTTGAAGAAATATCTTTGACAACTACGTTATCAAACAACATTGACCAGGCCAGCAAATACTAACACTGACAATCACTTCTTGTTGCTGCTCAAATGGTCACTCTGCATCCTGCCATTTTGTTCACATTTCAATGGCAAGAGAGTTTAAGTACACAGAATCATTACCTGAAAGCTGAACAGATTGGATGGGATGTCGTAGCCTCATCAGAATTCAGCAGCAGTACCAAAGGGTGAAAATGAGCATAACGTAAAAAGAAAATAAAAGATGGGCACAGAGAAACAAATATCTATATTATTCCTTAATTAATATGAGGAAGGAAGAGTTAGTATGACCTTAAATTTTTTCCCCCCACCACTTTTTAGCTTGTGTATGACTGTAAAGTTAATTGCCTTGAAGATTTCTCAATACCTTTTGTGCAACCTTAAAGAACCAAGCCTGGTCAGAAGGGAAACAGATGGAGATGGTCATATTCTCTTCTGTGAGCTTTATCACTACATTGTCATTCAAAGCATAATTCCACAGAGTTAAAATAGCATCACACAAAAAAATGCACCACCCATTATAATTGAGCTGTATGCAGCTGTGTCATAAGTCATAGCTATATTACTAATAAAGATCCTCAACATATTCTGTCAAGGTGATTTTCATTAAATTAAAAAAGATCTGTGGAATAAATCCTGTTTATAGTAAAACAGATGTTTTATTTTATATTTACTCAGGCTTAGACTGACACCTAATTATTTTACATGCGAGTCTGGAAATAAATATGTACTGTAGTTTGTTCCCAGAACTTAAAAAAAAAAAAGAAAAGAAAAGTTTGACAAGTGGAACAAATAATAAATATGACAACTGCTCCTTGTAGAAAATTCTTTGTAGTTGTCATACATTTCAGTTATGAGATATTGCCACTAATTTGAAGCCTAGAACTGGTATGGATAGATAGCATTACATGTAGCAGACTATTGGTGGAGAACTTCATGATTGAGCTAAGTTGAATGTATTTTTAGAGTCTGACATTTCTTTTTGAATATACACATAGCAGTGAAAAAAATCAATTTGAGATTAGTGGTGAGTGTGGGATTAATACAAGATAAGCAGTGTGAAATAGAGTAAAAAATTATACTTCCTAAGAGTACTAGGTATAGTTACATAACAAATAATAGATACACACACACACACACACACACACATTCTTTGTAAGATTCTTAGTAATAAAATAAAAATATAACTAAAAATGAAATACTCATTGATATTAGATTTCAAGTTACATTATGAGACACTTATAAGATAAAGTAATATATAGTCCTAAAAATTATAGCAATTTATATACAGTTAATATGAAAAGTTTTTTAAATAATAAATGCGTATTTTTGAATAGCATTTCTAGTATAATTCTGTTTGTAAAAATAGTAATAAGGATTGTTAAATTAATGATTAGAAATTAAATATAAGTTTTAGAAGAAAAAGCTGGATACTACAATTACTTCTAGAAACTAACAAATGAGGATAGATATAGAGCAGGAACTTCTAATAATATTTTTCTTATTCTTTTTTATAGAGTTGGAAATTTTTAGCATTGTAAAATACAATATATATTAAAGTAAAAGGTGTTACTTTAAAAAGATGACTGTTTCATATCATTTCTCCCCTAATTGTGTTCATCTTTCATAAATTCTGGTTTTATGTATTTTTGGTCATTCAAATAATCCAAATATGCTTTGAGGCCTACGGCCATGCCTCCCTGAACAAGCCCAATCCTGTCAGATTTTGGAAGCTAAGTAGAGTCGGGCCTGGTTAGTATTTAGATGGAAGGTGGGAGACCACCTAGGAAAACCAGGTGCTGTAGGCGTACAAAATAAAATTTAAAAAAATATGGTATTATAAAATGACAAGGTCCTTGCGATCTGTGAGGTCAATCAAGGGTTGCCTCACCTAAAATAAAATCCTCTTTGAGGATATATTGCAAAGACTTCCTATGTGGTTTTATATTATTTTGACAGCAAACATTCTTTTATAAGAAAATTTATATATGTTATTTAATTAAAATAAATCAAACCATGGTAATGATGTACATTCTATTTAAATCTTAGAAAATGTGTATAATGATTTTTTAATGACTACTCTGAAAGCATTTTTAATATTCAATATTTAGTGAATATTATTTCAATTGTAATGAACACTTTATGATCTATATTGTGTAATGCTATATATATAATAATAAATAGAAAGAAAATCATTTATATCTTAGATTAAATATTTAACCAAATGGAGATAAAACTAAAATAACCATTGTACAACATGAGTGGATTTTCCTTGCAGATTGAACTTTCGTTTTTTTATTTTTTGCTGCAATTATAAGCTTTCAGGTATTTAACCGTGAAGTAAAATTATTTATTAAATTCTAAATCTAAATATATATTACATAGTAAGCATCATGGATGTGTCTGATAACGTTACAGTGGATTTTGAGTTAGATTATGTAAGTGATCTCCATATTAGGTAGATTTGGTAGAAATCAGATTTCAATGGTCTCAGAACTAAAAGCAGAGATAGGAAAAAAAAGTTTCTATCTTTGCTTTTATTTTCCTCTTTCAAAAATATTTTATTAAAAAAAGGAAAAGAAAGAGATATATTCATGGGCTAAGACTTTTAGACACAAAAAAGAAAATAATGTGTAATAAAGATTTGGTGGCTAAGGTTGAGCGTTCATACATACTGATCCTAATTTTATTATTAAATTGAAAAAATTAAAGATCGTTTGTGGTTGAGTCATTAGGACTTGAGGAAGACATGGGAACACCATTGGTAGAATTAGTTTTCTATACAAGAAGAGTAAACAAATCTTCCTATCGTCAACAAGGGGCTGAAGATCATTGCTTCCATCTTCTGGTTCTAGCTTAAAACTTCTGCTTGCCCCAAATGAGGTAAAAGGAGGAGGACATTCTCCATCTCAGCGGGGGATGCACAGTCATATTAACCTACTCTGTTCAAATGGTGCTGCCTCATCCTCAGTTAAGACTAAGTAAGTCAAAGGAGGCCAAAGTATTTTAAATGCTCATATCTGAGTCAAGTAATTGTAAGTAATAGCCTTATTTTTGTGAGAACATAGGTTAAAGAGATTTTGTGTCTAACCTAAGATCAAAGTTACTGGCAATGTAGGTTCAGAGGACAGGCCTCCAGGGCTTCCTAATAGCCTATGCTGCCTACCACTGTTTGTGTGGATGAGATGTTAGATATGAAAATGAGTCACTTATGCTTTTGTAGAGCTTTTTCTTTCTTTCTTTCTTTGTTATTCAGTTGTTATATTAATCAGGGAACATGAACTTGGTATTAATGAATCTTCAAAAATACTTTTTTTTTGATGTACTCAGAATCTATTATCTGCAACTCTTTATGATGAGTTAGGAAACAGGAAGAAACTCTACCAAATCCTGACTTATTAAAGAGAGAAAGTATAATATCACAACAGAGATAAAAGTTCTAGAATAAGAGTTTTTTACATCTGTGCTGATAGCTTTGGTTAGAAATGTCACAGTCTAACATAAATAAGACAGTAGAATTAATTTAGAAGTAGTCAGTAAAAGTTGCATATCACTTCATGAAAGGCTAGAATAAAAATCCCTCTGCGTGACTCCATGACAGAAAATAGGCCTCTTTGCCACATTAAATACTGAGGAAGCTTCTTCAAAACCCAGGCTTTCTTCAGTAGATTAGCTCACAGAGGAAAAAAAAAAAAAAGACATCAACCTCTCTGTAACCCTGAACATGAAATGAGAAATTTTACTAAAAACAGCTGCAGCTGCTTTTTCATGAGAAGAGGAGGTGATAATATGATAACAGATGCTTAGCTTCTCCCTCAGTGACAAAGCATATTGGTGATTTCAAGTAGGGCTGGCATCTCAAAGAAAGCAATTAGGTTCTTTGTGAATTATAGTGGTAAAGAAACTGGAGTAATTAGGACAGATTAAAGCATAGAAAGATAAATATCTTACCCAAAGAGAGGTCGAAGCTACATGACCACAGTTACTTTGGCAAGAAACAAAGCAGTGCATATGGCCATGGGCAGCACCGCCTCATCCCAACTGTACATTTCATATACAATGATTATTAAAAACCTTTAAGGTGTCATACGTAGTCACATCAGGAAAGTATATCTGGTGAAAATATTTGCTGATGGTCTTGTAAAAGACTTAAGCAGTGTAGGGGTATGTTTCTAACTACGATTTTTGAGAGGAGCTTATATGTTACATCATATACACTTAGAAGAGACTCTGGGGAATCTTTTATCATTTTGAAATCTATTCTCCAATTTCATATATACGTTATCTAGTTGGATTGTAGAAACTCTTTTTTTTTCAGACACACTTGCCTGTTTCGACTTCGTTTCTAGTCTGCTATCATGATGTAGTGGGTTACCATCCTGAATATTATTTGCTGGTGAAATAACAGGTGCACAGGCAATCACATGTAAAATTACTTAGTTTAGGCATTGGTCCAATAAATGTACTTAGTAGGCTGGCTTAGTTGTTGATTTTTTTCAGTAGTCTTAAAAACCAAAATTAAAGGTAAGAGTATTTGTCTATGATTCTAAGATTAGAACACTGAAGTTAAATAAGAAATATGTGGCCTTGTCAAAGGCACAGACTGATAAACCAGCCTCCTTCAACAGGGATTAAATTTTCAGCTATGCTCTATCATGGATAGCTTTAGGTTGATATGAGTAATTCTCATCTGTCAGAGAATGCCATACCCTTCTCTGATACTTTGCCCCTTACTCACCTGCCATTTATAAGGATGACTCTCCTAGATGAAATGGAAGATCCTAGAAGATAATTTAAGTAATCCAAGAATTTAGCGTTAATCCTGAAAATACTTGGGGAAAACAGACTAATAGTAAAAGGGCACACAATTTTCACTGCTACTAATTCTTCTCACTTACACACACACACACACACACACACACACACACACACACACACACACACACACACACACACACACACACACACATTTTAGATGTTTGAGCACTTTGGGACACTGAAAAAACAGAGTCAAATTGAGAGACACTCTCCTTTACTACGGCATCCAGTGAATGCTTATGTTCAAAGCTGATTCTGTGAAACTTCACTAATTTTCTATAAATTGTAAAATTTTCTGTAAATTGTAAAATTTTACTGTGTCCTCCAGTCTCTTCCCAGTTCCTTCTCCTTCCAACTTCATGGCAACTCCCACAACTATATGGGCGAAAGGTGAGATTTCTGATGCTTTCTGGAAAGCCTCCTTAATTTTCCTTTTGATGATTCACTATTCACAGCACTTGAAAATAACCATTGTACACTATATATTTCAAAATTCGTATTTCATCCTTTTTCCTTTTTCAGAGTATTGAATTCAAACCATGTAACTGAAATAAGGAACAATAGAGGAGAACAATAGTACAGGGACTGAAATTGTATGGCCATAAAAAGTCTTCATGAGAATGACTGTAACAGAATAAGGGTATATATGAAAGTTTTCTTTTCCTCAGTGTCTTATTCTATTTAAGTAAAAATTTTAATATTTCTCAACGTATACACTCACAGATATAGTAATTATTATAGTTTATATTTTCACATGATGCAAAAGCTGAAAAAACTGCTGCCGCTATTTTCTAATTTTTAAAACCTTCAGTTTCAAGATGATTGCTACATAGAAACAATGTAAAATAAACATAAAATATGTTCTTAAGACCTGAATTTTTAAAAATTTAGATATCAACTATAAATACGAAGTTTAGCTTGTAACTGAGAAAAACATTTGAGTTTAGAAAAATAAGCGCATTGAGTGCAAATATGTTTGAAATTTTAAGAGGTGTGTACATTACTTTACAGGAAAGTAACTTAGTGGCTACAAGAAGGGAAAATGATGGTAATAATTTGAAATGCAACCAATCAATTTAAATCCATTCTGAAAGCTTCAAGGTTTTCAATATCAGCAGTTTCATTTAAGATATTTTTCTATAACTGAAATACTTTAATCCCAACAAATATTGATTCCAAGTGTGATAACATACAAATATGACAACAATTCCATTGGGAGGTTGATAAAATAATCACATACTTAAAATCATGAAGAAACATCAAATATACCATTTAATATAGAGGACATTATTTTATAATTTAGTTGATACCAAGCATAGCTTTTTAAGTAAAATTATATTGCATTTACTTTCTAAGCAAGCATGTAGATAGGATTTGCTTGACAAAGATTAACATCAGCCATCCTAAGGCATTTAAACATTGATTAAAAATTAAAAAGACATAAAAATGGGAATGAACAATTAATATTCAATGTAGAAAAAATAATCAGGTTGATTTTTAAAATTTGCAATGTGTGGAAGGCACATACAATAGTGAGTAGTGAATAATTTGGAAGATTTTTAAGAGAAGGATGAAAACTTTAGTTTGATATGTTTTATGCTATATTTATTAGAGGAGAGAGTTGGTAAATAAATCTAGTATTTAGAAATATGTGTCTTATAAAGGAGATATTAAACAAAATGACTTCCCTGTAACAAATCAGCCCTCAAAGGATTAGAGGTAGGACTAGCATGGATTGAAGTTTGAATAAAGATAACATACATGAAAGCTTACTAAAAGGGGAAACGATTTATCAATGGAAAAAGCCTATCCATAACTCTACAGAGTTTCGAAAACAAGTTATTTTGATCCTCTTAAAAGTAAAAGTGATTCCCAAGTCTATCCAAAATCTGACAAGCAATATCTAAATTAGCTTATTGGAAATTTAACTTTGGTGAACATAGAATGCAATATAAATGTGACATAGTATTGAATTGTACACTTGAAACCTATTTAATCTTATTAACCAATGTCACACCAATAATTTTAAGAAAAAGTAATATATAATAGCTTATCCAAACTATTCATGAAAATACTTCTGCAGATAAACACAGAGATACCAAAATTGATGTCAGTCCTCTCAGCTAAATTCATAGAAACTAGGAACCGTATTCTAGAGGGATTTTACACTAATTGTGCAGCTCATTTAGGTGATTATAAAGCATAATTTTGGATGAAACACTCTACGCCGAACTCCAAGTGGATTGAGAACCCCTGAAAAAGCAGGAACTTTTTCAAACTAACCAAATTATATACTTTTCACTTAAGGACCCTGTGACTACAATGAACAGAAAATAACCTAAATAAATTTGTGGCCATAGCCTAGTTCTTATTTGCTGAGTGTGCCCGACCTAAGTTTGTCCTTTATCCATCATTTCACTGTCATGAGCTTTTTGTCTTTTATATTCATAAGATACCATAACTAAAAATGCATAATCCAGGAGAATGTAGAAGGTCAAGGGGAAATGTGTAAAGCATCCAAAGTTCCTTAGTCACTGGGAAGAAAATATTGACACTCTACATCGAGTTAAGGATAACAGCAATACATATACATAATAAGAGATGTAACCTTTCATGCAATATAGATTCTAAAGTACCCAAGCTGCATCCAGAGCATATCTGATACACAGAAGAATGGGAAATCTGATCCCAGTTCCTAAGGCTTTACATCAATTTAATTTTGTGATTTTTAACCCTATCTGAAAGCAAATATTTTCTGATGTTTCTTGTATTTTCTTGAAATGGTATGCACAGACAATAACAGCAACACACATAATTTAAAAAATTTCCCTTAGCAGGAAAGATAAATAAAGGTAACTATGTAATTAAATATATTTAACATGCAAACCTAAGCATATTCTATCAGAGCAGTAATCTATAAACTGACATAGACATGACCCCTGAAGACACACAGAGAATTTCTAAAGATTTTAGTGTTTAAGAAAAGTTAATCATGATTTAAAGTAAAATTAATGGAATTGCAACTATAATTATAATCTCAAAAGCTAAGTAGCTGATCAATATACATACTCACAATTACTGAAAAATATGTTATGATCTTATAAATAATTTATTGTTTTAACTATAGCTCATTAACACAAATTAATAAAAAATAACAATATTCTTATATGATAATAAAAAATATATGCTAAATCTATATAATTTTCACCTGAACTTATATATATATATATATATAATATATAGTTTAATTTAAAAAGACTAAACATCTTTAGTCCAATGGAAAGGGAAGGGGCACAAAACTAGGAGAAATAAAAGTGTGGTAGTAACTAGGTGGCATACACAGGAATAAAATAATTTAACATCAGAAGAATGATAAATTACTAAAAATAAAATTAAATTAAATTAAAAACAGAATTATTAACAGATAAATATATGTGATATTATAATTTGAATCTGAATTTTATGAACATGCCACATATTACTTTATGACCACAAATTTAGCTTGAAATAGATAATTTGTACCCTCCACCTTCTTTGTTCTAAGCAATAATAACAGTAAACTGTGAAGCATTCACTTCAAGGTAGTTCTCTTGGTTCTAAAATTTGTAATTATTTTAACTAACTTTGAGGATTTTACTTTTTTTATTACATTTATTTGTGTTGCTTTTACTTCATCTTGCCTAAACATTGCTGATCTAAACATTGACTAGCATATTAGTAGATCTGACAGCCTTCCACGTGTATCAATAGAGTTTTACTTTATATAACCCAAAAGGTCAGTGCTATTAAAGCTTATTAGATTATTTTTAAAAGAAAGTACTAAATAAAAGCTGGGATAATCAAGAAGTTCTCAGTAAAAAAAGTAGAATATAAGTTGTGTTTTCACATCTTGTAAAAAAATTACAATTGATTTTCATGCTAGGCATTAATATCATCTACAAAATGTTTAGTAAATGGTGCTAAAGATGGTCATTTGCTTTTGCTCTTTGTCTCTGTCTCTTTCTCTTTAGACATGGAAAATTGAAAACAAAACTAAAACAGCTCAGTTGAAAAATGGTTAACAACACAGTTTCTGTGTACATCTAAATTTGAGAGAAAATTTGAGTTATTTATTACAGTAAGTCTAGAATATAAAGATATGTTAATAGCTCAGTTAAGATGACTTTTATTTTTTAAAAAAATTGGCTCAAAAGCAACAACAAAGAAACATTGAAGATCAAATACACATGATAGTACAAGTTAAGTCAGCTCTGTTGTGACTCCATATTTCTTGAATTTCAGAACTCAATGGCCTCAGCAGCTAACATGGAGAGAGATACCCAGTAGGACAGACGAGTCCAGAAATGCTTGCTGTCTTTTCCATTTATGTCCAGTGTGGGGTGGGGCACACGTCAGCCTATCTCATTTAGGCTTAACATCTGAGGTTTTTAATCTTACTGCCCAGTCCCATGAGCCAGTTTGATAATGTGTCAAAGTGTTATATATTGCCCAGCCATTTCTGAGTTATATATTTTATTTCTTGCTGCACCATATACTTATTTTCTGATTTCAGTGGAGCAGGACTGACTGTTACCTATTACCAACTGGCATCTGGCTCTTTTTGCTTGAAATGAGAATTCCGAAATTAAGAGAGGCTACAGAATTAATCTAGGGCTAATAATTGTTGAAATCTATTCAAGACCAGACATCCCAACTAGTGGTCTTTTTTATAATTCCTGTTGTAGCTCATGTAACTCTAATATTTTATGTAATGCCAATTAGTTCATTCGAATTGTGTTTAAAGTTCCATTTGGGAAGCTTTAAAAAAAAAAAAAAAACAGAAGTGACCATATTTTAATAATACTAATGATTACTTCGTAACCTTATAGCTATTAGATGTTTTTGAGACTGCGTCTGATTTAACAAGAGTAAGGATCTATTTATAAAATCTCAAAAGAAATCCTTTTATATTTGAGAGCTAGTAGGTTTGTATTTTTATTATTAACTAATTAAATTCAAATAGAAACATGTATTAACACAATAAGAGAAAATGTTAAGCTAAAATAATTTGATTTTATTTTAAATAATTTAATTTTACCTGTTTATGTTATATGGCTTAGATTTAGTAAATTTACTATCTCTTACAAAAGAGAAAATTAGTTGAGATAAAACATCATTTTGTTTTATATCAGCCAGAGTCTGGTTATTCTATAAAAAATATTCACTTCAGGTTTATATTGAGAGAATGATGTCTCTCAGTCCTTTTTGATTCATATCTCCATGTGGTAAACTGATATTTTTTGTTTGAGTATCTGTTTGTAGAGCTGCTTTTGCTGATTCTAGATCCCTATTGCTGGAGTCAATATACATAAAATGAAACAGAGCCGACAAAAAGAATTGCAAGTCCAAAGCATAGCTTCCATACTCAGAAAAACAGCATGTGGAAGAGATAAAGCAAGGGCAATAGAAAGGGATTTCTATATAGAGTGCCTGGCACTACATAATGAATTCATAAGAGCTGTTGCAGAACATGTTTAAAGTATTACAGATTTCCAAGTTGCATGCAAGAGAAAATTGTGATGCTATCTTCCAGGAAGGGAAGAGTCCCAGTTTGATTATTTAACCGTCCATTTATTATATTGAGAAAGTTGGGCCTACCCCTGCTAAAGTACCTGCTCATACACCTACACACTTTTAATATTACCTACACACTCTTTTGCCATTTATCTCTTTCTCTGTACAGTTACCCTTCTATATTCTCTTTCTATCAGTTTCTGAAAATTTTTTCCCCTAAATCCATAGGGAATTAATCAGAAAAAAACGGACAGCTTTCTTGATCCATCTAATGAAACCCCCTTATTTATTCCTCCGTTTGGCCCTCTTCTTAGGTGCATTGCATAAACTTCCAAACCTCATATTATTTAATACCCATATATGATATGCACGATGTTACAAATGTGATATTCTAAATTTTCTATGGATGAAAAATAACATAAACAGAAACATGGTCTGCTGTTTCTTTTATTAATCAATTATTAAAGACAAAAATAAAAACCAAATACAGTGTTCAATTCTGTAAGAATACATAGATGGTACAAAGTTGGCTTCTAATGAAAAATTGACCATTATTACATACTATATGGGACGATTATTCAAATAATTGCCTAAAATACTGATGCTGGTAAAATTTTTCTGAAGTAAGACTAAATTTTGTCTTTGTCTTATTAGTTTTCATTCAATTTTTTTTTCTTGCTCTCACTATTCCAAATTACTACAAATAAAAATTGTGAGAAACACATGTAAAATCCATGTAGGAAGTGGGACACCATTGCATACTTACACCTGCTTTTATTTTATTATGTATTACCTTTTCAGTGAAGTTGTTTCTAAAAGGGGGTCTTTTAACCTGTAGAATAAAAAAAGAAGAAAAATAACATGTCAAATTAGCAATAAATTATTTTCCCTTTAGATCCTATGCATAATGTTTTTTCTTTTTTGTAGTGTAGCACAATTATGGAGTGCACAGAAATTACCGAGCTATGATTAATTACATTCTCCTATTCTTCTGAATAAATATTGAAGGCAGTCTCACCCCCTACTTTTGGGATGTTAAATAGTAATTTAAAGTGTCCTCTTCACTCTGAGATGACAAAGTGCTTTTTATATATTGGAGGCATTGGGTGTGAAATTTCAAAGCAGGCTTTACTCTAAAGTTCCTCATTTAATTATTGTTAAGTTGGAATCAAGTAGATCATCGTTACTCTGAGAGGTACTGATCCCTGTTTGACAATGTTAAAATTTAATGAATATCTCAAAGGTATTCTTTCAATAAATGTTTCCTAAGACACTACAATGTTTTAAGCCCTGTTTTAGGAATTGTGAATGTAGTAGTGAACAGAGAAGTGACATACCATTGAATGAGAAAGGTTATAATTCAATAATTACATAAATATTTATACTAGAAATTAAACCAAATGTTTAAGTACTACACAGAGTGTAAATCAGGTTGATACGGTACAATGGTGATGTGACTCCATTAGGCTGAGTGGTAAAAAAAAAAACATGCCCCTCTAAGAGAGTAAAACACAACCACAAATTAGAACTAATATTTATGGGAAGATTAAGTAGAATGATATTCCAAGCAAAGACTCAAAACTAAGAATGTGCTCCATGCATTCAAGAAACCAAAAGAAAGGCAACTCTATAAAAGTAAGAGAAATAGAATTGAGAGGGTGAGATTACCTTTCAGGTTTTATGAGGAAGATTGATGATGTAAAGTTGTTTTAGCTAGAAAACCAGTTAGAGTTTAGGTACCAATGGAAGACACTTTGAAGAGTTTATGCAACTACGTGAAGAATATTATGTTGGGGTAAAATGTGAGAGTAGAGTGAACACATGGTAGGCTAATTGTTTTAAGAAATTGTGGTGAGCAAGCATAATGATAATAGAACTAGTGCAAAGTGTAGATATTAGACATTAAGTCAGATTTTGAAGATAGAAAAGATAGAGTTACTGATGTGTTTGGGTGAGGGACAGGTAGTCCTCGAAGACAGTTCCTTGCCTTTAGCCTTGAGCAAAAGATTGAAAGTGATAATCCTCATTGAGCTGCGGAAGATTAAAAAAGAATGAGATGAGAGTGTTAGGACCAGGAATCAAGACATTCTTGACATGTTAAATTTGAGATCACTGTAAGAAGTCTACATGAGTATGTTGACTAAGTCCAAGGTTCAGAGAGTTCAGATTTAAATTAGAAATCATCAATATATAGTCCACTTTAATGAACAAACTGATAGTGTGGGAGAGAGTAGGAATAGCATCATGAAAAAAAAAAAGAGTCTAGAGTATAATTGAAGGTACTTACTAGTGCAGGATAAATGCAAGGATATTTCTTCTATATTAGCAAAACAGAAGGCAGAGAATTCATATGCATGTGCTCCTGATAAGATGAAATTCAGATTGTTTGTTTTCAATGAAGCGAGGCCATTAATTAAGAATGAATAAAGAACAGAGGAAAAAAAACAGAAAATTAAAAGAGATATAAAAAATGAGCAATAGAGATTTGAGCTTGGTGGAAATTAAAAAAAATGTGTAAGTATAGTCTGATGTTTGAGTAATACAAAGGGATCATCTGAAATGTGTGGTCTTGAATTTCAGGTGGGATCTGTCAGTTCTGATGTGTGCAGTCATGGAGAAGACAGAAAATTGAGTTTAATTAGTTATCAGGTAAAGCAGATGGCTAAGGGGAAAGGAAGTTAAAAGTGTCTGCAAGGTTGTTGTTATAATTACAGAGTGTTGAATCTAAGCTGAGTTGGAAATAGCATGAAGACATGGGTTGGAAAAATTAGTGCATAGAAAAACTCAATTGGAGTTCTCAATAAGATCAAAATGTTGGTAGAAAAGACAATGAATTGGATAGGAAACGTGTTTAAAGAGTAGCTTATGTTTTGTTGTATTTTGTTTTTCACCTTTATGACTTCTAATTTAAGTAGTAATCACACACACACACAAACACACACAAAAATGTTTTTTTTAGAGAGCTTTAGAGATAGGACTGTTTTTGTGAAGAGATGGATGGACATATAAGTAATAGCTTGGAAATTTGAGAAAATTTGCTGATTATAGATCTGCCAGTCCACATATACCATAGCATGGTTTTGGAGGTTGTCTAAGTAATCTGACATTATTTCAGATTAATATATATATATATATATATATATATATATATATATATATAATATTACTACATATATTATATATAGTATAGATATAAATTAATATATATGCTTTATATACTATATATAGTCTATACTGTATATATTATCAATATATATTATATGTATATTAATAGATATATTAATATATTAATAATATATGCATATGTATGTGTGTGTGTGTGTGTGTGTGTAAAATGGAGAGCAGAACCAGAGGCTTGGGTACCTAATGGTGTATAAGGTATATGAGGTACCTATGGTGTGTGGGTTTCTAGTTGTATAGATGAGTATATGAGACTCATGGAGCTCACCATGATAGTGTCATGAGGAGAGACAGGAAACCAGATTAATATGGATGGTGTGGGTCCTCTGAGTAATATTCATTTCTCTCCTGGGGGGATGATAGCCAAGGTGATGAGTTGACTGAGGGCTTGCTCAAGGGATGCTGGCTTCTCATAGGCAACTGGGTGCTTTGTGGGCCTTTGCATCTACCAGCCTTGCTCGATGGCACATGGCCTCTCCTCCAGTAGGAGCTAAGGAGCTTTCTCTTTTCTAAAGTGACAGAATATTATTGTGGCTGGACGCATAGGGGCTTACATACTGCTTTTTCTCTGTACAACAATGATGGGAAGAGAAATTACATATGTGTGTTTATGTGTATATATGATTTAGCATAGTTTAATATTTGTATGTGGGTACCTTCAGCCCTGGATAGTTTATCACTTAACAGTGGATCCCAGATATTTTTTATTGTACAGAAGGATTAAGATGCAATGTGTATGCTTACACACATATAATAATGTTTATTACACATAAATATACTTATTTATAAATCATAAATAAGCACATTGTCTCTAGTAAGTATTTTTAATATATCCAAATATTTAAATTTTAATAAGTATTTAAAAAGGCAAGTTTAGAAGACTATGCCTAAGTGCATAATATACAAACTGTTTTAAACATGGCCACCTCATTTTGGAGGTCACTCAGAATATACAGTTTAAGAAACCCACCATCCAAATTGTGTTATATTAATTCATAATTAGACTAAGATATTCTAGTATATGCAAAATATAAAATAAAGGTATATTTTTGTGAAATATTATAGAAAAATCCCCTAATTTACGAAACAGATAAGAATGAACCTGTGCAATAAAATGTAGTTTTCAAGAGATTAAGCTTACTTTCAGCCTTGTGAAACCTGATTTCTGGATTTACTGTTTAGTACAAAATATTTTTGTTTCTTTGGCATTGACTATTTTTGGAGCTAAAACACATGCAATTTAAATGGTTTCAAATGCTACAAATTTTATACGTAAAGATGAATTCACCATTTTTCTTAGTATGCCATGTAATGTGGTTCTTTTGTCTTCAGATTCACTCTCCATCTTTACCTCCAGTGTCCTACTTGATTTGAAACCCAAGCATCCCATATTTGGTTTGCTTCAACAGTCTTCTTTTCTATTTATTCACACTCTCTCTCACCTTTGACTCAATCTGTGACCCATCATCACATTTCTTCTAAATTTAATTCTTGTACTTCAAAGCTGTCATGATTGCTAAAGTGCTGCTGATACTTATTACATCAGATTCTAATCCCTCGAAAAACATTTATCATCCTCAACAATTTTTTAAAAAAATCTCCTGGTTTTTTATTATCAAATTTCTCTTCCCCTATATACAAACAAAAGTTTCCATTTCTTATTTTACCCTTTACAGATCGTTTTTATTTTTTATTTTAATATTTGTTTGATCTTGTTCATTCAGGCTTCCCTTTTTATGATTAGATCTGTATATGATGAGAAAATATCTCTCTCTCTAAATTCCTATTTAAGAGAGTAATCATTTGTAAGACATTAACTTAAGTGAGAGTAGAACCATGACTATGCTCTAAGACATGAAGATAGACTCCAAAATTTCACTCAGAGTAAGACAGATCTTATAAAAAGGAGGCACTTTTGTTTAAATTTGGATATGCAAATTAAAAAGTAAGACAGGGCTCCCAGTGAGATGTTCTGCATTAATATAGAGGAGAATTTAAATGTCTCTAAAAGTCTGGAAAGAGAAAAAACATTTCTACCAAGGTTGCCACTGTATAAAGAATACTTGAGAAGATATCTGAGTAGGCACATTGGATATTGGAAAACAGATGTCTAAGAAAATGTTATGTTAATTTACATTGTAGAAATACGTCATATAAATTTTCTCCTCTGTACATATGCACTTTAGCAAAACCTCCAAACCCAATTAATTTTTTTTGTTATGCTTTTGAGGAGAGTTAAAGAGGTATTAATATTTATTCTTGAAGTTATATGAAAGAAAACAGCCTGCATAGCTTTAGAAAATAGAAGAGGTTGGCTGGAATCCTAGTTAGCCACAAAAGTCCCATGAAGGACACATCAGGTAGTGTATCTTTAATATATTCTTTCTCAATGTTTCCACCTGATAACTAGCAAATCAGGAGCATGAATGGAGGCCACTCAAGGAGTCCAGCTCACATCACAAATCTAAACCTGTCAGCCTTCACTCTTGGGTAACACCTATCAAAAAACCTAATGTACACCCATCACAACCCTCCAACTGAGCTTTAGCTAGCTTACCTTACCCAGAAAATAGGATCTTCCAGCCTTATGAGGAAATCCCCAACCTCCTAACTAATCACACAGTTTCCACGTTGCCTCTTCCAATGTTCTATAAAATTCACTTTTGCCCCAAATCCCTTGGGAACAGTGTACCACTACTTGTGACTCATTTTACTCCCCCAATTCATGGATTGCTTCCCTTGAATTAGGACATCACACTAGTTACAAAGCTGTTTTAATTTTATCATTTGACACACCATGCAATGTGTCACCTCTTGATCTGACTTTTATATAAAAATTATTTTAGCAAATATTATAGCACTTTATATACCACCATCTATAATATTCCAATTATCCTATTTTTTAGATCTTGTTTTCCCATTATGCTATAAGAAATTTAAAGGCAAGAAAATACAATTGAATTTTTTTTAGAGGCCAGCATTTTGATATAATCAAATCTTTATAATGCTAGCTAGTATTTTAGAGTTTAATACATGAAAATAGAATGTATATACATGATTTTTATCATTAATATTGGATCATATACTATATATAGCTTTTTGAAATCTTAAACAGTGAAAATATTTACACATTAAATTTCAACAGTGATTGCTTATTTTTTATGCTTTCTTCTTTCTATTTAAGTAAAAGTGGTAGAAGTATGTTTAGTTTACAGGCAGGAAATATTTTCAGAAAACTAGAATCTCGCATAATTTGTCTTTGTTTTGTATTTTAAGTTTGAATTTTGTAAACTATCTGTAGAGTTAAGAATCACCAAGTATGGGTCCTGAGGATAATTTGATAGGAACAGATGGGTAAATGCTAACATAACTGTAGAGAAAGCCAAAGGGCTCATAGTTTTGGTAGTTCCTCCAATGCCCCTGAAAATGTCATTGCAATTAAGAAAAGAAAGACTATTTTCTAAATCCTGGCAACAAATACTATCACTGTCAGTAAACATCCTCATTAGCTTTTGGGAGACTGTTTAAATCGCTCAGCATCCTTTATTGCTTCTTCCCTTCATCTCTTTTCTAAAGGTGAAGGTGGGACTAAACTAAATTATTAGTCAACAGGTTGACTTGTTAAAACAAGAAGCAGATGATGTTCTAAGCATAAATGACATAAATCATACTTAATTAAGAAAGAAATACTCCCTTCTTTATTCTATGCTACATTTGTAAATTTATACTAACAGATTAAATTGCCAAAGTGAAGTAATAGAGTTATAAAGATCTTGAAAAGGTGAATTACATTATAAAATTTTGGTATCTTTTGACAATGTGTTTCTAGCATTCTTACATGGTTTTGATTTTATTTTTTTATTTCACAATGAAACATATAGAGACAAGGCTTAAAAATTAGTGAAATTTTTTACTTTTACCCTTCTGAGACTCAACTACATACATGTTAGACTATTTATATTATTCTACACGTTATTGATGCCTTGTTCATTTTTCTTCATTTTCTATTTTTCTACTTCTGGTTGGATAATTCCTATCACTATATTTTAATTTCGCTCATCTTTTCTTCAGGATTTTAATCTGCTATTAAGTCTATTCAGTAGTTTATATGTCATTTAGCATATATATCACATATATTTATATATTATATATCATATTTATGTAGTATTCACATTCTAAAAGTTCTGTTTGTTTCTTTAAAAATATCTTCCATGTCATTCTCTATCACCTTTATGTTTTACTTTAAATTTATATAAATATTATAATGACTATTTTAAAGTCCTTATTTGATAATGTTATCATCTCTGCTCCCCCTTTTCCCCAACCCAAATTACTTTGCAACTTTGACTCAGTGAGCCTCATTCACATGGCTCTGGTGGAGCAAGCTGGGAGATATAGCCTTACCCTGCTTCTCCGAGTGGTTGAATGCAGGCTGCTAACACATTTTTTTTTTTTATTTTTAATATACTGCTGTTGATTATATTATTTTCTGGTTTTGGTTCACATTTGGCTGCTTCTTATATGTCTCCTATTATCATTTGTTAGACATTAAGAATATTCTGTTGTTGAGGGATTTTTAAAAAGTGGTCTTCCTTTTAAGAATTTAAAAGTAAGATTTTTCCAATCAGTAGATAAATTGATTCCCAATGAGCTTAATTCTGTAATAATACAATGAATTAGATATATACCATTAAAGAATATTTTATATCCAGGGCATATTTCTATGATGTTACTAGAATTATTTTAACTATACCTTCCTTACAGAGTAAATAATTTGTAGAAAGCTTTTTTTTTAAAATCGCAGTTTTCAAAAGTGAAGTTAGGTGTCTTTATCTTATTAGCATATAAGTAATAATGAAACAGAGCCAGGGTTGGGTATTACTTTACTGGAAGGCATGGGATTGGATTTCTACATTTCTACTATCTAATGCAGTGCCTAAACTTCAGTGGACAGTCAAGAAATCTTTGTTGAATTTGTAAATATACATATATTTACATATATATATACATATACATGTATATATACATACATATATAACTTTTCTGCATTATATATATACACGCACACACACAATTTACATAGCTAATATTTGCTTAAGTTATATTTGCATACAGATGTATTTGTTTGGGCTCATTATCATTTTAAAATGGAGTCAGGTCTGAAGTAGAACAATCAAATTACCTATTTATTTGTGTTGGTGGCAATAAATTAATTTTTCCCCATAATATACTTATATACAATATCCCCAGTTATTTTTTCTTCTCCCTCAACTTCTTTGATTCTGTATAAGGGACTGATGAAAACATGCTCATATACTTATTAGCAATCATTTAGACTGAAATATTTTTACAAATGTAAGACATAACAAAATTGTGAGGAATTTATACTGTTTGGGTTTGTTAAGTGTACATTAGTTAACTTACAGAATTAATATAATATACATTCTCCAGCAACAGCTAAACAATCTCATACTTTAAAGAAAAATACTATAATCCCTATTCAAATTAGTCAGATGTAAACCTCACTGTATTTTCATAATCTCTTTTTATGTTGGTCAAGTGATTATTGATGTAGGTGTATTATCCTATTGGACATATAATTTATCTTATCTATCTTATCTTATTTTATTTTATTTTACTTTAGCAGACTTGCAAACCTTTCAAACAAGGATTTAACCACAAAGAAAACACAGCTTAAGAACAAGTCATCCAACATCAAAGTATTAGGCAAGCTGTGCTATGTCTGCTTTGATTACAGTGTATTTTCAGAAATTCAAAGCTTTAAGAAGAATATCTTTTAGAGATAAGCATGTGTTATACACTGGGTTTTGATGACCTTATTTTAGAAAGACACCCTTACTTTACTTTCAAATATGAAAGTCCTGCTTGTATCATTTTGTATTCTTTCTTTTCTTTAGCACAAATAAGTTTGCTCATTTGAATGAGAATTTTCTTGTCTTTAGTGTTAGTTATGTTAAATTATTATAGGCTGAATTTATTTTCTTCTTATTTATTCACTTTTTCAATGATCACCTATTGAATACCTATAATGTGAAAAACTGTTAGAAGTTATTTGAAATATTTACAATATAGACTGTGATTCTTGCCACCCAGGGGAGGTCTAGGGTAGTAATAGAGAGAGCAATACTATAAAAATAACCACAGAAAGTTATCTATGAAGAAATTGACATTATTAATTAAATGGTTAAGAATCAACATCAATCAAAAATTTTGGGAACTATTAAGCAAATATAGGAAGGTCATAGAGCACAAGGTTAATTTAGAATAGTCAATTGCTTTCCTATGTACCAGTAATGAATAGAGTTTGAATTTACATTTATATTATATAACTTATATTAATAAAATTTATATTTACATACAAACATCTGAAACACTGAGATTTAAATCTAACAAGACATATTTAAGATCTGCATGAGAAAAACTACAAAACCGATGAATCAAAGAGAAGTATCAATTTTTAATTAATATTTATTTATTTTATTAATATTTTATTAATAATATAATGAATACCTTTATTAATAAAATTCATTGTCAGCCCTTTTTTATTGATGTATAGATTCAACTCAATCCCAATTAAAAATCCCAGAATGTTATTTTTTCTAGATCAACAAACTGATTCTAGTGCTTGGGTGCATGTGTGTGGGTGTGTGTGTGTGTGTGTGTGTGTATGGGTATATATATGTATATATGTGTGTGTGTATATGCAAAAGACCCAGAATAGCCAACACAATATCAAGGAAGAAGAACCAGGTCACAAAGAACTGATAACTATGACATCAAGAATTACTATAAAGCTACAGTAATCAAGACAGTGTGGTATTAGTGAAATAATAGACAAAATGATCAATGAAATGGAATAATAGAGTGCCCCCAAACTGACCCACACAAATATAGCCAAGTGATATTTGACAGTGGAACAAAGGCAATTTAATGAGGTGGGGGGAAATAGTCTTTTCATGAAATGATGGTAGAACAACTAGGCATCCACATGCAAAAAAATGAATTCAGACAGACTTTACACCTTTCATAAAAATTCAGTTAAAGTGGATCACATGTAAATGTAAAACACAAAGCTGTACAACTCCTAGATCATAACATAGAAGAAATGATAGGTAACTTTCAGATAAGGACATTTCAACTACAGCTCCAAAAACATAATCCATGGAAAAAAATCAATAAAATGGATTTCATTAAAGTGAAACATATCTGCTGTGTAAAAAGTTCTGTTAAGAGAATGAAAAGACAAGTCAGAGAATAGGAGAAATATTTGCAAAACACATCTGACAAAGAGTTTGTATCTAAAATGTACAAAAGCTGTTAAAAGTCAATAAGACATCAAGCAATTGAGTTAATCAATGGGCAAAGATTTGAGGAGACATCTTTTAAAGAAGATACAGAGATGAGAAATAACCATATGAAAAGATGCTCAACATCATAGGTTATTAAGGAATTGTAAATAAAACAATAGGTAGATACTTCATAGCATATCTGTAAGGAAGACTAAAATTTAACACTGAGAACACCAACTGCTAATGAAGATGTAGCACAATGAGAACTCTCATTCATTGCTGAAAGAAATAAAAAATAGTACAGCCACTGTGAAAGACAGCTGGTTTCTTTCCAAACTAAACATGCTTCTACGTATGATCTAATGATCACATTCCTTGATATTTACCCCCAAAACTGACAACTTATGTCCATTTGAAAACCTGCACACAACTTTTTATAGCAGCTTGATTTATAATTTTTAATACTTGGAAGCAAGATGTTCTTCAGTGGGTGAATGGATAAATATACTCTGGTGAATCCAGACAATGGAATAGTATTCATCATTGAGCTATCAAATCACAGAAACACACAGAGGATCCTTAAATGCCTATTGCTAAATGAGAGAAGCCAATTTGAAGAGGCCACGTACTCTGTGATTCAAACTATATGATATTTTGCTTTGGAAAAGGCAAAAGTAGAGACAATAAAAAGATTAGTGGTTGGCCAGGGAAAGGAAAGGAGAGAAGAATGAATGGGTGGAACACAAAGGACTTTTAGGGCAGTGAAACTATTCTGTAAAGTACTGTAAGGGTGAATATATGTTAAACATTTGTAAAAAAATAAAACATAGAATGTACAATACAAAGTGAAAAATGTAAACCATGTGCTTCAATTAGTATTGTATCAATATTGACTCATCAATCATAATGTGTACCACACTGATCAATAACAAAGGCAACTATGTACAGGACGAGAAGGGTTATTTGAAAAGTTTCTGTACGTTCACTCATTTCTTTTTTCTGTAAACCTAAAAATACTCTGAAATACAAAATTTGTTAAATTAGATTTTAAAAGCATAGAAAATAGTATATGTTTATAAAAATTAGAAATAAAACAAATTCATTAGTTAACTGCCAAAAGTTAAATAAAGCATGTTGATTATCGCAACACTTTATTTAATGGGAAAAAAGGAAAAGAAGAAAAGAAGAAGAAAGGATGAAGGCAGGAGGGAGGGAGCAAGAGAAAAAAGGAAGGAAGGAGGAAAGAAGGAAGGAAGGAAGGAAGGAAGGAAGGAAGGAAGGAAGGAAGGAAGGAAGGAAGGAAAGAGAGAGAGAAAGATGGAGAGGGGGAGAGAGAGAGAGAGAGAGAGAGAGAGAGAGAGAGAGAGGAAAGGAGGGAGGGAATGGGTATCGCCAAGTGATACCCGATGGCAAATTAAATCTTTTCAATACTAAAGTTGTATTTTTTCCAAGTTATTTTTATATTTATTTTCTTCAGTCAAATTATAAAATTGTACACATTTGAAAAATTATTGTAATTCCAACTTTCTTCTTAACATATCACCAAATAATGAATCATCCCAAATGTCCATAAATGCATTTTTTCTATTTATAGTGTTAGAATATATTATAGTAGCATAAATTTAGTTATAATCTAGATAGTTTAATCAATCTCTTTTTAATTGCTGTGTTATCTGTGGGGCTTTGACTTCGGTCCATGTCTTCTAGAAATATATTTCTATACTATAAGAATTATTATTAAAATATCTCATGAAATTTATTTTTCTTGATATTTTTAAGGAAAATCATATTGTATCTGATACATAAAAACAAAATCCATTATAACCGATTTTCGACTCTGTACCTATATTGCTACCTTAATTGGATCCCTTATCTCTCATTCTATGTTCTATCTACTCCAAAATATCCCATTTATTCTATACCTCCTTGTCTTTATAAATGCTATTTCCTCTGCCTAGACTTCCCTAAGTTTAACATTATTATATCTTGGCTGTCCTACTTTTTTCCCAAGTGTCAGCTCATATATCATCACCTATAACTATAGATGAAACATATTATATAGGAATGAAAGTATGCTACCTTAGAGAGTAAACTCATGTAGTCATCTAGGCAAAAATATTCTCCGTTAATTTTTTAAAAATATCTTTAAATCCAGCTCACTCAGTTATATGTCCTGTCCTTTTAAGAGACTACTTTTATCTTTTATAATATTATAGTTAAAATATTACCAGCACATTTTTCTTCCCAAAACTTCCACTGCCTTTGAATAAGTTAATTTAATATTTACTCTTTTTGATATATCACTGTAATTAACTAAATTGTAAGCTTTTATAATGCTTTAAGGAAAACAAAACTATAAGTAAAATTAGCTTTTTGCAAATAAACCTGATACCATTGGAGAGGCCAAATTTTCTATGTTTTTTTTGTGTAATCTCCTAGCTAATATATGTCCTACAGGGCTCTGTGCTCTGAAGAATTTCAGCACACTCCTGTTATCCTCCAACTTTCACTCAGTGTCACAGTATTTTTTAAAGAATTAAAGCTGAGGAAAAATGAACCTGAGAATGGAAGGGAAAGGCTAGCTCTGGCAGGTAAAATTTGAACATTAGTCTAGGTCTGGACATCAGGGGTCAAAGGTCACAGAGGAACATAACTCACTCTTCGGGCATAGCAGAAGTGTTGGTAATGATAAAGGTGGATTTTCAGTAGAATCTGGAATGAAATGTGCAGCCATTTTATTTGGATTTAAAGAACATGGTAACTATCAAAAGCTGGAAGGCCAGATAGCCAAAGTGTTATATGGTTTTGGATATTAAAATAATTTCACATGTATTTAAGCATGTGTGCAGTGTTAATCATCTGAACAGGTGTGTGTTTTTCTTAATTATTTTAATTAAAGTATTCTCAGAAATAATGATTCTGATGAGGGCTGGCAGACAAAACTGAAAAGAAGAATAAATAATGACAATTTGCAGTAATGATCTAGAATACAGCAGCTGCTGCAGATGAATATTTCACAGCAAAATTCAGAAAACTGGGGTTGTAATTGGATACGATCAAGAGGCGAAGTAGAAATACATGAACAAAATATATAAAAGAATAAAAATCCCAACTAACCTGTCTTTTCTCATTCTGTTTTCTACGTGCCTCATCTCTGCCTTAAAAGTTGCTTAACTAAGTTCCATAATAATATGAAGGTTTATGTAGTCATCGAATCTGACATTGAAATTGGGGAAATGATTTGTTCTGTAACTCTGTAAGACATCATTTTGGGGACGTGTATGTGAAATGTGTGGGCCTGATAAAACCTCTGCATTACAGATTCAGCATAGTTTATGTCCAACAGATTTATTCATAGTCTAAGTACTTTATAAAAGAAAAAAGGAATTGTCTGAAACTTTGATGCCTAGTCAGAGAAATCACAAAATCAGTTTTGAAATGTTACCAGAGGTGACACAGGAACATGTACTGAAGAGTGATGAGAAGCTCTAAATTGTTTATTTAATAGGGAAACCAACTTGCTCCATCCAGTGTCTAGCAGTTTCTTTTTATTCTTTCTTTTGTCTTGTGCCTTTGTTTGATGCAGTTCAGGGAGCAAACGCTATCATATCCCGTGCATTTGGTAAGCACATTTTCCCCTCATTATCACATCATTCTTTGTTCAAAGGATATTTGATGTATGTGGCAACGTTAGAACCTTAAGGATGGATATAAAGAACTATTCAAATAATGCTTTGAATCCACATCAAATGCACATTGGTATTTCAGAAGACAAACTGATCAGAATTTGCTAAATATCATAGAAAATTCATGTCAGAAAAGGGAAAATAATTAGCCTAGGGAAAACTTACCACCTATGATTGAAAGAATAAACCATTATGGGAGGTTTATTTGATGTGGTCTACCCCAAATAAAAACAGCTATCTCCAATCAAATACCTGCACAGCCCTGGAGATTGCCAGCATTTTCCCTCACTCTGAAATGGTTTGTATTTTTCTACAGAAAAATTTTTAAGTTTTATCATTAACTTACTAATGCAATAGTCATATCAAAGGCATGTTCGTATTTCTGCTATTGCTGCTTCAGTTGGCTGAGAGCTTCTCTAATTAGGCACAAGAATTAGTGTTGTATGTAATGTGAATGAAGAAATAGAAAAGAAATTTGAGACATATTCCTCCATAATTTAACATAACTTTCTCCTAAAATAAAAAAAAATCGAAGGGAGGAACAGGATTAAAATATACCAAATTTATTGTAGGAATTACTAATTTGAAAAAGAGGATTTTCAAAAGATTAAAAATAAAACAATAACATATTCTCACTGTTCCTAAGAAAGAATTTTCTGTTTTGATCATAAAACACAAAGTCATAAAGAAATAAGTGGGAAACAAGATCTAAAAGAAAACTGTTACTAGAAGTTGAAGTGTTAAATAATGCAGAGGTTATTTTGTATTGGTATTTTATCATCAATATTCTAAATTGATTTATTTTATAATATTTAGGAAAATCAAGCTTGGCCACTTTCAAATGTATATTCACAATTATTGTATAAAAGTCTTGGAGGAGACTTACTAAATTCTGCATTGGACTTTGTGTTAGTTATTCAGCAACATTAAGAAAAAGACTCTTGATCAATGATGATTAGAGGTAGAATGTTCTCTGTGTAGAATTTGTGAAGAGTACTTGTGGTGAGAAATGGATTGCAAATACTAATATGTCTGTGTTAGGTTTTAATGATAAATTTATGGAAATTTTCAAAAATGTAACGATCTATTCATGTTGTCACAAATGGCAGTATTTCATCTTTCTTAGGGCTGAGTAATATTCCATTGTGTGTGTATGTGTATATATATATATATATATATATATATATATATATATATATATATACACCACATCTTCTTTATTTAATCATCTATCGAAGGATGCTTTGGTGTTTTCACGTGTTGGTCATTTGTGTGGTTCCTGTAGTGCAGTGGTTATCTCATTTGCTTCACACACTGTCTTAATCACTTTAGCTTTTAGTACATCTTAAAATTAGGTAGTGTCTGTCTTCTGACTTTGTTCTTATTCAGTATTGTTTTGGCTATTCCACCTACTCTTTTAAATTGATTTCCCAATTTCTACAAAATAACCTGGTGGAATAAACATAAAAGAACTGTAAAATTTAGTGGCAAACAGCAGTATTTACAGCATTTATCAGTCACACCCATGGTGGGGATGCAGTATCATCACTAAGAAAACTCTCCTTGGTTTTGTCTTGTTAAGCATATTTCTGGACCTCTTTAAATACAACCAAGTGTTACCTCATAAAATATATATATTTTACCTCTCATTGACTGTCAAAGAGTTGCTTGTCTATGAGTATTTTATAAAACAGATGATTAATTAAAAAATTTGTTTCTATGAATTTGATTGTTCAAAATTAAAGTTGTAATTATTTACTTTGACTAAAATAGTCAACTCTTTAATTTAAACAAATAAAAATTTGAGCTTTAAAATATTAATAGGGAATGATATATTGCCTCTCAACTTTTAAATAATTGTCCCTTTTTGAGTACATTCAATTTAATTTTTTAATTTTACTATGTGTATTAAAGAATTATTTTTAGGATTCAAAAGATATATTTTTTACTGCTCACAATTTCGTATTTTTGTTTTAATTTTTTGTAGAATACTTATTTACTCATTTTTATCTTTATTTTTCTAACTGATGCATGTATGTATGTATGTATGTATGTATGTATGTATGTATGTGTATACACACACACACACGCACACATTGTAAACTGTGAATATTTCTTTAAGTTGAATTTTTAAAAAATCCTGAGTGTTTGTATATTTTTTTGGTTAATTTTCAATTTCACTGCATATATAAAAATTACTTAAATTTTACTCAAATTTCTTTTTGTGTAAAGTTTTTTCAGATTTCATAATATGGTAAGAGAAAAGGTATATTATTTGTATAGAAAATACCAGTTGAACTTAAAGTTTTAAAATGTAAACAAATATCCAAACAATTTTGTAGTTACTCTATTTCTTAGGCTTCTAAGATTCTCTTTATAAAAAGGAAAATGACTTCTATACTTTAAAAGTTTAATTCTATTGCCTTCTCAGATAATTATGCAATGACAATCTTTATATAATTTTGTAGAAAATACCCACAATTAGACAATTTTTAAAAAACTAAAATTTAAGAATGAATAAAAGAACACAAATCTCATCTATTTTTTTAACCCTTTACATCGTTGATCAACTATGTAGTTGATTTTTTGGGGGAAACCTAATATCTTTAACTCAAAATTATAATTATATTTATTGTTGATAAAGCATATTCATTTTTAGTATTTATCCTATAATGCAAACAGCATTAAAAAATAGATTCTAGGAAGAAAGTATGTTGTTGAATTAGACAAAAAATACCACAGGAAATATTTCATGAACTAATAGATATTTTAGAAGAGAGAGGACCACATTCTAATACTTCATTGATTGTGTCTTTTCTGTATGATGAAACTATTGTAGCTCCAATGTTAAACAATGTATACGCAAATGCAGAAGCTAATGAAATAGATTTTTCTGTCGATAGCCTTATATTTTCAGACTGCAAGGACTGAGATGTTGCAGCCACGGGCACATGTTCTTTCTTCTGCTATGAATAGTAAACTAGTGTCTTTCATAGTTGAGCAAATTGTTATGCAGATAATAAAGTTAGAAGTAGAGAATTAAAATTTTTAATATCACAGTTGGAACTTTTCATTAGATATTTAATAAGGATAAATAATTTTGGAAAATGAGTATGTGGCTGTTATTTGTGGAAGAGATCTTTCCAAGTAGATCTACTTTTTGAAGCAGAGCTTCTGTTCCTAAACCACCCACCTGCGGAGTGAAAATACCTGTGTTATAAGCAAATAAGTTTTAACGGGATGGAAACACAGCATTATGATGAAAATGGTTGACTAGCACAGCAGCTACCTGCAAATGGAGTGTGAAATAATCTGGTGGAAAATATTTTGGATTATCAATTGATATATGACAACATATTCCAGAAAAAAATAATGTAAAAGTATTTTGTTAAGTAATGGTCTTTATATAACACCTAGTGTTTCATCTATGATGTGCAGTGTTTAGAATTTTATGTTCAAGTCGTGGTACTTACTGAAACTGTTTACTTAGAATAAGAAGTGAAAATATTTTGGAACCATCCAAAGCACAATTAAATTTTAAAAACTTTAGTAATTAACCTTATCAACAATGCATATTTTAAAATGTAAAACTTGTTAATAGCAAATATATTTATTGAAATAGTTAATTATTCCTGAGGTCTAGAGTGAAAAATATCTTTGCCCAAAATTGATCTGATATTTACTTTTAGTTTCTGGAAAATAATCTCTAGAGCCTTATAGATTTGTGGTTATTCTGATTGCTATAATGATATAGCATTTTTTATTAAATATTAAAGATTATTGTAGACAATCAGAAATTTAAAGTGCTATAAAACATATGTTTGTGCTCTTATATTAATGTAATAATCTTTGGTTTATATCTGTAATTGCTTTTCATCATTCTTTAAGAGTGTATCATTGAGGTTTTATTTAAATGAATCTGAGAAGCATTATGTATCAAATACATAACTTATTTTTATTTTGTTAAAAATATTCAGTTATTTTTGCTTTTCTTATTCTCTTTTGGTTTCCTTTCAAAGGTAAACTCCAAAAATACATTTTTTTTTAAATTTCAAAATAACTCTTAGATTTTGGTTTGAATTACCTTAAATATATGTTATTCAGGGCAAATCCAATCTTCTACTTAAAATTGCTATATTTCACCATTTTTTCAAAACTTCTCCATTATTGTTAACAAATAATTGTGATTGTGTTCTTTTAATGGCTCAAATATATTTCTTATTAAGATTATGCCTAGATATTTTGTTGGTTGACTTTCTGAAAATTTATTTAAAATTGAGCAATTATGTGGTAGGTGCTCTACTAGATATTTAATATATCTTCTTAAATCTTTCATAAAAATATTAACTAATGTAAAGAAAGTTATACATTGTCTCAGATGACAACATGTCACCACTTCCAATTTTCAAAAACTTCCACTGACCTGTAAAATGTTGCTCGAATGCTATTACTTTTTCTGAATCTGGCTTTCTCTGAAGAAATATATTACTCAGAAACCTTCTAAAGCATGACTTTTTTTTACTCACACTGGTCTGAGACAGGGTCAAGTAAATGTCATCCTTGATTCTTGTGGCTGGTTTCAGACTCTCACACTATGGCCTTAGATGATATCACTATGCTTTCATGTAATCATCCTCGACATCCATTTCCTTTCCCCATAAATTCTTAATTTATCTCACTGATATACTTCTTAATGGTTCAGTAACTACATTGTTTTCCAGCAGAGTGTCTATTCAGTTCCTGGAACTCTTCCCACCGATGATCTTTACCCTACTTTTCTTATATGTTCTGAAACTTTGATGTTAGCAATAAAAATCTGCTCTTTGTATCATCAAAGTCCTGACCGGCAGAGAGAGGCACACTAAATGTATCATCATTCATGAAGGATTTATTTATAAGATTATTGTTCAAAAAAGTATGGGAAGAAAATAGGAGAACATCAATTATAAGTTGGGGTTAGTAAGAGGAGAGTTATATTACTCCTAAGTCTCAAAGAATGAACTGAACATAAGACACTATTGTGTAGAGAAGACTACCTAGAGAGGAGCAGTGTGATTGGGTTGAGAAATCGAGCCAGTCTAATGAGATCTCACAGAAAAAGACTCCCTAGAACAGATATCCTGATCTTTTTCCCCACTTCACTGTGATTGTATGTTTCGGTTACCCATTGGCTGGATTTAATCTGTGTCCACAGAGAGTGGTGAGTGGGTCCATACAGCTGGGTTTTCTGGGGAGAAGATAAGCATGAAGATAGAGAGTGAGTGGATCAGGAGAGGCAAAGACAACAAATATTCCATAATAAATGTTTAATAACCTCAATTTAAATAATGTGAATATTTGTATTTCTCTTTATAGTTTTCTAATTTCAATATTTTAAACCCAACACATAAAATTTAAGGATGCCACAATGTTTGATTCTTTCTTAATCTATCCATGTCTAAATTTGCTTCTCTACCAGTAGATTCCATTCTCTACCATAATCCTCACAACTTTGCATGTATCAGCAATTGATTTGCTCCTTTCTTTCTTTTTGAACTAACTTGGCAAAGTAAAACCCGAGTTAAGTCCAAATCTCCATTGTCTCTGTGTTTAAAATACAGCTGTATGCAGTGGAAAGAAGTCATACAATTATGATGACCGGTTAATTCTTAATGGTAATTTTATCATATATATATATGTATATATAATAAATATAATAATATAAAATACATATATATGTGTATTTTTCATTTTCCACTTTTTATTATCCACTTTTTCATAATTATAAGTCTACTTATACTCTACTGATTTTCAAATTTTATTTTGCTATTTTTGTTTTATTCTCAACAGAAAATATTTATTTTATTAAATTTAAAACAATTAGCGGAAATACTTTCAGTTAAATACTATCCCTCATTCTATTCTGCATGCATCTTTTATTTTTATAATTTTCTTTGATTAGATTCTTTCAAGAAGGACTTTTCATTAGTTATAACTTTGAGCAGAGATGTGACCATGTCCAGTAATTACAATGCTTCAAAAGCCTGTCAAATTCTAGGTTCTAAAGATTGTTGCAGGTTTGTGGATTTAATTTATATCAGAAGTTGTGGCATGCATTCTTATCCTCTTTCCTTATGTGTTGTATTGAACCTGTGCAAACCTCAGGCCTTCTTTTACCTTGATTTATATTGCTTTTTATAGTAAAAACTCTAAGATATCTAACAGGTACAGTTCTTACTCTATTAAGAGCAAAGATATTTTCCCAGTACCCACTTTTGCATATTATAGAGGACTAAGTGCAAGAAAATTGGGGTGGGGAGTGAGGGAGGTTGGTGTAATTTGTGGCTCAAATCATAAAAATATTTTAACATTTTGAATTCTATAACTAAATTTATTATAAAAATTTTATAAATTTTGTACAAATTTAAATTCTCATCATAAAATAATTAGTATATTTATTATTAGACTTCTTTCTTTCTAAATATCTTTTGTGAGTACACTAAACATAAAGACAGTGCTTAATTTCCAAAACATGTTTTTAATCATGCCTTAATTTAATACAATATAAATTGCATTTTGTGACATAGGAGAGATTTTATAAACAGACTGTAATAGTCCACAGATTGTGAGTTTTTGTTCAACTTGTGCTCACCACTTATCCTCAATGTATGGCACATTTAAATAGAAGTAATACTAATGAAGATAAAATTTACTACCAAGTTTTACTGTAAGCAGAAGAATGGCAAATATAGTGATCAGGTCAGCACCTTCCATTTTAATTATAGTCTTTAACACACAATTTTATTAAGGTGGCAAAAGTGTTTGGTAATCTATACTGGATGAACCAACTAAAATAAATATTTTACCCACATCTAGCTATAAAATATATGCAGTGGATTTTTATATCAATCTCATGTTATACATCACTAGTTTATTGTCATGATATTTCCAGTCTATCCTGGACACAGTTATTTTTCTACCTTTCAGTCTACACACTCTGTTGGCCACTGATGTTTGATTATTGTAAAAAATAATAGTTGTTGAGTCTGATATGTGGAAGTATTTTAAAAGTAATATTAACTTCTAAGTCTTATTGTAGTACACTTTAATTTCTTCCAGAATATTGATACAAGAGGTTGGCTGTGGCCACTTGACACTACTGCTGTCCATCTTCCGAATCTGAATTCTGTGTACCACTCTTCTACTCAGTATGTTATTTCTGCTACAACAGCTGTTATTTTTGTTGGGGATATATTTTGCATTGATTAGTCTCTTTGTTCCTGGAATACAGGATCAAAAGAGCTTTTCATTACACTGAAAAATGTAAACATATTTTACTTTCATTGGAACAACTTCCATAACTCCCAAATGATGTAAGATGCCTTAAATAAATTTTCATAATTTTTGATAATTTCAGGTTGATTACATTAGAAATGACCACTTTTTAGTGCATGTAGACATGTTTTCTGACAAGTATATTTTAAAACTTCTAAAATTGTTAAAATGGTCACTTTAGAATGAAACTATGCATTTCAACAGAAATTTTTTATTATCACAAAAATAGAGTTAAGTAAAATTACATATGATTTTACCAATTTTCAAGTGTGTACATATATATATTTAATAAGATAGAGATCATCTGTTTTGTAGCTTTGCAAAACCAACCTTAAAGAGTAAATTTACTGCATGAATGGTTAAAGAAATCTCAGTAGTTAGAGGACTTGAATTTTGCATGTATAAAACTGGAAATTGTATTTTAGAATGCAAACGCTTTTAAATTAGGTGGTATAATCTCAAGACAGAGGTAAAAATTAATTTTAAATTCCAAAGTCACTTTTAATCTGGGATTTCTTTTCATAAGGCTCTTCAGATTATATTTTTAGGTAAAGTTATAACTGTGCCAGGCTGGATCATTATATTTAGATGCTGATTTATACATATAAATTTATAATATCTCCTATGTAGCTTCTTACGTTCTCTCAAGTTTATCATTGAGAAGTTCTACCATCAGGCATGGCATAGGTATAGTTTCTTTCCAGTAGGTGAGAAGAAGAATCCATAAAAAGTTTCATGGTGTAGAGGGGGGTGGAATCAAGAAAAATAAATTTGCTACTGGACTTATTCTCAAAAGGAAGACTTGCTGTACAAGTTATCCAGCCTCAATATAACTGTATAATAACTATAACAAAGCTATGTAAACAGACGGATAAAAGAGAGACAGACAGTCTTGAAAAGCAAGGCAGAATACTTTTAATATTCATGCCATATAGTTGAGAATCAGGCAGGTTTTAGCTCCAGAGAATAATTGGAGGGCATATTATGATCCCATAAAGTTGGTTAAAGTAATACTTTTATTCATGAGCACAAACACACTGTGTGTTCTAAGAAATGTCATATCTTGAAATTAAAACAAGAAGATTAAGGGCAAATCCTTAACTGATATATTTGAACCTAGATTTACAGTATATATTCTGATCAGGAATATTTCAATAAAGGGACATAGAAAGCCTAGAAAAGGCTAGAAGTCTAAAAATACACCATTTTTATTGTATCCGTAGTTAAGGGTAACTCTGAAGTTTTGCTGTTATTATAACCAATATAAATTTGGTCCTAATTTGCATTTTATTGAACCAGAAATATATGAGTAAATGCTGTAAATACATAAAAAATTACAAACAATAAAATAAAGTATTAATAGTCAAATTATTCAGAAATAAAATATTCTTTCATATTCTGTTATCTTCCTAGAATTTAAGACTCTAAAAGTCATAATGCTGTTGCTTGAAAATAAAATATAATATTAACTTTTATCTTTCTTTATCTTCTAGGAAAAATTATCTTATGAAAAGCAACAGTTTTAGTTGAATTTTGGGCTTCCTGGTCATAAATTTTACTTATTGTGGACCTGGGAGGCAAGATTGGGTCCTCATTTGCAGGCCTTTTTATTTGGGGCCTTTGGCTCAGTTGCCTCTGTTGAGTTTTCTTTAGGGAAGAAGAGGTGGGCTTGAAGATACTTCTCTACTCTGACTCAATACTCAGTTGTTTTTCTTCCTTAGACCTTTCTCCCCATCCTTCTCTCAGCCTATAAGTCCACAGAACTGTAGAAGCCTTTTGTTCAGAGCCTCCTCTGCAGTGAGATGACCCATATCTATGATGATCCACTTATGTCATTTGTGTGGAAAATTAGGATGGAAAGGAGAATCAGTGCTTTCTCTGATTTAAACTCTTGTTTATATAATATACCATCATACCATCACAGTAGGTGATTGTGAAACAAGCTTGACTGTTACTTTCATGTTTGCTTATTGTCTTAATGAAATGCTCCAATACCTCCTAGCTCAGGTATCTTAAACTTAGTTGAGATTCTGAAAGGATACATTAAAAAGAGGATTATTCTAGAGATAATGAAAAATGTCATAATGATAAAAGAACCAATCTTCTAGGAAGAAATCACTATTCTAAATCTGTAAGCATTATCTACATAAAGCAAAAATTGACAGAACTTAAAAGATAGAGCCACCTACATATCTTTCTTAATAGCTAATAGAACAATCAGACCAAGCATCAATAAGGATATAGTGCATTCGAAGGAGATAATTACCTAACTTTATCTAACTTCCATAAGTGGAATACACCAGAAGTCAATTTTAAAAATGATTTGGCAGTGATAATTACAGCTCAGTGTATGCATAGCCTATGACCTCACTATTCTATTCCTAGGAAATTACTGTGCACTAAATGTATATGTAATCTTTTACCAAAGATGTACTGGAATGTTCATAGTTTTGTAATAGCAGAAACCTAAAAACTACCCAATGTTCACGAAGAATGGATGAATTATTGTATTATATATTTATCCAATTATTACTCAGCAAAGAAAATAAATTAACTACAACCACTCAACAATTACATAACTTGCAAATATGATGTCAAATGAAAGAAGCCAAATAATAAAGCACATATCCTATGTAATTTCATTGATATAAAGATTTTTAAAAATGGAAAAAACTAACCTATATTGTAGAGAGTCTAGATAGCTGTCATCCTTTAAAAGGAGATGTTAAAAAGGGCACCATGTGGGCCTTTGGTGTACAACTAATCTTCTTAATCTGTGTACTGGTTGCAAATGATGAAAAAAAATGGAGCCCTGGGTACTTCAAAAAAAATTTCAGAAATGACAATGGTAGAGTTTAGAATTTAAAGTAATTTACAAATAATTATAAGTAATCACAGAAAAAAAGACATTGTATAGTCCTTATTATCTATGAGAGGTCCAAAGAATGGGGTTTTAATCCTTCAGTGAAAATGTATTATTCACTGGATACAGACACCAGAAATTGTATTTCTACTGCCATAGACAGGGTGGTCTTGACAACAAAAGCTGCTCACACAATAAGTGCTATTGCTGCATCCAGAAAATTAGTGCATTTGCCACTGCTTCACCCAACACTCCCCTCCCTACCAACTTTAACTAGAAATAGTTTACTTGTCCTTAGTTCTTCATGTCGCTGGTTTCTGATTCAAAGTGCTGGTACAAGGATTCATAGCCCCATAGTCTGTCTCCCTGGACATCTTGGACACTGAGTCTGAAGCTTCTGTGTAGGGAGATTTGCTCTGCCTCATGGAGAGGAAACTTGTCCATAAATAGAATGTGGAGGCAAAGGGAATATTAAATAGTGAGTTTCTTATCTTAATAAATTTGTGCCACATTGATCTTTTTCTCTTTGGTTATTCTACACTGTATTTCTCAGAATTCCCTTCTGTGCATAGTACCAAGTTAGAGATCACTAAAAATAAAGTCGGGCAAGATTTAGGAGGTAGAGAAAAGCAGCAACAATGCTTTATTGATTAGAGGTGGGGAAGACAGATCTTAGAACACAGAGAAGCAATAACTGTGAAGAGCCAACAGTTTTCCATAGGCTTTTACTCTGGCTTCTGTAGCAGTCAATTACAGCTGACCCTTGGACAGCTTGGGTTTGAACTGTATGGTTCCCACTTACAAGCAAACGTTTTTCATAAATACTGTAAATTTATTTCCTCTTCCTTATGACTTCATAACATTTTCTCTGGCTTATTTTATTGTAAGAATGCAACATATAACACATAGAACATATAAAATATGTGTTAACTGTTTATGTCATCAGTAAAGCTGAAATTTAGGGGAGTCAGAAGTTACTCATGGATTTTGAGCAACATGGGGAATGGGGGTCAGCACTCCTACTCTCACATTGTTCAGTAGACAACTGTGCTCTTACGAGTCATGTCTACCTTCCAGACTTACCAGCAAATTTAGGGAAAACTGGCTCAGTTGCACCAGGGTGAAGAATAATCAAAACTAAGGTTATGACATTTATTAATTAAAAACTTATACAATTTTTCCTCATGTAAAATCTTTTCTATTTAGGGGTTAATACTGATTTTCAAAAAAAAATTTTAAGATTTTAAAGGGCTTTTAGGGTGGTGAAAATCCTCCGTATTATGTTATAATGGTGGATCCATGCCATTGCACAATTGTCTAAACTGATAGAATATACAACACCAAGAGTAACTAGAAAGTTTAAGAGAGAACAGTGTGCCAGTGGAGGTCTATCAGTTGTAACAAATGTGCCACACTGGTAGGGGTGTTGATGATGATGAGGATGGATCTGCATGTGAAGGAACAGGGTGTATATGAGAAATCTCTGTACCTTCCCCTCAATTTTGCTCTGAACCTAAAATTTCTCTAAAATAACAAAGTCTTAAAAATAACTTTTGATAGATTTAGAAATCTCTTTTAAACCTCCGTAGTTTATAAGAAATAGGTTGGGGAATATATTATCATCTGTTAAATTAGTGATTTTTTTAACCACTAAAACAATTTCAAACACTTGCTAATCTTAAAGGAATAAATAAATGTGGGTATTAATTCACATTTTGTAAAACAATTTGTAAATGATATTTTTTTGAGAACACGTGTAGAACAAACGTTCCTTTCATGATCAATATTATCAATATCAATATTATTAGTTACAATGCTTAAAATATTAGATGAGTATGTTTATCTTCAATTATATCAATGACAAAATATATGTTAAACCAGTGCTTAAACTATAAATAAACATATCCCTTAACTTTCTGCAGTTTTTCTCTCTAGTATCTTTATAATTTTCTGAAAATGTGGTCATGGAATATGAAGTATACCTGAAGGCGATAGTTCTATTTCAGTTTATAGCTATGGAGTAGGTGTTGGAAGGTAAATATTAGACCTATAAAGAATTTCTCATCTGCAAAGGAAGGTCAAATTTATGATCCAGTGCAAATCCTCAATCAGTTGGAAATACCAAGAAATATATTCCTTGCATACAGACCTTTCCTTTTAAACCTTGGTAGAAAAATAGGACTGGTAAGTGATCAAAGCATTTGGTGAGGTTATGTGTATTTTAAAATATACTCCTGACTTTGATAAAAAAACACATATGATCAATAACATTTTTATATTTTATATTTTATGAATTAGTATATTAATCAATTTTCTTAATTATTTGTATTGTGTATGTTGGTATAACTAATCACTTCAAGTTTTCAAATAACTAAAATATCAAACCACTTGGTTTTATTACCTTCTTAAATTCTCCTTGGATGTGTAACATGTCAGAATCGTATTATTTCTCCAAATATTATGAAATTGACTTAAACATTGTTCTGCAGCTCAAAATTGAGTTTCACTTTAATTTAACAAATAATTACTGAGTACCTGACAGAGACAATGCATTGTAGGTATTGTGAGCATACAAGCTTGAACAACAAACTGGCCTTACCATATTTTCATCTTAATTAAGCAAACAGGATATCTGTAAGAGCTATCAAAAGGGTTTTACACATGAATTAAAAAAAAAAATACATCATTGGCTCTTTATCACTTAACGTATTTTAATATACCTTTGCTCCATACTCTTATCTGATTTTTTATTTCACTTGATTTAGAATCAAGGGCATATTCTTGAAAGGAGAGGAAGGAGTAGGTGATTATTTGGGGGGTTGAAGAGAACCAAAACAGGTTTCATAGGTCAGTACTTATGTTAAAAAGAAAAAATATATATGTTTTTTTAAATTCATAGAATATTTAAAGATTATCCCACTTCTGAACCACTAGAAAAAAAAAATAAACACCCTAATATTTGATAGCAAATATTTCCTAGATGACCTGTGATGTAGTACTAATTGTAAGAGGTGGGGAGACTTAAAATCTGACAAGTTCTTGGTGTCGAGGTACAAATAGCAAACAGAATATAGTCCCATGGCTTCGAAACCTCACATTCTCTGAAATGCCAGAAGCACTACTTATATTTTTTTTCTTTTTGCCTTATTGCACACCATCCCCAGATGATGATGTGTGGGGTATAAATTGGACAGACAGTTTATTGAATCTACTTTTAGTCCATCTTCTGTAACACACAGGCATTATTCTCAAGGTGTCACTTCAGAGGAATAAAGGCAGAGGAGAGAAATATTTTAAGCTTGACTGGCTAAAATACGATTTGGAAAATTGCAAGCGCCTTATGATTAGAATAGTTCAGCAGGATACACAGCACATTCAATACAATTTTAACTGTGATTATTGAGTCAGGTTCTTGTATTTGCATGAAATCATGTGGAATAGATACATATCACTCACGAAAAAAATTGGTGGTTCAACATAACGTTCTTGCATTTAGTTTATGTTTTGCCCTCACTGCCATCCCTATCTCCCAATGATGACACATGAAGATCTCTAAATTTTGGAGGCATCACTGAATCAGAAGAGAGACAAATATTGGTGAGATGGGAACAATTCACTCATCTTCTGTATTTTATGATTATTACAAGTCAGGCTACATGTACTCTACATTTATAATAAGATAGTTTTCAAGTTACCATTAGAAGGAATGGAACTAAGAAACTTGCATATCTAGTCATAGCAGGTCACACTTCCATGGAGACAGAGATTGTCGGAAAGGTGAGTAAATCACAGTTTAAATTGTTATAAAAGTACCAGGAGTTACACAGCAGTGGCTGTGGCATTTATGATAATAAGACAAATGAAAGAAACTAGTTTTAAATAAATTATGCTACATTTTGAGAATATGCACTTTCTTATAGCTTAGTCTGGATTTCTTCATGAAAAAAAAAACTGAGATAAATGTAAGTGATATAAAACAAGGAGGAGTGAGGTTCATATCCTGCTCTCCTCTTTATCCACCTCTATGAACAACTAATCAGGCATCTATTCATGAACAAAATTATCTATATGGAAATTGTGGGATCCAGCGCCATGTAGTAAGGAACCCAGGAGGACACCTGTGCCTCAGTGTGGACTGCAAAACCTGCAAGGACCCTAAAACCTGCCCCAAACCCTCTAAGCCATGATTAAGGAAAACTTAGGGTGCTAACTTGGGCAGAATCCAATGAAGAGAGAGACTTTGTAAAAGCCCAGACTTCCCAAAGAGAGGTTACAAAACTCCTTTGGAGTGAATAAGAATTAATAATAATAATAAATAATAATAATAATAGCAATAATAAAATAAATAATTATTAATAATAATAACAAAATAATAATAAGAGTTTGGATGTGATGGAGATGTTAAAGGGAACTTTGCCAATGACCCAAGGTAACATTGTGAGGGGCAGAACTGTCCTGTATCGACCTCTCATGCTGGGGTGAAGGAGAATAGTGAGTGCCTCCTTGGCTGAGCAGAACACTTGTTGGAGAAACCATTTCTCTCCAGCAACACTGGGAAAACTGGTGTGGGAGCTTTCTGACTGGGAGGGGAGAGGAGTTCATGAAAGCAGTGGGTAAGAATATCAAAGGGCAATAAAATGACACGTTTCCTGCTGCCTTCACTTAGGACTTTCACAGGGAGTCTACCCTGGAGCCTGTGGGAGAACTGTACAAGGGGATCTCCCCACCAGGTCTGTGGGTACCCCCCAGTGCTACACTACACCTCCCACCACACTGCACAGTTTTGTTTATGAAACACAATAAAATGAGGTTTGCCTGTATTCTAAGTGAGGAAATTCTGACAGAGAAAGACAAATACTGTATGAGATCACTTATATTTGGAACTTAAAAAAGATGAATTTGGGAAAACAGAGAACAAGGGTTGGGGCAGAGGGAAAAATTGGGGCAATGTTGTTTATGGGCATACACTTGTAGCTAGCAGGTAGTTCTGAAGATCTAATATACAGCATGGTGATGGCAGTCACCCATGTTGTCTATAACTTCAAAGTTTCTAAGAGACTAGATCTTAATATGAATGAGTGAAAGAATAAACCATCTATGCCTCTAAGAGGCCATCGAAGTCTAGTTGTTATATCATAACATTAAATTTTAGAAATCAAGTTCTTTAATTCTTCTGAATATCCTTTCTTCAAAATGCTCTAAATGATGTCACTTTAAATAAATTGTTTAGCAATTATATTTGGATTTGCTGCTGCCTCAGACTGTTTATAGCAACAGACGTCACGTTTCTTTTCTATGTCGTTATTCTCAGCATACTAATTCGATATGTTTGATTTTTTAAGTTCTTATGAATAGTTATAAATTATTTTGAAAACATGTTTTATCTCATTCGAAAATGCAATCTTTCTATTCTCCGGTTATTAGATTAGTCATTAACATCTCAATCTTAACATAGATACTTGATAAACTAGGTTAGTTTTTTGTAATGGCCCAAATAGTCATTGTAGCCCTCAATCCTATTGATTGTGGGAATTAATTCACTCCCATACTAAACCTTAAATTATTAAAGAAACCTGAATGCAGTTTTGAATGTAGTGGGTGCAGTGAGGAGAAAAATAATCATTACAGAGAATAGAATTTGAGCAACTCTTTTGAAAGTGTTGTGCGTGACATAGGTAAAGTTGATAGGGAAAGTCAGAAAACAAAATTTATAATACTTTAAGTGTTTGAACTGATAAGATAGGCAGAAGTTACTCTTTAAAAAGATAAGATATGCAGGGATGAAATAAAATGGTTGTTTAAAAGGCATGGTGAACATTATAAACTTTGAAGAAATAAATTTGAAGTTTATTTTTTATTTATTTATTTTTTTATTATGAGAAATCCATATATGGGGAAAAAAGAAAACCAATGAACTTGTGTGTAAACTTAGAACTGACACTGGAATAGCTAAGTGGAGTAGGAGCAGAAACCGAAGAGCCCAAGGTGGAGAGTAAAGACTTAGTTAAATAAGCCAAAGGGACGTGATGGTCTCTAGTAAGAATTCAAGGGGTTGACAATCAGTGTAACTCCAGAAATTCACAAAAAGTTAGTACAGTCTGAGTCATTCCAGGATGGCAAGGCAATTTTAACGCCATTGTCATAAAATCATTGGAACCTGAGACTTGAGAGGGCTTTTCTGGCCCTCACGTTTTACATGTGTCTCTGTAGTTGGCCCCGGAGAGGCTGTAAGTATGTGACCCAGACAAAGATAGACTCAGAAGCCAGCACCTAATATCTCTGGACCTTGTCGATATATGTCCATTTTTTATTCCTTTTACTCTGAACCATTTGCTGCAATAAACATTGGCTGTGAGTATAATTAGAGTTGTACCCATGTGAGTCCTTCCAGAAATTTACTCAACTTCAGGATGTTTGTGGGATGTCTGAATCAGACGTCAACATAGAAAAATGAATGTGATCCTGAAGTTTTCCTAATGTAATTTTGTAAAATCCCTATTTGAATCCTCCCTGAAAAGTTTATCTTGAAATAAAAGGAATTTCGAGTTTGTCTCTGTGAAAGCCTTCAAGTTATATAAACATGAAGAACCAGATAAAATTGATTACTTAGATAAGAAAATACTAATCCACTGTAACATGAAGCACAAGCCAGGAGAGGCATGATGCAATGTTGATTTATTCAAAATTAAAATCTTAACATCTGTATGTATGTTTCCAAAATACCAAATGTAGTAAACTTGAGTGATAACATGGATAATTAAAACTAGCTGTTAATAAAAAAAAGAAACATAAAACCACTTTTAATACCCCAATCTATATTAATCAAAGTTCAAGCAGAGGAATAGAACCAGTAGGCAGTATATTTTAAGAGGTTTATTGCAGTAACATGACTTACATGTTTGTGGAGAAGTGCAGAATCTATAGGGCAGGCCATCAAGAGAGACAGGCTGGACCTCTTGGGCACGAGCTGAAAGTTATTGTACACAGGCAGCTTTTTTCTTATTCAGGAAAATTTGCCTTTAAAGCTTTTTAACTGATCAAATCAGACCCACTCCTGTCGTTTAGGTTAATGTTCTTCCCTGAAAACCAACTGATCATGTACTGTAATCACATCTACGTCAGATCTTTGGAACAACACGTTACTTAGGGTTTGATTCAAACACTGGGGACTGTAGCTTAGTCAAGTTAACAACATGTCAAGAGGTCATCACATCATATTCCAAAAGAAGGTACAGGCATACCTTGTTTTATTGCTCTTCTCCTTACTGGGCTGCTCAGATACTGTTTTAATCAACATTGAGGCAAGACTCTCCATCAGCAAAAAGGTGACAACTCACTGAAGGCTCAGATAATGGTTAGCATTTTTTAGCAATAAAGTACTTTTTAATTAAGGTATGTACATGTTTTTTAGATATAATGCTATTGAACATCGAGTAGATGACAGTATTGCATAAATATAACTTCTATATGCACTGGGAAATCTAAAAATTCCTGTGATTTGTTTTATTGAGGCATTAAGTTTATTATTGTGGTCAGGAAGCAAACTTGCAATATTATAATTTTTACTGAGAAAGGGGAGAAAGAAAACTGAGGTGTTGTATCTGAAACTGAATCATCCATATTAATATATATATATATATATATATATATATATATATATATATATATATATATGAAGTGCACTCTTGGGGTCATGTCAAAAAGACAAAGAGCTAATCAGAAGTGTTCCTACCAGCCTAAGTTTGGGTACTATGAATATAATAACAATAATAATTTTATTATAACATTTAATAATGGTTTTAATGAAATCTATCAATCTATACTTATACTCAGTGAAGGGAAAGGAAAGGAGGAAAAGTTCTTTATTAAAGAATGCCAATTTATAAATGTATGAGATAATAAAATGAGAAATCTCAATGTACTGACTTTTTTAAACAAAGATCACCATCAGATATTAAAAACATAAGGTAAAAGGGGGGCTGGAGTGGGAAGTGATCTGTCACTCTTAAATTGTTCTCTTCAACTCTAAGGGTGGGTGTGGGATTATACTTGTGGCATAATCATTCTGGGAACTCTAGTCTGCTGGATTGTTGAACAGCTTAGAGGTGGGCAGAGAGAGTAACGTTATAATGAGCAGTGATTATTACCGATAGAGTCCAACAGATTTCAATTAACAGGCTCATTTGTAATACTTACTCTCGAATTAACTTGCTATTTCCTGAATGTCTGCTTACATTCCCGGCATAATACCGAGTTTGAGAATATACAGATTAAGCAGATGCACTCCAGATTTTAAATTGCTCAGGTCTCATATAATCACTAAGTGTATTATGGAAGCACAGGTTTAGATATATCTCATTAATATCAGAATTAACAAAGAGAATACTTTGTTAAAAACCTGAAGCTAAATTAAACTATAGAGATGATCAAAATGGGCTAGGTTGAGTGAATGAAATAGGTATAGGCGCTGAAGATGTGAGATGAAATCGGACTCTATATTGTTAAGTATAAATGGCTTGATGCTAGTATAATATGCAATATTATCCACCAAATCATGAAAAATGAGGCTGCATGGAGAGCTATGACAATATAGAGGAAGGTTTCAAAGTTATCTTAAAGAATTTGTGGTGTGTGTGTGTGTGTGTGTGTGTGTGTGTGTGTGTGTGTGTGTGTGTAGTCTCTAGGTCTCAGGTGCACAAAACTGGATCATTCTTAACCTCATTTATGATATTATTTTATCGTTTGTCAATGTGTGGTTCACTTTCATGTATGTACATGTTGTTTTTAAGAATATACACTATTCAACACGACAAATAAATAATGACAAGAATTCATTTTCTCCTTTGTAATCATACCTTTCTCGATTCTCCTACCTTTCACCACCCAGGATAGCCATTTTCTTAATCTTGTTTTTATCATTATCTACACTAAAAACTTAACTTGGTCTTATTTCAAGGCATTTCTATTATGTATATGATCTCAGATATTTCGACTTTATGAAAATAGTATCAGAATTTACACCATCTTTAGGGACTTTTGAACGACATTTTAAATTAATAGATTTAAATTAATCTATTTCATCACAACTAGCTGTAGCTCATTGACTCTCGAGCTCTGTATACTGTTTCAGTGTGTGAATACCCTGTCCTTGATTTACCCATTCTCCTGCTGTGGTGGGCATCTTTTTGCTGTCCTCAACAGTGCTGCTATTAACATATTTGAATGTCATCTGAAAAAACATTTGTACTGTTTTTCTTTTGTATGTACTTGGAAGTGAAATTCATGAATAGTGGGGATGGGGATAAATGTTAAAATTTATAAGATGTCAAATTATTTTTAGAAAATGTTAGTACAAAATGGCTATGTATACTATCTGTAAAGTTCCAACAATAATTTATAAGAAATTGAGATGAATCATACACTTTTAAGCACATAGTATTGTCTTCTTGATTTTTGCTACTTGAAAATGTATAAAATTGAATCTCATTCTGGTTTCAGTTTACATTTATCTGATCAACAATATGATTGAATGCCCTTCATATCGTCACTAACCATATGTATTACCTCTTCTATGAAGGAGTTTCTCATGTATTTTTTACTTTTTATATTAGGTTGTCATTTCATACTGATTTGCAGAAGTTCTTCATATTTCTTTATTCATAATATGTATTGCAAATATTTTCCTGTAGTTTATAACTTGTAATTTCAATTTCTATAAAATGGCTTTTGATTTAAACACTTTTGCATTTTAATGTAATCCCATCTGTCAGTCTTTTGCTTTATAAATGGCAATTTTGTTTTATTTAAGAAATACTCCGCTATTCCACCTCAGAAATAAAACCAATTTAATTTTATGTCAAATTTTTTAAAAAATAATGTTTTTGATATTTAACTTCTTAATTCATATGGATTTGATTTTCATTAGTGGTGTGAGAAAGTAATCAAATTTAATTTGATGATCATTTACCTGCTCTGATTTTTAAAAATTTCCCATTTTTCCTCACTTATCTTGGAGCTAACTCATTATATTTCAAAGGTTTATGAAAACTGTCTCTATTTGGCTCTCTATTCTATCACTAGAATTATTGAATACTGTTTATTAATATATTATAACTACGAACTATGTTAATTACTGTAGTTTTTTGGCTTTATATTCTATAATGTAAGTCCTCCCTCCTTACTATTCAGATGTGTCTTGATTCTTGTCCTATTTCTTTTTCATATAAATGTTTGACATATTTTACCAAGTGTTATAAAACCTCTGTTAGCATTCAATGCTTTGAATTCTATTGAATTAATGAACAGAAAATTTTGTGAAAAATTGATTGCTTTGCAATATTTATTTTCCTGTGCAGGATTGTAGTATTTCTCCTCATTATTTAAGAAAAACATAGTATCATGTAGTGTTCTGTATCTTGTGTCCAAGGCACAGTGTCCTACAGTAAGAACAGCTTTTTAATGATGCTCTTGGGAAAGCAGGAAAACACCTGGCCCAACAAAACTGCAGAAGAGTGCTCTTTGTACACACTCTAAGCTCTCATTGGGGTCCTAGGTGAACCACTGAAAAGAACTTCAGATTCAGCTCAGTGTGTAACAAGGACAGTCTCAGTCATTTTTATTGCTCCGGCAAAACAAAATATATTTTATTTCCAAAAAATGCAAATTTCATGTTAAATTTTGATATGTTAGTTTGAGTATTATGCTTCTCTAGCACTAGAGCAGGCGTTCTGTAAGGTCCAATTATTTTTTGGTAATTTTGCCTGACATGAGTGACCATTACATATATAATGTTGAACATACAGTAGGCACTTGGTGTACATGTTAAATGTTTGAAAGTAGAAAAAGGAGTAACTATAAGATGTCTAAACCTGGTGTACAGGCAAAATTGCCTGGTTGAAAACAACTCTTGCTTTATGATCTATGTACCTGAGATATAAGTACATATATAAAATCTGTTAATAATTACATATAAAATTTAAAAAACAATCATAATATTATAGTCAGTAAAAGAATTTTTGCTTCACGGGGAGTACATATAAACACACAATATTCACTTTATATGTTAATAGTTTTTGATGAAATTGTTTTTTAATCCTCAACATACCACCACAAAAATCTGCTCCTAAAAAATTCATGTCATCAGAATGCAGCATTAAGTTTGATGGAATGTGAAAGGCAATTTTCATTCAGTATTTTTCTCCTGTACCTCTTCCAGGAAAAAAAAAAAAACTGTAAGAAATGATCTGGACAATTAGCAAATCAGACTCAAGGATAAATCCAGTTCAATTACATTTTTATAATAGAGTGGAACGATGTTCCCTGCTACATCTTTCTCACAAAAGGGATAACAGAAAATAAAATTGAACACAACAATTCCGCTTTTGTGGCAATTACTAAGCCAGAAAAATGTTGCATATAAAATTTTTCATTCTTATTAGAAATTTGAGTGTGAGTCTTTATTGTGGTTACTTTTCTGAAATTGTACTTTATGTAACATCCAAAAGGAAATGGAAGAATCTTACAAATTTATTCCTATTGCCATATTGGTGACCTGAAATGCTATAAAAGAAGATTTCTTTAATGTATTATATCAAAAAAATTATATTCTATCAGTACACATAATAATTGATTTTGAAGAAAAAGCAAACCACATCAAGAATACAAACCTATCTTCTATAATGATTTAAGTGAAAATTATATTTCTCTTAACCAGTTTATTTCACTCATGTTAGATGTATGAGTGCAAGAGATGAAAGAAATTTAAAAAGACATGGTTTAACATGATCATATAATAAGGGTACATCAATAAATGTATTACACTTCATCAACATTCCTATGGATTCAAGCTTATAAAATAATATTTGAAACAAACTGTAAAATGAGGCACAAAGAAGGATATCAAAAGATTTACATTTGCCTCAGTCATTTAGCTTTAGAAGGCTTAATTGCCTCAAAAGTCAAATGGGGATAACGTAACTGTTTACTGACTGTATTTATAGATTCTTGTGATTATAAAATTAGATTACATTCATGTACTTTAGGGCTTTTGAAAAAAGTGGATACATAGTATTTAAAATAAAGTCTATAGAACAAGGGTACAGAAGCTCTGAAAAATTTTATTCAAATTAGAAGAAAAGTGTTTTAATACATTCAAAACTGGTCTCATACTTTATTGGATTTTCAACATTTTATCTAACTCTTATTCATGTACATTTCTATATGGAAGAGAGTATCACCAGTCTTCCAAAGCCCCTCTTCTTTGCATCATCCCAGACCCCACTTGTGTAAAGGTGGCCACTGCTCTGCAGTCTAAAATGAAATATTTCCTTGTTATTAAAACAATATATACATTAATCATTACAGCCAAAGCCATTTGAACATTTGACTTCTTTTATTTAACATGTTTGTGAGATTAATCCAGGTGTTGGTTATAATTTCAATTTCTAAATTCTCAATACTACATAATATCACATTGTCTTAAATGGCCACAATTTCATTATCCATTCAAAAATGGATGGATATTTGAATACATTTAGTCGTTTTTATTATAAGAACAGTGCTGCAATAAAGAGATTGTGCATGTGGTTTGAAGAAGTATATTCACATTTCTATTAGGTTTATATTGCCAAATAGTTTTCTAGAGTTTAGTGATCAAGTTGCTTCCTCATAAAATGTTTGTAAAACAACATTACCTCACTGAGGCCACTTTCAATTAGATTGAAATCTTTCAAGAAGATTCTCTTTTTATCCTTTTCAAATCACATAGAGAACATGATGAAAACTTTGTATGGGGCAGTTCTGAAAACTTAAGACTGGGTAGTTCGTGACTGAATTATGAGGGGGAGAGGCGCTGTTTTATTTTTTTCCCCTCTTTCCAGTGCCAGATTTGAATCAAGGAGTTTCTTTGAAGTTGCATTCTATGCAGGGAGTTTCTTTTCCCATCTATCTTAAAAGGAAGGGGTAGCCCCATGGGAATGGATATATATAAAATTTTAACATTAGATTTCCATTTGGTTAGGCCCTATTCTTTATCATCTGTTTCCCTGCATGTCACAATAACATGAAAGTGTATATTTTCCAGGTTTCAAAAACCTGTTTATGCCAGAGTTAACTTTGATATTGGCATACCTCTGAGGGTTACTCCTTGTTTTGGAGAATGGTTTTTTGTGTATATATATTTGTGTATGTGTGTGTATGTGTGTGTATGTCTATATTTGATAAATGTTTATTATATATGTATGAGTTATATGTAATATGTATTATGTATAATATATGTAAATATGTATGCTAGTTTAGTGAATTATTATAATATATATTTTTATTACTATATATATATATATTTTATATATTTATATTTATATTTTATGTGCTAGGTACTTCAGACAGGCGGCTTTCTCTGATTATCTGTTGTGTCACACTCCCTGACCTGGACATCAAGGACTTTTATAGGGCTGGATTATCCAATGACAGTGGCTACTTCTGGGGGCATACCCTGGCTCTTCTACAAAGTGTCCTTTTTCAGCTTCTCTATCTTATAATTCTATGTTATTCACACACTCTTCTTTATTTGTTTATTTATTTATTTAGTCAAATGTATCTTTACATGACAAAATAAATCTAATTATAGAGACTCTTTTATTTTATTGTATGGCACATAAAAATAATTTTTTAAAAGAGTGAGTACATAAATTGGGTCAACGCCCAAGTTTGGAAATTTAAAAAATATTGTCTTAATCTGTAATCCATGGCTTTGCAGGTTTCTTCTATACTTTCATAATGAGCAAAGCTTAGAAAAACCACTGCTGTACTTTGGTGAAGGGCACTGGATTAAATTTTCCATATTGTAACTGCCAAACACTTGTGAAAAATCAAACCATTATTTGCAGACAATGCCACTCACTACCAGAGTTTATGATAATTTTATTGAAAATGTGATATGCATATATATTGATGGCCTTGTTTGCAAAACTACTCAGAATTGTTACAAGATGCATTATAGTTACCTTGTTTTAATGTAGTATAGCTACTTGCATAGGTCAAAATGAATAATCTGTCTTTCCACCAGGATGTAGTTACATAAACCGGGAGTGTAAAACTTAAGTAGTTCTCTGGTTTTGGTCTGTTTAAGTTACATATAACCGTTGGTATGTATTTTGACATAAAATAATGACTTGTTTGTTTAATGAATTTTATTGTGTCTGTAATATAGATATTAGAAGACACTTAGTGTTTAATAAGAATCCCTATCTTAAAACATTCTTTACCAAACTCATTATCTTTCATCCTGATTCCTCCTGAATCCCTCTATAGCTCATTATGGAGACATTTTTGACAATTTCTTTTCTCTCAGGTTCCAAATTTAATTCATCAATAAGTCATATTAGCTCCAATCAAAAGTGTATTAAGAATAAAACAACTTCTGTCGACCTACACTACTATTATCCTGGTGCAATGTGTCAGCAACTCCAGCTTACATTGCAATCCTTTGTTAACTGGTCTTTCTTCTTTCTCTTGTAAATTCTAGCCTCAACTGAGCTGTCAAGTGATCCAAGTTAACTGTGGGTGACATAATCTTACCTCTCTACTCGAAACACTTCAATGGTTCCTTTGTCATCCGAGTGGAAGCCGAAGTCCTTACTCTGAGTACTAATGTCTTTTATAATTTGTCCCCAATCCATTCTTCTGTGTGTGCTTGCTCACTCACCTCCAGTCACTTTGACTTCCTTGATGCTTTTTGAATTTACTAGGCAGATTTATATATGCTTTCAGGGACTTTGTTTTATTTTTATTCCTGTCTAGAACACTCGATGAAAAAATTCAGTCTTTCATTTCCTTCAGGTCAAAATGCCCCATTTTCAGAATCCTTTTTGGACTGCACAATTTAAATTTGTACTTTATACTCTACTCATCCCCTACTCTCCTTCACCTTTCTTACTGGAAACTGTCTCCTTCTAACTTGATATTTACTTTAAAAAAATATTTCATTTTATTTTATCTGCCTCATACCCAGTAAGATATAAGCCCTATTAGGGCATAAATTCTATCAAATTAGTTTGTTTACTATTATGATTTAAGGTCTGAGGTGGAATGTCTCTGCCATATTGTCACAAAGCAAGGTTTTCAGCAGTTGCTGAATAAAAAGCAAGTGTCACATGAAAATTTATGGGCGTCAATGTCTAATTGAATTCTAAAGTTTTCCAAACAGATTCTAAGGTGTTAGGGCATAAATACGTATTAAGTTGTGTAAGCATACAAATATAATATATAGTACTATTAGATATTTATTTTGTCTTAGGAACTTCGATAAAAAATTACCATGATCCTGAGAAATCTCTGGGCTAGAGGGTTCTAAGAAAATTGCACCAGGATCAATTCTATTTCTGGATGGTAACAGAGAACTGATTCTTAATTAGCCTGACGAGCCACTGGCTTGGAAGGGTTTTCTAATTGCCTGATGCTGATAGAAATTCCACAACCCTGCATCTGGCATGTGGTTTTATGTCTCCAGTGAACCGCACACTCCAGGTGTGGTCAGGACATTTGAAAGACCAGAGAGCTGGGATGTCATCAAGTCAGAAAAGAGGTTATACAAACACATTTGTTCTCTGCTAATAATTGTTTGTATAATAAATATCTAGGCTTTCTGAGAGTATGCATGTCCAAATTAGTTTAAATAGGTGTATGGCATCTGATTGAAATCAAATCATCCCTTCAGGAAACAACTAAAAGATTTCTTCCATGAATAGTAAGCTTTCTCTATTATATATCTCACAGAACAGTGCTGTCTATATCTAGCAGTTATAGGAGTGGAAAGTTTATGAACTTAGTAGTTGGCAACAGAACTCCTTTTGGAAATGGACATTATCTAAAGGAATACTTTGTGAGCTGAGATTGTTGTCAGTTGTTCAGCCATCATTTATTGTTTTTGAACATGGAAATATTGGAATAAAATGTTTTCTGTGACAGGAGAAAGACAAAAGGAATTGATGAAATATGAAATAGGGCAAAGGGCAAAAATAGTATTTGTGTTTCAGAAAATAAACAGCAGTGAAGTGGTCCATGGATATTCATGGGGTGAGGAATGTAAAGTGTTTTTCAAGAATCAAAATGCTTAAAGTATTTGCTTGGATGTGATCTACAACTCCCCCCATATATTCATAAATACTGACTCAGTGCTACTTTATTCGCAGATGCTCTAAATTTTCTGAGTTTATTTCTTCTTTTTGTTTCTTCACATTTAATGTAAATATTGAGAGAGAAAGCTTTTCATTTTGTTCATCATATGCCAAAATGTGAGTCCAGATATAAAAAGGACAATCATATTATTGGCAGTTTTAAATTCAAAGAAATATTAGCTAGTTGAATTTCTTTAGATTTAAAATGGTTGAGAGGGTTTAAATGAAATTGGGATTACAGAATTTTTTATAGTTTTTAATTATAAATATTTCATTGAAATTTGATCAAACCTGTTTTCCTTAGTAAACTCTAATTTCCATGAAGAAAAGCACTTGTGTCTATTATACTAATCATTTTAACTCTACTGCTTATCACACCACCTGGCATATTATAGGAATTAAATTAAATTTAAAAATGTTGAATGTTGTCAGTAATTTTTGTGGAGTTGTCAAGCTCTCAGCAGTCACATACTCCAGAATGCAATATTTTTTGTAGACTTGTAATACAACAGATAAATATAATGCAGGTGAATTTCTCATATTTAAAACACAGTGAAAATTCCTGGTAGTCACAGACTATGATTTATTAATCACTTTGTTCCTAACATTTAAGGCAGTGCCTGACATTACTGGGTTCTTTATCAATATTAGTTTATTGAAATAAACTAAAGGCAAAAAAGTATGTGATCATTTCCACCCACTTGCCTCTGACTTCTGTCCTATTTCTAGTAGTTTCTGAGATAGTCATTTTTCTCTAATTATTATGATCCTATGTTCTTAAATTCATAAAAAAATTCCCCAAATTGTAAATGGAGTATGATATTTGTTATGTAATATTTTGAAAATAATTACTTAATCAAAGTCGTAATTTTAAATTATGTGGTTGGCAAAACTTATCTTTGGACATGAAAAATTTTTATTATTAATGGTGCATTAAATTTTTCTAACTCAGTATTGATTGTTTGAAATGGAAGAAGCCATCTTGTGTGGAATATTTGCATCAAAAAAAACTATAAATAGCATAACGCTAACTGAAAATTCCTCTTAATTGTTAAGTGTTTTTCTCTAGATCTTCCTCTGACCACTCCAAACCCCCCAAATGAATTATCTCCTGAAAAAAGTGAATTTTCAAAAAGGATAATGTGTGTCAAATTAGTTATTTCAAGATTATTACTTTCTGACTTATAACATTTAATTTTTCTCATATATAAAATTTCAGCTGAGGTGAATAAGATGACATATATATTTTTAAGATTTATGCTTATGCATGTTGTACATGGAATGTTTAGGGGGTCACTTTTCAAGTAAAAGGCACTTTACAACTTGAGTAATAATGATAAAATATCATAATAAACTTAGATACCCACTGTGCAAAAAGAAAAAAAAATTAAATGTCCTCAGCCTTAAAATTATAAAATATTTTAAAATTATTTAATAAACCATTTTAAAAATTTTAATTTTTTTACTGGAATCATGAGATGAGATGAAAGATTAAGTTTTTGTTTTTGAATATATGTATACGTTTTAATTTCAACACTATAATGATGAGCAGTCTAATTTGAATTAGAAAACTATTTTTTATTAATAAAGGACCAGATAAGTTATGTGTTAAACTTTGCAGATTCCTTGGTTTCTATTGTAATCACTTAACTCTGTCATTGTCAAGTGAAAGCAGGGGTAGGCAGTGATGAGAGAGTGGATGTGACCCTCTTCTAATAAAACTATTTACAAAAACAGGTGCTGGGCAGGATTTTGCCATATGCTGTAGTTTTTCAATCCTTGGTCTAAGTGGACATGCAAAAAAAGTATTTAGTTTAAATATTTAACCTGAGCTTCCTGTGTGACTTTGAGGACAGGTTTTTTTATGAAATCAAAACACCAGTTGAATGTAGTTATATGGACAACTACTATATTTCAACTGACCTCTTGTACTATTATCAGGGGGCATTAAATATGTAAAGAATTGTGCTTCTCAAAGATTTTTAGAGTTAATTCAGCACTACTAAAGGTCTTTGATTAACAGTTCAACCATCATAAACATTCTATTGGTCTTTATTTGCATAATATTTGCCTTCAATCTTATAGAAGTTAGATTTTCAAATGCCGTGTAATAAGGATTATTGTCTTCAGAAAAGTTTTTAAAAATCCCTTTCAGTAAAATTGCACTGAAGAAAACCCATTTCTTCAGATAAGCTACTTGGACATAAAAGAGAAAAGATAAAAGTAGAAATGAAATAGTTACCTGTGACCTTAGTCTGTATTATTCTAGTTCAGAAAAATAGTTTTGGAAATTCTTAGAAACTTGTTTCATGATAAAATATTCTTTATGATGAATATTATCAAGTTCTAGTAATTTTTAATTTGAGAAAATGCCATCTGATGGCAATAAATATTTATTTTTGGGCAAAATCAACTCTCTGACCACATAAAGGATCGAGATTCTCCCATAAGTGTGCAAACATTTTCATCAGAACATAGCTATTCTAATTTACTATTAGAAATTAATAAGAAGAAAATAGCTTAATGTTGGTTCTGCTGTTAATATGTTTGTTTAAATATTGTATTAATATATGGGTATTAAAATTTTAAAGACAAAAATATGACTATATTTGCCATGAGAAGGGTCAAATAAATGGTATTCACTCTTTTTCATTTATTCTACATTACTTAATCCTCTTCTTTTAATATCACACTAATAATTTACAATACTAATGATTAGGAAAACAAAACAAAGCAAATAGTTCTAATTTCCCACTCCTTAACACTCACTAGATAAGCACATGACAAAGTTTCTAGTGGGTCAACATCATGATGATTGTGTATGGAGAACTATATACTTCCTGTGAAGCTTCAAATGAGAAGAGAACAGTCGACCTTCATTTCTGAAAACTTTTTGGCCATTCAAGATAGGACCAGAAAATTACCCCAAACAGCTTTTTCTAAAAGCAGATAAAAGGAAAATGTAATCAGTAAAATTTTTCAAAGTTCAGAATGGATTTCAAAGATGTGAGTCAATGGGGAACAGAAAAATAACAACTTCGATTCAAAGCTGCAAGTAATTGTAAATCACTAGTATAGTAATTACTTTTTAAATACTACATACTCTTGTTAAGTATGCAAACTTTATAACATTTTTTCCAATATGATTTTTTATTTATTCACACATCAGGATCATTAATACAGGCATGAGTACCAATTATGAGCCATTTGCTGAACAAATCATGGGGACAAGAGCAGTAAGCAATGTGCCTATTTTTGTGTAGTTTATATCACAGGAGGCTGTTATTTAAAGGCAGATTTCAACAATAAATGGAATATATAGTAATAACAGGTCTATGAATGGAGAAAATTTGGAGGGACAGAGAGAGCCCAAAGGAAGGAGTTGTCCGTCCTAGTTTTTTTAAGTGAAGAAATTAAGGATTGAATGGAATTTTAAGGGTATGTTGAAAAATAAGATCTTGATATTCATGCAAATCAAATTATTTTGGGAAAAAGAGAAAACTTTTTTAGGAAAAAAGATCTTCATGAATAAGAACTTCCACTCATAGAAATAATAATAAACTTTTCTTATAGTTGCCTCTATTCCCACTATTTACATTTATTTATTTATTCATTCATTTATCTATTCATTCATTTCTTTTTCAGTACTGATACACAATGATATGTTAGTATGCTTACACTTTAATGAGGTTTGGATTTGAGAGAAAATTTATTATAATTTATCAGTGTATCAAACCAATTTTTAAATTTTATAGTCATTTTTATGTGGTAAAAGTGTTGCTATAATTCTCTGAGTTTTAACTATTAACATGGCAAGCAAATCCAGTTGGTCTTTTTCAACACTGTGCAGTGGTGGCTTAGAAAATTATTTCCAAGCTGCTGTGCATTGACTGCTAACAAGCTTACAAATTGAACATATTTCCTTTTTACTTGCCCACAGAAAAGCCACTGCAATTTGGGGGATTTTGGATCAAAACTCATATTATTTACTCTTACTTTTACAAGTAAATTCTTACTACTGGTCTCATTTTAAGAGAAAACATGATATCTTTTCTAGTGTTTGCTCATAATGATTTATATGGAAGTATTGTGTCTCAACAAAATTTATTTGCAGCAGATACTGTTTCAGTGATTTTTGAGAGGAAAATTGGTGTTTTTATGTGAATAAGCATCAATCAAATAACTGAAAATGATCCTAGCATATTGTTATCATTATTTATAATATAGTTTGATAGGTACTTTTAATATGTTATCCCCAAATACTTTATATACTTGCTAGAAAGGTGCAGCACTTTATGATTGCTGCAATAGGTTATTTAAATTATGTTTGTGACAAATGTACTCAATATATCACATTGACTATTTAGAAAAAAATAGTTTAAATAATCATATAATGAAATTGACAAAAAAAATCTACTGTGATTATTTTTATCTGAAACCTTTCATAAATTTTTTTCTTTGTGTTTTCTGAATACTCTGGCTTAAACGCTTTTGGTTTAAGAAAGATGATTTTTCTCTTCTCAAGCCAGGTACAAAAGATCACATATTTTATGATCCCTTTTGTATGGTATGCCTGTGATCAGCAAATTCTTAGAGACAGAAAGATTAGTGATTACCAAGGGATGAGGGAGGTGGGAGTGGAAGTGATTACTTATTGCACAGAATGTTTTTCTGGGGTGATGAAAGGTTTGAAACTTGAGAGAGGGGGTGATTGCACATTATTTTGAATGTACTAAATGCTGCTGAATTATACACAAGTTTAGTAATATACTGTGTTTATTTCACCTCAATTAAAAAGGAAAAAATATATATATATATATGGAAGATTTTCATTAAGTATTTTTAAAATTTTCAATTCAATTAAAGCTAGAGGTTTTAAAAGGTACTTCTCTTTGCCTTTAACTCCTTTTTAATTCCAATATTCATATTGTTAATAAAACTTAGAATTCTCACATATAGCATATTAATTTTTAGATTATTTTGACACCACTTTATCACTTCATTCCACTCATATTTTTATCTTACCATCTTTTATAAAATACTTCAACTACTCCTTTCCCAAAAAGAATATTCTTGTTTATTTTTTGACGCCCATTCACTGTCATTTGCAAAATATTCTGTCACTCAATTTCCAGAATTCTAATCACTTCTTTGGCTTTTCTGTCTTCTTCAAATTATACTATAAAAATACTCATCCTTTCCTGTCATTCCTATTTTACCATAGCTCTCTCTAAATTAATTCAGGGACTCCTCTTTTGCATTTATATATTATTTTAAATTCAAATCTATGCATTTTGTGTAAATATGATACATTTTGACAGAAGCTTTTATTCAATAGTTTAAAAAGATTGACTGCATAAGTAGAGGTATACATAATATAATAGTTTATTTTAGAAAGATGTCCAAATTCATCAGACAATGTATCTATAAGACTTTATTGAGTGCTTAGTTTCTACCTAATTTGTGTAAGTAGTGATCCTGGACTACTAAATAAAGTATTTACAGAGCTAAAACTAAAGCAATACAGAATAATTACAGAAAAAAAAATAAGTGCCTTTCAATCAGAACAATTTTACTTCTGTATGTATACAATGATAAATGCGATATTTTCAAAAAGGCAAATATGTCTCCTCATTTGAAACAGTAAAGTACTTTCCAAGTTATTATTTACATATAAGAAATATGGATTGGTGACTGATTGGAGACCAGTTAACCACCTGATTACTTGATGTAATAGAGGGGTGAGGGAATGGAAATGACATTGGTTGAGATCCACAATGAACTTAGCTCTGTAATAGAAATCTCACATAAGTAATAAGTTTAATTTGAATGAGCCTGGAATCTAGAGATTTTTGTTTGTTTGGCTTTTATTTTTGCCTTTTACAAAAAGAAAAAATTAAATATTATCTGGCTCTTTCAAGTTCTATTTTACCTTTCCCTTCAAGGAAATGAAGGACTTGTTTTACTTTGAGAAACATCATTTATTCTTGAAAAAGAATGTCAACTCAATGCATATTTATGCAAAAATACATTAACATTATTTTTAAAAATATAGACATTTGAGAAAAAACATGGCAAGAGAAGCAATTTTTTTTATTTTAATAATGTAAAATGTTTCTGTGGGCAGGTATCTTCTAGGATATATCTTATCATATATTCATATGACCATACATATTCTTAACAAATCAAGTATGGATTTTTCTGGTTTTTGCTTTTGTTTTTTAGTTTGTTATTTTATTTCAATTTATAGTGAGGGTAGAAACTCCTTTAGAATGTACATGCATGCATTAAAAAATCTGATATTGAAATAGAAATAGGCTCTGACTGAGATTCTTGCAACCTCAACCTAGACTATTTTATCCTATGATTGATATTTGAATTACATAACACAGGAAGTACTAGTTTTAAACTATTGTATTTTCTTATATTTTTATGCAAGCTAAAGGCTAGGATTAGCCATTTATTGAGGATGAATTTTTTTGAATGAAATGAATGTTATTCATTTGTTATTCTAAAATTCAATCCAGGACACATACTGTAAACTGACATGCTATACATTTACTTTTGTTGTTGTTGTTGTTTATTGACTATCTCTCTTTGTCACAAGACCAGGAACTTATATATTTCATTTACTAGTGTATTTCCAGATTTGGAAAAATATCTAGTATTGCATAGACACTCAAAATACATTGTCAAATGAATAACATATGAAAGTTCAATTGTATCTTACTCTGAAGCTTTTTTATCATTATTTTTTATTTTATTTTGTAGCAGAAACAAAGATTAATAGTTTTACTTTTTAACCTGAACATGAAATTACTGGAGTTAGAAAGAGAGTTTGCAGATTATTTAATGGAAATAAAATAAATTGAGTTTTTTTGTGTGTTGAAATTGGGGAGACAGTAGGGTGTCAAGGTAGAAATAACCAGAAAGCAGTTGCTATTTTGGTAGAGCTAATAAGTAGCTGAAGTTTGCAAGTCCTTTAAATATAATTTCATAATATAGTTTCCTTTTTTAATAGTAATACTATAGGTTTCTATCTAACAATAAGAAATATGAAATCAGGCTTATTTTTCAAACTCTCCACTGGATTTGTCACCCCCAAGGATCAAAATGTAATCAGTACATTTTGATGTAGATACAGACAAAAATAGTGATGAAAAATGAGTCATTTAATTCTTGTGGAAATAAATATATGATGAAGCAAAACGAATAAAATACAAATACTGTGTAAAGAAAAACCAAGATAAACATAATGGCTACTGAACACATTATTTCTGAGGGTTTCTAACAGTTAACTGAAGTCTGTCCTTATAGTTATCACTTGTTACACCACAGTATGTCACATTCTCAAAAGTTCAGTTCATATTATTATTTTTAAATGTCATACTTCAAAACCTTAATTTGGAAAGGATTGGTTCAATGCTATGAAATGGACAGACCCCAGGGGCATAGGGTGAGTTCTGGACTCCTTTGCTAGGACTAAAGTCCCAAACTAAAATCTCAGAGATGATCTGAACAAGAGATTTCACAGATGGAACTTAACTTTGGATGGTGAACAATGCAGTATGCATGTGATATATTACTGAAGTGTATACTTGAAACCGATATAATTTTATTAAAGTTCCTCCCCAATAAATTAAAAAAAAAAAAAGGAAAGAGATTTTGCACAAATCTTGTGATTTTGAGAAGTTCAGGAGTACATTTCCAGGAAGGCAACCAGAATTTCAGTCCAATAATTTGATGTGTCATGCAATGTTTTTAGTTCAAGAGAAAGCGTTTACTCTGTATCATGGGAAGAACTGAGTGTTCACAAGAGCAAAGCAAAGCCCAGTCCTAGAAAGTACTAGAGTGTGGACTGCTAGCAAGGATGAACAGAGACTCACAGGCTGAGCTAATCCTTAATGAAATCCTCTAGTCTGGAAATAGAAATAATCTTAAGGAGTTGAGTTTTCCACTTGAAGTCAATGTTTGAGGGAAAAGAAGAAAGTGGAGTTGGAGGAATTCAAATTAAGCAGAATTTAGGAGTCACTTAAAATAAAACCACTCTTGATAAAAATTATATGGTAGGTAGTTTAAAAATGAAAGATTATTATTTTAATGTACTGTCAGTAGAGATTATAGAAAGTAATAAGCTACCTTTAAAATTATAGATGATATAATAAATCACAAAATTGCAATTTATAAAGATATCAATGGCATTGTATTTTTCTTTTTCTACAACCATTAAATACCTTATGGAAATTAATTTTTGTAAGAAAACTTATTAAAGATTGTATGTGGTTTATGATATTATGCCATAAGATAATAGTTATTCCTTAAAATATAGTCCCTAGTGATGATATTCTTATACTGCAATGAAATGTATTTCAATTGTCATGTTCAGTCTTTAACAAAATGAAGAAACTTTTTTTTTGAAAGAAAAACTTGTGGGGATACCTGTAGTTGGAGAATAGTTATCTTTCTTCTGTCTGACCAAAAAAGAAATATGGATTTCTCCTTCTTTTTGCCTAGAGATGATAGTGTTATTATAATACATTATTTCATGTAAAAAAAAAAGTTGTAATGCTGCCTTTTTAATAATGAAAGGTCTTAATTCATAAAAGTTTTTTACTCCTGTAAAATATAACTTCTATAATCACTCATTGTGGAGACTGACACTTAAAACACAGTATATCTTGAACAGAAAAAAAGGCTTAAAATTTCTATTAACTATAACACTTCCAGAGAGCTAAGCTGTCAATACATATTAAATGCACTACAATTATGTTCTGCCTCATTTACAATAAACCACATTTCAGCTCTCAAGCAAGAATAAGCATCATATAATTGCAAAACAAGTTTTTAGACAATTTTACAGAAGTATGCTCTTTTTAGCCTTCTTAAACATATTCATATTCTTTTATATATTATTAAGATCACAGGAAATAATGTATACGCTAAATCCACATACACACTTAATTTTTGGTGTCTGAAATGTGGTTTATCATAGTGTGCCAGAAGTGGCAAACCACCTATTTTAACTACATTTGTGACATATTCCTTTTTGATAACTTTTTAGCAGGCTTCCAAGTTAGAGTAGCAGGACAGATGTTACAAGGTCATCAAGAAGTTTACCTTGAACAGAGAATGTGAAACACTGATATAAAGAAATAATTGGAATAGATTTCTTCATGATTGATCCTTGATACCATTTCCCCAATCTGTGATCATTATCAAGTAGCTGACAAAGAGATTTAGGGTGTTTTAAAAACAAAATCCCAGAGCGCCTATATTCTAAATGACAGATTCAAGATAAAATAGATAGATGGATATGTAGATGATAGATGATAGATAGATAGATAGATAGATAGATAATACATACATACATACATCATACAAACATATGTACATACATGTATACATAGAAGATACATGTAGATATATAAGTATATATATGACTATTAAAGAAAATTAACTGTTTGAAAACTTAATATATAACTTTATTAGATTAATGTTTAGTATGCACAATAGAAAAAACTCATTTTTATTAAAGACATTTTATATCTCTTCAAATACATAAATGAATTGGAGACTGTGGTCTAAAATTATATGAGGAAGAAATAAAGTAAATCTATTTTTATTTCTATTCAATGTGTACTAATTTGATATTTTCTACTTTTACTTTCATTACTTTAAATATCAAGGTAAAAACATTTCTCTCTCTTAGTTTCACATTGTTCTATGTATATATTCTGGTGCATTTAATTTGTGTCTATTTGGGTTTCACATGATTTATGTAAAGTTTTTTCTATAAATGTGTATAATATAGTCTCATGCATACACACGTGTTGCAAAATATGATCATATTGAGGACTAAAAAATACTACAATATGTATAATGGCTGACTGTAAGTGTAGTGAAAAATATGTTTCAACTTGTTTTGGGACTGTTTTGTTTTCTCATATTCAGTGTGATTTTTACTAGTGTTTTTTTTTTTAATTTTTTTATAGCTGATAACATGCATATTTTAATGATTTTAATGCTTTGTTTAAATTTCTAGAAGGATGTCAATGAGCATACTCATTTTTAATTACACTCTCAAGTCATACACACATTTTAGCGACTATATATAACATTTTAATAAACAATTATCCATTTCTTCATGCCCTGGGCATCATGAGTGTTATTATTTAAAAATTATAAAGATCAAAAATATATAAATAATAAAACTCCAAAAATTTAAAGAACAGAACTTGTAGTTTTAAATATGTGTAAACAGAATTTGGGAATATAGTCAGTGAGGCTGAATACTTATTATGTGTTCATTAGATATTTGTGTTTTTCTTTCGTATAGTTCTGAGTCTTTTGCCCATTTTAATTGTGACTCGCTTCTGTTTTTTTTGTGTGTGTGTGACAGAATTTCTTCTTATAAGAAAAAACATTTATTATTGTTATAGTGATTTTAAATTTTAACAACTCAATGTGCTAAATAGAAACCTGAAAGGTTAATTCATATTCTATTTGATTTTTGCATATGAAGTAATTTATATATATAAAAAATGTCCCCATTTTTATTGAAGCATTCAAGAAACTTTTAGAATCTTATACACTGATATAGTCTCCACCACAATCAGGATATAGAAAATTTTTTCATTTCGAAAATTTCCTCATACCTCTTTCTAGACAGCTGTAACCCCAAATCTCAGGATCCTAGGCATTCATTTATCTAGTTCATCGTGCTATAGATTGCTTAGTCTTGCCTCTTTAAGTATTTTATATAAATGGACACCTTGATTTTACCAAATAATGGTTTTATTAGCTAAACAAACTGAAAATCAGTTACTTTTCTTTGATTTATCAGATATCACACAGCAAACTGCTACCACAAATTATGGAGAGAGAGTTAAAACAAAGATTTGCAGTTGGAGAAAAGTTCTGTGAGTCGTTTACTGATAGAAACACTTAGATGATAATTTTTTTATAAATTGCTGGATGTGAGGGTGAATGAGTTTGAGAGTGAGAAATTCCTGGGTGTGCAGTCTTTTCTTTGTCCTCTAGGTTAAAAATAAAAAAAATAAATAAATAAAAATAAATTGTAAAAAATCCCCAGGTGTTTCTGGCATGGGGAAGGGAAAAGTAACTATTTTGGAACATGTCCAGAATGTACTCAGTAATGAAGGCCTGCTTTCCAAGTGAAACTTCTTTAACAGAGCCTTCTCTACCTGGGGATAGGGCAGTTAGCCAACTTCAGTTCCTTGTAGTCTTTCTCTCTCACCTAAGGGAAAAATAATACCTGGGTAAGAGAATATAGAAATAGTCTCCGAGAATTTTCTATTTGATTGTGAGATACAGAGATTCCCTAGTTTTTATATATAGCTTAATCTCAAGAGGTCTACCATGTATTTAGTTAAAAGGATTATTGTTACTTAATTCACTTATATGTATACATAGTTAATAAGAAATAAAAGGAAAATAACTCATTCCTTTAAAATTCTTGCATTTGACTCTTTTCTATATAGCATAATTATAGTATGTCCATCTCACTTCCTCCAGCCTGGGACTTGAATTATCCTTCTTCAGCATCTCTCCTGTGTATGCTACCCACCTCACCTGTTGTTTACTTAGTAACTGTCTGTATTATCAGATCAACCGGCCCAGTTTCTCAGTGCTTGTACTCAAGTAACCTTGATTTAACTTAATAATGGCCCCAAAGCCCAAGAGTAGTATGGTAGTAATTCAGATATGCTAAAGAAAAGCTGTAAAATGCTTCTTTTATGTGAAAATGACTGTATGTAGGAATGGGGGGGCTGTATATATAGAATTTGGTACTATCTACAGTTGCAGGTATCCACTGGGGTCTTGGACCATATCCTCTGTGGATAAGGGGAAACTACCCTACAACACTTGTAAGAATAATCATAATGTAAGAATAATTCCAAGAATATTTGTGAGAATCAGCAGCTTTCTTATTGTTAGAATTCTTACCAACAATTTGAATTTAATGCCACAACATATCAAACTTTGTTCTTCACTGAATTCTCAATAAGCAATTATTTTATAAAATGTACCAATTGTCAGTCTCAATTCCAGTTAGAAAACTTACATTTGATCTCTCTTCGTTTTGTAACTGAGGTTTCAATTCACTGTTATAATATATTGAAAATACATGATATTCTATGTAAAACAAACCCCTGTGAAATCTGAGACAACTGTTTGTTTTTTACTTTAAGGAAATATTTTCTTATTTGAAATTTGTTGCAGAGATCAACTTGATATACATTATAGTAACTTTAGATAATTTTTAAAGTAGCTGGCAGATGTTCTCATATGTTTACTGATTATTCATTAAATTAATAGATTAATGTGATCACATTTAAAATACTTATTTTGTTGTTTTGATATATTGCTATAGTAAATTAATTTTGCTACTAGACTTATTTAAATTGATCTTACTTTTATAATATAATACACAGTAAAATATCTCTTACTTTTTCTCTCATATGCTATATATAATTTCTAAAATTCTTTCTATATATGATATAGAAGAAGCAGGCATTTTCTCTTGGTATTTCTCTATACAAATTAACCATTAACTAAAGGGAATCAGAATAAAAGGTCACATTTCAAAGGTATAATTCCTTTTGAAATGGCTTATAAGACCTTGTTAGATAGAGTGTGTTAAAACTACTCTGTATGTCTTTGTTTAAATATCTAAAGGCTGATACATCAGTTCTGATATTTCCATTCCACCTAGGTCTTCACATTTTTTCCACATGGTTTTCTTCTCCATTTTTAGGTGTTTAAATGAAGCTACTTTGATTTCAAAACACCCACAGTATTGGCCTTACCAATATCTGAGTAATTGATTCACTTTTTGAATAGACACATCTTCCTTTTTAGTTTTGATTCTTTGATGTTTTCTCAGATTGTTAACCCCACTAACTTTGTCTCTTTATTTCCTAACTTTTATCTTCATCTTTCACTAATAACTCCATCTGCTGTTCAGTGAACTTAAGTCATAATCATATCTTTCTTTTGTTCCTTCTTAGATAAAAAGATTTATCATCTGATCTACTAGATTTTCTCATCTAGATTTTCTAATATCTATAAGTATTAAAAAACCTTATATGATACTTTTTAGTTTTCATATCCTCTTACATATACATGATAAAAGGTACCATTTCCTTTTACTTTTAAAAATTTCTTAGTTCTCATCTAATATAAAAGCTCGAATTATCTTACTGATATTATCTTTCAATTTCTGAGTCTATTAACATTAAGATCACAGACTGCATTTTTAAAATTATACTGATCCTTGAAACTTATTTTATTCTCTTTTTGTTCAACATATTTTATGAATCATAAGTAGTATTAGCAAGATGATAATTGTTAGGGGGGAAAATTTCCAAAGATCAAAAAGCCATTATTAAAAAATGGTATCACCTACTTATTATTATTATTTTATTTTTGACCTAGAATTATTTCATGTGAATGTTTTTTTTGTTCTTTAGATTTCAACAGTGGAATAAGTTCTCTGCTTATATAATATTATAAGGGAATCTCTATGTTTAATACAGTACTAAGCAACTTTCACAGACCCTGTTTATCACTGTGAAGCATATAATCTTTGTTAAGTAATTAGGATGGTACCAAAGAGGAGAATTCTTCTAGATATATGTTGTTGAAATAGCAACAAAATATTTTTACGAACTATTTAATTTATTATAATGTGCTTAAATAATTTAATTATTACATCTCAAAGGGTACCTGCCAAGTTGTCTATGTAGAGATAGAAATAACGGAGAAGAATAAATTATATATTTTATTGATTCTCAAGTATAAATCTTAACTCTGCCGACTTGTCTTAAGTCATTTCTGGACAGTAGTTTATGTTGGCTAAAATATTTCAATAAGGACAATTTGGGGAAAAATTAGAAATTAATAACTTTTAAATAGATTGTTCTTTTAAATAAATAATGTCCTTGAGCTAATCTGTCATAGGTCAGAGAATGTAAATTAAGTATTTCTTAAAAGAAGGATGGTCAAGATTCTGCTTCGACTCTTTCATGGGCCTTGGGCTTTTTGGCTTTGCCTGCATGGTATTATTTAGTAGAATATACATAATGCTATTGTTCTAAGTAGTTATTGCTACATACCACACCAGTCTGCACTGTAATAGCTTAAAACAGTAACAGCCATTATTTAGCTCACGCATCTGCAATGTAGGCAGATCTTAGAAAGGAAGATTCATCTTTGTTTTATGTAGAAATAATTGGGGAAACTTGACAAAGATCATCTACTACCGAAATGGCTCATTCATATGGCTCACTACCTAGAGCTCGTTGTTGAGCGGGGAGAGAGAAAGCAGAATTTGGAGCCCGAACCTCTATCCATGACCTCTTTGAATAACCTGGGTTTCTTTTTTTAAAGCAGGGTAGTATCTGGGTTCCAAGGATGAGTGTTCCAGGGAAACCATGTGGCAGCTGTATCAATTTTGATGATATAATCTCAGAAGTCCCTTCAAGAGTAGTTACATTTTCATAAAGATAGATACAAGAGCAGGAAACATAGGTTCCATTTCTCAATGGGAGGAGTATCAATATCAAATGGTAATAAGAGCACTGAGCACCGGAGATAGAAGAATTTGATGTGGTCATCATCAAAACAAACAAACAAACAAAAAACAAAAAAAAAGCAAAAAAGTAAAACAAAAACCTGGAAGATTTCATTTGTGAGAAAAATTGGTTTTGTCTTATTTTATCTGATTCTGGTATAGCCTCCAAATATCTGGGTATATTTCATTTTTTGCTGAGACTTAATATGAATTTGAAACCAGACGGCATGAGATCAAATCCTGGCCTTAAAGATAATAAAGATGATCAGGTATGGTTTCTTTTCACTTCTACTGACCCTCTCTAAATCTCTTCCTAAGGATCTGTCAGTAGTTTTTTACTCCCAATAAGGAATTGTCCTCACTTGTTATTTCTTTTATCATTTTTTCCCTGTTTCATCTTCTCTCTTTCTCTCTTCTTTCACTTTCTAATGTAAAAACATGTGCAGATTTTCCAGGTTCAATATTACAATCAAAATACGATATCATTTTATTCCACTTCTCTCTAACAAATCTTTAGTTTCTGTACTTTTTCACTTACATTCTTAAAATAGTAGACTGCAATTTCTGTCATAATTTTCTCTTCCATTTATTGTTCATCTCAATCCACTGCATTCTAACATTACTTTTCTTAATCTATAGAAAAAATTCTGACAACTATCTGCAAACATCCTGATGCCAAAGCCAATCGATTTTAGTCCTTATTTACCAAGGCTTGCTGTTCCATTTGAACTGTAGAGTTTGTTACTTACCTCTTAAATTTCCTCTTCCATTACCTTTCTTAATATCACATTTGCATGTTTCCTCATTTTCTCATCCATTCTTTTATGGTCATTTTTATGTGACCCTCGTTCTTCTGTTCTTTAAATTGGTGCTTGCCTCAAGATTATATTTTCATTTATTTCTTTATTTCTCAATTTATTTTAAAATATTAAGCTATTAAAGCATTCTAAGGTTATGCTAGTCACTGAAATTAGAATAGTAAATATGATGTTAAATTACCTCCTGTCAGAATGCCAACAGGAATATATAAACCAGGCACCCAAATAACCTCCTGAAAATCTAGAGCTGTGGTAAATGCTATTTTAGAGGAGAGAAATAATTTTATATAAACATATGCAGGGACACCTACTGTCATTTTCCACTTTGCTTACTCTCATTAACTTTATAATTATGCCTGCTTTCTCCTGAAAACTCAGTACATCTTCTCTTGCATCTTCCTTTAACTTGAAATTATATCAAAATATTTACTGGAAATATTTTCCTGGCTTTCTCACAGGAAAGCCAAGCTCAACATATTCCACATTAAATATCATCTTTAGTTCATCCATTATCCTGAATTCTCTATCAGTGTCAGTGATTTGACCTTGGAGCCATCAAGTATAACTTAACTCCTCCCTCTTCCTCTCCATTCTGAATAGTAAAGTTTTTTTGCTTTTATTTCTTAATTGATTCGTGATTCTGCTTCCTGCTCTCATCTCTATTACTTTCCACTGCTATATATCAGACACTTATCACTTGAGTGTCCTTATATTAACTTAAAAAAGGCTTTCTCTGGTTGTAGATTGGCCCAGTGAAATCCATCCTCCAATGTCCTCCAGGCATTTTATTTAAAAGAAGTTCTGATTAAGTCAGTATTCCCTTTAAAAGCTTCAATAGCTTTCCATGATATGAAGATCAAAGTATAAACTCCTTAACCAGATAATCCAGAGTGTAGCTGAGGCCTACTTATCCATTCTCTTTATATTTTAATAGATTTCATTGATGCTAGTTCTTAGCTCACAATTTTATTTAGCTATTTGGATGTCTTTGCTCATGCATCCTTATTCTACTAGGAAATATCCTATCCCTTCCTCTTTTTACCGAGATTAAACACAACATTTTGTTTGAATGTTTAAGCAAAGGCTTACCTCACTTTCTCCTCAGTTCACACATAGATCAAAATTTGTCCTCAAACATGTGAAATTCTTCATGAATATTCTTCACAATTTAGTTATATATCTATATCTATATCTATATAGATATATCTATATCTATATCTATCTATCTATCTATCTATCTATCTATCTATCTATCTATCATCTATCATCTATATATTTTCACTTATATTGATCTCTCCCATGCAGTTGGATTGAGGATAGTGTGTATGTGTGTCTAGATGGATGGACAGGTAGATGGATGGATGGCTAGACAGACGGACAGATAGATATGACAGATGATAGATGATAGATAGATAGATAGATAGATAGATAGACAGATAGATAGATGATAGATAGATAGATAGATGACAGATAGATAGATAGAAAAATAGATAGGTAGAAGCTTGGATTATGTATTTAGGTAATATATGTTTTGTATGGTATATGAGAGAGACTGAACATACAAAAAAGGCAAATAGGCAATGGCCAGAGCACATATGAATATAAAACTCTTGCCTACCGTGTCTTGAGAGCTAGCCTAAGAAGTCAACCAGAAACTTTGCAACTCTGCAGGTATCAGTTCAGGGGCCAAATACTACCTCTACAGTGATCACTCAAATATGGATAGGACTTGATTAAGGACTGTAGGCTTCCCTACTTTTACTCACACTTACAACTCAGGACTAACCAATGAAACCAAATATGCTCCACAAACCATTCATGCAGGATGCTCAGCTTCTACTTAGCCATCCTCCAGCTTCCTTATGCCAACACTTCTATCATGGTGTACCTGAGGTCTTTCGTTTCATTTGCTGTGATTCCTCACTCTCCTGCCCACTCTCAAAGTTTTTGCCTAATGCAAGTAAAGCTCATTCTCTTGCTATAAGTAAGCTCTGAATAAAGACTGTGTTTGCTGAGTAGCCATTGTTTATCTCCATAGTTTTCCTGGAGTCCACACAAAGATATCTAGTTCCCAAGGCCTCAGTCTTCAACCACATATGGTACGTATGATGTCACTCTTTGACCTGCTTCTCACGGCTTGTTGAGTCTTCATTTATGTGAACAGTTAGCATTGGTTTTGAATTCCACTCTGCTTGTGTTGACTTCCTTATTTTTGCTGTTTTCCTGGATTTTGTGTTGGTTTCCATTTGTTTAGGCATCCTCCATGGAAGCAGGGTGTTTCTTCTCTTTCCTTTTACCCTCTTTTGTTCTTCCATTGTATGCTGTGCTGTCTAGATGTGTTTGTCACACATAGGAAATTAGGGAGGTAGAATACAGGAATAGATTTTATGAGCCGTTTTGAATTTTTCTCCTAGACCATTGAGTTTCTGTTGTCACTAGACCAATCTCCATGTGGACAACTTTGCTGTTGGTCACTTGTATAACCAAATGTGAGTCTCCATCTTTCTCAAAATTTTTTTTTAATCTTGAGAGATTGACTTTGATCCAGAGACACCACATTTTTTGCCTCCCAGAGGTTACTTATGGTTGAGTCTTCATTTGGAAAAGGTGGTCAACAGTTGAATGGAGAATCCCAAACTCAACTTTTTATTTTCAGGGCCCAAGCAAAATCTTTCAGCTTATCACTGTTATCTTTCATGGAGTTCCCTAAATCTAAATCCTGTTCTATTCAAAACAAAAAAAAAACAACAAAAAACCCCCAAAACCCCAACCTGTTTTTTATATGTACTCATTACAATCTTAATTCTTTTGAGTATCCCTCAAAATGGCATGATTTCGCCAATATGACTTGGGCCTTTAGTGGCATTATAGTCTAAATTCTGTCTTCCCCAAAATTTACATGTTGAAGTCTTAACATCCAGTGCCTCAGAATGTGACACCATCGAAACCAAATAACATTTCTGAGGCCCATTGTGCAACATTTCTTCTTCTTATGTTTTTGGTGTGCAGAGTCCACTAAATAAAATTCTGATCTAAAACTTGATTTCCTAATTTTTTTTTGGTTAAAGCTAATGAAAATTTTGGCAAATATAAGCAGTAACAAAGTAGATCATTTTTCTAATACATTCTTCCCCGTCTTTCCTTCAGTTGCTTTCCTATATCTGTGTCTCCTTCTTCCCCAATATATTTTCAATCTCTTTCCTTCTGAACCAGTATCTCTCATTTCTCCTCTTGCCCTTGTCCAAACTTCTAATCTTTTACAATGTTTCTCATAAGACTCCAAATGCCACTTGCTTCTAAAAATCCATCCTATACATGAACCAGTTGTGCTGGCAATTATAGAATTTAAACCTGGGACCAAATCTGATAAAATCTATAATTCAGTGTATTTCTAAACCCAGACAAGATCAGAAATTACTCATGGAAGAATTTAGAATTATTTTAGGTTACCTGAGCTATATTAACTGGTATATGTGCTGGTCAGAACCTCACATGCTAAATCATAAATGACAAATGATAATTGTACTAGCCTGAAAAGCTACCCTAAAGGGTCTCTCTTTCCACAATAAAATTGAGGGTGAAAATAGGGCAAGTTATCCTAAAAGCCATACCCATACATTTTAAATAAAAATCAGTTAGACTATCTTTTCCAAAGATACTCTCATTAACTCCTTTGACTATATGTGATTCACTCCCTTGGAGACACATTGGTTATTCTCCTAGTAACTGGAAATCTGGAAGGCCTATATGTTTAAAAATAATGAATTCTGCTGAGCTGCAAGCTACATGGCAAAATATTACAGGGGACTTATACATGATACCCAGAATATCACAAAAGGTTAATGCTGCATCCCCACAACATCTTCCTAAACAGTCTCTTCAAGCTCTGCAACCAGTAGTTCATCTGTTTGAAGAGGTGTTAGGGAAAAACAGTTCTCTTGAACCACATTGGAAAGGACTTGAGAAGGTATTGTTAACAGGAATACAATAGTGAAATTCTGGGGAATCAATTTTTGAGCACACATTTTTCAACTAAATAAGCAGCCCAGGATTCCACAGAATTTCATGGCTGCTCCAGTGGGTTTAGGCATCTCTGAACCTCCTTAAATTATAAAAGTGTTCCCACATAATTCTGCTTATCCTTATTGTATTAAATACTATTTTGCACTCATCATGTTGCATGCAACTGTTAATTTGTCTTTCTCTTTTAGACAGTGCTTGCTTTGAAAAGATGGATCATCCCCCTCATCACTGTATTGTAGAACTTATTAGTATCTGAGACATGGCTGTTTGATATATTGGTGAAATAAAATAAAAGAATACAAATTATTAAATGAGTTTTCAAAGGAATCATTCAAACATTGGGGTTGTCACAACTCTTGAAATCCAGGACCCCTATGAGTATGTTTAAAAAATATAGAATCGATTCCAAATGACTAAAGTCCTGCACTATTTGCTTCACATTCACTTAGCTCCCTAATGAGAAGAGCACAGAACCCTTTAATATCTTCCAGCCTGGACATGGACTCTGCTGATGGCTTTACCAGTTTTAAGTGAAGGATAACTTAAGTTTGAAAATAAGTCTTAATGGTAAGAGTAAATGTGAATGACAAAATGTTAAAAGAAAAACAGCACATAAGGCATCGAATATTAAATTACATAGAAAAATGTAAGTGGGTTAGAGAGAGATAGTACACAATGATATTAATGACAATTTTTTAGCTCTATGGGGTGGAATTATGACTATTTTTCTTATAATTTGAGATGCGATGTTTTCTAATATGTATTATTTTAAAATTATAAAATAACATTAAAAATAAAATCCTAGGGAACTCCACATGTAATCTTAATAAATAACAACTAAGATAAATGTTTTTGGAGCTGAAAATTCCAGAAGCAGTGAAGATATTCTTGAAAACTTACCTTGGATTTGAAGTATGTTCATGGGTCATCTATTAGTGCTTCTTAAAAAGAGAACCACAGACTCCCTAAATTTTAATTAGTCAGCTTAGAGGGTAGCACACAAACTTTCTGAAATTACTTGCTATTTCTGTATCTATTAGCTTATGTACATTATTTCCTTGCTCATGGATGATCATAAATGTAACCTTTTTAAAGTGTTGTGACATAAACGATTTTCAAAAAAACTATAGATAGCTAAAGAAAACGGGAAAAACCTTGGACAAATGTGTCCCTTAATTATATTTGAAGACCCTTCTAAGGGAAAATCAACTCTTTTTACTCCTAATTACCTAAATTTATCCTTGATTATATCAATCCTAAGAGACAGTATCTTAGATTATTTTCAAGGTAACCTTAACATCCTTATTCCATTTTTTAACAATATTTTCATAGTTTACTTTAGGGTTTTGCTTTCCCTCTTTCTTCAGCATTCATCTGTCCTTCCTCCCAGTACTCTCATTTTTTATGAAGCTATTCCACTGTGTATTTTTAGTGGGATATTATATCCCAGTGCCTAACATTTCTCTGCAGAAGCTTATGAGTTTTCTGGAAGCTCTTTGACATTGTTTACTGATCCCGCCAAAGCAGCCATGGGGTAGGAACATATACTAACCTCTACCAGTCAAATGACCTCTCCTCAGACCCAGAATTTTAAACAAACAGTGCGAGACAAGAAGAAGTAGTTAATATTTATTTATCCCAACAGAAATGCTCTACTACAGCTGTTATTAAAACAATCCCAGGAGTTTAGCTTGAGAAGTATTCCAAAACTTCCTCTGTTCTGCTCCAATTCCAAACTTCTTATTTATATAAGCTCCTAATATGTTTATAATAAATTTTATATTTTTAACCAATATCCAGGTTTATTTTTCTAATTTTTGACCAGAGCTATTATCTGATTTAAACAAAAAAGTGCTTCTGAGAATGGCTTGAAGGATATGAATGCTCAGGGAAAAACAGTATTTAGAGTTACTTAGTTAAGAAGGGAAGGCAGGCAATCATATTGCAGGATGGGACCTACAGAAAACTGTGGGAAAATAACTAAATTAGTGTCTGAGGACACAAGGAAACAGGGGACACATCTTTTGGTGAAGCAGGTAAAGAGAATAAAATACTATATTTGAGACCATATTAAGTGACTGCCTTTGATTATATGCCATACCTAAAGACAAATACTTATTTTTTATTTCAAACAAATTTGATCTATATAATTGTAAGTGTGGGCTATATAATTGGACCAAAATAGTAGTTCCTCTTGACCTAAGAGTGGATAACTGGGAGCAAGTTAGATTCCCATGGGATTTATAATGAAGGAAAAAGAATAGTGTCAGATCTTGGACTACTAGAGCCAAGAATTCACAGACCATACTGTGAGCATGCTAATCTGTAATGGAGCTGGGAAACCAGTCTCAACAAGAGGGCAAGAAAATCAGAGCAAAAGGAAATGAAAGTCCGTGGACAATCGTCTCAGGGCCAGTGCCCTTGAAATCTAACTCTGCTTTATATTCTACATCAACTGTAGGCCCGTGATATTTCTATAACAAAATCTTTTACCTGAATATGACATTTATATGATGCTTCAGAGTGCACAAATGAAATTCTCAAGTCATCTGCGATGGTCCTGATTACATCTGATTCATGCAGGTTCATGTTTGGGTACTGAAAACCAAATAAATTTGATTCTACAGATTGTCACTTAAATTCATCACCTCTTTGCTCACTTATGTGAACCTTAGGGCATTCTTTAGGGAAAATTGAGTCCCTGATCATTGAGATAATATTATTTGCAGGAATCTGGAAGTTTCTTAAACATTAATACCAAGAGGAAGGTTTTTCAATGACCTTCCTCTGTCTGCAGAAGCTATTTCTCAGTGGATTGAACACCTTTGACTCTCCATGTCACATAAACTTATTGCCCTCATATTTACAGGATAGGTAGCTAAACTCATACCCTAGCATGTCCCAAAGAAGCATGAACAAAATAAAACTCTTAAATTTCTATCATCCTACTTCTAGAAGATAGTTCTGAAAATGAAGTTTTGGGGTACTTGACTATGAAAGCTTGAGTTTTAGTTTTGTATGATGTCTCAAATGGATATACTTCATGCGACTCTGCATTTAATGTAATAGATCCTGAAGCTAGGTATGATAGACTTAATGGTGTGTGTGTGTGTGTGTGTGTGTGTGTGTGTGTGTCTGTGTGGTCATGTACCCCACCACACAACACTTGATCCTGCCAAGGCTGTTCTCTACCTTATGTAGATCTGCAGTTCTCAAAGCTGGCTGCAAATGAACATCAGCTATGGGGAGATTATTAAAATACAATTTTCTAGATACCATTTCCAGAGATTCTGATTTATTTATTCTGGCTTGGGTCCCAGGAATTTGTTTTCTTTTACTTATGTTAATATGATTTCAACCTTATGAAAATTGCAAGAACAGTTGTAGAATGTTTATCAGTTTGAATTTGTCTGATGCTTCCTCGTAAATAAATCTAGTTTATCTGTTTTTTGTCTTGTATTGGTTTTGGTTTTCAAAAATATCACAGATATGATCCTAGTTTACTTACTATATTTTAACTGCATTTTATCAGGTGCTATACAAGTTCTGTGAGTTCAATTACCAGACTATGATGGTGGCTGCCAGTTTTCTCTGCTGTAACATTACCTATGTTCTCTTTGTAATTAATAATTTTTTATAGGAGATATTTTTATAGGAGATATTTTGAGATGTCTACTTTTACTAACCTAGTGTTAGCATTTATTATTTATTCTCGCATTAACCAATTGTATTCAATGAAATTAATCTATTATGTTCAAATGTCCCATATTTGACCAATGGAAAGCCTTTCTATCTGTCTTCCAAATTTGTTACAGAGATCATTTGTGGCCTTTGAAGTCTAAAATATTTACTCTCTGGCCCTCTTCAAAAAAGTTGACTAGTTGTGCTATTAATGAACTAATAATTTTTCCAGGTGTTTGAGATACAACAATGGCAAACTTTATGTTAGGTCGACCCAGGCCTCAAATCTATCTAGTATTTATGCCCAGTTCCTGGTTGTATATTGTTAGAATTTGTAGCCTTAGCAATGATATAGATTGCCAATATTTGCATATCTTATAAAGAAAAGGCAATTGTAGATAATATGAGTTCAAAATAGCATACTAACTACTTCAAATGGCTTATTTGAAAATCAAATAACTATACATGTAAGTACCTGTTCACCTAAATGAATAGCTCACATATAAAGACACATAATGTAGCCACTATTTTTATCACTAGCTTTCCAAAGCTTTCTTTGTCCTCTCTTACATATGTTTTCTCCTGGTTTCTTGCTGATTCTCTGAAATCTTAATAAACCAATTAGTTTACTTTGCATATAATTAAAGAATCTTAATTAATAAAAAAATAATTCCATAGACACTTGTGGTTATACTTGGATTTTAAAATTAGAGCATTCTGAGAAACTATAGTGCTCCATGAGGTAACATTACATTGTCACAGCTTGAAATTTCAAGTTTTTGTGTTTGTCTTACTGACTAGTGGAACATAGATAATAGCTACGTTGGATATTTTCTCCAGTATAATTATCTGCCATGGACATTTTTATATTTTTTGTTGAAGTACAATGAAAGGGATGGCATGAAATATAGCAGAATTTGAAAAATAAAGGTACTATTATCTCTAGCAATTGGTAACAAATAAAAAATGTGTTTGTGTGGAGTATAAGAAAGCCAAAATCACACTTTTTTTCTCCTCTATATCAGAAAAGACAGAAGTCCTAAAGCTGAATCATCTGAGCTGGAGCTACACAGTGGTCTAAATTGAGAAGCTCCCACGTTCACCATTTGTAGTACACGCCATAAATTCTATAAGCACATACTTCTTCCACATCGCTGAGATCACTCGCTTTTATCTTTGGTTTGTCATTTTTAAAACCTGAAGTAAAAGACTATTTCTGACATTTTAGTCTTCACAAACTCAGAACTTGTGTATAAGACATGTCAGCCTTGAAGTTCCAAGTAGTCTCAGAGTCAACGCATAATAAACTATATAACTAAAAGAGCTGTTTTATACATTTAAAGACATTTACTTGCCTTTGATATAAGTTATAAATTCTTGCTTCCTTGGGACCTACTCTGCAAAATAAAATATATAAATCTTTTTTGAGCAGGCACATAAGTAAAATTTTAAAAGTCTAAGTTTTGAAATCATGAAATTGTGAAACTATTTATACCACTAATTTGACTAAACATATAGTATAATTGTATTACTAGGTTAAAATATTAGTGCTGGAATACTGTCCAAAAGTTCTGTTTCTAAAATCTACGTGGGAGTCATTTAGGGGAAAATGAGTTACTTATCTTTTCATTTTTGGTCAAGATTTATGATCTGTTCTTTCTGTTGATGATTGTCTGAAATGTTTTTCTTTTATTACTATCCTAAAAACAAATCCCTAGCAAAATTCACCTTTAAAAAATTTCAAACCGACAGTCTTGCAATTGCACTTCTTTTTTTAACTCACAGATTCATAAGATAATACATTTAAATGCATTTTATATATTTGAGATTAATAAAATAAGATAATCTATAAACTGAGGAATCAGTTAATTGTTAAAACTGAGTTGAGGCAATGGTTTTGTTCTATTTGGACCCTATTCGGGGTTTGGGGAAAATTGCAAACATAATTAAAATACTAATTTTTGATAAAACTAGAGCTAGAATGTAAAAAGGAAATCATCCATAGAAGAAACAAACAAATAAACAAAATAATGTGCAGAAAAAGAGAGCCACTCTATTAAAGAGGAACCTGGTCCTAGGTTCTCAGGAATGCCTGCAGGACTAGGCACTGAAGCTGCTCCCTGGAGGTGGCTGAGATTCAGCTTTGTGAGTGTGCTTCTTATTAATCCCAAACGTGTCTGACAAGTATTGCTTGAGTATATGCGACTGTCACTTTCTCTCAGTTGGAGAGATGGAGACTCCTCCAGTGACTATTTGTCAATCAGCAATGACTGATGAGTCTCCCTGAAATCCCTTTCTTTACATTTCTCCCCAGATTCAACTCTGGTGTCTTCAAAACTCTTATCTTGGGCTCCACAATCTCCTCACATCTGATTTCATATTAATTGTATGTTCTAAGCAAGGGATGTGAACCCTTTATTTCCATGATTCATCTGGTGTGCATAAAATATGTGCATTTCACAAATTTGAAGAGTCCTCATCTTTCTCTATACTTATATTGAGTAAATGAGAACTCTTATACTTTGTGGAATGTCCAAATGTAATCAAATTAGATTCATGCTTTTCTGTAATATATATTTATGTACACGTATCTGCAGTTCATAAGAAATTTCAGTTTATGAGGCAGGCTGAAAATAAGAGGGCCTCATTTTTTAAATAGATTAGATAAAAGTGATTAAAAAGTTATTCAATTATTTGAACCTTCTTTGTTATGTTAGATACCATAGATAAGTGCTTTCTTAATCTCCAGATGACCTTCTTGATATTATGTTTTTACATATATTGTTTTTAAAATTTTTTTTTGCTTTTAAAAATCATGAAATTTATTAAAATACTTACAGTAGTAAAGGCAGCTAACCTGAAATCTGCAGATATTTGACAGAATAGCCTATAAAGATGAAAAACAAACAAAAGATTAAACAAAAAATGTCAGTGTTGAGCAAGAAAATATTTTCTTATAATCATAATGGATTTTTATTTCCTAATATAAAATGCATTATCTATTTTTAAATTGAAAGGAAAGTATAACATCTCACAACATTAACAACAGGAATGTCATCAGGGTAAAAAAATTATGGTCATCTAGGAAATTAATACTGTTACTGTAATACTGTTACTGTAATTAATACTGTTACTATGCTTAAATAGGTACAGCCTTAAATATTTACACAGAGTAACATCTTAATTTAATGCTGTGTGATGTTATATGGGCTTACACAATATTTCAGATTAAATAAGGAGGATAGAAAAATGATACACTTTTATTGATGTTTTCAAAACATCAGCTTTCATTACATTGATTTTTCTCTAGTGTCTTTCTGTTTGGATTTTAATGATTTTTGCTCTAATTTTTATTTATTTTCTTTCACTTAGGCTTAATTTCCTCCCTTTTCTCTAGTTTTCTATAGTGAGAGTTGATTACTTATTTTAGATATTGTCTAGCATATGCATTCTAATAAATGCCATACGTTTCCTTCTAAGTACTGCCCCCTCCTCTGCATCTCACAAATTTCAAGTTCTGTTTTCATATTTAATTCAAACTATTGTTTTTATTTCTTTTAAGATTTCTTCTTTAAACAATATGTGCTATTTATAAATGAGTTGTTTATTCTCCAAATATTTTGGAATTTTTAGGTATCTTTCATTTATTGATTTTTGATTTAATTTCATTTTGGTCTGAGAATATATTTTGTAAGATTTCTGTTCTTTTACAATTTGTTCAGGTCTATTTTTTCATGCAGAATGTGAATGGTCTTTGTGAATGTTTTGGCAAGTATGAATGAAGTTGCTGTCAACATCCATGTATAGATTATATGTAGGCATCTAAGTTTTAAATTTCTTTAGGAAAATACCAAGGGTATGTTTACTTTTGTAAGAAACTGCCTAATTGTCCACCAAAATGGTTGTCCCATTTTTGCATTCTCATCCTCAGGGTATGAGAGTTCCTGCTGCTCCATATCCTCACCAGCATTTGATAATGTTACTGTTCTAGATTTTGACCATTTTAATAGGCATGTAGTGGTATCTTATTGTTTAAGTTACATTTCCCTGATGGCATATGTTATGGAGCATCTTTTTATGCTTCTTTATGAGGGATAGATCTCCTTTGGTTAGGTATCTATAAGGTCTTTGGTCCATTTTTAATCAGGTTGCTTGATTTTTTATTGTTGAATTTTAAGTGTGTGTGTGTGTGTGTGTGTGTGTGTGTGTGTGTGTGTGTGTGTTGTGTTTAACAGAACAGAAGCTTTTAATTTTGATGGTCCAGTTTTTCAGTTCTTCCATGGATTGTATTTTTGGCATTGTATCTAAAAAGGAATCACTATATCCAAAGTCATGTAGGTTTTCTCCTATGTTATTGTTTAGGTGTTTTTTATTTTTGAGTTTTATATTCAGGTCTATAATGAATTTTTGTGTAGAGCATAAGGTCTATTTCTAGATTCATTTTTTTTTTTTTTTGCATATGGGTGTCCAGTTGTTTCAGCACCATTTGTGAAAGATCGTCTTTGCTGTATTGTATTTCACTGGATTCTTTGTCAAAGGTCAATCCAGTCTTTTTTCTGGACTCTCTATTCTGTTCCATTGATCAATTTGTCTGTTCTTATGCCAATACCACATTGCTTTAATTACTATTACTTTATAATAAGTCTTGAATTCAGGTAGCATCAGCTTTCCTTTTTGCTCTTCTCTTTCAATATATAGTCCCTTCATTTTAAGTTATACAACTGATCATAATGCTGGCCATGGTAGAGTTGTTTAATCAGCTACTCTCCACAAAAGATTCCTAACTGTAGTTCGTTTGTTTTCGTCATCAAGTGTAACTCATCAAATATCTAAGAACATAGCCATAGATTTGCTTTACTAACTGGTAAAATATATTATTTTAGTGTACTTTCTAATAAAACTAAACTATGAAGTGATTTTCATTTTGAAAAATGAGACAAAACAAAAATTCTACACCATTTATGATAATAATTTAAACCCAATGGATGACTAGGTGGAATAATAGTAAGCTCTGCTTTTTCACAAGAGTTCTACTTGTTTCTTCAATTAAAGAGAGAGAAATAGAGATCTGAATGCAAGTGAGATAACTAAATTTATAAATTACTCTAGGTTAGATTATATCCCTTATTTCCTCTTACATATGTTTAAGTTACAGATAAGTTATTAAAGGTAACAGTAGAAGTAGCAAAATAATAATAAGAAAGATTACTGATCCCCTGAGATTCTTTTCAAAAATTCTCACCCAAACCTGATGAACTATCCAGAATTTATTAATAAATGTGAGTCCTAAGAAACTCTGAAGTTGATATACAGGTCATACAATATTAGGAAAATCTACTCTCCAAATATTATTCATATTGATATAATATACCTGTTCTGCTAATGTAAAAGAGGGGGATCAACAGAGATTTTTAAAAATTATATTTCAACACTTATTATTAGGAAATTGGGTTTGGGAAAGAGATCAAGAAAATACTACTTTTACAACAATATTTATAGTTCTAATGATATCCTAAGCAGCAATAGGCTTACATGCATTGTATCTATATACTCATTTCATAGTTCATCTTTTTTTCAAAGCAAAGTTGGTAAGCACTGAGTAGACTATCAACTTTGCTTTTCTTTTTCATTCAGAATGCAGCAAATGAATGAGGAAAATGAGTTTTTATCTTTTACGAATTATATTAATTTTATACATTTAATTCTAAAATACATTTTTAGTTATGACATGAATCAGATTTCTTCCATTTATAATTTTATAAGCAAATTTATATGTATCTTACAAAGCTTTGATATATGATACATGTATGAGTTTTATGTATAATATATCTTACATATTTTATTTACTAACCACACATTTATTATGCACTTATATCTGAGGCATAACCAAATTACTGTCTTACAGATTTTAAAATTCATTACTTCTGTTCTATTTTTGGTGATAATTATAAATGCTCAAAATAGATAACATTTCTTTTTTCTTAAAAATATTTTAAATTTGCGTTTTTTTTTCTAGAATTTGATGACTTAGAGATAAAATATAGATTTCTAGTTATAATGATGTTGAAAATGTGTTTCCTATTATAAGTTCTATGCTAAGCTATCTAAGAACACCAATAGCCCAGAATGGCATCTTTATATTTAGTAGTTGGTGTACCAATTCCAGATTTTTAGGCAATAGAACAGAAGCACTATAAAACCTAAGAGGACATATTGATAAAATAGTAGACACCATGTTCTGCATTCTACTGAAGACTCCTCAAGTAGTATTGTACTCAAGATGCAATAGAGCCTCAATAAATATTTGTTGAGTGAGTAGCTGACTGAAGGAATAAATTTTTGGTGGAATTTAAAGCTATCAAGATGCTTAATATCAGATGAATATTTCAAGTAAGGTTTCCTGATCCTAGCATTAATAACATTTGGGGACAGAAGATATTTTACTGTGGGGGTTAGCCTGTGGTTTGTAGGATACTTAGCAATATTTCTGGCTCTTTCCCAGTTGTAGCAATCAAAAATATTCAGACAGTGTCAAATATCTTTTAGGGAGCAAAATTGCATCTAGTTGAGCACCACTGATATGGGATGAGTCTTCATTAATTCTTATAATAATTATGACAGAATATGGAATTAAAGAGAAAAAGCTTCTAATTTCTTTTGTTTATGTTCTCAAATTCTTCCAGAATTGATTCCTAATCATATGTTATTCTTAGGCTTATTAGAAATTAACTGGAATTAATTTATGTTTATTTTCTTCTAATAGTTTGATCCATAAACAAAAGATTTAAATAAGATGATTAAGATCTGCTTCTTCATAATTTTTTAATGAATCTGTGAGTCTATGTAAAAGGAAGCCAATATTTCATAATCCTTCTTTATTTGGCATATTTTTAATTTTTAAATTTTTTATATACTTTAATTTTAGCAATCCCACAGACTATCCTACATGAATTCCATTTTTAACATGTTTCAATGAATTTCAATGAGTTATAAACTAATAGCCTTGCTTTGTTATGAAATCTGTTGTTATTTCTACCTCCACCCCTCCTTTTCTCATTTAGGTAGCAACCGTGCCTTTCCATTTGTAATAATGGAAATAGTGCAGATTATAATAACATTTGATTTTAGTTGCTTAAGTAGATTTTTGTGTAACCGTTTAGGCAATGGTTTTCAAAGTTCTACCTTTCAAATGACTTTCAGGTGCTTTAGACAGAAAAAAAAATGAATATGTGAATTGGTTTCTGGATAGCAAAGCTCCAGCTGTATGGCTGATCTAGGAGTCTGCTTTGTATGGCTCTTGTTCCAGTTCCATAGAGTTAAGTCCAGAGCTGTGATAACCTGAGGAAGATGCACTGGTCTGGTGAAGCCAAAAATTCTGAATAAAGCTTGAGCACATGCCTGTTTGTTTATACTCTAGTGTCCATTATAGTTTTGCCGTAGTCTATACAGTACTGAGATTGGTCATATGCATCTTATCCAGGTGAAGCATCAAAATAGTTCTTGCCACTTATCCATTATCCTTTTTTCCTGACTCTATCCTTCTACTTCTCCTCCTCCTCTCTGCCCTTTTTTCTCCATCCACATACCTAATCATGAAGTCTGCAGAAACTTCCCAGTTCCTCTGTCAGAAATGGAAAGATTCATTTCCTCAGGAGTTATGGTTGCTAACAATTCACTGTTAACATCACCTCCAAGAATTGCTTTTAGCCAAATACTGTTGCCTCACACAAGTTTGGCCCCCTTCTATAGGGCATACTGCATCTAAAGATATTTCAATTTGAGAAGAAAAAAAAGACAAGGTCTGTTGACTTAATTCATGACAATTATGAAAGTAGTATTTCCAGAAAAAATTACAAGACACTAAGTTAAATTTGAATGTCAGACAATGAGTAATTATTTGGTATGTGTGTCTCATGCAGTGTTTGTGGCATACTTACACCAAAGTATACTGAAGTATACACTTACAATGAAAAATTGGTCTTTATTTATCAGAAATTCAAATTTAATTGGTCATCCTATATTTTGATTTGTTAAATCTGGCAACCCTATCCGAAAGGCCATGCCAGAGATCTCTGCCCAGTCTTATTTCTCTCACTTTCAGACAGGTGTTGTTTCAGTGAATGCATCTCAGTAAACTGCCTTCATTCCAATAACTATCTCAGAGTCTGTTTCCCAGGGAACCATATCTATGTCAGTTGTTGCAAACTAGGGTCCAAAAAAGCAGATGCCCAAATGAAATTTTTAGAACGAAAGCATCTGCTAGTCAGCTGGCAATGAAAATGCCATTGTTGGTGGTAGGTAAGACACTCAGAGCCCCTGACATGTAGTAATGTTGTAATCAGTAAATTTTCCAAGATAATAACCAGTACAGGATTCTCTTGCAGGAAGGAATATTGGATGATGAAATATCTCAGATCTCAGCCAACTGAGAAATGCAGGAGAGATAGTAATTATGGGTACTATGGAATGAGATAGTTATTGCTGAGGCCATTACAATATTGAGGGGAAAGGGGCAGGGAAGGGCTTAGAGTGATTATTTACTAATTTAGGGCAATGGAGGACATAAATATATAAACAGAATAATCTCTCACATCTACTGGCCAGAAAAAGCTAAAATCAGGTCCGGGATTTCATTAGAAGGATAACTAAAATATAGGAAACTTAAATTCTCAATCTAGAGTGCTATGCCAAGGGCAAGACCCTGATTGGGGTAAACAGGGATCGCGAAACATAGGATGGAGAAATCAGGGTCAGAAATCCTAAATCTCCAGATTTTTATTTTAACTCTTTGGGCCTACACATATGGTCCTTCTTATTAAAGGCTGCTGCTCATCCCTGGTTTGAATATCATGCAGAGACCTGTGCCTTCTCAAGATGTATCCAGACCTTCCTCATGTCCACTCAACCAATAAGTAAGAATAAGCTCCAATATATACCATCAATAAAGATGCTACTAATAAGTGTTTCTACTAAGAGATTAAAAGGGTGATACTTCAACATCAATGTAGGACCTCGCCAATGTAAACTAGGTGTTAATTTTAATTTTCTAAGAAGCAAACAACAAAAAGTAATTCAATATCCAAAGGCTTTGAAGGAGGGTGGTGGTGAGAGATATGCCTGCAAAGAATAAAGAAGTTAGCATGGAAAGCCTTTGTAATTATTATGCAGGTCTAACACATGCAAAAGAAGAGAGCATGGCCTCAGTGAGAATGCTGACATGGAACCAAAGGTGAAGAGGCTTCAAATTGTCGGGGAACTACCTTCCTGGTAGTGGGTTAGAAACAGATTACTGAGTAAATGGGACATAGTTTCTGTCTGTCATAGCAAAGAAGGAAATCTGGAATGGACATTCAAAGGGGAAAAGAATGAGTTTCAGCTGCATTTTGAGGTTAGATGCATCAGCAGACTCTGTAACTCATTCCACCAAAAGTTTTATAAACATCCTCAGGACAACAGACCATCCAGACTCTTTGAGCTATTCACAGGTAGGTGGTTTATTACATGAATCAGTGCATCCAGGTGACAAACTTAGCAGTTCCTTCAGGCATCAAGCTTCCCATTCCAGTACTCAGTACTCATCTCAGTACTCATCAGATGTACGAAGTGATAGCTAAGAGCTCCGGCTGAATCCTTCAGGAACAGTCTGTCCAAGGAGACATGCAGAATTATATTTCATGATCTGTTTCCTGCAGAATCCAACCCATTAAACATAAACATAGGAGGGATGATGATGGATGTATACATGTACACACACACACACACACACACACACACACAGATGTATAATACGAAATCATCATGAATAGGGAAATCTGAACTTCCAGAAGTTCTGATGTTATCCTCAGATGCATACATTGATTTTCTGAATTTCTGCTGAAAGAAGATCCATGTCTTTATTTACTCACTATACGGTTTATTGCTTTTTACAATCCTTTGAGTTGATATTGCATTTTTCAAGAGCTCTGACTAGATCCACCATGGCAAAAGCTAATGTTTTTATTGTATTTGTCAGACCAGTTGTAGTTAGAACTCTATGTGTGAAGATGTCATTTTTCTTATTTATTTATAGGGCTATTTCTAAATTCTCTTGCCCTTGTCGTTTCCTTTTTTACCTTTACCATAGTTTGCTTTTCAAGGAGCTTTATTAACAGAATTGATGTGTTAAATTGCACAATAAAGTATACGATTGATAAGTTGTGACATATGAATGAATACACCTGAAATAATGATCACAATCAGCAATGGAAACATTCTCAACCCTAAATGTTTCCTCAGGCGTCTTTGTAACCCCTCCCAACTGGCCCTACCCCCAGTTGCTAGGCAACCACCAATAGCTTTCTGTCACTGTAGGTTGATATAGGTTAATAATATTTACATTTTATTTAATTTAAATATTTTCAGTAAATAAGTTTATTTAAACATAATCACACAGTGTATAGCCTTTGGTCTGCCATCTTTCACTCAGTATAAATATTTTAAGGTTTATTCAGCTTGTAGCATGTATCAAATGTTTATTCTTTTAATTGATGAGCAGTATTTCATTGTATGGATATACCCTTTTATTTATATATTCATCTGTTCCATTGACATCACAAAGCCACTAGAAGAAGTGACACAAGACTCTAGGAAAATTCCTTTTCGCAAAGGTGAGCCCTGCCATCTTGAAAACTCCCACAGTCTTTATTTTAAACCAGGGAGAATCTTTAAGAGTGATTATCATGACAATCATACAGCAATTTCCCAAGATTAAATTGAGCTCCTTAACCTAATTCTTTCACTCTGCGAGTCAACACTAAGTCAGTCAAGGGCACAAACTTGGGGGCCCCCATCAAAAAGCAGTGTGGCTTTGACTGCAGAGTCAAGGGATTGGAGACTGAAAAAGATGCTATCAATAAAGTTGACCTTGCTGTCTAAGGCAGGGCTGTGGGTACACCAAAACCTCTAATAGTCTGTTTGGGTGGGCCTCAAGCACCTTCTCAGTCTACCTTGCTGGATGTAGCTGCTGTCTCCTTCCATGGGAACTCATCTTTTGCTTCTTTTATGGCTCTAACTCCACTTATTTGAGGAGCAAAATGGTTGGATGGGGCTGTGGTCTCCCTGTCTCCAAAAGGCCATAAGCACTTGTGAAGTAATTCAGGAAGGGGAGAGACTTCAATTTTCATGGTTCTTTTGGTTACAGGCACCTAAGTACCATCTACTCTGTCCCTTGCTGATAGGGAACAGTTGAATTTAGCTCATTGAGTTAGAATAAAGTTCATAGTAGAGTGGAGATGTTACCACAACTGTGTGGGTGAGGCCATTTGGGCCAATTCATGATCATAATATCATCATGGTTTTATGTGCTGAATGTAGAATTGCTTGATATTGATATTTTACATTCCTGCTCTGTGAGTGGAGGCATTCACCCTCTCAGGAGAAACTGCGTATATAAAAGTGCTACCTTGGGAGCCTCCCCCTAATCTAACTACCTCTTTGAGCTAACAGTCTTTGTGACTGGTAATTTTGTCAATTGGAGTCTCTGATAACAGGAGGCAGCCTCCCTCCAGAGGGATGTGGTAGACACATCGCCTCCCTGACATGCTACTAGGTACACTTTTGAAAAGCAGTTTGGTCCTGGGCTTTGCTGAAATAAGTCCTTACCACTGAAGAGTTTGTGATTCTCTGACCTGGCATTTCCAGCAGGGAGCTGGAGTGGTCATTTCAAACTCAAAGACTGACCATGCAGAAAGGGCCCAATAAGCCTTGCTTACTGAATGGAAATGGTCTATTCAGGAATGAGGCTGTTCCAACTACAGGGACCTCTCAGACTTATATGAAAAAGTGGCAACTTTGCCTTGAAGGCAAATGTTATTTCTCATTCTGTCAGTGGAAGCAAAGCCACTAGCTCAAATGGGGCCTTGAATTCACCGAGGTTCCCTTAAATGCCTGGGTGGGATTCACTGGTGGTTCGGCTAAGCTTATTTCCAGGGGTGTCCACAAGGCTGCTGTAGCTCTCTCTCCCACTTCAGCAACTGCTATCCAGAAACAAAAAATGGATGTGATCTCTCTGCAAAATGAGCATAACTTGTTGCTGTTCTCACGGTACCTGCTATCACCATCAGTGGTTGAAGAAAACAGTCAGTAAATTATGTCTCACTAATGAATCGTGTGGATAACTCTCCAGGCTGAGGCTTGCTTAATTGGGCAAGTTTCTTGGAGAGATATCTGATTCCTTATTCAAGCAGGTAGTTATCTCTACAGTGACAAGCATCCAGTTAGAAAAGATGCTGTGAAATGTGTCCTTCAGTTTAGCTAAAGTGAACTTGGCCTTAGAAAGCGTTCAGGTCAGCCTCAGCTTTTGGTGAGAGCTGTGTTTGTGGCTTGCATTGCCCTAGATGCAATCCTGAAGGGCGAAGGCAGGGACTGCAGTTACTACTACATATTAATTGGCCTGGATCAATGCCTTGGCCTCCTGGAAAGGTCAGGACAGAAATGTTCAGGAGAAAGCCACCTGGTTCTGTGAGATAGTCCCCCAGAGTTTATGAGATTAGTTTAGCTGATTGTTTTTGTAGCCCTGGGGGACACATTTGAGGTCAATACCACAGAATGGCCTCATCCTTTTTTTTAGAGTCCTTTGATCATAGCCTTAAGGAAATGGTGAAAGAGATAAATTAAACAGATTTGGTTCCAGGCTGTTTATCAGATTAATCAGATGGCTCATGGAATACACACACAGGGACATTTGCCTGAAGCCAAGACTTGTAGAGATCAATGGTGATATTCTTGGTAGGAGTCTCCATGGTTGTCTCCCATTTCTGTATGTCTTATGAGCAGAGTCAGGGACTACTTTTGTTCTGGATTATTCTTTAAGGTTTTTGTACAGTTCAGAGTCTTGCAAGATAGAGTAGGATTTCTATCTAGAGCAGAGGACACATTTTACTTCATCTTCGATGGATAAAATAGTGCCTTCCTCTAGAAGTAAGGGCAAGGATGCTTACTGTTCCATAAGGTAAAGATAATGTCTTCCTGTAAAAAAGATCATATGTGCTTTTTTCCTTTTATAAAATACTTGGTTTTCCTCAGCTCATGGTTTCTTTCCTGAAACACAACCTTACTGCATGAGTTAATGTTACCTGATCCTCGTTGTGTTGCCCTCTGGGTTTTGGAGCTTGGGGACAATGCTGATATTCTGGCTACTATTATTCCTATGAGCAATAATTTTTCCTTTATCTCTAACCTAAAATTTGTACCTTATGTCAGGATGCATCAAACTGTAATATGTTAGTGTGCTAACTTCTTAGCTTCCTAAACAGGTAAAATCTTAAGTGCTTCACAGTTCATGATACTATTTCTTGTATTTTCTTAAATTGTGCTACTATTTATATGTATCAGTGAATTGGAGGAAAAAATTCCTGTCTGAAAGTCAGTACGTAGGTTATAAATCATAAAAAGAGAGATTAACAAAGGATGAAGGAGCCTTTTGCCTACTCGAAAAAAGATTTTTGAAAAAGAAGCAGAGAGATTAGGCAGAGAGTTGACTAAAGACTGCTTAGATCCTTGAACCAGAAGACAATAGCTTGCTAGGCTAAGATCTAGGATGAAGGATAGTGTGTATGTGTGTGTGTGTGTGTGTGTGTGTGTGTGTATATATATATATATATATATATATATATATACACACCCTAATATTTATAGGAGGAATCCTATAAAAGCAAGTTTTTCTGATACAAGTCACACAGTTAAGTTTTGCATGCAATGTGGAATGGGAACAGCTGAATAATGCACATCCAACTGAGTTATAGAACTTCATTAAAGATATACTGCGCCTACTTCTCAGACTTTTAAAGATCTATTTGATTTAGCCAAAGAGGACTGAGCACTAGGAGAGTACAGGGCACATGGAAACCAAAGACCAAAATGACATTAGCAACAGACACATGTCTGAAGAGACAAGTTAGAGCTCAGCATGGATAGGACATAAGCACAGAACAAGTGCTCAGTACTCCCCTTTTTGATAAAATGCTTTCAGTTGTAGGCCTTTGAATATAAATTATATGACATGAAGGTGCAATGGTGGCTTCTTTCCTCTCATTATTTACTATGGGTATCTGGTTTAGATATATAAGCCTTGGGCTATACCTTCATCACATTCCAGCTTGTGTGAAGCCTATTCAAAAAATATAGTACATCAAACATAACCATGTATTTGTTGATTCACTCTTAAAATTTTATGAAGGCACATCTATCCCTGTTTTTAACATAAAGACAGAGTAAGTAATTATTCAGCTATTTTATATATATAATATAATATATATATTAATATATTATATATAAATATATTATATATATTATATATATTATTTTATATATTATATATTATATATTAATAAATAAATATACACACACACATTTATTGTAGAGGTATCTTAAATTCAGAGATGTATTTCCATTTCATCAGAGTAGGCTTAGAAATCTATTTGTTTCAAATGAATTATTGGCCCTAGCTAGGTATTTGAAGGCTAAAATTGAAAATTTTAGCACTTAAGTTCACACTTTGTAGTACAAATAAAATTTTTGAGATCTGCTTAAAAATATATAATAACTTTGATTTTATAAGCACACACAGTAAGGAAATTATTGGGAAAATGTACACCCCTGATAAAATTATGCATTTAAGGAAAAAGTAAGCCTCTTCTGTTTCTCTAAACAGTTGCATGAAGCTGGAATGCCTGGAGCTATAGTAGTCAATTTGCAGCTATTAGGAAATAGGGCTGTGAACAAAAGCCCATACATACCCAGAAGAAGGTAAAGCAAGTATGAAAAATGTGCCTACAGTTTTGTTGACATTATTTACCTACTGAATTAATTAATATAACAATTTAGTTAATTGTTAGAAATTACAAAGAAAGGCATAAAAAAATCAAAGTTCTGTATGATTAAAGTCAGTATAATCAAAATTAAACTATTGGCAATTAGAGAAGTTTTGTGACATAATGAGTTAATATGCTAAATACATGAGTTTATACACATAAATAAAAATTTTTAAAAACTTAATGAAAAGTTTAAAGGTATAAAGAAAAAATGAAAAAAGTATATTTATTATTCACAGATAATTCAGTATAGCCTCATAAAATTTATGATTAATTTTTACTTCAGTTGTAGATATTAACAATACTGATAATACCAGTATTATAAAAAAATGTGCAAATGCATACTTTCTTATACTGCAGGAATATAAATTGGTATAATATCACTGAAGTGTAAAAAAATGAGCATCTGTTAACATTTAAATTCGGTTGGACATAGTAATTCTATCTTTAAGAAATTTTTTCAAATTTTAAAATAAAAGTTATTTAAATAATATCTAAATATTTAACACAGAGTAAAATTAAATATTTCCATTTTATGAGCAACACATACTCAAATTTTGGACAATTACTAAAGAATAAATATGACCAAGTTTAAGAAAAAAACTGTTATTAAGTATTATTACTACCTATTTAATTAAAACATCCCTGATATATTCTATAGTACCAACATTTAATTTGAATCTTTGCCATTCTTGTTTTTTACTTTAAATAGAATATTACACTCTCTCACACACACACACACACACAAACCAGTTTGGGGCAGGGGTTTTTATGGTTTTTTAAAAGTTTTTGAAAGGTATCCTTTACTTAAATCTAACACATTGGGGTACAAGAAGCTCTCTCCAAGCTTTGGCCCTGCCTGCCTCCTTCTAAGTCCTGGTACTGATACCTTAAAAGGACATTCTTAGGAAAAAAATGGTAGTTTGTGCTAAAATGGGAAATACATGCAATCAAATATTGCATACACATTTTTTTCTTTTTATGCTGGAGCTGCAGTATAACTACAAAGTTATGATCATATGTATCTATATATATGTACATACACATGTATGTATAATTCCTCTTTCTTTGTGTTACTGAGATGACACTGTAACTTTTTCTGGGAAAACAGTGAATTATCTTCTACATATGGATGGATATAAAACAACTTCACCATACATACGCATAAACCAATTTTTAAAATGTTGGTTCAAACCAGAAAAATTTTCAAACTATTCTTCTCATGCCTTTGATAATAAAAAAAAGATGAAAATTAAATTATTTTATACTAAAACTGCTATTATGTTTTAATAATGTGACTTTGTCAGAAACATAAGCCAATTTCAATGATAAGCAAGAGTTCTTTCCAGAAAATGTGCTAAATATTTAACACTATGAAAAATTAAATATTTATTTACAATTTCTTGAAACATTTATTTATTTAAGCACGCTTTGGTAAACCTATTTATATCTTTTTTTTTTCTAAAGAAATATCCTCTCTATAGAATAATTTGTAAAGGCTAGAGGTAATTGTTTTTTTATTTGATTGAAGAGAAATGGCACCTTAACTGCTTTACTATTTTAATGTGCTTGTATAGTTTAAATGAGTATATTTTATATTTTAGTACTGAGAATGTGAACCATGAAAGAGCTTGTATGTTAAATTTGTTTCTGGGTAAAAACAAAAATATATATCTTTTAAATTATTTGGTTCTTCCAAAGTTACTCATTTAAATGAGACCCTTTGTAATATTGTTTTATATTATATTACTTTATGTTGTGTACATATAATTTAATTTTAATGTAGAGCTTTTTTCAGTAAACTTGAAAAAACATATTTTGAAGATTCACTGGGAAATAGGGTTTTCAGCAATTAACATAGTGCCTATTCATTTAAAGAGCGAGATTTGATGGCTTTCAGTATTGAACAGAGTTCTGCAAATCTTCTGATAGTACTTGAACAATAGATTCAAAACAGAGATCATAAAAATTAGTTGTTAAACTGCCATTACTATAACTAATTTTCCTTTTTTTCTTTTTTAATAAAAAACTCATTTCAATTTATTAAATTCAACTTGAACAACATTATATAAAAAAAGAAAGAAAACTATGTTATTTAAATAGTTTTGACAATCTTTCTGTAAAGGTTTAGAGAGGAAGTATTTTAGACTTTGTGTGCCAGATGTTCTCTGTCATCACTACTCAAATCTGCTGTGGTAGTACCAAAGCAGCATAAATAATACTTTAAGGAAAGGGTGGCTATATTCCAAAAACATTTTATTTACAAAACAGGCAGCCAGACAGATTTGACCTGCCATAGTGGGCCAATTCCTGCTGTAGAGCAGTGTCTCTTAAAGTGTGGTCAGCACCCTGTGAGAATTTCTTAGAAATTCAAATTATCATAGTCTACATTACACTGAAAAATGCAGCTTTTGGGGCTGGGTTCCAGTAACCTGTGAGGTAATAAGCCCTCAATATATGAATAGCTTGTTAAAATACAGATTCCTATGTCCCACCCCACAGATTTTGATTCATCCTGTCAGGCATCAGCCCGAATATCCATTTTTAAAAGCTCCAGGTAATTTCACTGGGGCTGGTTCTCTGACTACACTTTGAATCGGACTGTTTCAGAGAGCACTAAGCTTCTTGCTCTAAATAACTCTTTGGTTATGTTTTACTTTTAACTGAAAATAATTTTATTCATTCACTTATTTTTCTTACAAATATAAATATACAAATACATACTTATTTGTATTTAAATACGTATTTGTTGAGAAGCTACCAAATGCTAGTACATGTATTAGGGATTCAAAGTTGAAAAACGAAGACCTCCATTTGTTATGAGTATAAAATTTTGAGTAAAACAATTTAGTTCAAAAGGCAGAAACTTTTTAAAAACATATTTGATTTATCAAATACATAATTATTGAGCATTACTTGAGAAGTTACTTGTTTTGATAAGATCTACATTACAGGGAGATCACTGGCAAAATATTGAGAACTGGTGGGAGGAAACAACTGTCCAGTGGGAGCTAACATTGTGTGAATCAACATAGCAGCAGAGGTGGAAAGAGAGAAGCTGATCATTTTGGATGCTACTGAGTAAACATGATTGCTAGTTTGGGATAACTGATTGGATATGTGGTATGTCACAGGGAGATAGTTTAGGATGCCTTTCAGATTTCTGGCTTCTTGCCATGGCTGGCTTCTTTGGTTCATTCAGAACCCAACTCAAATGCCACTACCTGGGTGTTTCCCTGACGACCCTGTTTATTTGTACCTCATAATAGTTGCTCTTTAACAGAGTAGTCTATTTTATTGTCTTTATAATACTTAGTTTAAAATAAAAAAAATTATGTATGTGTATTTTTTCACTAGATTTTTTAGTTCTCTCCCATCTAGCATTTAAGCTCATGAAAGTTGGTAACTATTCTTTCTTACTCAGCACTAAAGCATAGTGCCTAGAGAACTGAATGTCAGGTAAAAATACATGTAATAAATAATGGATGAATAAATAATGTCACCTAGACAACTGGGTGTGCAGTTGTATAAATCGCTGAAATGATTATTATCACATTTTGTGGAATTGGAGACATGATGATTTTGAACCGCCTGAGGGCATCCAGGAGATTTCTGGTAGGCATTTAAATATATCAATAGTATAGATTTTGCAGTCACCCATAATCACTGAAGTCATAAAGTAAGATGAGGTTGTAAAAGGAAAAATGTAAATAGGGAAAAAAGACTAAAAATGGTACCCAGGGAAAAGTTGACAGAAAAATGAATAAACATAGGAAGAATAAACATATGAAAGGATTTGAGAAAGAAGTGCTAAAGAAATAAATGGAATCTAATGAATCATATGAATAGAAATTCATTTATAAATTTCTCCATGTAAATAAATGGCTAAACAATGTGAGATTCTTGAGATGAAAAATAAGAACTGAAAGTGTTCAGTACATTTGATAATTTACCTCATTATCTACGATAGGCAAAATTAATGTTATCACTGTACAAATTAGAAAAGTTAGCATCAGCATTGTTAAAAGATTCATTTAATGTGTATATTTAGTAAGATGGGAAGCCAGAATTAAATTCATGTCTAGGGATTTTGTTTGTTTCAAAATTTATGAATAGATTTTAAACTTATCAAACAATGTTTTGTTATATATTGAAAACTATGGACTGATTCATGATTTTAAGGACTAACATTATGAAATATACTAATAGAATTAGTAATGGTGGCCACTTCTGCATTCCTACAATGAAGCTACTAGATACATATGGCAGAAATTAATAAGTGATCCCCAAGAGTCTTTTATACCTATTGAGCTTGCAAACCACTACCAGGGCCCCAAATCCAGTTGTTTTTGTGTGGCTCTTGCATTTCAAATGGTTGAAATATGGAAAGGTGAACAATATTTAATAACGTGAAAATTATATGCAATTAAAACTGCATTTGCCCATACATTAAATCACACTGAAGCACAGCAACTTGCATTCATGTACACATTTTTTATGGCTGTTTTCATGCTAGACCAGCACAGCTGAGTAAGTACTTGCAACAGAGATCAAGATGGTTTCTAAAATTTCAAATTTTTACTCTCTTTCCTTTTATAGATAGTGTTTGCTGATCCATGATGTAGACTAATTTGAAGATTTAACTGCAAAAAAGAATAAATTTTCCAGGCTCCTAAGATTCCAGGAGCCTAACACTTAGATGTGATTTTGTGACAGGACCGTTGATCTAGAAGCAAACATTAAGTGCATGACTTCCAGCTTATGCCCTGGAAGCAAAGAATTATGCTCTCCTGCCCTTCTCTTCCCACTGGCTTCGATGACTGTTGCATAATAAAAAAGTAAGCTATTATTTTGTTTCAACCATTGCTATTTTAGCCCTTGTTGCAACATTCAAAACTCTATTCTAACCTAAACAGTGGTCACATTTGTATTTGTATGTATGATCATAGGTGTAGTGTAAATTGTGAGAATTTCAGATTTGATTTTATAAAATAACTCATTTCTAGGACATTCTAGGATAAATGTATTGCTTTATAAATAGAAGGTGCATATTGATCAGAAAAAAAATCTATTTAAAGAACATGGAAAAACAATTTATAATGAAGTATCATTGTAGTTTTTAATAGGAAAAAAACAATTAATTTATGTAATAATCCATAAATTAAAATTAAAGTAACAATAAGATTTCACACGGACATGGGAGTGGGAGGAAAGAATTGAGAGATTGTGAAGGAGTGGTGAATTTGGGAAGCAAATCCAATTTGTAGGTAAAAATAATGGAGGTAGAAGTATTCAATATTGTTTCTCATGTTCCTAATTAAATTGCTTCCCAACACAAGAAGATTTAAAGTTGCTTTTACTTAAAGATGACATCTTATAAAATCTCTATTATATGAAAACCAAGTCAGAGTATTACAACATTTCTCCATCATGTGAGGCTTAGATCTTATCACTCTATTATGGACAGGCCATACATTCTTCTGCCTAGAAAAGAAGAGTTTGTAAGGTTTAAAGTACACACACAAAAAAAACACTACAGAAAATGACTGCTTACTCTTCAATGATTTTCTTACTTTTTGAGTCAAGAAGGGCTTTCAGTCTATGTCCATGCCACCCTGAACATACCCGATCTTATCTAATCTTGGAAGCTAAGCAGGGTCCGGGCTGGTTAGTACTTGGATGGGAGACCACTTAGGAATACCAGATGCTGTCGGCATTAAAAAAATAATAAATTTTTTTTTTTTTTATAAAAGAAGGGCTTTGATTTTCCTTCTAGTCTTTGCCACAGTCTTAGCGATATTAGAAATCTATAGGAAGGAATCCAGGGGGCCAGATGACATTGAAATTAATGGCATACACTCCTAACTATGTTAAGGAAATGTCTGTGGCTTCTTTGAAAAGCTATCTATATAGCTTTCAGCATGAAAAAGACAATGAAAATGTACCATCAGCAGTTGGTTCTTAGACAGGTGACACTGATACAAAGTCACTTATTTATCCATGGTATTTGTATGGTGTATACAGAACTTAGTGACTGAACTAAGATGCAGAGAGAACACTGAAGGACTAGCACAGGTGTGAGTTAGAAAGATAAGGACTTAGTGATCGAGTTCCATTTATCAACCAAAAAAAGGCATAGTCATACCATAGCCGGCAAAATTTTAGGGAGCAAAGCAATCCAAATGCTTTGCAGTAGATTTCAATGGCTCAATGAATATGGACAGGGTGCTTCCCATTTGGAGCTATTTCAGTACAGAGTCTACCTTGGAGAACAGAGGAAGCATGTTTAAAGACTTAACATAATTTTTAAAAGATTAAATCATCCCCACATTTGATTTTATGCTTTTTTAATAATAGTAAGAATTTACTTGCTACATGGAATATTCCGTGTGAGATCCTCAAAGAGTATAAATATATCAGATGTTCACCTCATATCCACCTCTATGAGAAAGCAATCATAACTAAATAGAAATCATGATTTTTCTGACAGAGTTACTAAAATGACACTAGCCTAAGCCTTCAGCTTACAGCATGGCCATAGTCATAATATGTTTATTATAGGTTCCATGATCACAGAAATGTGTCTCTTGCCTACCTCCCACATCTCCATATTCCTTTCCCCTTACCAGCACCTGGTATAGAGTAAAATTGAATAAATGTTTGCTGGGTTAGTGAACTACAGTCTCAATGATTCACTGTCATTCTTTTCATATATAAATGTGAATAAATACTGTCCCTTTTCCTTGCTATGCCTGAAAGCACTGATAACAACTGCTCTCACAATTCAGAAATAATTTTCAACCAGATTTTGATGGAGCATCTTTTAGACTGAGTACTACTTCTTTCTCTTGTGGCATGTATTGATATATTACCAACATTGGTCACATACAGGTGTAACTCATGAGAGTGCTGAATCTTTCTTTCTGTGGCTACATCTATGTTACACCTCCTGGAACCCAGGTAATGGGCCATCATCAACCAGAAATTTGTGCAGATCTTAGGCTATAGATTAGTATGGCATCACTAATAAATTTAAAACATCCTAGAAAGAGCAAGCATTCACATCTGGAAATGAGGGGAGAGTAAATCACTACAAGAATAAGTTCAAATTCACCCTAAAAGATACTCATGTCCATGCAGAAGAGATATTGCTGTATGAAAAAAGACAAAATATATTCAAGTTTATTTTTAAGCCATTGGGGAGATACAGTAAGACATTTGGCCAAAATCAATGCAGCATTAAAAGCCATGCTAAAATTTTGATTTATTATTTTCTGTCAGATTTATAAGGATTTAGCTTTTTAAAGCACAGTAGAAAAACAACATATTTTATTTTTATATTATTATATTATTATGTGTTATTTTTTGTCTTAGTCACATATATACAAAATTTAGGGAAACCTTTCTGCTAACTAAAGCTGTAATTCATACATATTATTTTCTCTTTATTTTTTTATTAAGAGTTATTGTAGAAAGATATCTTATTCTTTTTAATTTAACAGAAAAATTACAAATATTAAATTCTAAACAAAATAGAAAAATCACATAATTGTTCTTAAAATACTAGTAAAAATCTCATTTAAAAACATACAGAGCTGTTCTGTAGAGTTGTTTATTTTGATGACATAATTTAAGTATTTATCTTTTTGTTGAAGTTTAAGCTTTAAACCACAACCTAATGTTTTTCTCCATTTTTAATCCTGCATTTTCCATTTTGCTACAAAAGGGAGTATTTGGACTATAGGTAAATACTTTCAATTTAAGAAAGTTTTTTTTTAGTACTATTAAGAAATAATTGGCATACAGCACTGTATAAATTTAAAAGAAACATTTGTATTTCAACTAACATTTCACCAATACACAGTTTGGGTCAGCCTGTGAAAGCAGAAGCAAAATATTCATTCCAATGTATATGTCTAGGTGATGGACATTTTGAATTTCTCAATAAGGACAATTTTATTAGAACTAAACATAGAACAGAAACAGAGTTTAAATGATGACAGAACCTCACTCATTTGTAAAGATGGCTACTTTTATTTATTAATTTATTTAATTTACTTAATTTTCATCTTGAGAGAGGACACTTTTCGTAGACAATGAACAAACAACAGGGAGTATCATTTTGATACGATCATTATATAGAAGGGTTTTCTCATTATAAAGGTTCTCTATTATCAGTGCTAAAATGCCTTTCATTTTGTTTGTATCTTTGAAAATTATATTAATAATTCATAAAGGATTTAAAGATTCATCTGAGATGGGACACAAAAGAGTGGATAATTAGTTGGTGACCCAGAGGAGGCTTTTGTCTTGATGAAAATAGAACAATTTAGGCCAGAAAGTGTATCAAAATTATTAAAGCCATTATATAATATTCTAGGTATTTTTTAAAAAGGAGAGACGTTATGGTTAAACCACAGCAGGAAATGAAATGTGTCTTCTTCAAATTAGAGCAGAGTGTCATTTATAGTCATATGGTATTATGCTAAATATATGAGGTTAAATTTAAACTAACCAAGTATGTGACCTGAGAAAAATAAAATCATGATTACCTAAAGTGATAGAGGACATAAAGTTTGTAAAAGACAAAGAGAACAAAATATAATCCTTTATATTCTGTCATTTATAATTACATAAACTAATTACTAAAAAGCCTTTAAAATACAGAATTCGAACAAATCAATTTCTTTACATTTCCCATTGTTGAAATAAATCTACGTATTTAGTTTATAAAATAGTTAAAATCTGTAATTATTAAAACCATACTGAGCTCATTTTTTTCTTTTTCTCCTTCCTTTTTTTCTTTTTCTTCCTTTCCTTCTTTTTCTTCCTTCCTTTTTTCCTTCCTTCCTTCCTTCCTTCCTTCCTTCCTTCCTTCCTCCCTCCCTCCCTCCCTCCTTCCCTCCCTCCTTCTCTCCCTTTTTCTTTCTTTCTTTCTTTCTTTTTCTTTCTTTCTTTCTTTCTCTTTCTTTCTTTCTTTCTTTCTTTCTTTCTTTCTTTCTTTCTTTCTTTCTTTCTTTCTTTCTTTCTTTCTTTCTTTCTTTCTTTCTTTCTTTCTTTCTTTCTTTCTTTCTTTCTTTCCTTCCTTCCTTCCTTCCTTCCTTCCTTCCTTCCTTCCTTCCTTCCTTCCTTCCTTCCTTCCTTCCTTCTTTCCTTCTTTCTTTCTTTCTTTCTTTCTTTCTTTCTTTCTTTCTTTCTTTCTTTCTTTCTTTCTTTCTTTCTTTCTTTCTTTCTTTCTTCTTTCATCTCTCTCTCTCCTCCTTCCCTCCCTCCCTCCCTCCCTCCTACCCTCCCTCCCTTCCTTCCTTTTTTTAAATGTCACTTAAAACAGAAAGGATGAGGAATGTCTTTTTTTGAGAGAATAACTTTTAAAGTCTGATATCTTCTTTAGATGAATAACTAGGCTACTTTGTAGTGATATATTTGATTGCATGCTTGCCCATTACTGTGTGCAAATTGTTTCTCCTTACATCTGATGGCGATGCCATTCTTCAAAGTTCTGAGGCCAAAAATATTAGAAGCTTACTTTTTTTTTATCTCACTCCCTCCTCCCTCCTCTCATGCCTCCACCCCTGTCACCCCATGTTTGTTGAAGTAACCTGTTAGCACCTAAAATAAAAAAGTATATATGTATACACACACACACACACACACACACACACACTCCCACTTTAATGAGCCATCCTCATCTATCACTTAGATTAAAAAAAAACATTTATTTTTAAATGATCTCCCCGATCTCCTCTTGCACTGTAACATTTTCCACACAGAGGCCAGATTGGTCAGTCACTGCATGTCACTCTTCTGGTTTTGAATCCTGTAATAGTTTCCATTTCACTCATATTAAGCCACAGTTCTTTCGCAATCTTCCATGATTTGCTAACTCCTTTCTGCAGGTTTATGTACTCTTCTTCTGCTGTTCTCCTTCACTCATTATTTAAAAAGTTCATTTTAAATTTGTATGTATCAGATAGCATGGTGTGAAAATACATAAAACAAAAGTTAATAGAACTAAAAGGAAAAAAAATTCCCTAAATATGGTGAACATTTTAGCATACCTTTCTTAGTACCTGATAAAAGAAGCAGAACCCCGCCCCCCCAAAAAAATCATCAGTAACAATATAAAAAGATTGGACATCACAATTTGCTCTAATTGATATATAGACATATATATGTATATGTATGTGTATATATACATATATAACATTGTATAAACATCTGCAGAAGACATCTGCAGGGAAGTTTAACAAAAGAGATCAGATGTTGGGACATAAATCACAACACATTTGAAAACAACAAATGTAAAAAATTATGTTTCTTTCTTATGGTGGAATTAACATAGGAATAAATACCAAAGTGATAAGGAGGAAATTCTCAAACACTTGCAAATTAAATGACATACTTAAAAATATCAAATGAGTCAGAAATACAATAAAATTTTAGTAAATTTTTTCATTGAATAATAAAAATATGCAATTTTAAATCTTAAGATATAGCTACAGCAGTGCTTATTACTCTAAATGCATATATTAGAAAAGAAGAAATGCTAAAAATTAATAACTACAACTCAGGTAGATTGAGAAGCTAGAGAAAAACAAAACGAAATAGATGAAAGAAGACAATGTATATAAGGGAGGAAATCAATGAATAAAACACAAGTTCAATAGGAAAAAGCAACAAAGCTAAAATTTTGTTAACATCAATAAAATGGATAAACTTTCAGAATAATCAAAGAATAAAAAAATGAAAAAAAATTACCAAATAAAAATAGAAGAAATGGTAACAGAACAGAATTTATGGATATGTAATAGATAAGACTATATATGTTAATAAACTTTGAAAATTGATTTAAGAAAATTCTTTGAAAAACACAGCTTTCCAAAACTGTCAGAAAGGAAATTGAAAATCTGAATCATTTTTTATTTAAAAATAATGTTATTTTAAAACTTTTCATTAACAAAAAATTAAGCACAGAAGCCTTCCTTTACACATTCTTCCAAAAATTTAAGAAGGAAAGTATCTATTTCAAACAAACTCTCAGTGAAGAAAAAAAGAAGAAACACTTTTCAGTGGGTTTTGTAAGACCAGCTGAAGCCTAATAGCAATACATGACAAAGACATTACAGGAAAATTACTAGATAATAGCCCTCATGAGTCTAATGAAAATACTCTAAATAAAATATTAACAAATCAAAGCAACATTGCATAAAAAGAAAAATCCATTATGACCTGGGTGTATTCCAGAATGCAAAGTTGTTCGAGATTTGAAAATCAATCAATGTTGTTGAATACATTTACAAAAGAAATGCATTATATTATGATCTAATAAATGCAGAAAACATTTCATAAAATCAATACTGATTTATGGAAAAAAATAAAAGCTCTCCTCAAACTCGGAATAGAAGGAAACTTTCTTAATCTGACGAAACATACCTATAAAATAGGAAGGGAGAAAGGAAGAAAAAAAAAGAATAGAAAAACTGTGACAAAATATTAAATGCTCTCTTCCTGCATATGGAAATAAGAATGTTCACTTTTGTGAAGTTTGTTATTGTTTGAAAGTATAAGGATCATAAATGTTGGAGAAAATAAATTATTGATAGATGACATTTTATATACTTCGATAATTTGATATACAGCCTATTGGAATTCATGTGTGAATTTAGTAAAAACACTGAATTGTATTATGTGAGCAATAAAATTTTTAAAATAGATATTGAAAACTATGATCTTCATTTAGAAACAAAAACTAAGGGATACATAACAAAAGATATTCTCCAGATATTCCTGTGGCTTAATTCCATGCCTCCTAAACATATCTTCTCAACTGTTCCATAGTGAGGAAACCACTTAAAATCAAAATCCACTCTCTAGTAATCTTGATCTTTTGTTTCTTTTCTTTTCTTATCCTATCATTTATGGTTTGTTTTTTTTTCTATAGCAACTGCTCATTTTATCTGTTTATTGTTCCTTCTATGAATGTTAGAGTCATGCAGGATGGTTCTTGGTCTGTTTTGTTCATTGATATATTCCAAACAATAGTGCTTGGTATATAGTATACATTCATCAAATATTTCTTGGACTAGTGAAGAAAGTCAATATAATTTTATACCCACTAGGATGAAAAAAAAATAATAGTCCAGCAATATAAGACATTGGTGAGGGCTCACCTATTGCTGAGACTCACCCATTTTGGAGATATTTTGATACTAACCAACAAATCAACATGTGCAGGCCCGATGAAAAAATAATTTTACCAATAGCCTTATACTCTTGGGAAACTCTTCCATAAGTACAGCAGGAGTTATATATAATATATATAATATTGATGATAATTAAAAAAAACATGCACCAAACAAAATGTTCAAAAACAGCAGAATAGATAAGTATGTTCTGTGATACTCATACAATGAAATACTATACCTCAGTGAAACAAATGGATATTCTAAAAAAGATGATTAGTACTCATTTCAGCATATTGGAAGTAAGGACAAGGAAATAATGACAGATAGTCTAGGGTTTCACCAAATATTTTTTTCTTTTTCTTTTAATTCCTTGGTACAGAAACAAAAGAAACAAAAGATCTGTTCAATGGAATATGTTTTGACTAAAGAAACCTACTGAACTGTGCTTTAAGTACTCCAAGTTTCTTGTCTACCAATCAAATGAAAAGATAATTCATTGAAAGATTCCAAGACTTCAGGGGATGACAGACTATGTAGAAGGAAGCTTGGTTGCTGAATGACTCTGCATCAGAGATGTGAGGATTTTGAGTACAGTGGTTAGCCTGTGCTGACTTATTTAGGGAACAACTGAGAAAGGATGAAAGCAGGAAGGTCATGCATAGGGCCTGTAGGTCATGCTAGTCATTCACTTTTTGGTCTGGAAGATGGATAGGTTGTTTAACAATAATTAACCTCTAAAATGTACTTATTTCTTTTTATGTACTTTTTCCATATATATATTTTATAATTTTCAATGAAATTTAACCCTTTTCCTGTTTGCCCTGAGAATACTTGCTGGTGGCACTTGCAGCTGCAGCGTTTACCCTGAGATTACTCATGGATTACAGTTCTAACCTTAATCCCCAAGTTTGCTATGTATTTCTCATGCTTTTCAGAGAATTACATTAAAACAGGACTGGTGTGTTGGGATAGCTCATTTGAATAGAAAACAGATGCTAAATTATCTGGAAAAAAAAAGATTGCAAGTGAGAAGACTGTAGCCAGATTCTGTGTTGAATTTATGTAACTGAAATGGGGTGACGAGAAGGAGGTGACAATGTTGTCAACATGCTACAACAGTCCAGCAATTGAAGTAGATAACAACAAAAGGCACAAGTTTGGGTATAAGACATTCTTTTGCCACCTTCTAAACATCACAGTGCTGAACTCCTATATCCTATTCAGGGACAATCCTGAACACACAATCAGCCATATAAACTACAGACTGACATTGATTGAAGGAATGCTGGAAAAGCATCCCAAGCCAGGGACAATGTCACACCTCTTCATTGGTCTGGAAGATGTTTCCCCAAGAGCATACCACCAACATCAGAGAAACAGAATCCAAATGGTTTCTGCAAAGTTGTCTGCTCACACGACAACAAGGATGGCGAGAAGATCTGGAAAGAAATGCAATATTTTTGTGCGGAATGTGATGTTCCACTTTGTGTTGTTTTGTGCTTTGAAATTTACCACACGAAGAAAAACTATTAAATACTGATCATCATATACATTTGTTACATTAGGATTAGAGACAAGTTCTGTTTACAAATAACTCTAAGAATAGTTTTTATATTTAACATTTACTTTGAAAACCAGTCCGATTTGCTTCAGTCCCAATAAGTGTTTATGTAAAATTTAATTAATATTGACAATGAGCTATCCGTTTTTTTTCTAAATGGCAAATGGGTTAAATGATTATATATTTACATATATTAAATAAAATTTTCTTAGTTTTATACAATATATAGTGTCTTCAGTTGTTTAGTGTAACTAAAAATATAATTAACTAAAACATGCATTTCTATTTATAAACATTTTATACTAGACAGGCTGAGTTAAATTCCAAAGCTGATATATAAATCCCATACAATCAATGCACTTGTATTTTTCTAATATTAGCAACTCTATCTCCAATTTGCTTGTGCGGATGTGAAAATACTAGATAATAAAAGGAAGTAGTATAATGGAATCATTGCAGGTAGAACATGGCTTTGTTTATTTATTTTTTTAAAGAGAAACTATTAAAGAAAAAGTACATTGAAGTACTTAGTATAAACAGGTTCATTCATTTTTAATAGTCTGTTTTTGTAGTTTAAAAATTATTATAAAAATAAGTTCTTAAAATATTTAAAGAAAGTCACAATTTTTGAGAATTAAAACTGTGATTTCTATTATTTTGCCTTAGAGAAAGCATGTTTTTGTTGCTGTTTTTTCTTTTGCTATTCTCATTTTATTGCAGAATTTAATGTGCCATTATATCATTTAGCTTTCACTTGATATGAAAACAACGTTTATGTATTTTCTGCTTTTGTTCTTTCTTTGCGATCCAGGGAAAACATAGTAATTTGTCACCCAAAATATCACAAATATAAGTACATATGTTTGTGCTGAAATCACATTAGTCCTATTTCTGCATTGTTTTAATTCCCATTGATTTTATCTCCGGCCTCAGATGAGTGATGTATTGTATATGATCATCAGGATGAAAATGTTAGATGAGAACTTTCTCCTTGCTCTCTGCAAGAAGCCTAGAGATATGGCAGAGATCTCTGGAATCCATAGTTGTGCATCTGTCAGAATGAGAAGTTAATGTAGGGAATTGGTTTTTGACATGACAGACGTGGACAGTGAGGGAACCAGATGTTAGCAACAGCAGGAAGCCTCTAACTCTCCCATCTCTATTCTGCAAGCACCATCTTGTTTATCAAATGGGCCTAGAGACTTAAAGACACTGGTATCTGGAATGAAATCTGCTGGGGTCAGCCTCCTTGGCTTTCTTCATTGTGTTCTCTCTCCATTTTTTTTCTCTGATCCTTCTATATCATGCATAGTAAAATAATCTTATTATTTTCCTCCTTATTAACATTATTTTAAGCCAAAGAACCCATTTGATAGGCCTTTAAAACATTTCTGGAATTCTTAAAAATATTTTTTACTTATTTTTGGGCATTAGTTTCATGCGTAGCAATTTATATTATGTTCTTTTAAAAATTATTGTGTATTTTTTTTTTACTTGAGTGCTCCTTTCACACTAGAAATTCAAAAAAGTAAAAAAAGTAAGAAGAACCCCCACACAAATTATGCTCTTTTTTCCACTTTTTAAAACATAGTCCTACAAGTATTAAGTGTTACTCTAAAGTGCTTTCCTCATTTAATACTATTTCCTCCATTTACATAAAAATAAAGGGCCTCTTTGATGAGACTGCACACTTCAGTGCCAGTCACATATAATTAACACAATAGAAAATTGACCTCAGAACCTGATTAAATAGGCTCTTGTATTGCAAAGATTAGTACCCAATTATTAACATCGTTCCCTCCTTTCCTTCTGAGGATCAGCCTTTCAGAAGGGTTTGAAATCAAGGTTGGTTGAAAGATAGTACAGGAAAAATGACCTTGGTTTTACTCGTATAACAGTAAACCTATAGGGCTATCATGGCCTTGCTCCCAGATGCAAACACTTTGGGACCTTAAGTTCTCAGAAAAATTTAGAAGTGCTAGAAGATTATAAAACCCTCACAAAAATGGCAAATTGAAGTTACTGAATCTTTATTTCTTTATGGATATATGAGATCTTCAGGGACAAAAGATATCAGGCCTATATTGAGGAGCCAATTCTATTATTTCTTATTTTGTGTAATCATTCTTAGAGGTTTTCATAACTTTGCAAATGTATTTTTACCTTGGGACTGCCTTCTGTTCATCTCATATCAGTCCTTCTGTAAGAACCACATACTCATTTTTAAGGGAGCAGATATAATCAATTTGTGTTATTTTGAGCCACTCAGTTTGTGGTGACTTGGTATGGTAGCAATATAAAACTAATATAGTTATCATTTTCTGACATCATGATGTATGTAGATAACCTTTTCTAGCTGTCTTTATAGAGCTACTTCAAACTTCTAAACAGCTTTATAAAATTCCAAGTATATAATTTAATTTATTAATCTGACCTGTTACCTGGCATCCAGATTTTTCAATATTTTTATGAAAAATGCAGTTTATTAAATATGAGATACATCATTTTGCATATATGGAAAATTAATAATTTTGATAGATATTTTCAGTTAACTTCTTTTGATGTTTTATCAATTCACACTCTCTAACACACAACTGGACTTCTTTCTCTAACTTTGTGAACCTACACTTAGGTGATAGACCTTGGTTGTTACCAATCTGATTAATTCAAATAGTGTTAATTTTATTTCTTTAATTAGCATTGTAGTGGACAATCTTTCATAGGTGTGCCCTGTTCTGTGAACAGTTTTTAATGTCCTTAGCACATTTTTTACATATAAAGACTTTTTGCTCTGCAAATATTCTTGTAGATTTCTTTATCTCACTGTCCCACTATTAAAGGGGAATTTTACTACTGTTCATGGTTTCCTTAATCAACCAGTGAGCCTACTTTAAAATCGTAGACATATGTAATTTTCTTTTCAAAAGAATTATATCCAAAAATGACAAGTGATAGCAGAATTACTAACCAAACCTGCGCAGTTAAAACTACAGCTTTGTGGAGTCCAGTTTACCTGTTTCAACCTAAGAAATTTCGTGGTGGCAGGCTTCTAAAACTGAGGCTGTGTTGTTGTTGTTGATTTCAGCTTAAGAGTTTGAAGATAAATTCAAATAGGAATCTTTCTAATAACATTTATCTGGAAAAGCTGTATGTACTCTCCCCAAATCAGGCAGCTCTTCTGTCCTATAATTATCATTTAGATTAGATTCTTGGCTGTCCCATAACTATCCTTTCTTTGGCTTTGTACTGTTGACTCTGAATTTAACTCTGATTAATATGTTTATTTCGCTTGCTTTCCATACTCACTATACCTATTTAGATTTTCATTCTTTTGTGTTATTAAATTTTACCAGTTTTACAGATAACAGAGCTGTAGAATGAAGACTGTATGAACTGAAATTACAGAGAAAGAACTTGTAAGTATAACTTCTATTAGAAGCTATTTTATTTCCTGAGGTGGAGAATTACCATAGTCAGAAGGAGCTATACTAGTGGAAAGAAATATCAGCAGAGATTTTAAAAACAATGGAAGCTGTTGTGACAGATTAGAATACAGAAATGCTTCAACACATGACAAGATTACTATGTGGAGCATTTGTTACATTCTGGGGTGGGGAAGTCATGGGTTTAGGAAGAGTAAACTGCTCTGGAAGAATAAAATGTTCTATACTCTCATGGTTCACTCTGTAAAATTTAAACTAGTAGGTGTCACTATAATAAATACACGTTAGGTATACTTCTGAAGATATTTTCCAGATATTAAACATGCAATAGAAATACACTTAAATGCTAGATAATAGCCCATAGCAGAATTTCAGGATATGGAGTGAGAAAGGCAAAGATAAATCTTATTTAGTGGTCTTGTGCTTAGAAGACTACACCAATGAAAAAAGTCTGTACAAAAATTTAGAAAGAACAAAGCAATGAATAGAAACTACAGTTCTTGCATGAAAAATAGGATACACTATATGAAAATGAAAACAATAAAAATGAGTTATAGTATTCTTCTTACCAGAAACAATGCAAGCCCAAAAGATAATAAAATAACACCTTAAAAGTTCAGAAAAGAAAATGGAATTGAACATATAGAAAACATATCTCTCAAAAATTAAGATAAAATACATTTTCTTGGGGATAAAAAGCCTGAAAGATTTAACTTTTATCACATTATCCCATGAGATATATTAAAGGCATTTAGACAGAAAGCTAATAATACAAGACAGGAGCTTGTATCTAAAAGAAAAAAATGAAAAAGGTTGGATAATTTTTTAAATTTTATTTGTAATAAATGTCAATTGAGAGTATAAAGCAAAATAAGTGACATTATGGGGTTTATAATATATGCAAAAGTAAAATGCATGACAATTCATGAAAAATAGAGGAAGTAAAAATAGTTTTAATGTTCTTACATTACATGAAGTGTTATAATATTATTTGAATAAAATTGCGATAAAAGATATAAATTGTAAATCCTAGGATATAACTACTCAGCCAATAGCAACATAAAATATGACATAAAATAGTAACATAAAAAAGAATAACTTAAGCCAAGAGCATAAAAAAGTAAAAAGAAATTTTAAAATAAAAATGGAATAAATAGTAATAAACAACTAGAAAATGTTAGATAAATTTAAATCAAGTCTATTAATAGTTACATTAAATTATATGGTATAGATTATAAAACTTAAAACAGAACTATGAGATTTAATTTCAAAAGCAAGGCCCATCCATATGCTGTCTCCAGTGAATCACCTATAAAGAGGTTAAAAAAATGGAAAAAAGATGAACCATCTGGTTATTAATTAAAGACAGAAAATTGGCTATATTAAGATCAGAAGTAGACATTAGAATGCCGTGGGTAAAAAGAGACTTTTTATAAGAAATAAATACATCATTAACGTATAATAATCTCAAATGTATATGTGTCTAATAATAGAGCTAATATTTATAAAGCAAAAGAAAGTGTAACAGTGAAATGAGTATCAAAGACATATACAATTATAGTTGGATATTTCAACACTTCTTTTTCAGTAGAACAATCTGTCAGAAGCTCAGTAAGAATATACATGATGTGAGCAATGTTATTAATCAAGTTGACCTAATTGACATTTCATCCAACAAGCATCAGGAAACAATTTTTTTAAGTGCACAAGGAACATTTACTAAAATGAAACATGTCCAGGGGCATAAAATAAATATTAACATATATTTTTTAAAAATATTGAAATCACACCAGATATGTTCTACAGTTAGATTGGAATTGAGCTGAATATCAATATTAGAAAGATATCTGGAATATCACTGAATATAAGAAAATAAATTATATACATTGAAATTTATTCATATTTCAAAGACAAAGTCACTAGAGAAAGAATACATATTTAGAATTTAATGAAAATGAAAACACTGATGGCACCAAAATCTATGAGAATATAGAACAACAGGAACTCTCAATCATCCCTGATGGGAATACAAAATGTCACAACCACTTTGGAAGATAGTTTGGCTGTTTCTTACAAAACTAAATATACTCTTCCCATATGATCCAGTAAAACATGCTTCTGGATATTTACCCAAAGGAGTTGAAAACTTATGTTCACACAAAAACTTGCACATGGACATTTATAGCAGTTTTATTCAAAATCTCCAATAACTTGGAGGCAAACAATTGACTTCAAGGAGGTGAATGGATAAATAAACCATGGGCCATCCAGACAAATGACTTTTATTCAACACTAAAAAGAAATGAGTTATCAGCAATGAAAGACATGAAGGAATCCTAAATGCATATTAGTGAAGGAAGCCAGTCTTAAAGGGCTGCATATTGTATGATTCCAACTACATGACATTCTGGTAAAGGTAAAGCTATGGAGACAGTAAAAAGATCAGCAGTTGAGAATAGTAGGGGTGGGAAAGAAGAAGAAGCAGAGCCCAGAGGATTTTTATTGTAGTGAAAGTACTCTGTACAATATTGAATTGATGAATTCATGTCCTTATACATTGTCCAAACCAATAGAATATACATCACCGTGACTGAACTGTAATGTAAACGACAGACTTGAAGTAGTTATGCTGCGTCAATGCAGGTCCATCAACTGTAATAAATGGGGGGATGCTGATAATGGCAGTGGCTATGCATGTGAGGACAGAGGGTATATGGGAAATCTCTGTGCCTTCCACTCAATTTGTCTGTGAATCTAAAAATGCTTTCAAAATGTAGATTTCTTTTTTGAAAACATAAGTAATATATTTAACCAGAAGAAGGAAGAAGATGTTTACCATTTAACAGTCTTCAAATCAATTGGGCTCATAAATTATATCTTTGATTACCTAGGATGTGATAGAAATATCTATGATAGTGTTCTTGGCTATTTTTGAGAAAGAAGAATAAAAGTGCCTATTATAGGACATAAAGGAAGATTTTTAAAATTTATATAATTTCTACGGTTATGTACATTCTAGCATTTCAACAACATTTGTGTCATATTATTTGTGTGATCTTCACCATTTATAAATTACTTTTTGTGTTTCCTCCTAACTCAAACTTGAGTACAAAAATGTTATTGCGATACTAGTCTCAAAATGCCTAATATACCTACCTGGCTAAGAAAGAAAAGGGTACTTTTGTATTTAGATGGATACAATGATTATTTTTGTCTATTATGAGACTTTTTAGTGTACTAATAAGTGGCTGAAATTCTCAGGAGGTGCTTCATTGACTATCTTTAATCAAAGTTGGATTAGGAGAAAGAACTGGGTGATGATTTAAGAATTCAGTTTTCCAAGGAAGTGGTGAGCATTCAGATTGGGGCTTCTTCTGCCTTCTCTGGGTTAAACTTGAATTTATAGGCCCGTAACTGATTTAAAATGTTGCAGCAGTCAAATATCTCTTGACTTCATATTTCAATTAACTTTAACAAACATTTGGGAAGTTCTCACACTCTGTTAACCCCTGGGTTGAATGTCTAGAAGATTCAGATTCCAATTAATAGGGTCAAGAGTGCAGAAGCTAAAAACTGTCTTGAGTATGTTAGGAAGCGAATTCATGAGGAACAAGTTAAATGGGACGATTCTATGAGACTTCTGCTACCGATTGCCTTATTGTTAACTACTTGTATAGAATACTAAGCTGCTTGTAATTAAACATAGTTTTCCTTTCTTACTATTTAAAGTCTAATTTAGAAGCTGATTTCCTAGGGTTACTGCCTGGCTCTCCACAAATCATATTTTAATTAGAAGAATCCATATTGTAAAATTTAATTTGAAGTGTGATATTAGCTTCACAGAAAAATCATCAAGTTACCAGAAAAAAATAAATAAACCATTAAATAATAATTGCATTTTGTTTCTATAAAACTTTTAAAATAAAATAAAATAAATGTAATACATTTTGTTCAATAATTTTGTTTTATTTATTCTCCACTTCTAAAATGACATCTAGAAACAGAAATTTTAATTATAGTTTAAATTATAATGAAAACTTATAGCTTGGTGATGATAAACATACTAAGGGCTGTAAAGCTCTTATGATATTGGTAAAATAATTAGTGATTTGATAATTAGAGTAAAATTTGGTCAGTTATACTATACATGTGTTCTTATGTTTTGAAATGATCCCATTTGCTATGATCAAAATAGAGTAAAAGTTTGGTTGAATAGGTTTATGCAAAACAGTGGTTGTTTAAAAAAACAAAGAGGAATATTACTAAATTAGGTCAAGATATATGTCTTTGTGCAATAACACTTATTTTTTTTTGCATCCCACAAATTTGAATTTTGCATCTTATGAGCATTGAGAGAATATGTTCCCAATTTCCTTTCATGTAATAAAGGATTTGATTTTGTGTTTAGGTATTAGGTCTATATTTTAGTGTATGCTAAAGGATCTCACCAAGATTTCCTGTTAGATTATGTCTTTTCTTTAAAAGTTACTTTTTATTTTATGACCGTGAAAAAGTACAATGTGAGTACATAAGGAATGCAAAGTAGTATGCAAAACAGTGATCACCCTCTGGGCTGAACTTCTGCTATCCTCATCATGATTTTATTCTTACTATTCAGAGACAGACATAATAGCTCATACTCATTTATTTAATTTTTTTTACTATGTGGTCTGGAAATTCTATGCAAATGTAAGAGCTGATATTTTTTCTTAAGAAAAGTTCTGACCAGAGATGCAAGACTAATGTTATAGAACAGAGAAAAGCTTTTATCTTTCCAATGGATGTTCACAAATGGCTCTTAAAATACAGAAAAAAAAAGAAAAGATCACATTTACTTTTCCTTTTTCCTCATAACTGTCTCTATTTACAGGCTTTTTCAAGAAAAGTATGTAAAAGAAAGGAAACTAAATTTAAACGGAAACAGTCATGAGAATGATCTTAGTGTTATTTCTGCATTTATAATATATAAAACATAACTTTAGAATTGTATGCATACAGATGAAATCCACCAGTTATGATTCTGCTCACAAAGAAATGATTCTAATACAGAATTGAAGAATTAATGAGCAAAAATATTATTGTTATTAATAACTAAATTTATCAAAAATATTCTAATTTTACTGGAAAAGAAATTATGTTCTTGGCAAACTCTATGTAATTAAATATAAAGAAAAATGAGTCATTCTGAGTTCATTAAATGTGCTTTACTTATAGTATCACCTTAGCAACAGGCTGTCCTGCACTTCCAAAATAAATATTGATAAATGTAAGTATAAAATAAGGCCAGAGACATTGCAGTAATTCAGATCTCTCTCCCATCAAATGTTGTTCATAAACCGTACAAGATATCTCATCAAATTAAACTTTTATTATTGCATGACTTAAAACTATGCTCTATTTTTCCTGTATTTTTTTGTATGTCTTTAACCTTTCTCCCCATTCTCTCAGCCCTCCAACCCCCGCCCTTTTGTCCATCACCAAATTGTCCACTATACGTGTGGGTCTGTTTCTGACTCGTTTGTTCTTTTTGTTTCTTAAGTTCTCATATAAGTGAAATCAGGTGGTATTTATCTTTCTCTGACTTATTTCACTCAGCGTAATAACCTCTAGGCCTATCCATGTTGTTGCAAATGATAGGATTTCATTTTTAATGGCTGAGTAATACTCCATTGTATACATGTTTCTTCATTTTTCCATTAACGAAATGCTAGATCTTTATAAATGAAATGTAAATGAAGAAGATTTAATATGACTCAAATGGGATAGTTGGTGAGGAACTCTTTTTCTTGTAATTCCATTACTGCTTAATTTTTTATCTTCATTCAATTTGCAATCTAATTACTTCCTGTTACTTATAAAATAAGCATAATAATGCATAATGAGAAATATTTTTTTCTGATTTTCCTTGGGAATTAAAGTTTCTAACAGACACAAGTATACAATTATCTATTTTTAAACAAAGGTATCTGGTACTGTTGACTAAAAATGAACCTAGCACCTCTCAAGTAGTAAAATAACATCATTTGATTTGATTAGGTAACAGTACAATTCTAATACTGCTGTTTGCATTTGCACAGTTAAACATCTTTACTCTTCTTCCTCTAACAAATTGCAAGGTGTCAGGAAATTATATTGGAGTCTAGCTCTGGTTGTGTAGATATTTAGCAAGACTTCTGGGGCAGCTTTCTCCGTGCAATTTATTAAGTAAGACTTTCAAGGAATACCTGATAAATGTATTAATTCAATTAGAAATATTTATTGAATCACCATTATACATCAGGCAGTGTTCTAACCTATGGCAATGAATAAAATGCTCAACAATATTGCTCTCATGACATTCTGATATTTTCTAAAGGACAAAATGACATGCCTCAGCTAATATCAGTCACACTTAGAAACTGCTAGAAACTTGGGTTTTCTTTTGTTTTCTATTTTTATTATTTTAGTTGACTCAGCTGAAAGGAGAAAAAACATTTCTAGGAAATTTAACCTATATGAAAATGTCTTTCTGAACTTTAATGAGTGCAAAGGTACAGGACTACCTTCAGCAACATTTTTCTGGTTTCAAAGGTAGTCATCAGTGGGTCCATACAGCTCTGTGCAGCACAGCCACCTAGTCTAGACAATTGTCACTTCATATAACATCCAGACACAACACTACATTTCATGTATGCTATAGTGAAATCTGGAATTTCCAAGATACTATTATTTTTTTTGCACAGCTCGATCAGAATGGTTTTAAGTTAACCAAGAATTAATTTATTAGTGACCACAGGATTCTTAGTTCAAACAAATGATAAAAATATGAGTGATCACACACAACATCGACAGCAACAACAAAAATATTTAAAATGTTACACAAAAATTGGTACTTATTACTGAAAGTATTACATTGCATCGAGTTTTATAATTTTATACATGACAACAGCATTGCAATAAACTAACTGTATAGTGACAGATTATAGAGAATTGTTGGACTGTGTTATGTTCATCATAACACGGACATATTTTTAAGAGTAAGTGCACAAGGACCTTGTGAGTAGAAATCTGACTTTTCTTCGATACAGTACATTAAAGTGACTAGTCATTTTTGGAATTAAAATTTCTAAGATAAATTTTATACTATGTAGTTTTCATAATTTTTTGTATATATAAAGCAAAACAATAATCACTTTTCTATCATCTTTTCATTATAACTTAAAAACTTAAGTACTCTTTATGAAAATGTTGATTATCTAATAGGAATCTTCACCTTCTCTAAAGGAAATAACTTCTTTTATGATTATTTCTTATGAAGAGATATGTGTCAATCTTTTTATATTTTTATAGAAACAAATGTTAACCAAATTCTTTTCATTGCTACATCTCATATTTAATTTCTGCTTCTCTCTCTGGGAATTGTCTAGATATTGTGCCCTCATATTCATTTCAAAGACAACGTCCCATATGTCAAACCCTCATCATCTCTCACACAGGCTGTGAAAATAGCCTCCCTATGGTTTTCTAGGCTCACATTTCCCCCATTTATACTAAATTTCCACTTTTGCATAGTATAATTTGAAAGCATAAAAGTGACTAATGTACTCCTTTCTGCAGATATTTTACTTGGATTTCATTTCAGAATCAAGTGCAAATGTGATCAGCTGCAGACTGAAGGTGCTTTGTAATCTGAGTCTTCTAAAATGCTGGTGCAGCCCTGCCATGCTCCTTTAAAATCTAGACTTAATTCTCCCTGCTGTCCTGAACATTTTAATTATTTTTAACCTTTCTCCAAATTCCGCTGAATTTCCTCCAACAATTCTATAATTCTGTAAATAGAGCACTTAATTCTTTTTCCATTTGCCTCTCCATTTCTCCCATCTGTCAAATCCACTTTCACAAATGAAACCAACTATATTCCCATGAGAACACAACAATTATTTTTCTGTTTTATGTAATTGCTAGATAACATGCTATTGGGGGGAAAAAACCCTAAAGATCTGTATAATCATATGTTTATTTATCATATGTATGAGATTTATATATCTGTGTGTCTTCATGATATATATATATATATATATATATATATATATATATATATATATATATATATATAATTTCATCCTGTCATATTTTCCCACAACTATCCACTCTTTATCAAATCTGGCATAATATAAACAATCAGGTTTAACCTTTCTTCAGGCTTACATTTCCTTACAAAGGTTCTCATATCACATAAAACTTATATCAGATAAATTTGTATGATTTTTCTCCTGTTACTCTGTCATTGTCAATTTTCAGATCCAGCTAGGGACCCTACAAAAACTAAGGAAAACTTTTTTTTTTACTTTACATAAATTTTATAGAAAAGGATTTTTCAATGAGCGTAAAAAATTACTTGTTCATGTTCTTTAGGACAGACACTGTGCATTGGTGTATTATAAGTAAGTTACCTTGTATTTGCTCTAAGATTTAGTTGTAAGAATGCTTGTTCAAGTATTGAACTGTTGGAGAACTAATAAGATAGATGTTCAATAAGTAAGAAGTTAACTGAATAAATTATTACTCTTGGAAAATGGATGCCAGACATCTCACATTAATTTTTTGTATCACATTTAATGATACAGCAAACTGTTAATTATATACTGCTAACTAAAACCTGAAAATAATATAAGTATTATAAATATGAACATTAAGTTTCCATTTTCCAAAATTTATACACACAAATATATATGTATGTGTGTGTGTGTATGTACATATATAAATATATATATAATCTCCAATAGGAATAGATGGCTCAAAATAGTAATTATACATAATTTTGGTGTAATTTAAGCAGTTTTAGTATTTTATATATATGTAATTATTTCAAAGGAATATCTGTTCTTGCTTTAATAACAAATGTAAATATATGCTTAATTGACTCATCATTAAATGATCTTCATTATCTTTATCCAAAGTATCTTTAACCATTTGAATTAGAGATCCTAAAAATAAGATGGTATCACTAAAGAAGAGTATATAAAATAAGGTAAGTTGACAAAGACATAACCATGAATAACTAGGATGCAAACAACATGCCAAAGAGAGCAGGAATGCAGGCTAAACAGAAACAATGATAAGAGTAAGTGTAGGATTTGTACAAATACTTCAAAGATTAGCTATCACAGATTATTTCAAATGTTCAATAAAACAAGTCAATAATGCAAATTTAAAATGTTCTTTGAAAAATTATTTTGAAAACCTTAAAAAAATTAACAAACACTGATTCTCAAAACCATGTGAAATTGGCATGAATCTCATTTAATTTTTATTCTCTCATAAAAGTCTCTCCTGATTTTAACACATTATTTCTCTTCTCCTAATGTATCTTTTTATATAGATTAGTGTTCAACATTAATATCAACAGGTACATTAGTGAAACTGAAATATCCAAGAAATTTACTGATACAAATTCCAGAAATTGGCTGTTGTTTTTGAAGCAGTTTTGTTTGTGTCTCCAATTAATGACAGCAACAAAAAATATTGACTCTTTCTTGGTGTTCATTTCTTATGGATTTTTTATTTTTATTAATACTTATTTTTTATTTAATTTAGTCTTGAGTATTTACTGAGTCAAAAATGGAATATTTTTTCCAGATAGTTTTGTTTGCTTCTGCTAGAGTTGAGTGCGGCAGGCAGTCATTGCATTACTTTGCGCTGGACTTTGGCCCATTTTGAGAAACCTGGCTTAATGATGAATGCTCAATGTACTTTTTAATCTACTAGACTAAATTTTGAGTCACAATCTTCTTGCTGATCGTAATAATTGGAAGGAGGCAGTACTTTGTACCCTACTCATTCCTGACTCATATTTTGGGTGCTGTTATTGTTAGTCTAGTATTTTAAACATTTATAATCATTTTTACAGTCTAATGATTCCAGAAAAAATAGTACTTTGCTTTGTTTTTATTTCGTATCTATTATATTTTATTTCTATATTATGTCATTATATATATATATGATTTTGTTCAGTTTTGGTTTACATATTCATTAAAATCAGTCATACTGTGAGAAGGGGAAATCCTAACAGCTGGAGCTTTAGAGTATCTTAAAGAGTACCTATCTTCAGATTCATTGAAATAGAGAAATAAAATATTGTATAGAAACTCTAAATTAAAAACAATAAATACATATTAAAAATAGAATTTCTCTTTTATCTCAAATCAAATAAAAACCCTTTCCTTTTTAAAGGGAAAAAAATTGACTTTCAATTTGAAAGTCAATGTTTACCACTTTCAAAATTATATTTTAATTTTATAGGGTTAATATAAGTATTTGTCTGATAATACATGTAAGAAACTGAGCTCCTGAAAATTATTAATCATATAACTCATGGAAAATATTTTTTATTTCATAGTTAAAACTGCAATATGACAATAAACAGTTTAACGTGGAATATATTCTCTGTCCTTCTAATGAGAAAAACTTTCATCAATAGCCCAAGAGAATGATGAGGTCTTGCTAGTCTCTGAATAGATCCTATTCTTTAAGAGTTATTAGCCAACCTGAGTATGTATCCACTTGCTAATACTAATCATCACAAGTACACTTAGGAAGGTATAGACTTGTTCTTAATTCCTGGTTTTACAGGGTTCATAAAAATTCCTACTCATATTTGTGGGACTTAATATCTTATTATGTCTGCCCTAGTATACAATTCAGGGACTGTTTTTAAACAGGAGATCAAGAAATATCTTGGAAAGAGTGATGAAAATAAGCAAAAATGACATATACAGAACAATTTATTATACTATTTTCAAAGATCTTCATATTCAATATAGTTTTATTAACAATCTAATACTGCCAGAAAAAAAGATTATTTTCAATTGTAATAAGACAATTTTTTCATGAAATTAATATTAAAACCCTAATAATCTATGTAATCTAAAAGGGAATATAGTGTAAATTTTTAAAAACCATGGGATACTAGCTCGTGTAGAATAGCTTTTTTTTCCCTCCTGATGTTAAATCTTGATTATGCAACTTTCTCCTAGTGTGTAATTGGATTTTAAGGCCAAGAGCTTTGGCGCTATCTAAAACATAGAGTTTGACTGCTTTAATTTTTGACCTTACATTTGATAATATTGCTAAGTTTCTCTTATGTAGAAGTAAGAATATTAGTCATTTTCACCTGTTAGAGGACATAAACATGAGAGTATGAAATATTTAATAGAGTGTATTGTGATCTAATAAATATTCAATACCTATGGTTATTTATACTATTTATTACTCTTATGGTGAATGCTAGTTAGAATTACTCCACATTTACAATAACTTAATTTTAATTGAATATTATATAAATGTGTAACAGATGGAGAATTGATTATCTTTTTAATCTATTTTAGGTGTTCTTCAATTAACATTCTTATAACTGTTACATTTTATGGACAGAACTCCAGAATGTTTTGATGTAGCTCCCTTATTAGAATATCAATAATTTCCCTAATTTCTTTTTAAAAAGTGACATTTATTAATATGTGCATTTGGGGATGGTGGGGGGACTACAGTTTCTGTAACCTCATTTGGATTATAAAATTGGCCTATTATCCTTAAGAAAAAAAAGATACTTTGCTACTTAAAAATATAAAACAGCTAATATTTCTAAGTTCTAACCAAAATTCTTAGAAGCATTTTGAAATCATACCTGATACTCTGAATAACACAATCTATGAGAAATCTAGTGAGATATACCATTAAACATAAACAGTTGACTTCATTTCTTAAAACTGATACAGGCATGTTAATTAGGAAAAGTGACAAAGATTTGTTTTCCTGAAGGAAAAAAGTTGCTGTTGTTTAGAGTAAATTTGCATTTTTGTTACTTATTGACTGAACTGCAGTTAAATTTCATGAAGCTGGCAGAGACTATGGGAGTTGTGGAGGTGAGGGAGTTGACTCCGGGAGAATGAAGTTAGACTTTTATTCTGTGCCAGCACTAGCTCTGCTAGACAACTACAAAGTAAATACCATTTTTATTTCTTGACTTAAAGTATAAAATTTGAAGCTTATATCTTCATTGCCTAGACAACTTTCCAGGGTGTTTTGCTATACAAACTGTTCCTTTACCCTTAGGCACATTCTTTTATGACTTTACAAAAAAAAAAAAAAAGGCATCACTTCCAAAACTGTACCTATATTTTGTGACAATGTGAAAAACTGAGAATTGAATAGGATCTGCTACTATCACCCCTTTTAAATATAAATATGGACAAGAAGAATTCAACCAAAATATGTTAAAATCGCACAAATACACACAAATATCTCTTGTCACTATCTCCACCACTTAATCTTCAAATATTAATTTTACGATAAGTTTTCACAATTAACTCTAGGTAGAATTTTTGGGCGGTTATTTGACAATAGATGTTCATAGGCTATTTTGTAAGACTACATTTTTAAGTCGATCGTATTACTTCCAAGGAGTAAAAAAGCAGATAATCACTATGCCACTTGCTTTAATTACCAAAAATAAAATAACTTATATTTTGTTTTTTGAAGATCACAGGTGACAATAAGAAAATTTTACACTCACATAGGATTTTACTTTTCAGAAGAGAAAGATAACATTTTCTTTGACATTTAAGGCACATCTTATATACTCATATTATATTTTAGTGATAAGTACAAACAAATACTACTTTGTCTTTGCCCTGAATACCAATGATTGTTCCCGGCACAAATGAATAATAAACCCCTTTTATGTACTTTCAATCTCTGAAAAGCTACTTTATGCTTTTTGATTATGCTTTCTCCTTCTGAGAGAAAAACGTAAACCCTCTCATACTTTGAAAAATTCCACTTTAATGAGAGGAGGAATAAGATAGGGATGGGTGAGTTACATGAATTAAAATTAAATTTGGTATTCAATGAAAACACTAACATACTTGAACAATTATTGAGTTATATTAAAGTAGGTATGCATTAGAGCTGAGATATTGTGTGTGTGTCTGTTTGCATTACATATTATACTAGTATTACAATGAGGAAGACTGCTGATGGGAAGGCAGCAGAAACTGTTATTAGTGGGCCCTCACTTCATTATGAACACTGTTGTAGATGGAGTTCTCTAGAGGCAGGTGTCAAATGGATTTGGCAAGCATGGTATTCAGCAGACATTAACACCTGTGGAAGGAAGAAGAGAAAAGTAGATTCGAGAAAAAGTAGAAGTCTACCTGCAATATAAGCCTAAAAAAAAAATCTCTGTCAATCCAACAGGAAGTTCAGAAGTATGTATGGCTTATCACAGATGAGTAGCCTTTTAACCTGCACCATAATCAGTCATTAGCTGTGTGCTGCTCAAAGAGGACGAGCTAAGATGGTTCCAAGGAAAATGACAGCTGCAGATGATACTGACAGCTAGGGCAAGAACTCCCTAGAAGGTGGATTTAGCTAACACACCCCTGAGCCCGTAAAAGTCCATCCTATGGACGACTCATCATCTCTGTCATCCACTGTATTCAACTCAGCTTCTACCTTTGCCCGTATCTGTGGCTTCTCTGATGCTATGACCTAGACCCCCATCCCTAAGCATTCTGAGACTTTGATCACCATGTCCTTCTTAAGCTGAGTTTGATGAAGGTATTATTTGTTCATTTACCATCACAGTTGAGAAAGGATGTACCAACAGGCATCAGAGTGGATCTTCTGGGTATTGCACACACAGTAGGTCATCTGAAGGACAGCTACACACTCTCTGCTCCCGTTGTATGACAGTAGCCCTACCTCCTCTGAGATGATCAGAGTCCATTACCCCTGCCAAGACTCTGACTCCTGCCCTTGCCTCCTGGATCCTGAACACGAGTAACCTGAAGTGCCTGTACAGCAGCCATAATTTGTAGTTCAGTGGGACTCATGATGTGACCCCTGGTAAAAGAAGGCCTCCTTGGGGATAGAAGCTATAACCTTGCAGAGTATTGATTTGTGAGAGCAGAAAGCCAGACCTCCTAGTGAATTATTGAAAGTGATGCTAAATGCGGGGAAGTCCAGCTTTCATCTTTGTCAGACCAATGTATTCTTCCTGTTGGGGATACAATAACCTACAGAAGTCTTTAATTCATTGTGTATACTGAATCCTGGAAGATATATAGCGTTGTAAACTATTTTCTCACTGGGGATAGGGGGGTGATCAACTATGCCTTCAGTAGATTGTTCAAATGCTTGATAAGCTGGCTATCTCAGGCTGTTACAGTAGGTGATATGACAGCAGATTCTAAGGTCGTGGAATAAATCCTACATTTTTTTTTTGTTGTTATAAAATGTTTCCCTTGATCTGATGTGATTGATGTGGATTAAATCCTTCATATATCTCAGATAGTAGTGCACACGGAGGCCCTGTGGATAAAGAAGGCAGAACTGGATTATTTGTCTGAATAAACCTATAGACTAATCAAAAGGACTTCAGTATGAATATTTGTAGAATTTTATTTGTAGTTTATTTCAAAAGAAGTGTCTAGAGATGTTTTAAGTGTACCTAAAACATTTTATTCTTACAATGATTAAAATATATTATATCTGAACTTACTCTTCCTGAGTTTTGGCTAGCATGTCCTACATGTGCTTTAAATACACTAATCACTTAATCTGGTCATATAAATTCAGATAAATTTTGTAATCTATTGATTGTATAATAATAGAGTCAAAACAGCAATATGTTTTTAAATCAGTAACTAAGTTTTTTCTAAAAACTGAAAAAAAGGAAACTGAAAAGCCCTAGAGAACTAGAGAAATTTAAAACTTAGGATAATTCATAACTTCTATAATAAATATCTTCTCTTTGCTAAGGTTAATTTTATTCTTCATAGTAGTTCAGCTTTACACATATATCTAAAATATGATATAAAATTTAGCAATAACTTATTTCTAATGTTTTTTTCAATGAATAAAAATTTTCTAAATTTTCCAAGATAAATATTAAAAAATATTTTTGAAATATGCATTACTCTAATTGTAGGTTAAAATGCTAATATTTCTTTTAATTTCACTTGACAGCCTAAGAGAAAATTTATTATTTGATAAATTACTTTTAATATATTAGTGAGACTGATAATTCTCTTTGATTTTTTTTACTTTTTCTATAATTCTTAGTACCTAAATGTTGTTGATGATTAATATAATAAATCATTAAAAACACCTGACTTTTTTTAATGATGACCAACATACATGCTGCTAATTATCATAACTGATATTTTTTCTAATGCACAGCAACTAGAAAAATAAACATATTTCCAATCAATAACATTTAAAGATTTCAATCATTGAAAAACTCTGCTGAGTCATTCTTATAATAAATATTAGAATTATCTTTTTCTCCAGAACTTTTCCTTTCTTAGGAAGATTACAGATGCAAGCAGTCAATCTTCATTATCACGCAGCATGATTTCATCTACTTATAATGAAAATTTGCTTCACTGCAGTTCATTACACAGCTGATTTTCAACATTTTGCTATCCCATTGATTCTTCATGAAACCGTATCAATGTCCAATGGAATATAATAAATTATTTCATTTAGATTTCTTTCCATCACCATACTAATGATGTATTGTGCAGCGGCTGATATTAATTAATATTATGTGACTTACAATCTTATCCATCTTATTTAACAAAAAATAACAATACAACTGGAGCACTGTTATAATTAGATAAGTTTTTAATCATAGTGGAGAGAATAACTGCTTCAATAATTCTAATAAATATGGGAAATAATATATACACATAATATTGTATTAGTACCTTTATTTTGAAGTGACCAGTTATCATTAATAAATTCATTGTAATAAAATAGTAAAGAATAAGTGTCAGCAGAGTAGGGCATCAGTCCATTCATGCATGTAGAGCTTCAAAACTAAATCTCAAGGCCTTAAATGAAGATTTTTGCCTTTTTTACTCAAGCCACTCATACTTTTTACTCTATAACAAGATATAAATGTGAAATATATAATAGACAGTGTGAATGGCTACAGCTACAGCTACAAAATATATGGAAAACAATTATGCTGTATTGGATATTTACAAACCACAAGGACTTTGCCATAGATAATGTTATCTTTGCAAAATGGAGGTAATATCTATCTATCATCTATCTATCTATCATCTATCACCTATCATCTATCATCTATCATCTATCTGTCATCTATCTGTATTTATATGTCTAATTTATATATTATGTATTTATATCTATATATACATCAGTATATTATACACACACACACACACACACACACACACACACACACACACACACAGAGAAAGCTTTAAAACAGTAGAAATATACCAAGCATACAAGCACAAAATAAGCCTTTTTTACCTTTCTGCCAAATAATCTCAACTGATTTTTTAAAAACTTTATTAACATATTTTTAAATACAAACTGCACATATTTAAAGTGTATAATTTGATGTTTTGATATATGTACATTCACAAAAATCATAACTGCAATCAAGATAATGAATTTATGTATTAATCCCACAAATATCCTCATACCCTTTTATAATCTCTACCTTCAGCCTTCATCACTATCCATTTTCTTAAAGTTTATTTAAATAAAATAATTCAGTATGTACCCGTTTATGTCTGCTTTCTTTCATTATAAAATCTCATTATCAGGTATTTAAATATTTAGCTTTTTAAATCTGTGGGGTTATAGTTTTCATTTCTAATACTACAAGTTGGGTCCTGAAAAATATCATCCATATCTGTACTTTGTATGTTTTATGTTTCTTCTATGTTCTTGAACATATGGAATACAGTTAACTGACTTTTAATGTCCTTGTCTACTAATTAGATTATCCTATCATTTCTAGATTTGTTTCTGTAGTATTTTCTCCTTATTATAGGTTTTATTTTCTTGTTTCTTTGAATGCTTAATATTTTATTATTGAAAGCTAACCATTATGAATTTATTCTATGTTGGATATCTGTGTTCCTATAAATATCTCCAAGTTTCAATCTAGTATTTTGTTAAATTATTTATAAAGAGTTTGATCCTTCTTGGTCTTTTAAGTTTGTTAGTTGAGACATGATCTGTGCTTTGGGGCAAATTTCCTTCACTACTGTGATAAATCACTTTACATACTCTATCAAACATCCCATGGTTCGTGAGCTGTGCCACTCAACTACTTTTTGACCCCTAGGTATTATTTTGATCTTTTTGGATAGATTTTTATTTTCTCCCAGTCTTAGTCAGTTTCCTCATACTGGCTTATCCTTGCAGGTGCTCAAACTAGTTTTCTCAGCATAGCTGACTTGATTGGGCCCCTCTACAGACTTCCAGTGTTCATTCTCTGGGTTGCTTTTGCTTCTGTGGTACTCACCTCTGTGAATTCTGACCACCTTGGCATCCTCAAATGCCCATTTCCTTCTCTCCAACTCAAAGTTCAACTTTCCTGCAACTTATAATACTCTGTTCATTTTCATTGATTGGTTCTACTTCTATGTCTTTAAGGTTTTTTTTTTCTCTGCAATATCTAATCTGATATCAGTCCCACCTATTACAATTTTTATCTGAGATATTCTCTCCAGTCAGTTGACTCAAATAAATGCAGGGCTCATCTTCTGAGAGTCCTGTCTTTCTGAGATCATTGTACTTTTACTTCAATCTTTAGTAAAAAAAAAAATTTTAAATGTGCCTTGAAGATCTTTCTATGTCAGCAAAGACATAGCACTGTAGTTCTTTTAAATTACTCCATTGTAGTACATCATGGTTTTTTTTTTTCTAAAGAAAATGCTTCACTGGATATTACTAACTTAAGGTGTGCTTAAGTATTGCAAATGTGCACAATACATAAAATAATATCAATTTATATTGTGGTGGATATTTCCAAGTTGTTGTGCATAGTATTTCTACCAATTTATGCATATATTAACTAACTGAGGAGTATGTATTTTCAGTTAACATTGAGTGTATGCTACTTAAATGGTATTTTAACACTGTCAGATGTGTATTTGATCTGTACTTCTACCAACTACTAACCAATTTGGAAAATGGTTTAATCTCACAGATATTAGTTTTCTTTTTTATTAATCAGTGCAAAAGGCAAACTATATTTATGAGTTGAAAATGTAATGTATAAAAAGTTTACTCAAAACAATCCTTGGAACACAGTAAACCCTGTTAAGTGATTGTAATTTATTATCATTGTAGTTGTTATTGTGATTATTTTATTATTATCAAAATGGTATTAAGTTGATGCCAGCAACTTTTGGCTTTTGGAGAGCCACACAGGTTTGTAACATTGGCATCTGTAGGCTGTCCTATGTTGATGCCTTATCTTATAAATCTACTTTTCTCTCTTAACAGTAAGTTTAAGAACAGTTTAAATTGAATATGATATACCTGAGAGTTTACAGTATATCATCTTGGGCCGAAGTTACTGAGAAAGGCTATATTATTGCCAACTGATATGAAAAATTTGAAATAGTTATGTCTATTCTTTCACATGGAGAGACTTTCTTCACTGAAGTCAATTGCACAGGAATCTTAATCTTTAGAGACAAATGCACGTGATAGGATATGTGGTATGACTAAGGACTTACACCTGAGCACACTCAAAGTAGATAATGAGAAAGAATAAAATGAATTTTTCTGTTCTTTCTGGACCCAAAAGAGAGTATTAGAAGAGCTACACTGTTTTCACCTTGTGTTTATGTCAGAGTGTTAAAATTTAATATTGCTCAGAAGCTCAAAGCAGATTATATTGCACATTCCACACACAAACACAAATCTTGATCAGAAAAGATTTTCACTCATCAATATGCATGGAGGTCATGACATTTCCTTCCTACTGAGATGATATGGCTGGTGCTAAGGAGCCTTTATTAGCCTTGTCTAATTATTCTCAAGCAAAAAAACAAATAGGTCTGTGGAGAATAGGGAAGCCAACTTAGAAGTATCAGAGTGGAATATATGACAATTTGGTAGGTTAAATTCTACCAAGTTACCTCTAAGTTTACAGAAATATATTTACTGAGATTCAGATATGTTGATTCTATATCTCTGGTAACAAATGATGTTTTCTTATTTTGACTAATAATCAGAAAAGGTTCAAGTTGCTCCAGGGAAAGTGAGAATAAGATAATCTATTTCAGATAATAACATGTGGGAGAGTAGTAAAACATAACAGAGCAGATCAATTAATCACCTTCAATTTAACATCTAATATAGCTTATCTTGCTTTTGATTTAACTAAAAAGCCTGGAACAAATTAGCCTTGCCATGGTTTAGTCTTTTCTTTAAAAAAAAAATGGTAAAATAATTTAAAAGTTAGGAATTTGTAATTAATTCTATAAATTTAAACTGTAATAACATTCAACATTGCTCATTTTCTTTGTGATGATTAACTCTCAATTAAAAATCAAATCAAACTTAGAGAGTTTCTGTGCTGTTGTCTACATTATTACACATATTTTAGAAACGTATTTAGACATGTAGTAAAATTGTTGTTGATGATGGGGCCTCTTTACTTATGTAAACTAATATTTAAAAATGTAAATGTTTAAGGAAAAATTTATGTCTGCAAAGAAACTAAGAGATTCTAAACTTAAAATTACTTTGATTTCATAATAATTTTACTTTTGTCTTCATGATTTAAAATACATATTTTCCCAAAATTTATACATTATTGGTGTCATTTTGAAGTTGGCAAAAAAACATCTTAACAACACTTTTTATTCAAAAATAATAAAACAAATAAAAATCCCTAAAGACACTTCCTAAATTTAAATTGTAGAAAAGCATATGGCCTTTTAGAGGACTTTAGTGCAGAATGACCCAGGGGAAACAAGTCAGAACCACACTGGGTTGTCTTTTTCGAAGTTTTGACTTGAAAATCTGTTTTCTTTTTTTTTCATGGGAAGAGAGAGTTTAAAATCCTTGGAATGAGTGACTGTAAAAGACACAAATATGTTTAAGAATAAAATAAGTTGTGAAACACATCTTGCTTCTTGATTTACATGCAAAAGAACTTGGTTGAATTTTCGATTGGTGCTCTAAGCAAGAGTGCTGCCCCCTGACAAGATACAGGCCCACTGAGTGTATCACAGTCATCAGCTCAGCATCTCGCACCCATGCAGGTGTCATTTCTTCCCTGCTTTGCTTCCAGTTTATGTTTCCCTTAGCAATCACAAAAAGCTATTTCAGTTACTGGGTTAGAGTAGAAAGATGGCTGTTTTTCTCCTTACTTTTGCTTCAAATATAATTTTAATACTGTTTCCTCTATGTGAAGAAAAATAATGTATTTCTTGTTTTTTTTTAAATCAATAACACTAACACCAGGTTAAGGGAAATGATGACCTTTTTCTTCCCTAAGAGTCCAGCATAACAAAATATAAGTAAAACAAATAGAAAAAGAAAGGAAAGAAAATATTTTCTCATGTTTTCTCCTTCCATTTCTATTTTGAGAGAGTCTTTTAAAAATGCTTTATATATACCAAACAAACAAAAAATACATTATTGATTACAATAAATACAGTTAATTATATCATATAATTTATTTTTAATATTATATCATGAAAGCTGATTTTATTATGTAGCATGACTGAAGTAGCAAGCAGAATATGTTTTGTTTGCTTGGACATGTGCCAAAATAAAATCTTTCCCTTACAAGAAATTTAGTGAATTCCTGCCAACCTTCAAAGAATCCAATGATGTATAAACTTGTAGTCATGTTTGTTAACACTAAAGACACTAATTTAGAGAACACATACAGTGTTGCAATAATTTCTTGTGTTAAAAAGGAAATTTTTAAAACTTTGTACTGAGTTAAAATGGATTGGCAGGGGATTTTTATTCCTCAATAGACAAAGTCATAGGCAGAGCAAGAGGTTTTAATGGTTTATATTGAGGATGATGTCTCTCCCCGCTACACTGGAGATCTAACAGTCTCAGTCAAAGAAACAATGGACTAGTGTGAAAAAGATTATTTCACTCTTAGAGTGTTGAAAGCCTAAATTTATCCTTTTAAAATTTATAATTTAACACTTTTAAAATGACTCTTAAAACAGTCGATGTTTTTGAAGGAAAATATTTTGCAAGTTATGTTCTGTAAAACTAAAAGGATATTGTTATATTTTACTCTCTTAAATTATAGGGATTTTTCCCCCCAAAATATGTCATAATTGAAAAAAATAAATTAGACAAAATATTTTATGGGCTATGTGCCAATGTTAAAATTATTCCTTAAGTTATCTTCTATCATTGTGTACATGCCCAGATATCTAAATTTCAAAGGCAAATGCCTAGGAAGTCTTATATTATTATGATCATTACTCTTTGTTTGAACAGATTGAATTTGTGGGGTTTGCTGATGCTTTAGCTGTGGTCAGCATTATAGAGAGATACACATACCACATGAAAAGACAAAGAACAATGGGTGAAGATTCAGAGTACAGCACTGAGGTAGACTGCTTGAAACCAACCAAAGTCGAACACTCTCTGACTATATGAAAAATAACATTATTTGCATTTCTTAGTTTCTTCAACAGAAACTGTAGTTTTAAAGGGCCCCTTTATAGCTGAATACTGTGTAAAGTCTAGTAAGCTCTCAATAAATGTTAGATATTTATAGCATCAATGTCATGTCTATTTTGGGTATCAAATAATATCCCAGCACTGTGTTATCGAGAATATTCTATAATTAGGTATCCTATAGAGATTTATACAAAGTGAGTCACTTTTAATTAATAGAAATTCAGATAACATAGAAATAAGACCTTGCCCTTTCAAGTGTCATCTCAAACTATTTACCATTAATTATATCACGAAAGACTTAAAATACTGATAAGACCTCAATACTACTGATAAGACAAAACTTGAAACAAAAAAGGGAAAAAATTGGGAGATTAGGGAAAAGAATAATACTTTAGCTTGTTAAGGGTGGTAGTTTCTCCAGAGGGGGAGGTTGTGCAAAAATAAAATAAAAATAATAATAATGTGACCTTTAAAGTTAAGGTTAATGTTGTCCTGGGCTTTAGTAGGCTCAGTCAAGGGACTACTCTTAATAAAAACTGTCCTAAAAACAGGCCTACAGCAGTAAATCTATCTTTTTTATATGGAATTGGAGCGATATTGGCAGATTCTTTTCAAGTCAATCTTTACTCTTCCTCCCTGATTTTACTTTCCACAAAATATTTTGAAAGGCATGATATTTGCAAACATTTCTCAAGTCTTACCTTTTTGTTTAGCATTATATAGGGGCTTAAAGTTGCAGAATATTACATTAATGACTGAGTTTTATCTACCAGACAATATTGTTGAGGTTTTACATTTGTCTGGTTTTTGTTTCTAGTTTCTCTCTCTCTTTTTTTTTTTTTACCTTAAGTTATCTAAAATTAAAGTAGTTAAATCTAAAGTGAACACATGTAGTCTCTCTCATGTAACAAAAAATGTTATGGATAGAAATGCTAGTTATTTTGTCACATACTTTTTTTTTATGGTGACATTGGTTAACAAAATCTAGTAAATTTTAGTTGTACAATTTAAGAGTAAGGCTTACACACACACACACACACACACACACACACACACACACACACACACTGCATTTTGTGTTCACCAGCTATAGTTAGATTTCTTTCTTTTACCACATATTTGACCCCTTTTACCCCATCTACCTCTCCCCTCCCTCATCTCCCTGTAACCTCTGGCAACCACTAGTCTATTGTCCATGTCCATGAGTCTGTTTGTCATGTTTGTTTGTTGCTTTTAGGTTTATCTCCCACAAAAAGTGATATTATGTGTCATGTACTTTGAAGCCTTCCTACCTAAGTAAAAATCTTGCTACTGATAGAGAGAGGGTGAATTTATGACTGTAGAACTATCGAGAAAGAAAGGATCAGTTTAGCAACAATAGTAGACACTTTTAGAAACACGTTTCTTCTAAATTAAAATAATGTTTGCACTGCCTAATAATTGATTTCTTGACTGGAGAGTTAACCTTATTCTTGTTATGCATAAAGCAGGCGGAGAGATTAGACAGGCGGTATTTCTATTTCCTTCATGTGACTTTTGGAATTAGCCCAAGGTTCACAAGAGAAAAAAAAAATAAACTTTTAAATTGATACTGTAATTCTTTATTAGGCTTGTTAATAATTACTGGGCCTTCCGATTTTGACAAGAAGTATAATTTTTATTGGTCTAGTTGGCTAATAGACCTTTGCCTATGGTGATGTTCTTGTCACACTTTCTTGCTTGCTTCCTAGAAAATAACAATTAAAGTTAATAGAGTATTTATCATTATTTCAAAGCCATAACCTTTTTTTTCCAATATGCAACTGCTAAGATCTGAGTGCAACATTTGCATTTAAATTAATTCTAGAGAGATTAAATGGCAGTTTGTAAAACATAATAAAATAAGGATAGAGATATACCAGAATTAATAAAATAGCTATTATTTATTTAGTCCTTTAGGTATTCCAAATATCATGCTGATATTGCCTTAGCTTTACTCTTTACAATAAAAAATAAGAAATGGAGTTCAAAAAAGTTATGCATTCATAGATTAATGTGAAATTGCTATTTCTGACTTTGTTTCAACCTAGTCAGTTTTTTATGGTTTAACTATTAAGTGTCAGAGAGCCACATATAGCACTTATTTCTTTCTGCCTTCATGACACTTTTCAATATATCACTGTCTTGATAATGTTTCTAGTGAAGACAAAAAAAAAACATTTAACATGTTATTGTTTAGATTTACTAGAAGATCTAGACATCAAAAATATAAAAGGGATTATTTTAATTATTGTCAAAGCATAAACATGTTTTAAGAACATTGAAATTCATCTTTTTAAAAGTTCAGCTTTAAGATGCCTAATCCATTTTTTATACAAACTTCTGTTTTTATAATGCTCTTGGGTTTTAAAACATATATTTTAGAAAGGAAACACAAGAAATACAGCATATATATTAAAAGATTACATTCCACCTGTTAGAGATAGAGAACACAGATTATATTAGGTGTAGTTGTTCAGATATGAGAAAATTAAATTATTCAGGTCCGAGGAATTTGGATGCAGGGAAACCTGGAAGAAATAAGTGAAAAATATTATATGACTTTGGGTAAGTAACCCTTATTTCATTATTATATATGTAATAGTTATTAAAAAATGAAGAATTAAGATAAAACAAATAACTCTAAAGTTGCATCTGGCTTTAGATTGATAATTCAGTTCAACAAGAATTTAATGATTAGCTACTACATGTCAGCTACAGTGGCCCAGTTATTGTGGACCCATTTGAAAATAAGGACAAATTTTCAATACACATGGGTTTCAATTAATACGATAGCATGCAAAAGTGATAATTGCTTTATATTATATATTAAAAATATTGGAAATAAAATATCTATGCTAGCATATATAAATTAGCTAGCCAATTATCCTTTAATAGTTTAGGAGGTTTCCAGATTCTTCCTCCCCAAGATGGCAGGAAGTCAGAAGACATCAGACCTGATTCATCTTCTGTCACTGCGTGAAGGGCCTAGAGACATGTCCTGGGTTGATTTCTGCCACTGAGTAGGGGTCCATCTCTATCTAGCCTTGATATTGTTCTGCCACTGAGTATTCTGTGTCTGAGTGACTCTCTTTGTTGCTTTTAGCCTCTGAGTGGGAGGGCAGGAGGCACAAGACCTATTGGTGCTGCTTGTGAAGGCAGAGAAGTTTGCCTTCTGCTCCTTCTTACAGGGTGTGGATTAGCCTATCTGGGTCCTGCTGTTACTGCTTCCATGGAAAAACTCAGTCACTGCAGCCAGAAGTTTTAGAACTGGAAAAGGGGATGGTTTTGTCCCCCAAGCTTTGCTGATAAGATGGCTGAAGATAGTTGAACCTACTAATCTCACTGAATGTGCATCTCTTTCCTAAATTCCAGCTAGGATTCAATTTCTTGGTTCTCTAGCCAGAGCAGACAGAGTATTCTTTTTCTTTCATTTTTCTCTTCTCTCCCTCCCCTATTTCCCCCCATTCTCTTTATCCCCTTCCCTTCCAGCTTCTTCTCCCTCTCCTTCTCTCTGTGCATGTCTATGCCTATTGGCATTTCTGGGTTGCACAGCATTCTGCCACCCAATCTGGGAATCACCCATGTCATTCTTTAAGTCTTGATGTCCCTAGCTAGTTGACCTTCTTTCAATTTTCAGTCCTTTTTATAATTGTTTTGCCTTATTTCCACTTTATTTAGCTTTGTCTAGAGGGGAGGAAAAGGAGAAAAGTGAATCTATGCTATCTTAGAATCAAAAAATATGCATTTACTTTAATAAGTTCTATGTGATAAACATTATTTTCCAAAGGAATTGGCTTCTGGATTGAGCATCATAAGAAAAGCTATTCAGTAGTTTTTCATGCATCTTTATTTTAGATACTCACACGATTATTCAAGATGCTGGGGAAAGCAAGTCATATAGGAATTTATATTTAAGATGAGTTTGAGGTGTTTATCTATTTCTATTTAAAGTAGCAGAATTTTGGCAGAGGGTGAATTATTCTATATAGAAAATTGAGAAACAATATAGAATTCTTTTTAAATGAGATAAGAGATAACCCTTGTGAATGATGCTTATTTCAAATTTAACCAAAGTTCAACATTTGAGGGCAGATGGACACTGAAATGGGAAAAAATGATTTTCATAGTAAGGAATTTAATTATTCTATGGCAACCCCTGGAATTCTGAGGTGGGGAATCATATAATTAAATTTGTTTCTTATTATAAATGTGATCATTTAGTTTGTATTATTCAGGTAACCAGTGGGCTGTCTGTACAAAATAGAAAAATCAATTATTATTTGGTTATGTACTGCTGTTATGGAAGAAGTGCAGAATGTAATATAAAGAAATTACAGATTAGGATGTCGCAGTAATTAATACATACTATAGTGTTCCTTTATCTTCAGAAAGATCTGTATATTCAAATTTCTACCTATACTTACATAGCTTTAAATTGTCTTTATTCTTAGTAGAATTTAAGCCTGATGGAAGAACGTATTTATTTAGTAGGAGTTATGAATATTGGCCTTGGTAACATTTTCAGTTACATTTGTTGTCATTTTTGTTCCGAATTTGCATGCTGTCTTTCATCTTTTCTTGGAGGCTTTTTCCTTGAATTGTGAGCCAAGTTCCATTGTGCTGAATATATTCTTTATTTTATTCAGTTTCACTTCTTTATGTCTTTCATACAGACATCATGGAAATTAGTGAAGAAATACAACAGAAATAAATACTCCTTTGACATATTCAAAGTCTTCTGAAGGACAGTGAAAGTTTTAACTTTAAAGAATATGAAAATAGAAAAAATACACACAGAACATCATTCAATGAAACCTTTACCAACTAGATGTAATAAAAAATCTTATTTGTAATACATGTTGAATTAATTCAGCTAAAAATGTGATTCCTTCCAACTTTTAAAGCAAGTATTTATAGATAAACTCTATTCTGTGTGACCTGAAATAAATATACTTCATTCCCATTTTACAAGTAAATAGGAACTTTCTTTTCTCTATGTCATTTTATGATCCCCTTTTTAAAGTAATTTTATTCTATTATGTGTATACTAGATAAGTAATTAATAGTTTTCACTACTAATTTTCAATATTTTTTTCTGAAATTGAGTGCATATTTTATACCTGATAAATTCATTTTATTTATCTATTTTATTTATTTGTTTGTTTATTTATTTATTTATTTATTTATTTATTTATTTATTTATTTATGTGAGGCAACCCTTGGTTGACTTCACAGATTGCAAAGACCTTGTCAGCTTATAAATATTTTTTTTTTTGCCTGCAGCATCCAGTCTTCCTAGATGGTCTTCCATCCAAGTACTAACCAGGCCCGACCCTGCTGAACTCCCGAGATCAGATGGGATCGGGCTTGTTCAGGGTGGCATGTCTATAGACAAGGTCTTCACTTTTCACAATGCTACCCACAACATGTTCAATATTTATATCAAACTATAATACTTATCTAAATAAATAATTGACACATTATCAAATCTGAGTCATCTCTGCGGCCAGTGCTCTCTTATCTTCTCAATCCCCTGTTATGTAATAGGGTTCTGCAGAGTCACCAATTGCAGAAACTACATGAATCCTATCATTTTTCCCAGCCAGAGGTATCAAACACTCACCAAATCTCAGACCATAAGTCGAGACTGAGCTCAAGTTTTCCCTGTCCAATTGATAAACCATCTATTCAATTATAGATATTTCAGATAAAAGGAGCTTTTGCTGCTGAAAATGGGTAAAGGTGTCTGCATGGCTATCTACCCTTATTATAAGCCTAAACCACACACACGGATCATTACACCAGAGCATAATGTGCTGACTGAAGTCATATCATAGGCTCCGAAAATAAACCTTCAGCCTTCCTATTTGTTTATTTCCCTAATATATTCTAACTCATTTTGATCTGGATGGAAGCTCATCTTCATTTTTAAATCTTCTAATTTTTGCACATTGTACAACTCATATTAAAGTAAATTAGAACATTATAACAATTTGAAAGCTTGTATGTTTACTTTCAGTATCAAGACAGTTTTTGCTTTGTATTTCATGCAAAGCAAGATTCTACTAGTAGACTATGTTACTATCCTGTGTGATGCATTTAATACCATTTGTGCAATTATGTTTGTTTTGAATTTGGTTCTCAAACAATAGAATAACAATATGTGTATCATATAATCAATATTTTTACATTTTAGATTCTTATAATAACTTTATGATAATAATTGTCTAATAGCTATTAATGATATCAAAGCAGACTTGTTGAAAAACAAAATTAAGATAATTATCTTGTAGGGAGAGAAATTAACCAATTATATATAAAACAATTTGTGTCTGTGAATGAAATGTATAATTACAGAAATTTCCATAGTGTCTCCATAATAAAAAATAAGTAAATTCATAGCCAAAACATATTTACTTTAACTCTTGGCCAAGGAACTAATTAAATTAATTGAAAATGGGGGGGGATATTTTATTCTTCTCTAATAGTAGACCCTTTTTCCATTGTTCCTCAAAACCAAGCTGGAATATATTCTATCATGATGTGCTGTTAAAAATAGTTATAAAACAATAAAATATTGTTCAAGATTTTGGGGAATTAAATATAAATTTAACAAATGTAGAAATGACTAAAAATTATTGATAAGAACAAAATTATAGCAAGTTATATTTTAATGTATATTTTATCAGATCATTTTCCATTGCCTCATAAAAAATTACCCCCAAATTTTGTGACTTAAAATAACATTATCTTGCAGATTCTGTGAGTCAATAAGATGAGTACAGTTTAGCTAGATGCCTCTTCTAACTCCATATCTTACAAGGCTAGAGTCAAAGCATAAAGCAGGGCTGCTGTCATCTTAAGGCTTGGCTAGAAAGTACCATTTACAAACTCAGTCATAGGGATGTTAGCTTTTACTTGCGATTAGAAGGAAATATCAG